>CM077004.1:82018021-82698646 GCA_039090855.1 Macrothele yani | reverse complement strand
AAAATGTGAAACTAGGTAAGTATGTCTGTTATACAGATGCTCAAAAATATCACAAAGTATGGAGTTATGCCGAACGTCTTTATAAAAGAGAATAAATTGATAATATTTCTGAACTGAACGAGCAAGAAATACCGCATAGCACATGGAATTTATGAAAACCAAAAAAATTACTTGTCTGTTCTCTTTATAGCAATTTTGAGATACAACACTATGGGTGCATTTCTTCGTTCTGTATTTTTTCCATCTGCTAAGAGGCATAACGCATACTTCTGCAAGGTGACATAAATGTGTATTTATACGCATACATCCGCTTTTCTTATAGTCAAACGAGAAAACGTCTACCTAGGTTCGATAACTGTAATGTGTAAAATAACTTTTAAATATATTTTCCTGCTTTTTTCAGATGCAAGATGTTCTTGTTAGTTTAGAATTTCAGCTCAGCTATTTCAACTTCTACAGTTTCCATTAGAAAACGTATTGTACTGTCAGCTTGTTTTAGTAATTCAATAAACTCCATATGCTATGTTTTTCCAGATTTACTATTTTTCCAACTTTTCTCGTAACAATTTCGCCCACGCAAAAGATGCGGTTTTTTTTTCTCCTCTTTCGCTCTCTTCTTCGTTTTTTTTAGTTGGAAAACTGCTGATCGTACACTTTACCGAAATACCCTGACGTACCTATAGAGGTCCAGGTTTGAAAATTTTCGTAAAAGGAAATGCTTTTTTAAACTCGTCGATTTAGTGCTATCCTACCTTTTTTTCTGTGGCTTTCGTTTCTTTGCAGATTAAGAAAAATCTCAAATTATCTGCAAAATTCTCGGAACAAATAAGCATTTGAAGAAAATAAGCATTGCATGTTGTTATTTCAAAAGTATGAAAGAAGTAGATATCTTGTACGATGTGGCATTTGCTCCTAAGATCCCTCGTTTTATGCGGCTATGTTTTGGCAGATATCAAAAATTTTGTTCCTGAGCATGAACAAAAAATAACGAATTATACCCAAAAAGAAGCTTATGGGAAGAAGGAACGATCCGCCATCTAATGAATGCTCGTTTGTAAACTTTGCTTCATAATGAATGTCTCATACTCATTTCTATAGGGGAAGAGCATTGTTTGATTTGCACTGAAAGTTACTTTTGTTCTGGGTAAAATTCCTTCTCATTTCATATCATCGGTGGGTAGTTTTTCGCATGCAGCGAGCATGGAAAGAATGTTGTATATGATGTAATTTCTTTCAATAAGAACAAAAATGGGTCGGACGCTGCTTCAAAATGAGACCGGGAAGGAAGAAAAATATCTTTCGAATAAACAAATTTCTGTAATGAATGCTTCTTTTGCCTTTGTTTGCGACCATTGCGGTTTTCTTATTTCTCCCTCAATCTTAGTATTTCTGCAAGTTTATTGCCTTCGCAAGGAAAGTAATTTTTATTTTATATCAAGATTGCCGGAAAACAGCATTTCACGTATTAATGACTTTCTTAATTTCAGAATTTTTTCATTATTGAAACAAGTTTTAGAATTACTCTCATGATACTCATTTAATATCCTTACTCTCCATCAGCTAACGCTCACACCCAACGACGAAAATTACTAAAGTAAGGATTTCACAGGTTTTTAAAATTCCCACCCAATTCGAAAAAGAATGGTGATGATTAATTACGCTCATGCATGAGAATTTCAGTGTTGAAAGGATGTCGACAGTGCAACGTATACTAAATTTTTCTTTCCAATACCACGTGGTGCTGAGTTAAAAGAGCTTTCAGTGTTTCTTGAAATCACGATATGTCTTATACCAGGACTATATGAAAGCCAGTCAATGATGACGAGGAAAAATAAAATTTATGATACAGAAATTATTGACATTTATTTATTGAGATTTTGAGTTCCACGTCAATAGATGGCGACATTGGCTCACAGCTTTCTGAAAATCTCCCGAGCAGTCGGTTATGGAATTTGAAACGACGGGCTGTCTGTTTGTTATGCGTTTTGTAAAATCTTTAGTCCCTACTTCTTCAACACTTTCTTGTACACAACATTTTTCGTATACACTGACTGTGAACCCTGTATCAATTTCCCCTGTTCTTTTCCGTGAACTATTTTTATCTTGGCGTTGCTACATACAGATGGCTAAACACCGGTTCAGGTAGTGAATCAAAATTCCTGATGTATAAAGTTTGCGTATCTGTAAAGGGTTGACCGTGTGACGTAACGCATCTCTGACGTCATATCAGAATGATTTGGCTTAGATGACATCACACCAGCAGCTGTGTTCTTTGTTGCTATGACAACAAAACAAAGTGATATACGCGTGGATTGTTGGCGTGTAGGTGATGACGTCGCCTACACGAAAACACGAAAAGTTAAGCGTGACCTCACAAACGTTTTTTTCTCGGTTGTTGCTATGACGACTTAAAAAGCAAATTATATATTAAGATGTGTGAAATGTTCGTTCCGTTTGTACCTAAAACGTTTAACGGTGCAAGAAAGCCATACACGCTCACCTCATTCTGCAAAGTACAGGCCCTTGTTTTCTATAGTCATTTGTCAACGTTACGCTAGAGCCACGATTTCACGGCACTCGTAAAATTTCCATGGCAGAAACTATTTGCTGCCAGATTCCACATCTAAAAAGGAAACGATGTTCCGTCATGTAGGAAATGAGCCATGGAGCAAAACAGAAGATAGTCGGATAAGAAAAGATCTGGACTATATTGAGACAGGGGTGTGATCTTAACCCTTTCCGCTTCCTGTACTTTTGGGCTGACCATTCTGGAGGTGTGAATTGGGACATGACCCTCCTGCAGCAACGCCCGCTTCCTATTGGTGAGTGCTGTGTAGTGTTCGCGCAGATTCTCCTGCGCAGCCGCAGCAGTTGTATGACATAGAACTTCCCATCCACAGCCCGACCATTTGGCACGAGTTCCCAATGTACAAGACCTGTATGATTCCCCCAAACGCACAGCATGACTTTTCTCTTCAACCGCCTGTTCGCACCACTGGCTTTGCTTCCTGGAATGTCCTCAGCCATACATCCCTATTGATAAAATAACGCAGGAATACCCACTTTTCAAAACCTAGGACGATACGACGCCAAAATCTATCGTCCTGTGCATTTTTCAGAAATCTGCGGCAGAGAACGACATGTTCCATCTGCTGGGGTGCCAACTGATTGGGAACCATTCGATAGCAGCCGGAGGAGAAACCAAGATTACGAAACTAAACTGAAAATTGTCCTGTGCCAATACTTGGGTTTGCTGTCACAGTTTCGACCAGGGCGTCAGTGTTTGTGGTCGTTGGACGTCCTGATCTCAATTTGCCTTCGAGATTTATGTGCCAAATATTGAAACACCGGAACCATTTTCATGCAGTTCTGCTGTCCTCGGCTTCAAGTCCGCAAACTTCTCTCGTTGCTACTACCTCGTTTGACCAGTTTTCTTCCAACAATTGCGCAGGAACACTTGAAGGGCAGATTTATCGACCTCTATTTTCTGCTCACCTGATAATACAATGTGGTTCTGTGCCAAATGCACGTCATCAACTTCGTGTGTTCCACATTATCGCTGTACCCAGTAGATGCTTGAGGGCGTTCCGCATAGGAATGGGAAAAAATGGGACGAATGTTTGACTCACCGAGGGAAGTGGAGACATTTTGTTTCACCAAACCTCTGTACTTATTGATATTAGTTATATTGGGTCATCCCATAAGTAATGCGGTATTTTCTATGTGGTCGGAATAAATGCCACCAGATGGCGCAATCGTAGCAGATCTGTAGGTGTATATATTAATATACTGCTGGATGGTTCGACGTTTGCATAGTATCTGAGTAAACTCCGACGTCGATTTAATACATTTTTTAACCCCTGATCATGGAAGTGTCAAAACTTCATATAACGTATCTTTTGCTTTGAGAGTATCGTCAGGGCAACCACGTCACTAGAACAGTGTCGAAACTGCGCGAGATTTGCGATTCACACTATAAGTGTGAGTCAAGGAGGACACTGATGCTTCCAGCGTTTTAGGTCTGGGAACTACAACCTTTAAGATGAGCAAAGGCTAGGAAGGTCCTCAGGAGTTGGATGATGATTTGCCACGAACGATCGTCGAGCGAAATCCTCGTGTAGCGGCAAAAGAATTAGGCGAGCAGTTCGAGTCAACCCATTCAACGGTCCATCAGCGTCTGCAAAAGATTGGCCAAGTTTCTGAGCAACGTCAATGGGTTTAATCACGAATAATCCGAAATCAATCCAAAATAACGAATGGAGATCTTCAGATTTCACTTCTGTCGATTTGAAAAGAAACATTTTCTGCATCGAAGTGTTACTGGTGGTAAGAAATGGATTGTGTATAACAGTATAAAGCGTCGAAGACAATGCTGGATGGACCGCAACGAGACACTAGCTCTACAGCCGAAGGGAAAACTTTATCCGAAGAAGATTATGCTGTCAGTTTGATGGTATACGGATACGGTCATCCATAACGAGCTGCTACAAGCCCACCAAACCATCACGAAGGAGCCGTATTGTCAACAAGTGGACCGGTTAAAGCAATCCATTGATGGCCAACAGAGAACAGGTGTCAACGTATTGTCAACAAGTGGACCGGCTAAAGCAATCCAGAACTGGCCAACAGAACAGGTGTCATTTTTCATCATCATAACGTCAAATTTCATACGACAAAAGACACGCTCCAAAAACTGAGGCAGTTTGAATGATAACTTATGAAACAGGTACCATATTCCCCTAAGCTGACACCATTGGACTATCATCTTTTTCAGTGTCTAACTCCACATTAGCGGGAAACTGTTTCACACAGAGGATGATGTCGGAAAGGAGCTTGAAGAATTCTTCAGCTGAAAACCGAAAGACTTTTATTTCCAAGGAACTGAAAATGTAAGATTATGATGGGAAGATGTTTTAAATAATGATGGTAAATATATTTTGAATTCAAAATAATTTGTAACTTTGTTTGATGACTTTCAAATTTACCTCTGAAAAACTGCATTACTTATGGGATATGGGATGACTCAATACTCTCTTTGCAAAAAAAAAAAAAAAAAAAAAAAAGGACCCCGAGGAAATCATTTCATCCTGCTGAAATTCCTCATACAAGTACCTCACGGCCGAATATGCAAATGATTAAAAAATAACGACCAATGACCCCAAAAGAAATTATCCCTGCGTGTGAGCTTTGCTCTTGATATACCGCATCAAGGAGAATATATCCAGAGCAAAGCTCGTACCAAGGAATAACTGTGACAGCGGATTGCGGTTGCATTAACCTCCACGGGCTGTGAGGATGCCTCGACGTCGGATCCGTGCACAATATGAACAATTGAGTGTGTTTGAGAGAGGACGAATATTTGGGCTAAGTAATCCCGGTTGGGGTCAAGTCGCCACATCGCTAGGCATTGGTTAGGAGCGAAGCGGCAATCCGACGATGTTTGTACCAATGGGTCAAGGAAGGCGCAACCCAACGGCATGCGGACACTCTGGACGTCCGAGGGCAACGACAGAAAGCGCGAATCGAACGACTTTATGGGCCGCAAGAAGAAAACCGAATTCGTTGCTCTCAACCATACGTGGCCAAGTTGCGTCGTCAACAGGTACGGAAATAGCCATCCGGACCGTTACCAGACGACTTGCGGGACGAGGACCGCACTCAAAGACGCCAGTCCTCCGCCTACCACTAATCATGAAGTAGCACCAGTTACAGTGGTGTCAGGCATCAACGTGGAACAGTGTCCAATGACGTCGTGTTGTCTTCAGTGATGATTCACGGTTTGCACTGTGCGCAGATGACCAGCGCATAGTACCTGGACAAGAACCGGCCAGCTCAGGGATCCTGCCTTCAAGGGGGAACGGCACACGGCTAACACATCTGTTTGGGGAGCCATTTTCAACGATAGCCTGACACCCTTGGTAGTCGTCCGTACCACCATCACGGCTCAACGGTACGTCGACGACATTCTACGACCTGTTGTGTTGCCATTCCTGTCGCAGCATCACCGAGAAATTTTTCAACAGGTAATGCCCAGCCACACACGGCACAGCTATTTCAGGCCTACCTCCGTAATGTCGACACCCTTCCATGGCCATTCAATCGCCCAACCTCTCACTGATCGAACATGTTTGGGATATGATGGGAAGCCACCTACGCCTATCTCAGAATGTCGGCGCACTGGGCGCAATTTGGACACCATCTGGCACGCTATATCTCATTACAGTATCCGTGAACTGTATGTGTCTATGCCATGCCGAGCAACCGCTTCAATCTGAGCCAGATGTGGAGATACAGCTTACTGACTTGTTCCACTCATGTAACTATTTTATCCGAATAAGTAGGCGAACTGCTCTGGAATTGCAATCATTTTCGTTTCGTATAGATGAGCATTGCACGAATATGCGAATGCTTAAACATTTCATCAGGTTTTTCATCACATTTGAAATCTGAAAGATTCATTCTCGCCATAATATTTTTACATTGATTGAATGTTTTTACATTACCACAGAAATCCTGCATTTTTCTGGGGTTTTTCTGTTTAAATAAGAAAATTTAAATAAAAACAATGTAGTAAAATCATGCAATGCATTGATTTTTATACGCTTTCCAACATACCAGAGATCATTACTCAAATTATGAGGATAATGGCTGTGGAATAAATCTTGCCCATGTGTCCTGACATTCGATCCCATTTCGATTATATTCAACGGAACCAGTTACGTATACTTCCGGAAACATATGATAAATTTTTGTCTCAATCGAAGCATTTTTAGTCAAGTTATGAGGAGGCATAAGGGCAATGGAATGGATACCGCTTCTGTGCCCTGAGCTTTTACCCTATTTCTCCCGTTTTCAACAAGGATCGTTACCAGGTGGTTCCCTACCACATACTAAAATTTCATCAAAATGAAACCACTTCACTTTCACGCAAGTTATGACGCATAAGGGTAAAAGAATGGAATGGATCCCTCTCCTATGTTCTGACCTTCGACCCCATTTTGCCCATTTTCAGTAGGGTTCGTCCCAGGGTCCACTACCACATAATAAAATTTCAACGAAATCGAACCATTTTTACGGAAGAAATTTCATCGAAATCGAACCATCCTTACGTAAGTTTAATGCATAAGGGAAATAGAATGGATCTATCTCTAATGTCCTGACCTTTGACTCCATTTGTCCCATTTTCAATAGGGTTCCTCTCCAGATGGTCCCCTACATCATACTAAAATTTCATCGAAATCGAACCATTTTTACATATGTTAGGACGCACAAATGCAATTGAGTAGCTCCCGCTTCTATGTCCTGACCTTTGACCCCATTTCGCCCATTTTCAATAGGACTTTTCCTCAGGTGGTCCCCTACCACATACTAAAATGTCATTGAAATCGAACCATATTTACGCAAGTTATGATGCATAAGGGCAATGGAATAGATCCCGCTCCTATGTCGTGACCTTTGACCCATTTGTTCCATTTTCAATAGGGTTCGTCCCCAGTGGTACCCCACCACATACTAATATTTCATTGAAATTGAACCATTTTTACGCAAGTTATGACGCATAAGGAAAATGAATGGATCTCTCATGTTCTAGCCTTTGATCCCATTTCGTCCATTTTGAATAGGGTTCGTCCCTAGGTGGTTCCCTACCATATACTGAAATTTCATGGAAATCGACCCATTTTTACGCGAGTTATCTTGCGGACAGACGGACGGACAAATCTGGAGCAAATACGCTTTTTCAACCTACGGTTGGAAAGCTTAAAAAGAGAAAAATAACTTTTAAATAAGAGATATATAAACTGCTTTTAAGGTTCATCTTTCATTTGCATTTCTTTGAAAAGTTCATACTGATTTGGTAAACTAAAACTTCTTTCTGAAATGATTATTATAACTCAAATAGTTTATTTTACCTAAAGCGCTGCATGGAGGACATGCGTTTTCCTCATGGATGCTAGATTTTTGAATTTTCTGCCAAATGCTAGAAGTCCTCAAGGGGTTTTATTTTGTGAGACATTTATACGGAACTCGAAGTCTTGCTCTCAATTAACGAAAATCATTTAAAGACTAAAGGAAAGAGATACAAACGTGGGGCACTTATTACGCCACCTACGTTTATCTCACTCTGAACTGCATACTAATGACAGAGAAAATAAATAATTTACGCCCCTTAGTTCCTTTGCTTCGCAACTCAGATGCAGTGTGAATATTAATAACAATTCCGTCTGGAATCTCACAATACGCCAATAACGTGTTTGAGACAATGAACAATCGCTAGGCATTTAGAGCATTCCTCCTTTGAAAAGAGAAAGTAAGAACGTTTTAAATGCAATGAAAGTTTCGGAATTTATTTTTACGAAGAGTCGTTCTAATAGAAAAGCATTCTTGGCGAGGAAACAATACCTACACTACATAAGTATAGAGTAATTGGTTCGTATATATCTTCATTTCCTTGGAAGTTCCTGAAGGGATTAACATAATTGAAGAAGGAAGACTAAAATTCCTAATTTGAGTTTGGTGATCGGTCCGCCAAATGAGCTTTTTCAACACATGCCTTGATGAGGCATGTGTTGAGCAGATCATATCAGATCATATGTTGAGGATTTTAGGAAGGGAGTGTCTGACTCCAGGTCTTAAACAACTCTTAGAAGTAGGAAGCTAGGAGATTTAGACTAGAGTGACCGATAGGAAAGTGACACGGAAGTGAGGTAGAAAGGGGGAGGAAGACACCCTTATTTATTACCGGGGGTCCCTACCCGGGACACGACGGCTTAACGTGTCCATCCGACGCACGGTGGCTATTTAGTGGTTCCAGTGTTCGTACCTGCTTGGGATCAAACCCGAGGTCTTCTCCAAAGCAGTCACGAAAGTTGACCACTAGGCCACCCGCGGCCCTCGGATTGAGCACAAGGTTAGTAGATGACAAGTTTATGCTCATCCTGCACTTCCGGTGAGTGCTTTGTGACGTCACTGTCCAAATCGCCAACGTAAGACTACCTAATCGCTACGTTTCTTTGTATCTGCACCATAGCAGCGTGCCCGAATTATTCTTCGTAAACCAGCTGGAATAATCTTCATAAATTCTACCAGATTTTTTAATGCACAATGTTTTCAAGGTTTAATTACAAAATTTGGGGAATGTTGCCGAGAGCTTTTGCTTTCCTCATAAAAAAATTCTTTATTATATGACAATAATTTGTCCTGCTGTGTATTTTCCCTCCTAAATGTATATAAAAACAGCAAAATTTCCCCTTCTAACTAAATTAATATTTCTGTTTTCTCTACTTTTAGTAACAAAAATCTGCGGGAGTTATTTTTGAAATCTCCGTCACTGAAATATTCACATGACTGTGAATGTGTTCTGTATTTAATATAAATGTGCTTTTGCATGAGCTTTTGCTCTGTGTTTGAATTATAACAAAAAAGATGACACCGAATTTTCGGGTGTAATAAGCACGTCTTTTGAATCCGTTCTGACGCAAATTAAATTTATCAAAGCTATTCAAAGTTCAGTGGAACCGGTATGGAAAACAATAGATCTGACCAAAGAGAGATGATTTTCAATCGGGTTTTTAATCCCTCAGATATTGCTGTAAACGGAATCGTGAGCTTACGAACTCTTAGAAACAGAGATATCGGCAAAAATAAGATGTGACTTTACGTCCCCTGGTGAGAAAACCATGCATTATTTTTGGAAAAAAGTATTCTCAAAAGGTTTATCCATATAAGCGGTATCGGTCGAAGAGAAAAAAATTAGTCGAGTTTTCAGGAGCCCAGATTTTGCAACAAATACTTCAGAAGCAGAAATTAACGCTTATAACCCCTGGTGGTTAAACCATTCTTTACCAAACATTAGAAATTATGTGAAAAATATTTTCCATCAGGTCGTGAATGCGATACAGGAAGAAATTTTCAAATCAGAGCTTTAGGAGCAGAAATAACACGGAAAACGCAATTCACCTTTGTGCCCCCTAGCGGAAAGTCTATGATTTACCTGAAAATTTTGAATTTATAGGAAACATTTCGCATCGGAAACACTATCCAACAAAGAAGGAATTTTTCAAATCTTACTCTTAGAAGTAGAGATATTGATAAAAATAAGATATACGTACGTCTACGCCCCTGGCGTAGAAACCATGCATTTTTTCAAGAAAAAATTCCTAAAAGGTTTTTCGATATGAGTAGTATCGGTCAACAAACGACTTTTTTTTCAATCGAGATTTTAGAAGCTCATATTTTCTTGCAAATACAACAGAAGCTGGAATTAAAACTTACGCCACCTGGTGGCGAAACCATTTCTTACAACAATTAGAAATTATGTGCAAACGATTTCCCATCAGGAGCTGTATGCGGTGCAGAAAGAAGTTTTTAAATTGTAGATTTAGAAGCTGAGATATAGGGGGAAACGCAATTTACATTTACGCCCCCTAGTGGGAAAGCCTATGAATTACTTGAAAATTTTGAAATTATATGAACCACATGTCACACTAGAAACACTATCTAACAAAGAAGGAACTTTTCAAATCGGATTCCTAGAAGTAGAGATATTGACAAAAATAAGATATACATCTACGCCCTCTGGCGTAGAAACCATGCACTATTTTAAGAAGAAAATGTTTCTAAAAGGTTTGTCGACATGAGTAGTATCGGTCAATTAACGACGTTTTTTTCAATCGAGAATTTAGAAGCTCATATTTTGCTGCAAATACAACAGAAGCGGAAATTAAGATTTACGCCCCCTGGTGTCCCTACTATTTTTTTTATAAAAATTAGAAATCATGTGCAAACGATTTTCCATCAGGAGCTGTACCCGGTACAGAAAGAATTTTTCAAATCGGAGATTTAGAAGCAGAGATATAGGGGGAAACGCAATTTACCGCTACGCCCCTAGCGGAAAGTCTATGAGTTACTTGAAAATTTTGAAATTATATAAAAAACATGTTACACGGAAAACACTATCCAGCAGAGAAGGAATTTTTCAAATCGGACTCTAGAAGTAAAGATATTGACAAAAATAAGATGTACATCCACGCTCCTTAGCGGAGAAACTGGAATATTTTAAGAAAAAATATTCCGAAAAGGTTTATCGATGTGAGTGGCATCAGTCCACGAAATAATTTTTTCAATCGATATTTTAGAAGTTCCGATTTTATGGCAAATACATCAGAAGCAAAAATTAACACTTACGCCCCCTGGTGGCTGAAGTATTCTTTACCAAAAATTTGAAATTATATGCAAAAGATATTCCATCAGGAGATGTATCCGCTGTAGAAAAAAAATTTCAAATCGGAGTTTTAGAAGAAGAGTTATTCGGAAAAAGGTAATTTATTTTACGCCACCTAGCGGAAAATCTATGCGTAATTTGAAAAAGTAACTATATCTAAACTACTCTTCGACATACATGGAATCGAAAGATAAAATTTTTTTTCAATCGGATGTTTAGAAGAAAATATGTGGAATAAAACGTATTTCTGAATTCCACATCATCAGCATTTACACCCTCTACCGGCGAAATTTTACATCGTAAAAAAAACTAAATGAAGGATCATGATTTGCATATTTCAAGCTCCTTAATGCAAAAATAATTTTTCGAATCGGACTAATTCTTGCAGAGATATCGTGGGTACAGACGGACGGACAAACCGATAACGATAACAGAAGCACGATGATTTTTTTACAAAAGACGTGCTAAAAAAAAAAAAAAAAAGGAGAATGCCGCCCCGGTGGCGCAGTGTTCTAAGGCGTTGGCCTCTGATCATTCGTCCGTAAGGGGTCCGGGTTCGAATCCCGGTCAGGCATGGATGTTGTGTTTGTCTTACGGCACTGGCTCTCTCCCTTCCCTGGAACCAGTGACCCTAAATTAGGGACGGGCGACTGCTTATAGCCCATTGAGTTGCTCACGGTGGTAGTTAAACCTCCAATCAAAAAAAAAAAAAAAAAAAAAAAGGAGAAAGCTACAGGACGGTGATGTCACCCAGTGACGTCACGATTATTCGTCGGCGAGGAAAGCGGGATGAGCAAACCTTACTGGATTGAGCATTGGCTCAAATGCATTCGTTCAACCCATTTGGTCTGGAACTAGTTGCCTCAAATTAGACACTGTTATCTCTCTATATCCTTAGATGCGTTTAACACCGAAAAAAAAATGAGTCCTTTTTTGTGCTGGAAGTCGTGTTTCTCGCATAAAAGAGTGTACTGCTAACACTTTTTACCACGCCTTTCAACATACATATATAAAAAATTACTTCCTTCCATCTGTCTGCCAGTCCGTCTGTGAAACCATATCTCTACTGCTGTAAGTGATTGTTAAAATCATTCCGTATCGGGCAGCAGTGACTCTATATAAAGGCAAGAAATCGGATTTTTACATTATTTTTCCATCGCATATAATAAATCGAATTATTTCGGCGCATATTCTGAATTATCTGATGCACAACTTGTCTACTAGGTCGATTAAGTGAGAAATTGCATTAGGCATAATTCACCGGAAACCATTGGATAGCTGTACCAAACACAAAGGGTTTTTTTCATGCGTAATCTATTATTATTGATGCAAAATTTCTCTGTTAGAGGCGTGAAAGAGTTTTGGTTCGATATACAGTATCTACCAACAGGTAATTGGACATCTGTGATAGCAAAGGAAAACGAAGTTTATTCACCTTCAAAAGTTGGTGCAGCCTCCACGAGCGGCGATTGCAGCTGCGACCTTCTGGGGCATACTCTCAACCAGGCGTTGTACGACGGTTAGAGGTATTTCCTTCCACTCGGCTTGGAGAAGACAAATCAGTTCCTTCACCGATTTCGGACGGTTGTGGCACCCCTTAAGTCGACGCTCCAACTCGTCCCAGAGGTGCTTGATAGGGTTAAGGTCCGGGCTTTGCGCAGGCCAGTCCATTCGATTAACCCCATTGTCACCATACCAAGCTATGGTGGACCTCGAAACATGACAGGTGGCATTGTCATCCTGAAAGTAACACGAGTCCACCCCATAAAACTGTCACAACGTAGGAAGCGCATGATCATCCAAAATGGTGCACTAGGTCTCGGCGTTGAGTCTACCAAAGATTGCGACCAAGGGTCCCGTGCCATAATAGGAGAAACACCCCCATAGCATAATTCCACTGCCGCCGAACTTCACAGTTGCCACAATACATTCTGGCAGGAGGCGTTCTAGAGGCAGTCACCAAACCCAGACCCTGCCATCCGAACGGTAGGGGGTGAACCTTGATTTGTCGCTCCAGAGAAACTATTTCCACTGTTCAACGGTCCACTGTCGACGTTCTTTGCACCACGTTAGCCGAGCAGTCCTATTGGACTTGGTGATCAAAGGCTTGTGAGCGGCAGCACGTCCATGATAACCGAGCAGATGGGTTTCCTTACGGGTGGTATTCATCGAAAGAACACTCCCGGATGCCTGGTGAAACTCCTCGCGGATGTGGCCCATCGATTTGGTGCGGTTCTTCCGAATTTCTCTGGCCAGCACCCGTCGGTCTCTAACTCCCAGTTTTTTGGGTCTGCCGGGTCGGGGCACATTCCAACAGTCACCTCTCATCTTCCACTTGACAATCGCGTAGGCCACTATCGATTTTGGGTACTTCAACTCGCTGGATATGTCACGTATGGATCGGCCATTTCTGTGATACCCGACGATTACACCTTTCTCGAAATCGGAGAGCTCCGAACTGCGTTCTTGCATGCGACTGGTTGCGTTGTTGTTTCGCACACGATATTTAACGGCGGCGGCCGTGACGTGTATTAGGACCGCAAATATCGTCGATTGCAGGGGTGTCTAATTACTTGTCGGTAGATAATGTATCTTCAGAATCTAGATGTCATAGATAAATAATTGTAACTGTGGCCAACTATTTTCATGAATTTTTCAGATTTGCGAGGTAAATGATGTCAAAAATGGAAAGAAATGCACGTACAATAGTCACTTTCATCTGATGGCCAATTTTCATATCACGTGATGCAAATGTTTATTTGTATTTAAAGTGATATACACCGAGGAGCCATTACATTTTGATCACCTATCTATAAGCTGTAGGAGCCCGTTTAGCCCCCAAAAACAGCGGCCACCCACCGAGGCATCGATTCCACGAAGTAGCGATAGGTATCCAAGGGTATCTGGTATCATAATATTAACAGCAGTTCCCTCATTTCCCGTACATTTCGGGGTGGTTGTGATTCAGCGCGAACTCACTTTTCTAAGCAGAACCGCAAATGTTCGATTGGGTTCATGTCAGGTGAATTTGGAGGCTAGGGCACTAACAGAAAATCCCCAGCATGTTCTTCGAACCACTCCCTGACGATTCTGGCAGTGTGACATGGCGCATTATCCTGTTGGTAATGGCCATCACCAGCAGGGAACACAGTTGCCATGAATAGGTGAACTTGGTCCGCAACGATGTTCAGATACCTGATAGCTATAAGAGATTGTGCCATTGCGATAATGGGGCCTAAAGTGTCCCAAAAAAACATCACCCACAGCATAACACCGCCGTCGCCAACCTGTTTCTGCCCAACAGTGCATCCAAGTGCCATAGCCTCCGTTGGTAATCGGCGTATCCGTCTTCGTGATGCTCCAGGAATCTTGGTTCTTCAGACCAGGCCACTTTCTTCAAATCGTCCACGGTCCGATCTCGATTATCTTTGGCCCATTTCATGCGTTGTTGGCGATGACGTGCAGTGAGCATGAGGTCCCAGCTGGGTCTTCGGCTACGCATGCCCATACTCAAAATGCTGCGATGAACTTTGTGCTGTGACACATTGCATTGATCACCACTGGTGTAGCTGGGGGTGATTTGTCGCAATGTGGCGCTGTGATCAGTGTGCGACAGTCTCCGCTCCCCTTTGACATCAATGAGCTGCGGACGACACACGGCTGGACGACAGTTCGTCGTTTGGCCATCTGTGCACCACTTTTAATACGTACTCACTACAGCTGCACGTGAACAACCTACAAGCAGCACCGTTTCCGAGATCGTAGTTCCGAGGCGCCGTGTCTTCGCAATTTGTAATTTATCGAACTCCGATAATTCGGTGGCTTTTCCTATTCTGACACCGAACACTCTACTATACGATAGCCGGTCCTCGGGTTGTATATACACTGCCGGCCACCCAAAATGCAACACCAAGAAGGAAGCATCCGATTGGCCTAAAATTCGTAACATGCGTCGCCCGCGAGTGGACATGCAAACGATTAGCATTTGCAAGGCATATGCAAATCATGTGCGCTCGGCACGCCACCGTGAATCACTATAAGAAGGGTGCACAGAAGGCGGGGTGTAAGTAGTGGAAGTGTGTAAGTAGTGGAAGTGTGTTGTGCTGCCGGACCTGTGCGTGGGAAGCTACCTGATGCCTCGTCGCAGAATACGATAGTCATTCCCGCACGTTTCGGAGTTCGACAGAGGACGAATAGTGGCTAATCGCGACAGCGATTTATCGTGCCGAGACATCTACGCCCGTATGGGACAACATCCAGCCACATTGTGGCGAGTATTGTTTCGGTGGGTGCAGGAGGGACGGACAATTGCCACAGCAGCGGCACACCACCGAACGAGAGGACCGGCAAGTTGTGCGGCGGGAATTGACGGCTCACACCGCCACACCACGAACATTAGCGCAGGAATTAGGGTGTGTTGCGAAACAGCCTGTATCAGCACGTACCGTTCGACGTCGTCTGCAGGAGCGGGACTTGTCGCACGGCGCCCATTGCTCCGATTATCATTGACGTTACACAACTGGCGAGTTCGGCGGCAGTGGGCCGTTGAACGCCTCACCTGGAGTACGGAATGGTACGGCATTGTCTTCTCCAACGAATCCCGCTTCTGCCTGCAACACCACGATGGTCGGATCCGCGTGTGGCGGTACCGCGGCGAGAGACTGTATGACGCCTGCATTATACTTCGCCATACCAGTCCGTCGCCTGGCGTTATGGTTTGGCCGCAATTGGATATGACACCCGTACCCCTCTGGTACGCATTGCCGGTACACTCAACAGCCACCGCTACATCTTTGACGTTTGGGAGCCTTTAGTCCTCCCTGGCCTGCAGGACCTGTCAGCGGCCACGTTTCAACAGGACAATGCGACAACCGAGTGGCCCGGCAAGCACCACCAGCGGCTACGCCTGATGAACTGTGGCAACGTGTGGAAGCAGCCTGGACCGACATACCCCAAGCCCGCATCCAAAGCCATTTTCGTTTCGTTCGATGCCGCGGCGTGTAGCGGCCGTTATTGCCAGCCATGGGCGCCACACGAACTATTGATGTCTGCGTGTTCCGCAAGTCGCACGGGCCTGTAAGCTCAATCGTTTCATCTTTGTATCTGTTGTTGTGTGCCTAGTAAATCTGGCTCTGTTATCTCGTGTCCTTCTTGGTGTCGCATTTTAGGTGGCCAGCAGTGTATTTAAGAGGTTGTTGCTTGCGTTGCAGTTGGTTTACCTGAAGATACGGGGGTGGCCCTCGCGAAAGATCTTCTGTCGATTTTAACTTTGCACGTATTTTAAATTAAAGTTTTTAAATCTCGCCTAAGACAGCATTTGCTTCGGTATATATTTAATGATCTAAATAATCGTCAATAGTGTCGATCACAATGTGAAAAACAAATATGTTTCTGAGTTCGATACAGGAATTTCTGTGTGTGACAGACTGGCTGGTGCAACGATTTTGAAACCAGATAAGCTGACTGGTTTCTCAAAAGCTGGTATATCTTGGGTCTTTAATCAGTGCAAAAATAACCCACATTGCTTGTCTAAGAGGCGTAACTGTGGCGCGATGACAATCTGTCAGGAACGTGATCGCCGTCATCTGAGAAGGCTTGTACGGGGAAACAGGACTTACTGTGTTTAATAATTGACTGAAGCATTTAGTGGCGACTGTTCTCGACCCATATGATAGCGAACTATGCGTATGGAATTCAAGACGATCGGTATTGACGGTCGCATGCCTGCAGAAAACACTTATTTGGGGGAAGAACCGAAAAGTTCGTTCATAGTTGTGTCAGGAACGCTCTATCTCGACACTGGAAGACTTGAAAAAAGCCATGTGGTCCGACGAGTCGCGGTACAATTTGTTCTGCACCGATGGTGGGCAGAAGGTTCGTCGGCAGCCCCATGAAGCAATAGACTCAGTTTGCTTTGTAAACATAACTCCAGTTTCTGGCGGTAGTGACATGATGTGGGGCACGTTCTGTCGGTACGAAACAGAACGTGCCTAACGCTATGTAGCAATATCTTGCGTCAGGTCCCCTGACACCCGACCTTGCAGCAACGTCGGGTCCCCTGATATTGTTGCAAGGTCGGTGTACTCCAAGGATCTAAATATTGTTGCCGATCGATTGCATCCTGCAAAGTTGACTTTTTATTCGCCAGGTGATGGTTGTTTCATGGGTGAGAGTGGTACTGTCCATCGCGGAAGACGTGTTGAGCAGTGGTTCAGCGAGCGTGACAGTGATGTTCATCATCACTGTCACCATCATGTTCATCATCTCTGGCCATTACAAAGCTTGGATATGAACATATGGATCATGTTAGAAAAACAGATCCGGAAGCAAGGTCCTCTAACGTCAAATCCGAGCCAGTTAAAGGATTGCCTGGTGAACGTTTGGTATGCTTTACATGTAAACGCGGTCAAAAACCTTGTTAAACCTATGGCAATCCGTATACGTCCTGTAAATCGGGCTAAAGGAGGTCCTACCCGATACTGAATAAAGGTTTCGAATTCAAGGGTAGGTATGTGTAGCCCGCAAGGCCAACCTTTAAAACGTGGAAGCTTGCGTACGGGTACATTACGCATAGTTTTATTTTAAATTAAGACCTGCACTTGTCAAGGCAGTTTGGTTCGGGTATCGAGTTGCATGTCGATCTGGGTCACAAAACGTTAAAATCATTGCCTTTCTGTTTGTCAATTTCCAGATATTGCATTCTCATCCAGGCGAAGGTGTCTGTAACTCAATGGTAAAATGCATGAAAATGTCAGACATACTTGCTCTTCTAACCTACTAAAAATACTTGACTTGAAGAACCATTGTGCACATAAATAAATGGGCAGACAAAGAAATAGAGAAAACCGCGAATGGCCTAGTGGTTGCAGCAACAGCACTCCGACTGAACTGTTGCGGGATCGATCTCAAGTAATCTGATTTGCTCTGAACCACTGCACCCCCTCAATGCCTCTGATGTGCAAGTTAAGCTGTGGGATCCGAATTATTAAACACCCCGTTACAAATATATCATCTGAATAGGCTGGAAAATTGCAATTAACTAAGATAAATTTTTTAATCAGATGGCGTTCGGTGTTTTTTCAATTGTATCGTATGTAACTTTCCCTGTATTGGAACTTCTGTTAATTTAATATTAGAGGTATGTAAAAGTTTCCGCCGTTTTAAGGAGAAAGGAGACAGGAAGAATCAGGAAATCAGTACACGTTTATTCCACGAAATATTGGCCGCTAGCATCAATGACTTTTCGCCATTTTTCAGGCAACAAATGCATGCCCCTGTGATAGAATGACTCGGCTTTTGAGCTGAAGAACGCAGTGACAAATTTTTCACCTCTGCAACTGTGGTGAACCGCTGTTGGGCTAGGGCATGTTGCATAGAGAGAAACAGATGAAAGTCTGAGGATGCAATGTCCGGGAAGTAAGCAGAGTGCAGTAAAACCTACCAGTGTAACTGTTCAAGGGTTGATTTCGTGGATCACCGACATGTGGTCTGGTATTATCGTGTAAAATGACGACTGGGCAGCGTCCGTTACCTGTACATGGGCGTTTTTGCTCCATTGCGGCGTTCAGTTTCATCAACTAATTGCTATATAGTTGTACAGTGATTATTTCGCCCGGTTTCAACAATTCGAAGTACAGCACTCCATGCATATCCCACTACACACACAACAGCATCTTTTTCCCGTGGATATCCTGTTTTGCAGTGGATGTTGATGGCTTGCCTGGATCTACCCAGGTTCGCTTGCGTAGGGATTGTCGCAATAGACACATTTTTCATCCTCGGTGAGAACCTTTAATAAGAAATTCGTCCCTCTTCACAATGACAGCAACGACATGCAGATGCCCAATCGTTTATCAATACTACGCTCCGTTAAAATATGCGGAACCCACTTACCAATCTTCTGGATCTTCTCCAAGGCCTGTAGACGCCGTACCACCGTCGATTGAGCCACTTTCAAACGTTTCGCTAGTTGCGTGGTCGATTGCGTGGAATCCTCTTGCAACAGCGATCCCAGCTCCTCGTCTGCTAGTTCCTGAGGTCTACATGCACGTGGCTTGTCTTCCAAGCTTAGATCACCTTTCTGAAACTTGGCAAAATATTCTCGACACGTCCGCTCTAACATAACCGTTTCCCCATAAGCCTGACACATTGAACCGTATGTTTCATTCGCACTTTCCCCTAAATTAAACATGATTAACAAACAGTGCTGTAAATTAACTTGATCGACCACCATGCTTGGTTTTATGTACGAGCTGACAGCATGGGTCACCGGCCGGTTAGACTTCTACAGCGCCCACTAGTGGGGCGGCGGGAATCTTTTGCATATCCCTCATAGAAAGCGAAAAATCTTTTTCATGAAAGTATTTTTCGAATCCAAACAAAAATAATTTCAAACGTTTTCTGAAATAGCACCAAGAGATGATTGAAGAATGATACTGTGGCTACGAATTCTTAGAAAAAATTGCATTATTGTGTAGCACTTAATGTTAGTATCCAGGAAAATACTTAATCGTCTCATCCGTAAATATTCACATCTGTATGCATTTGCAATTAGTTTTACAGACTAAAGTGGGATTAAATCTAGTATCTAGAAGTATTTTAATGGTTTTGTGAACAAAAGGAGTCCCACGACAATGCAAGCCATTCTGCTATTATTACTTTAGACGTATGATTAATTAAAAATAAAATGCAAGGCACGCGGTTTTGTCTCCTGATAAATTTTACGGACTTAAAGAGACGGCGGTAACTATTCCAATTTCTCGATAATTTAGAATGTTGAGATCTCTAGATTGCTTGAAGTTGTGCGTGTGTGTGTATGTGTGTGTATGTGTGTGCCCTCTGCAAAACTATTTTCTTACAGAACAATGTATCTATCAGAGGAATGGAAAGAAACCGATATAACAACTGTGTATTATAACAACTTCACAATATAATGTTAAAGAAGAGATAACACGGTTGAGCTACTCCCTTCGTGTCCTGAGTAATTAGAAAGGGAAATGAAGTTTTTCAACTGAATCCTATGAGAATGCGAAAGGAATTCCTTTAGATAGGGTAATTAACTGACCTTTGCCATAATGCTTAAATGAAAGAAAAATAAAAAAATTATACCGCGCTCTGCGGCGATTTGAACCACAGACAATATTACATTTCTTGAAATCACTTCGTCTGCTTTATCGTATTAACTTCAGCGAAACGAGTTGACGGAAAACTAAAGGCAAAATGAATTATCTTTTTTACATACGAATCATATGTTTGCTGTGTTAGCTATCCAGATAAAACAAAGGAAGTGCTAGTACAGTAAGTGCAAGATACATGAAACAGAATAAAACCCACAAAATGACCCAAATTAAAACTTGTTCATGTTGTATACAAACTTTAGCACGTCTTTTGTAAAAAAGATCGTGCTTATGTTATCGGTTTGTCCGTTCGTCTGTAGACACCATATCTCTGTAACTATTAGTCCGATTTAAAAAACTCCTTTTTGCATTCGGAAGCTTGAAATATGCGAATGATGATCCTTCATTTCGTCTTTTTTTACGATGTACAATTTCGCCAGTAGAGGGCGTAAATGCAGATGATATCTAATTCCATTTATATGCTCCTAAATATCCGATTGAAAAATTTCTTTTATCTTTCGATTCCATTTATGTCGAAGAGTATTCTAGGTATAGTCACTTTATGAATTTACGTATAGATTTTCCGCTTGGGGCGTAAATTACCCCCCCACACACACACACACCGATATCTCTGCTTCTGAAACTCCGATTTAAAAAAATCTTTCTGCACCGTATACAGCTCTTGATGGCAAAGGCTTTGCATATATTTCTAATTTTTGGTATAAAATGGTTTAGCCACCAGGTGGCGAAAGGCTTAATTTCCGCTTCTGCTGTATTTGCAGCAAAATCTGAGCTTCTAAAATCTCGACTAAAAAAATATCGTTTGTGAACCGATGCTACTCACGTCGACAAACCTTTTAAAAATATTTTCTTCTTAAAATAATGCATGGTTTCAACGCCAGAGGCATAGATATATACCTTATTTTTGACAATATCTCTACTTCTAAGAGTCCGATTTGAAAGAAAAACCCTTCTTTATTGGACAGCGTTTCCCGCGCGAAATGTTTTTCATACAATTTCAAAATTTTCAAGTAATTCATATACTCTCCGGTAGGGAGCGTAAAGGTAAATTGCGTTTTCCCCTTAAGATTTCTGCTTCTAAAACTCCGATTTGAAGAATTCTTTCTGCTTCGGATACAGTTCCTGATGGGAAATCCTTTGCATAAAATTTGTAATATTTGGTAAAGAATGGTTTGGCCACCAAGGGTATAAGTGTTAATTTCAGCTTCTGATGAATTTGCAGCAAACTCTGAGCTCCTGAAAACTCGACTAAAAATCTTCTTTCCTGATCCGATACCGTTCACATCGGAAAACCTTTTGAGAAAACTTCCTAAAATAATGCATGGTTTTCCCGCCAGGGGCATAGATGCATATCTTATATTTGCTAATATCTCGGTTTCTAAGAGTCCGATTTGAAAAATTGGTTTTCTTTGTTGGAGACCGTTTCCGCTGCAAAATATTTCTCATATAATTTCAAATTTTTCTTAAAGCAGTAGTCTGCAACCAGAAAGCGTAAGTTCACGACTCCGTATACAGCAGTATCTGCGGGATTAAATGTCCTGATTGAAGAACTTCTTTTTTCGGTCAGATACTACTGTTTCCCATACCGGTTCCATTGACTTTTAGTAACTTTTAAATTTAATTCGCGTCAGAACAGATTCAAAAGACTTGCTCATTACACCCGAAAATTCGGTGTCATCTTTCTTGCTATATTTGTCACTGGGAGAAACACGTATCAACCAGGGTGATAAATTTTAGGTTTTTCTGTTATATCATTTCTATGTACAAGATTTTGTCGAAAACCAAATATGGATACCTTTGGTTTTCAGGTTATATCATCATTCGTATTTGCTGTAAAAGGTAGAACTGAACGCTATCATGTGAAGTTCCGAAAAACTAGCAACTACACGGTGCAACATAAAAAAAAAAGGCCACATCATGATGGAATGCACGATATGACACGAAATTGGCCGTACTTTTATACAAGTAGGTGGGAAAGAAGAAATTTAATTTCTGAAGGATTACATGAATGCGGTGGCTGAAGAGAAACTGCTGTGTGTCCTGAGACAGTAGAGCATATGACCGTCATGATCGTTTGTATACAACCGGAACCAAGGTGTGACATCGAGAGAAACACTCTTCAGATGGTGTCCAGTGGTATCGCTGACCTTGAGCCATTGGCCAGTGTCCACAATTGTTCAACATTGCGAGGAAGTCGTGCAGAGGTGTTAAGTCGTCTGCCAATGAGCTTGCACGCACGTTAGCATTCCGAGTGGAGATGAAAGGTATTTGACTTTATGAAAAGTCGTCTGCCAATGATGTCCCACATGAAGAGACTTTCGCAACTTGCCAGCCAGACCTTTCTCCAATACTCTGTCGTCTGCCAATGATGTCCCACATGAATAGACTTTCACAACATGTTGTACATAAACGGTAACGTCCATGGCGGGTTGAGTTCCTCAAAGGTGTTAAGTCGTCTGCCAATGATGTCCCACAAGTTCATTTTTGGGAGATGCCTGGTGTCCCGCTGGCGAGTGTTGCCCTTAAACACCTTGTAGGTACTGTCAGCTGATGCTGACTGTAAGCGGACGGAAATTAGCACGTGGATATTTGGCATGAGGTGTACCATGGAGAGACTTTCAATGATGTCCCACATGAAGAGACTTTCAGTGATGTCCCACATGAAGAGACTTGCACAACTTGTTGTACATAAACGGTAACGCCCATGGCGGGTTGAGTTCCTCAAAGGTGTTAAGTCGCCTGCCGATGATGTCCCACATGTTCTTTTTTGAGAGATGCCTGGTGTCCCGCTGGCGAGTGTTGCACTTAAACACCTCGTAGGTACTGTCAGCTGATGTTGATTGTAAGCGGGCGGAAATTAGGATGTGGATATTGGGCATGATGTGCACCATGGAGGTATGACAACCAAATGAGCAGTAGCATCTCATTGGCGTATCGTCGTGCTGCCATCATACCCACTACGCATTAGAGCAGTGTAGGCATACTGAAACTGATAGTCCCAAACATTGACATCAGACTGTGAGGCCGTGTGAAGCTCAAGAATGGCAGCAAGATCAGCATGGTGATCACATCGTTTCCAGGCTCTCAATCGACAATCGTCAGCTCGAGACACGTCGCTGTGTACCACATGGTTACATTCGTCCTGTACTCATGCCTGGTACCGCAGCACTGCAGACTTCCGAAACGATATTCTACGAAGAGCAGTAGTCTGTGCAATGGCTGGCGGCGAGAACGCAAATTTACCAGAGAAAATATGCTATTCGCAGTCCGTATCGATATGGGGTTGTGCACAGCTGGTTGTACACCTCTTCGAATGTTGTCCAGTGTGGAATTTGGGGCGTTGTCATTGAAAGTAGAGATCGAGGCGTTCGGATGCCTGCCTACATACACTAGTCCTATTACGGCGGGGCATGTTTACCTTTCTCCACATTCTGCGGACAGTTGTTGCCTTCCGATGCTTTTCCGCCACGATGCGAGACAGACACCAATCATCCGTCAGTAGACTCATAACGAAGCCTCTGGTAAAAGTATTTGTTTGATGGTAGAATTCCTGATTCTCAGACATCTCACCCTTTGTACGTGCTTGTACCACCATGATCACTCCGATGCAAAGGTCCACATCCCCAGTTTCGGGCGTTCAAAATTGGCTAGGCCAAGAAGTTTTGCCTTTTATCGCCCTCATCTATCACGTGATTCGTTTGCAACTGCAATCGTTTACATAACCCAACTATCGGTACATATCCATCAATTCACAGCGCTTTCGAATACAAATATTTTCTGGTGTAGCATTTTTAATGTTGAGCAGTGTATATTTTGTATAGTGAATTGATGCTGAAGTGTACAATATCTGCGTAAGGAGAATCATGGTCCGGTTTCTTCTTTTCATAAATATTTAGATTGAGTTTACTTATGATTCACTTAAATGGCTGAAGAATAGACTACTTTGCTCGAAAATGCAATGCATTGTACAGTTCAGTTGTGAAGACGGCGATTGCTTTGGCAAAGGGCTGTGAATAATCCAAACTGTGCTCCTTTTCACAGGACCAAGAAGTGCTTCCAGGTTCATTTAGGCTCACTAGACCATATCTGAAGACATTGGCCCAGAGCTGGTACACAGGCATCCTGTACAGCGTTAAAAAAATTCAGACTTTTGAAGGCAATTCAGCAAAGGTAGAAATGTGGTTATGGCAAGACAACTTGGAGTAAGTATTCAGATCAAGAACAGACAGAAAAAGGCTCCTTGTCAAATATTATCGGGCATCGAAACAGGTCAAATATTTAGACCTCCTTTGTGGCTTGCAACAATAACCTGGATTTGTAAGGATTTAACTCTATAGGGTTATCTTCTTCGCCACATCAAAAATATCCTCAATATTGCCGCTCAAGTAAAAGGCAACATCGCAGCCAAATAACTGATTTTTATGGCATAAAATAAATAATTTTAAAACCATGACAGAACATTTTACCCAAATACTTATATTCTGTTTTTGGAAATGCAGCTAGAGATGAATTTTTGTTAAATTAAACAAAATGTCTCAGTGGAGAAAAGGTTAACAATAACAACAAATAAGAACCCCCTGAAGTTTTTCAAAGTGAATCTGAAAGTTGATTTTCTGTCTTTTTATTTTCTAGTTTCGTATCATTGATTATTTCTACCATTTTTTCCGTTGAAGTTTATTTACTTGCTGTTTTGAATAAGGGAAACAATAATGCGTAAGAGGGATATGTTAAGGTCATTAAGTTGTTCTTTATTTTATTGGAGGTTTAACGACCACCATGAGCAACTTTGGAGGCTCGAGGCGGTCACCTCTCCTAATTTTTGGGCTACTGG
Organism: Macrothele yani; assembly: GCA_039090855.1. Classification (NCBI taxonomy): domain Eukaryota; kingdom Metazoa; phylum Arthropoda; class Arachnida; order Araneae; family Macrothelidae; genus Macrothele; species Macrothele yani. The sequence goes on along the minus strand of CM077004.1, from coordinate 82,673,457 downwards.
TTTTAGGAAAGAAAGTTCCAACGGAAAGGGAAAGAGGCTAAGGAAATGTTACATCAGGCGGCCTAGCCAGAACCCAACTCTGGCGAATGACTCGAAGCTAGAACCTCAAACCACTCTACCACCGGCGAAGCTTTTAAATTTGTCTTTAAACAATCTTCTGACATTTCATTTACCGCCAAATATTCAGTGTGACTAATGCGCAGTTTTCCCTAAGGTAATAAGATTAATATGAATGATTTCTTTTTTTGCCCATTAGGAATTAGAGGAAGGCCCCAATGTATTCCTTTTAACGGAGCGGTTTCGCCGGTGGCAACTTGTTTACCAGAAATAATTACCGCAATTATTGAGCACTTGTCACTCAGACTTTTTGAATTTTTCTCTTGCATTTCCAGTGTAATCTTTGAAAAACCACCTCTGATTAATTTTTTTAATAATCTCGTATTGAAATGCAGTTCACATTATTTTTACTTTGTAAAAATTATGATTTGTGAGGAACCCAACTGCATGATCTAAATGTATAATCTAATTCCTTCAACGCGAACATTCGTTCATGACACGAATATGTTTGCACATGGGAAAACAGTAATCCCTGCTTTTGCATACATCATCATTTAAAGAAAAATCGTTTCCTCAGCTTCTTGGATCCTCATAAAAAAAATGCCTTAGAGACGCGAAGTCACTTCTACATCACTGAAATCTTTAAAAGCGATATGAATGAATGTGTATTTTGACTAGGTCTTTGATTTTCAGCTGGATAATAATAATATTTAGATTATCTTAGCAGTTTTCTGGCGAGTAAGTGTCGAAGAAGACTCAGCAGTCCTGTCTCATTGATTGTATTTCTAGAAAAGAGGACGAACAATAACCAAAACAATGCAAGAGTTAAAATAACTTTTTCAAAATAAGAATTCGACCAGTCTCAAGCCCTTCGCATGAAAGTTTTGTTTTCTGCTCTTACCTCAGCCACCGTGGAAGAAAATTAAGACATCAGTACCGGAAGTGAAGCATCACTCAATGCCACAGCGGGAGTGTGACATTGAAATCCGAAACTGCTGAAAGAGTAAATTTGTTCAGTAAACACTGGGGTATTTTCTGGACAGTTCGCAGAATGGTTTGATCCTTTGGATGAGCTGAAGAATATTTCCAAGAAGAAAATGACAGAGGGGTTTTCCCAAGATTTATTATTCCCCTGCGCATTAGCTTCAACCCTTTTCGTGAAGGGGAAAGAGTGCCTTTGCAGAAGTGAAACTAACAAAAACGTACTTTTATTCCGTTTGAGATGTATACCTCTAAATAACTTTCCTTTTGAGTTGCTGTATTCTTATGTAAACCGTAAGGTACCATAAAAGGCAAACTCTGAAGATGTAGGGCTAAAAGGATAGCACAGAGACTGTCAGAAAGAGGGCACGTTTGAGAGAGGCTTCTTAGAGGCGCATGCTACGAGTACCTATAGTTTTATGTAGATTTGGTTGAACGAAAGTTATGCTAAGTTATAATGAATTTAATGCGTGAAGAGTACACTGCTGGCCATTAAAAATGCAACACCAGGAAGATAGCATCCCTGCGGCTCGAAAGTTCGCAGAATACGGGTGCATATGTAAATGATTAACCGGCCAGCAAATATGGAGATCACGTGGGACAGTAACGGCCCTGGAAGTCGTATAAGAAGGATGAACATGGAGCCAGTGTTAAGCAATCGAAGTGCGCTTGCTCGCCGTTTCCTGTCACGGAAAGCTGCAGCATGGCCCGTTGAAAACAACGGCAGCCCAACCAGAAGGTTTTTCACTTCGATCGTGGGAGAATTGTGGCATATCGGTATTGCGGATTATCACTCCGAGACATCGGTTCTCGTGCGGAAAGCCATGCGGCCACCGTGGGGAGAATATGATGTCAGTGGGTAGCGGATGAACGGACACACCGACGTGCGGGACCCCAACGGCCCCGTCACACCACCGAACGAGAGAACCGACATCTGGTGCGCATGGCTCTGCCGGATCGTGCAGCCATATCGACCACCGTAGCTCAAATGTTCGGGGATGTGGCACAAAACCTAGTATTCGAACGTACGGTTCAACGTCGTTTGCAGCAGCGGGGCATTTTTGCACGGCACGCATTACTTCGGCTACCTTTAACTGTTCATCAAAGGCGCCTGCGACTACAATGGTGCGAAGAACGTCGAGCATGGAGGAGCGCATAACACGGCATCATGTTTTCTAACGAGTCCCGCTTCAGTTTGCAACACCAGGGTGGACGAATCCGTTTCTGGTGGTACTGTGGCGACCTGCTGAGTGAGTCCTGCATTATGCCGCTCCATACCGGCCTTGCACCAGGCGTCATGGTATGGGTTGCCATTGGATTCCACTCCCACACGCGCCTCGTCCGCATTACTGGTACGCTGAACAGCCATTGTTACATCACTGGGATTTTCGAGCCTGTTGTTGTACCACATATTCACGAACTGTCATTTCGCAACAGGATAATGAGCGACCATATGTGGCACGCAACGTCCGAAATATCCTGGATCGCAACCATGTGCCATGTTTTCCTCGGCACACTCGTCCCCGGATATGTCTGCTATTGAACACGTCTGGTCCATGATCGCCGGACGACTGGCACGCCAGCGACCACCCCCGGCTACAACGGAAGAACTGTGGCATCGTATCGAAGCTGCGTGGACGAACATTCCCCAAACACACATCCAACAACTCTTCGTCTCGATGGCGGACCGTGTAGCAGCAATAATTGCCGCCCATGGTGGCTGCACTAGATACTGATTGTTATGATTTCCCCTCTTCTCGCCGTGCTGTATTTGTAATCGATTCACCCTTATATCATCTGTTTTCTGTACATAAATATGCTTTAATAAATCTAATATAGGGCTTTAATAAATATAATCCTTGTGCTGCACATCTAATGGCCAGCAGAGTATTATGATTATTATCTGAACTGAAGAGAGAGAGTTCCAGTTTTATCAAAGTGATCGCGACAACTTAATAAAGCAGTGAACTACCGTCAGTTGTTTTACTGATTCATTACTTTGGCCGCTTCGATTTTTATGTTGACAAGTGATATACAGGATTTGGACAAAATAATGTTAACACCACGATTATAGGGGGAAATATTCGTGTAGGCTACACTGAAAAAGCAAATATTGTTATTATTTTGTACCTTTTTTGTATATTTTCTCTAGATTGTGTGCAAGTGCAATGCAAGCTGTGGTCATTAGCGGTTCATACAAGCATTCGGTAAAATAGGTGAACTGTCAAAGAGGAGATATATGGGAGCCCGTTTAGCAGGAGCGTTTGTAAACATAACAGTTAAATTGTTTGGTGTTTCAAGAGCAACAGTCTCCAAGTGATAGCTGCTTACACAAAGCATGGCAAGACTCCATCGGCGAAGAAGAATAGTGGGCGAAACACGAGACTGAATTAGAGGGGTCGCTGAACACTAACAAGGATTGTGTCCAAACCACACGGAATTACCTCAACAAAAGTGACACGAGAACTCAGTATCCACCTGGAAGTCCCTGTATCCACAAAGACAGCCGCAGAGAACTTCACAAAGCCAACATACATGGAAAAACTGCAATTGCTAAACCTATAATCACAGAAATAGAAACTAAAATGCGAAAAAGATAGTATCGTGAAAATAAAACTTGGATAGCTGATTACTGGAAACAAGTGATATGGTCCAATTTGTCCTCATTTACATTAGTCCAACAGTAGTTCAAGTTGACCCAAAGAGACTTCTTAAGACAGCGTACGATTCGGAATGTCTGGTTCCAACTGTCAAACACAGGATGGATCTTTGATGTTTCGGGCGTCCATATTTTGGCATTTGGCTGGCCCCATCATTACTCTACACGGTCCAGTTACTGCCAGAGAGTACATTCTAGGTGATCAGGTACATTCTATGGCTCAAATGCTGTTTCTCAACAGTGATTTCCTTTTTCAAGCCAGTACAGTTCAGCTTTGGTTTGAGGAGTACCAGGATGAACTTCAACATCTGCCAACTCAACCATCTGACTCGAATATCATCGAACTACTGAGGGCAGTTTTTCAGAATAGAGGGAGAAACACATCCCTCCCCCTCCAACATTCCTGAAGCAAGTGGCTGATGTTCTGATCGATCGAATGATACAACATTCCACTGGAAACCATTCAAAAGCTGTGTGAATCTACACTGAAGAGCAATTGAATTAGAGACAGCTGGCGTTATGCAAATGTGCCGCTGTGGGTGGCCCTGTAAACGGAAACGACATGACGTATGCAGCGATCCGACAATAAAAGGAGTGATGCGACGGGAAATCCGTAAGAGTCGGACGAAGGATATAAGCGCATTTCATCGTGGGCAAATTGTCGGGGCCCGACGAATGGGTCACTCCATCTCGAAAGTCGTGCAGGCACTGGAATTTTCACGAGCCACTGTGTCACGGGTGCACCGTGAGTACATCGAATCCAGTAAAACCATCCCTGCAAGGGCCAACTACCGTGGACAACAGCGTGTGGATGAGTGGGGTCATCGTAGGCTAGCTCGCATTGTAACAGCGGATAGATGGGCCACAATGCAAGAAATCACTCGGCAATTTAACGCTGGTGCACAAAAACGTGTAAGCAGCCACACCATCCAGAACCATCTCCTCGCTATGGGGTACAGAAGCCATCGTCCCACGAGGGTACCGCTGCTGACCGCACATCACAGGGTGTAAAGATTAGCATGGGCGTGGGAACATCGGCACTGGACCCTAGACATGTGGAAAAATATTGCCTGGACTGATGAGTCGAGATTCACGTTGGTACATGCGGATGGCAGGATACGAGTACGGCGCAAACCACGTGATGCGATGGAGCCTTCTTGCCAGCAGTGTACTCTTCAAGCAGGTGGGAGTGAAATTCTCGAAGGGGGGACTGTTTAGGTGGACTGAAATGGGACCCCTGGTACGTATGACATCGTCCCTCACAGGTCAACGTTACCCGGACATCCTGCACGACCATTTGCTCCCGTTTGTGCGTCTTCAACATCCCACTCCGGACCTAATCCTGCAACAAGACAATGCACCATGCCATCGCTCTCGAATTGCATCCGTATGGTTGGATGAACACTCCACCGACGTGACCTTGCTTCCTTGGCGAGCTAGGTCACCTGACCTCAATCCCATCAAGCACATCTGGGATGCCATCGAGAGAGATGTTAGAGGCTCTGACCCCCCTCCATCAAATCTTCGTGAACTGTAGGAGCTTGTTCAGGGGTCGTGGATCCGTATGGCTTCCCAACGGTTCCGGTGTCTTGTCGAGTCCATGCCGAAACGAATCGCCGCCGTCATCAGGCCGAAAGGTGGTGCTACACGTTACTAGACAGGTATCTCTAATTCAATTGCTCTTCAGTGTATTAAAAGAAGATTGGAAGCAAATGAAAGACAAATGGTGGTCTAATACCTTATGAATCACGATATATTGCTTATTTCCCAAGTGTTCAAATTACTTTATCCAAACGCTGTACTTACGTTTATTAAGTTCAATACTGAATACTGCTGAGACGATACAGTCAGGCAATCAAACATTTAAGCATATACTTATAAACACATTTAAATTTACAGCTCAGCATTTAAATGTAACTTGAACTTTTTATGCGGTAATACATAAAAAAAACAGCAATTTCAGTTCGTCAGTGTGCACAAGACATACAATTACTGTAAAGGAAACTGATTGACAAACACTTTTTTTGGTACCAATCCCTTTTTACTCATATGCGAAGTCGAGGCTGGAGTGACAAAAGGTAAAACCACAGCGTCGACTTTTAGAAATTTACATAGTTTCGCCCAACAGACAGTGAAAGCGTTCGCTGTATTTTACAAAAAAAAAACCTTTTCTGAATTTCCCATATTTTTTTAGCACGTGATTTTTTAAAAACTAATGATATTACGTTGTCGTCCTTCCTGCCGCCTGTGGACACCATATCTATGCAACTATTAATCCGATTTAAAAAATTCCTTTTGCATTGAGAACCCCGAAAATGTGAAAACGATAATACTTGCCTTTCAGTCCTTTTCCGATGCATAACTTTACCGCTAGAGGGCGTAAATGCAGATGCTATGGAATTCAAAATCCATTCCATTCCATTTTGAATATATTAGCTTCTCAATATCCGATTGAAAAAAATTGCTTCCTTCGTTCGATATCACTTATTACCTTTTTTTTATTGGAGATTTAACGACCACCGTGAGCAATTCATTGAGCTGTAAACCGTCGCCCGTCCTTAATTTAGGGCCATTGGTTCCCGGGAAGGAAGACAGCCAGCGGCGTAAGACAAACATAACATCCATGCCTCACCGGGATTTGAACGCAGATTCATCTGGAACGAATGATAAGAATCCATCGCTAAGGAAAGTTTTCCTAGCGACAAGTTTTATACGCAGCGGAGAACGGAAAACGTCGAGCGCATTACTCTCCCCACTTGTACTATAGAAAGAACCCAGTCTGTTTTCCTAGAAGGAAGAAACCGGTTCTCCGTTGACGTGATATGCCCGTCGTGATAAGGCGACTGCTTTGAGAGCAGTCAATTCCGTAGCACGCAGCGAGCTAATATAATTCATTCACCAAGATAGTTCGTTTTATTTCGATTTTTAATAACCTATTATTTCTAACAATGCCATTGGATCGTTTCTCAGCTTCCAAGGATGAGCAGTTGATATAATTAGTTGGTGGAAATCCTATTTTATGGAACAGTATTCAACTCAAGATAGCAACATTCTCAGAGACGCTTTTACATACGCCCTCAGCGACAGTAAGAAGTAAAAATAAATACTTTGGGCATAATTTTTATGCTATTTCAACGCGTGTTTTTCGTGGATTCTACACCCTCGAAAACGAATTTTTCAGAATTGTTCATTGCTCTATTGCATATAATTTTTAGTGCAGTAAAATTTCTAGTGTATACATATTTGACAAAAAATAATCCGTAATTACACAAATATTTGTTTTAATAATACATGTTCCTCTAGTTACTTACCTCAGAGTGAGGGCAAGTTTTTCTGCAAGTGTTATTGGCTTCTTCATTCGATTATATGAATTACATGCTATTTTATCTTCAACAAGAGTCAAAACAAAATTAAACTGCTCCCTTGTGAATCTGAAATATGCTTTAAACTTAAGCTCATCATCGAGCAAATGGTTTTCTTTCAAACTTCTGTACACTCCTTTTTTCCGACGTATATACATCGCACCAATTGGTTTTCTTTTGTGGAACGATCAAGTATGAAATCCTCCTCTTCTTCCATTTCTTCCAAGTCTTGACAAGCCATAAGACACATGGTTTCTTCTTTGAAACACGCGTTTCTACACTTTTTGAAACGCACTGCATTGGTACACGAATAGATGGCCTCACACTGTTGGCTCACAACTGGCTTATCCTGTCGTCGTCGGCGCCGTGGAGAAAAACACTCCATGCCAGCGTATTAAGTTACGCAGAGCGCAAGGTGACAGGGGAGCGTTTTCCGTTCTCCGCTGCGTATAAAACTCGTCGCTAGGGAAACCCCCATTAGATCACTGCGTCTCCGGGGCGGCTCACTGTAACGTACAAGGAGATGTGACGTACCTGCCAGAAGGACGCCCACGACATAAAGGCAGATAGGAATCAGAATAAAACGTCCGTGTAGCTCAATTGGTAGAGTGACTTATTCCGGAATGAGGGGATCCGGGTTCGAGCCCCGGCGCGGATAAAAATGACGGAGAAATTTACTTCGTTATAATGGCGCCCGAACTATCCGGATGACCCGACCGTTCAAAATCTCGCATTGGTGTGATGCTATTTCCACACCGCGAGATAGGAAAAAATAAGAGAATCCCTTCTCCAACACTTCGGAAAAAAAAAAAAAATAAGGGGGAGATGATGTAACGTACAAGGAGATGTGACGTACCTGCCAGAAGGACGCCCACGACATAAAGGCAGATAGGAATCAGAATAAAACGTTCGTGTAGCTCAATTGGTAGAGTGACTTATTCCGGAATGAGGGGATCCCGGTTCGAGCCCCGGCGCGGATAAAAATGACGGAGAAATTTACTTCGTTATATCACTTATTACTAAGATTATTTTGAGTACAGTGTTTTTTTCCTGTTAAGGCACAGTTTTCACGCTATGGGAAGGCGGTAAAGATAAATTGCGATTTACCCTATATATCTGCTTCTAAATGTATGAATTAAAAAATCTTTTTTGCGCTGGATGGAGCTTCTGGCAAGAAAATTTGGAATATAATTATAATTTTGGAGAACAACTATTTGACCCCTAGGGGGCGTAAATATATATTTACGTTTTCAAAGAATTTGCAGCACTATCTGCGCTTCTGCAACCTCGATTGAAAAAGTTCTTTTGCAGTCAAATACTGTCGACAACCGAAAACGTTTTGCTCGTATTTTATACTCAAAATGATGAACCGTTTTTCCGCCATTGTGAGTTAATGTATTTCTTTTTTTCTCAATGTCTCTGCTTCTAACGGTCTGATTAAAAAAAAAGAAACATTTCTTTGCCGGACAACGTATCTTGTTCGGAATGTATTGTACATAATTTCAAAAATTTTCTTAACGCACAAGTGCCACTGAAAGGCATGAGTCGCATGCCCTCTATTAATGGAGGGCATGTGCCATTATACCCTCCATTAATAGAGGGCATTATGGTACATCTGCAGCAGTGCCTGCAAGTCTAAAAAAACCCGATTGGAAAAAACTCCATTTTTGGTCAGATACTACTTACTACGAAAGCATTTTAGGAGCATTTCCTGCCAAAAATAATGCACGATCTTCTGCAAAAGTTAGTGCGTCTTTTTTCTCTGCTCCTGTAAAACCTATTTGGAAAAAAAAAAAGAAAACAGATTTTCGACACCACATACCAATCACCTTGAGGAACATACTGTATATACTCAGGTTTTTTTTTATTCATACTGCACATACTCAAGTATTTTTTTATTCATACTGCATATACTCAGGTTTTTATTATTCATACTGCATATACTCAGTGTTTTTTTTTATTCATACTGCATGTACTCAGGGTTTTTTATTCATACTGCATATACTCAGGGTTTTTTTTATTCATACTGCATACACTCAAGTTCTTTTTATTCATACTGCATAAACTCATGTTTTTTTTAGTCATACTGCATATACTCAGGGTTTTTTTTATTCATACTGCATATACTCAGGGTTTTTTATTCATACTGCATATACTCAGGGTATTTTTTATTCATACTGCTTGTAAGCAGGGTATTTTTTTATTCATACTGCATATACTCAGGGTTTTTTATAGTTCACATTTTCGGCGCAGGTTGGTGTTAAGGTGTATTTCTGTCCTGTTCGCTAATCTATTCGTGAAAAGGACAGAAATGCTTGACACTATTCGCGAACAGGACTTATAGGGAGCGCTCCAAATTTGACAAAAACGCTGGTAGGGTGTATCCCTGCTCAAGAAGATTACTTTGAGGGAGATCATAGCCAGACTTAAGTAACGTAAGTACTTTGTTGTATATCGGCCTAGTCTCGGAACATTTTGATAGGACCTGGTATTTCTATTTGAAAAACTTGAAGTGTTTTTAGTGTAGTTGGTTGGAGATATCTGTCAACTGCTTATGTTACACCAAAACACTAACATACTTCAATGTAAACACGCTTCTACAATAACTGAAATGTTCTTTGTAGTTTAAATCGTGCTCCGGATAACTTAACCAAACAATATAAAATTATTGTAATTAATCGCTGAATAGAAAATCCATCCAGGTAAAAGTCCAAATCTACTTACGAGGACATTTAGTATCTATTAGTCCTCGATAGGTACTCAAGTCTGCAGAACGTTATAAATAGAATTCACTTCGTACTTTATCATCTGATATTTCAACAATGGAATGCAGCAGAGTCTCATGAACTGCATACTTTTCAAGTCTTACAAACTCAACAACAATTCAAGACTTTAATATCAGCTAAGCATGGCGTCAACGTAAGCGATTTAGTCAAGCTCAAATAATGTCTCTAGTAACAAATCTCACGTAACCAATTTTTCTGTAGCGACTCTCTCTAAACTCTGTCTTGTATACAAATCTCTCAGAGAACACTCACCCTCCCTCTCATAATACAATTGTAAACAGCACTCTTGTAAATCTCGATCGCATACGTCATTCACTTTTGACATATCGTCAGGTTGCTAAACCAACACTCAGCGAAAATAAAATGTAACGTTAAGATTAGAAACTGCTTAACAGAATGAACCAAAATTTACATAATATAACAAGAACCAAAACGGAAAGTTAAATTAGAGTATAGGTTACAGAGTTTATTCTATTCTAAAAATCGCTTAGAAAAATCCATTTCAGGTAGGATACTATTCACTATGAAGAGTATCCTTCCAAAAACGATGTAGAGTATTTTGCATCCGTTGTTTCCTTCAAGTAATGCCCAGTTTTTCGGTTAGGGCGCTTACAATTATGCCGCGTTAAAACCTATTCTAATTGTCGGACTAAAAAATTTCTATATCAAGGTTTTGAAAAATGGGCTGTGAGTAATACACCAAGAATATTTACAACACCAGCGTGCCGATTTCCATTTAATTGGCGTAAGAGTGCAAACTAGAAAACTAGAACGCTAGCTTTCACCGCCGAAGACGGGCGGCTTCATCAGGCTAATGTTTACAAGATTGAGTGCAGAATGATATGTTCCGATCAGTATGATTCTATACTAAAACTTGCAAACATTAGCCTGCTGAAGACTCCGCGTTCGGCGGTGAAAGCTCGCGTTCTAGTTTACTACTTTGTACTCTTACGCTAATTAAACGGAAATCGGCACGCTCGCGTTGTAAATAGAAAATTGCTTTTGCCTCTGGTATCTCACTGCTTTTGATACCCACACATAAACCGCGTACCACATAACACAGATCTGGATCCATCTGATTGAAATCGGAAAACTTTCTCTGAAGATATCGGTGCTTATCAAAAAATGAAGACAAGTCAGCAGTAATTATAAATGTAGTCTTGCCTGTTAAACAAGCATAAAGTGATGGTTTCATGAATATACCTGATTCTTGGGTAAAAATACGTTCTTTGCAAAAATTAAATAAACAAATAAAAACGAAGCACCCCGAGAAAGTCATTTAATCCTGATGAAACTCGCATGAAATTCCAGCAGGGCCGAATATGCAAATGATTAAAAAACAACGACCATTGGCTAAATACAGGCCCGCCCCAGCGCATGGGGGCCGCGCATCTGGAAGGGTATATCAAGAGCAAAGCTCGCACGCAAGGGCAATTAAAAAAATAACAAATATGTAAACATTATTTTTTTCGCACATAGCTAGTAAGGGACAGAAAGCTACTAACTAATTTTCCAAATTCTTCGGGAAACAGTCCCTATGCTGGATCTCAGTGAAAACTGGGTGCACTCTGATGTTTATTTTCTGCGTATATTTCTCTACTTTGTTTTTAGCCTCCCCCTTTCTCATGGCCCTTTCTGCCTTTCTCGCTCCCTGTACTTGAAGTTTGGAGTGCTGCTGAAAAATGAACTGGTAAATATATAGGGCAGCTTATAACTGCCCTTATAATATATAGGGCAGCTTATAACTGCCCTTATAATATATAGGGCAGCTTATAACTTCTTTGCTTAACGGAAAACCGTATACTCCTAACACTGTCGTATTTTCAGCACTATTCCATTCTGCAGGGCATTTTGTTCCCGCTTCTATAATTTTTAATTTTTTTCATCCCTCCAAAAGGTGCAACGCGCTGTAGGAGAGTGGACTCTGAACCTTTCTAGGAATTCGTCGTTTTGTTTCCTTTCGCAGGCACAATTGTGGCAGTGAATTAAGGTTCCATTAACCTCCACGGATTGTTAGGATTCCACGACGTCGGATCCTTACACAATACGAGCAGTCGAGCGAGTTTGGGAGGGAACGTATAATTGAACTGAGATAGGTCGATTGGTTAAATCGCCGTATCGCCAGACATTTGGGTCAGAGTGACACGGCAATTGGACGATGTTGGCGCCAATAAGTCAGCGAGGGAACAAACTAACGGCATGCGGAAACTGGACGGCCCAGGGCAACGACAGTACACAATGATCGAGGAATTGTGAGAGCCGAACGAAAAGAACCGAATTCGTCCCTCTCAAACATTCATGGCCATGTTGTGTCTCACACAGGTACGGAAGTGGCCATCCGGAGTGTTGCCTGAGAACTTGATGCACGGGGACTACATTCGAAGAGGCCACTCGGCCGCCTACCACTAACGAGTGAGCATCGCCGGCGCACCGGTGTGGGTCACGGTGTCAGGCCCGAGCAATGTGAGATAGTGTCCAGTGGCATCGTGTTGTATTTAATGGTGATTCACGGTTTACACTTGGCGCCCATGACTAGCGTATGCAAGTCTGAAGAAGAGCCGGCCTGCGCACGGATCCTGTCTTTAACATGGAACGACACACGGCTTTAACACCGGGAGTGACTATCTGGGAAGTCATTTCCTACGATAGCCAGACATTCTTAGTAGTCCTCTGTACCACCCTCACGGGTCAAAGGTACGTCACGACATTCTACGACCTGTTCAGTTGCCATTTCTGTCGCAGCAGCACGGAGCAATTTTACAACATGATAATACCAGGCCATTCCCGACACAGCTCTCCCAGGCCGGCCTGCGTATCGTCGACACGCTCCCAAAGCCAGACGGATCACCCTAACTCTCACCGATCGGACACGTTTGGGACATGGTAGGACCTCCTATCCCGGAATGTCGGGATCTTAGCCTGTAATATGGACACCATCGGGCATGCTATACCTCAGGACAGTATCCGTGAATTGTATGCTCTTCTGACATGCCAGATAACCGCTTGTATCCGAGCCAGACTGGGCGCTACAACGTACGGGACTGATCCACTCGTGTAGCAGTTTTATCCGAACAAATTGTCCAAATGCTCTGGAATTGCAATAATTTCCTTTCCTATGCATACGCACTGCATATACCGTAAAAATCTTCCAAATACGTGGAGCCAATGTGAATAGACAAAGTCATCGCACTTTGTATGATTTTCTTTAATTAACACACAGGAACCGAAAAATTGTTAGCCAGACACCGCTGGAATCGTACCCCATATCCCTCGATAACTAGCCGAGTGCGTTCGCTTTACGCTACGGTGGCCAACAATCCACGGCGCTATGTGTGTGTTTAGCGATGACTTTGTATGGTTACATTGTGTTCACGTATTTGGAAGATTTGCACTATCCCTCTCGCCCTTCGGATTTATTTGCTATAATTTAATAGCTTGTGCCGTTAAACCCCACCAGATGGAGATGTCTCAGTTGTTGAGCCCATCTCTTCGTATCTGTGAAGTCAGATGCTGACAGATAAACACATATAGCGCCGTGGATTGTTCGCCACCGTAGCGTAAGGCGAATGTTATTGAGAGATCTGGGGTATGATCCCAGCGGTGTCCGGATAACAATTTTTCGGTTCATGTGTGTTAATTAATGTTACACAGCGCTAGCAGTGTTCCTGCCGAGTCGGCCGGTAACGGTGCTTGGAACCTGAAGTACAATTTAGTTGGCCACGGCACCAGGTGAGAATCTCAGGTGCACTGCTGCACTCAAAGATTCACACCAGAACATAAAAAATGAAAAGTTGAAGAATGACCCGAAGCATAAGGCTTGGGTGAATCCACCGTGTGAACAAAATAACAACAAAAAATAAAAAATAAAATAAAATAAAAAAAAACGATACTTTGGGATCACAGTTGTGATGAGGTTCACCCGCAATCACCAATTCGTGACTGAGAGTAGTGGTCCGGATCTTACTCCTGTACATTCAATCCCCAACCAGCCAGTACAACACTCACTTTCGCAAATAACACATGATTCTCAAATACACAACACAACATTTAATTACGTTCTGCGAGATTTAAACAGATACGGCGCTCTCTAGGCGCATAGACAATTGCCCCTCTTATGTGGGCAGCATACGGTGTCACACTTTACTGTCGGAAGACGCAAGCCGACTGAGTCTCCACCGGACTATCTGAACAAGAGATACTACTCGTTAACACACTAAATAGAGCTGCAGGTGATATTCATATACAATTGCTTAGAGAATGAAGAAAAAATATATGCAAACTATCACATTAAAAATACTCGCGACACAAAATACACAAGCACGTTAATTTGCGGTATACGATTATAGGTGCGAAATACTGCCAAAGTTAATTAAATAAATCTAATAAGCATGCACATGCAGATCCCTTCCCCGCTCACGTTTGGCCCTGAATCAAAGTTAAAAGAAACTGTCCCGCCCAGCGGAATTTGTGGCCACACCCTCTCCCTTATTCATGTAAAAAAATAATCAGGAATGGGCCCTGTAAGAAATTGAAATCTGTATGTGCAGGTATTTCCTCTGAGGTTCAGTCACTCAGCATTACTGCATCTATGTCCATGCAGCTTTGGGTGTCGGGATGGCACAAGTTCGCAGATGTGCGAAGAAAAATAAAGGAAATATTCATGTACTTACAGTTTCGTGACTTTGCTGTGCAAATCCAGTGTGCATCACATAATATCACACGACAAAAAAACACGCACACACACACCGACACTTGCACCATGTGGCAGCACCGATGATTCAACACTTCACTTTGACGCTTGATGTAAATGAAGCACACAATTAAAATGGTGATATCACGCCGCACTTTGTTGTAATGATTAGAGTGCACACTGATCTATTCTCGTGACGATTTGAAGGTGGCCGTTAAACAAAATAGGCCCTCTCACATCTGCTGTTGCGGTTTCCAAGACTGATTTTCTGTGTTCCTAGGAAATGATTTCTGTTGTCGTGAAGAAATTATTCTGACCGTCAGCTGTTTGGAGAGTGGGACCCCCTCACTTCCGCTGCTGCTATAGTAGATTCCGTCCATCGCTACCTTCCGTCCTTTTTGACCGTTCATTCCCAATTCAGTCAGTTCCTTTCCGTTAGCATAACATCTACCCTGCCTGAGTACGCAGTTCAAATATGCCCCTCGCAGGTTTTGTTTCCATTTTTTTATCGAGTTGCGACCGCCAGCCCTGAGATTAATTTTCTCGGCCGAGCGAAATCAGACGTGCTTTTACCTTAAGCGTATATCGGCAACTGCCGACCGAAAACGACGCTCGAATTCACCCCCTATTCTTTTCGGCGATTCTATACTCTTAATTGCCCATTGTCCCTCGCAGACGTCAGAGTATCTTTCTTCCTGACAGAGTTATGTGTCTGCTGAGGGTCTCTTGGCCCACCCACTGAAGTAAACATACGGACCACAGCGTTAAGCTACAAGCGGAAAGAAGAAAAGTAAAAAACCACTTCGAACAATGCTGCTTCCATCCGCATTCGAAAGCACATTTCCCTCGTTCGTTTTGCAGCCCCTCAAAGACACTTGAGATAGGAATTTTTATGTTTCACTTCAGGGCTATGTGTGAGGTCTAGCAACTCAAAATGGCAAAATATTGCGTTTCTTGCCTTCAAGAGCATTGGAGCGACTTCCTAATTATCCCGCAATTTTGTTAATTAATTCTAGAGCACAGCCGAAAGAAAAAACAACGTAAATGAGAAATAAATAAAAAAAACTGAACTGTAAAAGAACATGTGAGCCTGCCGAACTGTGATTCCTAGCTGCCTCATACAATACGCGACATGGCGGAACAATTTTTAAGTTTTCTTCAGGTTTTAGGTTGGAAGGGGGGGTGTCCACTGTAACATTAAAAAAAACGTGGAAAGAGCGATGTCTTTGTTTATTCACACTGCACATACCAATTTTCATTTGGATTGGATGATTCCTTCTTAGTGCTTTGATTATTTTATTTTTTTTTGGAAAGAGGGTATACACTGAAGAGCAATTGAATTAGATACAGCTGGCGTTATGCAAATGTGTCGCTGTAGGAGGCCCTGTAAACGGAAACACATGACGTATGCAGCGATCCGACAATATAAGGATTGATGCGATGGGTATCAGTAAGAGTCGGGCGCATTATAGGTAAGACGAAGGATCTAAGCGCATTTCATCGTGGGCAAATTGTCGGGGCCCGACGAATGGGTCACTCCATCTCAGAAGTTGTGCAGGCACTGGGATTTTCACGAGCCACTGTGTTACGGGTGCACCGTGAGTACATCGAATCCGGTAAAATCATCTCTGCAAGGGACAACTTCCGTGGACAAGAGCGTTTGGATAAGCGGAGTCATCGTCGGATAGCTCGCATTGTAACAGTGGATAGACGGGCCACAGTGTAAGAAATCACTCGGAAATTTAACGCTGGTGCACAAAAACGTGTAAACCGCCACACCATCCAGAACCATCTCCTCGCTATGGGGTACAGAAGCCATGGTTCCACGAGGGTATCGCTGCTGACAGCACATCACAGGGTGAAAAAATTAGCATGGGCGCGGGAACATCGCCACTGGACCCTAGTCAAGTGGAAAAATGTTGCCTGGACTGATGAGTCGAGATTCACGTTGGTACATGCGGATGGCAGGATAAGAGTACGGCCCAAACCACATGAAGCGATGGATCTTTCTTGCCAGCAGGGTACTCTTCAAGCTGGTGGGGGTGGCATTCTCGTTTGGGAACTGTTTACGTGGACTGAAATGGGACCACTGGTACGTGTGACATCGTCCCTCACAAGTCAACGTTACCGGGATATCCTGGACGACCATTTGCTCCCGTTTGTGCGTCTTCATCCCACTGGGGACCTCATTCTGCAACAAGACAATGCACCGCGCCATCGCTCCCGAATTGTATCCGAATGGTTGGATGAACCCTCCACCGACGTTACCTCGCTTCCTTGGCCAGCTAGGTTACTTGACCTCAGTCCCATCGAGCATATCTGGGATGCAATCGAGAGAGGTGTTCGAGGTTCTGACCCCTCTCCATCAAATCTTTGTGAACTGTGGGAGCTTTTTCAGAGGGCGTGGATCCGTATGGCTTCCCAACGCTTCTGGTGTCTTGTCGAGTCCATGCCGAGACGAATCGTCCCCGTCATCAGGGCGAAATGTGGTGCTACACGTTACTAGCAAGGTATCTATAATTCAATTGCTCTTCAGTGTATGTGTACCATAGCAGGGATTATGCTGAGCGGAAATTGTGCGTAACAAGAATGTTTAACTGCATAATCGTTTTTCATTCTACGACATTTCTAATTCTATTACCGAAAAATTCTGGATGAATTAATTTTCAGCAATAAATTAATCAATAAAAGCCGATGTTATATCAAACAAAGATCTTCGCTCTTTCCACGTTTATAAGTGAGTCACGGAAAAATTCTCATTGGCCGCCACTGGGAGTCGAGCCCAGGGTCTTCCAGTTACGCGCCGGATATTCTATTAATTCCGGCGCGTAACTAGAAGACCCTGGGTTCGACTCCCAGTGGCGGCCAATGATAATGTTTCCGTGACTCACTTATAAACGTGGAAAGAGCGAAGATCTTTGTTCGATGTTCCTAGTCCACGTTAAATGTCTGTATTAATTATTTATTCGCCGATTTTATATATTTTGTACCTGGCTTTTCATCTGTACCATAAATTTATTGAAAGCGTCGTATTGTTAGTTAATGACGAAACTTACATTAGTTCATAACATTCGATATTTCAGTGCGAGGCCGGAGGAAGCTCAATTAAGTACCAGCCCGAGCATATACGCACATTTTTGCCGAGCTCATGGAGCATCCACAGCAGGAGCTACGAGGAAGAACTTTCGCAACTTGAAAAATTTTAGAATCAGCTTCAAGAAAAACCCATTTCCAAATATAATTTCACTGAGAGTTTTTAACACAAGTGAAATGGCTCTTCAGCACTGAGCATTACTGCATTGTGAGCCTTTTTTTAAAGCCCGTAGCTAATTCCAGTGAAGTTGCGCTTAGAATGTCGTCAATAAGTGCCTCTCTCACTCGCGTTTGCTGCTGGAAGACGGTCGTTCTTCTTCGTGTGGCATCGCAGTCCGTCAAGTTCCCTTGCTCCCGAATAGGGTCTTAGCCCGAATCAGGTGGCCAGCACGATCCTGAGGGCCGAGCCCACATTAAGGAGGCAACAGTTGAAAGCTGCTCAGACGTCCAGGGCCGACTTTTAGGGGTCCCATTCATATATTCGCCTCGTATTCGGGGAAAACCACGAAAAAAAACCCGAATTGGATGTGCGGTGATGGGGAATCCAATTAAGAACTACCACCTAAAACATAAACACGAGTTTGGCAATTTGCCAACTGCGCCACGGGTAAACGAACCGACCACTGTCGCCTACAATACAAACACGAGGTTAAAAATTAGTGAAATGCGCGACGCTGGTGGTGAGAGATAGTCATTAAACTGCTAAATATACTGTATATAGAAAATAAAGCCACTTACGAGCTTTCAGCAGAGAATAAATCATAGAGCAGGAACTTCTGTGTTAATATTACCAATAATTTCGCTTAAGTACGAGATACACCTGCTTCACTTTGTTCCACGTATACGAACAACAATTATCTGAGAAATAGCCAAACAGGTGTCTCCAGATTCAAGATTAGTCAAACAGATACAGAGTGGCTTTTAGTTTATAATAAAATCTTCAGCCATTCTGAAGAGAACTTGTCATCTGTTTCAGCTAAACAGCAAGAGTTCTCACTTTAGGCTGTTCTCTGATATGATCTTGCTACTTCGACCTCGACCTACCACCTGCAAATGAAATAAATGTTCAGCGTGAAATGGCTACATAGCTTCGGGCAGACGCGCAGCACACTCAGATCTTGAGTATTGTTGAACCCCCCCATTTCACGTAAGTTCGTTATTTCCTCCTTGCCGAGAGCTACGACCAAATCAGTCACCGGCAGAGCTGATTACCTGAAGTGATCGCCATCTTCTATTGCAGGAGAGAGAGAGGAAGAGAGAGAGAGAGAGAGATTGCAGCGCAAATGCTGAGTTTTCGACTGTAGAACGGGTGTCGGGGAAATACGTGATCTCACTGCTTTCTGCCTTAATGCTTCACATGATGAAAGCTTTCAAGAAAAGTGTTTTTCCGAAGTTTACGGAAACACGCGCGTTGCTTGCGAGAGGCAACTCTTTGAGTTTATACTCATTCTACGCTCGAACAAAATGCATAATTTATCTCCAGAGTTTCCCGTGCAAGTATGAAGTGAAAGTTTTAATACATAACTCACAATTTTTGAGCACGGCTATTTACTGTGCTCTGATTGAAATACAGACTATGATGTCTCTTTTTCCTGCACAACTACACTATATGATAAAAAGTATTCGGACACCACAGTGTTTTGGGACAAATGGCTTTATTATCGCAATTAGTAGTTAGTCGGTCCACCTTTTGCATGTATGACAGTAGCAATACGTCGAGGCTGTGACGTGCCTGCACCGCAGGACGCACATGAGATAAAAACAGATAGAAGTGAGAGCATACGTCTGCGTAGCTCAGTTGGGAGAACGACTTATTTCGGAATGAGGGGACCCGGGTTCGATGCCCAGCGTGGGCAAAAATGAAGGATAAATTTACTTCGTTATAAAGCCTACTATCAACGATATTCCGGTAGGTCTCGAAAGGAATGACTGGCCATTCGCCCTGCGAAACTGCTGCCAGAATGGAGTGCGAAGACGGTCGTTGTTGTCGATTTCGTATTCGTCGCTCCAGGTGATCCAAAAGGTGCTCTATGGAATTTAGATCAGGACTCTGAGCAGGCCAGTCTAACAATTCCACCTCATTTTCAAGAAAGCAGACCTGCTCACGCCGTGCAGCGTGGCAGTTAGCTCGATCATGTTGGAAGAGATAACTGCAGTTTCCATAATACTGCCCCATTCTTGGTAGGACATAATTATCCAGAACGTCGAGGTACACTTGAGAGTTCATGGTTTGTGGTATATTAACCAACGGGCCGAGTTCCATCCACGAAAAAAAGCTCCATACCGTGATGAAGAATCAGCCGCACTTAACATTTGGAAGACCATAGTCCGACGAAAAGCGTTAGCAAGGCTGTGACCAAATCCAAAAACGACCATCAGATTGGAAGAGTGAAAAGCGCGACCTATCACTCCGAAGTACAGCTTCCCAGTCGCCTTCAGTCCAGGAACGACGGGAGACACACCACTCCAAACGGCGCTTGGCATTAACGACAGTGATGTGTGACTTGTCTGCCGGTGCTCTACCACAATACCCCATACTGTGCAACTCTCTTCGGATACGTATGGTACTAACCGACCCATTACAAACATTTCCAAATTCAGCAGTGACGGAAACAGCAGAGGAAAAGCGGGATTTTTTAACATTTCCACTTCTGTCACGTTCCGTCAGTTGTGGGGTTTTTCTGAAAGTTTTTTTTTTTTTTGCTGTAGTTGCATCGTCCTGTTCCCATCTCTTCGGGACATCACTTGCATTTGGTTTGAGTATCTTTATTTAGTTGCAATACTCCGTGTGGAAATGTTACTCAAATGACATCCTATGAGCAGCCAACTCTGGAGCTTGTCCATGCTGTATATCCGCTTCAAAGTTACTGATAACACGACAGAATATCTCAATTTTACACTGAAAAGCAGTTGAATTAGAGCCAGCTGGCGTTATGCAAATGTGTCGCTGTGGGCGGCCCTGTAAACGGAAACGACATGACGTATGCAGCGACCAGACAATATAAGGATTGATGCGACGGGTATCAGTAAGAGTCGGACGCAGTATGGGTAAGACGAAGAACCTGAGCGCATTTGATCGTGGGCAAATTGTCGGGGCCCGACGAATGGGTCACTCCATCTCGAACGTCGTGCAGGCACTGGGATGTTCACGAGCCACTGTGTCACGAGTGCACCAGGAGTACATTGAATCCGGTAAAACAAATCCCTGCAAGGGCCAAATGCCGTGGACAAGAGCGTGTGGATGAGCGGGGTCATCGTCGGCTAGCTCGCATTATAACAGCGGATGGACTAACCACAGTGCAAGAAATCGCTCGGCAATTTAACGCTGGTGCACAAAAACGTGTAAGCAACCAAACCATTCAGAACCATCTCCTAGCTATGGGGTACAGAAGTCATCATCCAAAGAGGGTACCGCTGCTGACGACACACCACAGGGTGCAAAGATTAGCATAGGCGCGGGAACATCGCCACTGGACCCTAAACACGTGGAAAAATGTTGCCTGGACTGATGAGTTGAGATTCACGTTGGTACATGCGGATGGCAGGATAAAAGTACGGCGCAAACCACATGAAGTGATGGATCCTTCTTGCCAGCAGGGTACTCTTCAAGCTGGTGGGGGTGGCATTCTCGTCTGGGGATTGTTTACGTGGACTGAAATGGGAGCCCTGGTACGTGTCACATCGTCTCTCACAGGTGAATGTTACCGCGATATCCTGAACGAATGTTTGATCCTGTTTGTGCGTCTTCAACATCCCACTGGGGACCTCATCCTGCAACAAGACAATGCAGCTCCCGAATTGTATCCGAATGGTTGGATGAACACTCCACCTACGTGACCTCGCTTCCTTGGCCAGCTAGGTCACCTGACCTCAATCCCATCGAGCACATCTGGGATGCCATCAAGAGAGATGTTCGAGGCTCTGCCCCTCACCCGTCAAATCTTCGTGAACTGTGGGAACTTGTTCAGGGGTCGTGGATCCGTATGGCTTCCCAACGCTTCCGGTGTCTTGTCGAGTCCATGCCGAGACGAATCGCCGCCATCCGGCGCAACCATTCTTCGCACTTATGTAAATTTTTGGTAGCGTCCGAATACTTTTGATAATAAAGTGTATGTAACAACAGCAATGGTATTGAAAAACGTTTTAACAAATAAGCAATAAGGTAGAATAAAATATTGTACAGCAGCCGGGGCCCCTGGTTCAGCACAAACGATTTAACTAACGAGAATATAATTAGAGCCTCTTATTAAATCCTTGAGATTTCCTTCTTATATCATACACGGAGACAAAGGAAAAAGAAGCATAAGACTTCTTTTCCTTAAGACTCTAAATCCGTAGACACACTGACCCAACAAATAAAAGAAAACACACAGTAGTGTGGAATTCAGATACGCGTATAACAGGATAAGGTTGAATAACTATCACATTATGTACAATTTCAGTTTTCGTACATGAGCATATCAGGTCTTGTTAACTCTCAGTGTGTAATAACCATTCTCTATTGCTAAAGTAACAGGATAATCTGGAAAGCGGGTTAGGCCTTTTGTATGAGTCATTCCTCGTAGTTGTTTTAATGTCTCTGCATCACAGAAAGGGTGTGCATTCCGGTTCTGTATAATAAAGTTTCTGTTAAACTACAATAAAAAAGAAACTGTCTGATTACAGTTCTTAAAAGTGGATGCACAATCCGTCATTCAGAGAACAGAGCGAGCACAGATACGAGTTCTTAGGCGAAAAAATTACTTTGTGCTCTATTCAAATCCCCAAAATAGTAGTTTAACTCCCAGTGTGTAATAACCATTCTCTGTCGCTAAGGTAACAGAAGAATCTTTCATTTTCCCGAGTAAATCAAAACAACTGTTAATCATACATGTGGGGTATTGGGAAACTTCCCCACCACAGTTCCATCGAATCACGACTCTTTCATAATGGACGGGATGGACGAACTCTGAACACACACACACATTTAATCTGATGTACGCTTACAATTGATATGGAACACAGTAACAACGGAACCTACTCGTTCCGCTAAGAAATACAAACATGGCGAACACATCGAACACCCATCGAACACCCTTCGGCACACAGCACTGTATCGGTGTTTACCCTTCAGAACTCTCTGTAGCTCTACTTCTTGTCTGTGGAAGCATGTTTCAGTGACGCGCCGACGTCCGATGTTCACGCCACCCAACGGCCGCTCCTCCGCGTAACGATATCGGCATTTCACCATCATGACGTCACATACCGTCATGATGGTGAAATGCCGTCACGTACCGAAAAACCCACATATATATGTAATGCCTGTTAGCATATTAAAGATATACACTAAGTTTTCTCTGCATTGGTAATCCCTACCTAAAGCCACGTTGTTCCTCCTTTCTGTGCAATCAAGGCTCTCGGACGTCTAGGAACAGATTCTACAAGGTTTCGAACATATAACATGCGTATCTTAGCCCATGTCCGGTGCAGCAGTCCTGTCAGTTCACCTCAATCCGTGCAGGAGGATCAGCATTTCTCACTCACTGTTCTAGCATAGCATATCCCATAAATGTTGAATTGGGTTTACATTAAGTGGAGTTTGGGGGCAAAGGCAATGTGGAGAATTCCTTATCGCCTGCTCCTCCAACCACTCAAACGTTACGCGAGCACGATGATACGGTGCGTGGTCCTGTTGAAAAATGGCACTGTAGGCTAGGTAAAGATCCTGCAGATATGGATGGAGAAGATTGGCCCTGTATCCTCCACAATTTAGTGTTTGTGGAGCGATAATCAACGGACTTAGGGATTTTCAGAAAGAAGCTTCCCAGACAACAAAACTACCTCCGCCGGCCTGTTTAATCCCAATTGTGCAAACAGGGTATAGTGCGTCATGCTTTTTACATCATATGCGAATCTGGACATCAACATAGGACATCAGGAAAGTGAACTCCCGAAGACCTACTTTCATATGTCGGTGGTCCATTGCCGACGTTCCTTGGAGTCGCTGTTTGCGATGACTGTGCGTCACCATGGCTACCCTCGTTGGTCTTCAGCTGTGTAGCCCCAGACGAAGCAAGGTGCTGTGCAAGGTACATGTGGAAATAGATTGGAGTGACACCATTTGTTCACCTCTCGGATGAACCGCACGTAGCTGACCAATGTGAGCCCTTCTGCTGGATGTCTGTGCATGGTTAATCCAGTCCTGGTACAACCTTGATACTTGATACAGTAGTACGGGAGAAGCCAACAAGTGTGGCTGACCAATGTGAGCCCTTCTGCTGCATATCTGTGCATGGAATACAGTCCTAGTGCACTTTTGATAAAGTAGTACGGGAGCCGCCAACACGCACGTGTGTTCCCGACACCTGCTCTCGAGCCCCAACTATCTTCCCGCGATCAACGTTGCTTACGACGCCACGTTACACCATTGCTGGCAAAGGTTTACTCATTACCAGTGGTGTAGAAGAGGCTTAGCGCGCCTTGGCGGCACTACGGCACTATTTTTCTAGGATTAGCGCCGCTAAGTCACTTTTTGTGGTTACGTGGCAAGAGAATCTGGACAAAGGAACTTTTCTAAATGATCATGTATGTAAAAATAGGGGAAACAGTGTCCTGTATGCAAACATACTCGTATCTTAACCGAATGTTGATACTACAGAAATGCCCGCCCTGGTGGTACAGTGGTCTAAAGTGTACGCTTCTGACTATTCTTCCGAGCTAAGACTGAGTCCCAACTTCTACATACATTGCCGCTCTGGTTGTACAGTGGTCTGAAATGTACGCTTCTGACCATTCTTCCGAGCTGAGACTGAGTCCCAACTACTACATAAATGGCCACCCTTGGTTGTACAGTGGTCTGAAATGTACGCTTCTGACCATTCTTCCGAGCTGAGACTGAGTCCCAACTACTACATAAATGGCCACCCTTGGTTGTACAGTGGTCTGAAATGTACGCTTCTGACCATTCTTCCGAGCTGAGACTGAGTCCCAACTACTACATAAATGGCCACCCTGGTTGTACAGTGGTCTGAAATGTACGCTTCTGACCATTCTTCCGAGCTGAGACTGAGTCCCAACTACTACATAAATGGCCACCCTGGTTGTACAGTGGTCTGAAATGTACGCTTCTGACCATTCTTCCGAGCTGAGACTGAGTCCCAACTACTACATACATGGCCAGCCTGGTTGTACAGTGGTCTGTAATGTACGCTTCTGACCATTCTTCCGAGCTGAGACTGAGTCCCAACTACTACATACATGGCCGCCCTAATGGTACTGTGGTCTGAAATGTACGTTTCTAACCATTCTTCCGAGCTGAGACTGAGTCCCAACTACTACATAAATGGCCGTCCTGGTGGTACAGTGGTCTGAAGTCTTGAAGTATGCTTCTGGCTCTTCTTCCGAGCTAAGACTGAGTCTCAACCCCAGATAAGTCATGGGATGGTGGGCATAGCCAAAAGTGCTGGATCTGTCTCTTCCATAGAACAACTTACCCGAACTTGGGACGGGCGACTGATTATAGCTATACAAGTTCCCATGGTAGTTGCTAAACCTAGAAATAAACAAACAAAAAATACTATGCAGATTAATCTACACAGTTGGATCACGCAGTAGAGTATCTCACAAATCATGAGATTCTATCACAAAGAGATTGCGAACTCCTGAGTCTAGATGGCAGTCAAAATAAATTTGTAGGAAATGACTTCTCTGTAGGGTTAAGACTGCAATGCTCCAAGAGAAAACGGTAGTGATGGACATTTATATTAAACAATTGCCCACTAATATGGCCTCCAGTAAAAGTAATTCCCTGAGCTCATTTTCTGCCTCTTTACGGGGAACACAAAAATCTTCCATATGTATTACATAATCTTAGTAAAAATGGAGCACTGGTTATATTGAACTGATTTTACTCTGTTAGTTCAGAAATACTCCCAAATGTTTAAAATCGTGTAGAATGAGACAGAGCCGTATTTAAATAAAAATTTTATTAACTTAGAATGTCTTTAACGTTACATTGTTCCTGTTATTTAAAATTGCTCAGATTACGCAGTCTTAATATAAACTGATATTGGTAATTGGTAATAAAAATTAAAAAGTAATAATAAATGATAAAAACAATGAATCAGATTTTAAAATTTTGAGGGTAATTTTTCATAGTCTGTTCACCGCTAAGGCACTTTTTATTTAGAACTACATCACTGTTGATTACGTACAGATAAGTGTGCACAGTTTAAAGTAGTAGCCACACGTGCCGTTGATATCACGTGGTACTTTGTTATCTCTCCGAATATGCTGGTGTGGGTTCCTAATGTAAACCTAACTCAGTATATAATATTGCATAAATCATATTATGTATAATATTTCACAAAGTATATAAAAATAAAAAATCTGAGAGTGAGAGAACAATAAAAAGACCGAAGATTTAATGTCAAATGGAAGGGATTGATTCATAAAGATACATTTTTCTATTCAGCACCTAAGAAGACCTCGGAGTTTGGGAAACCGACAGAAGATTCTTATACCTACACAACTGAAGGGCAATGGATATTGGGGCGGTTTCCGTTTCCCCAAACAAGAAAGTGGTCAGTTAGCTGGAAAAGCAATCTAAACACTAATTCAGTTCGAGCGTGATAAAAAGATTCCCCTTCACTCTTTGAGGATTTAAGAAGAAGGTAAAAAATCTTATGCATTTAAAAAGACAATTGTTATGGCGCCCTCTTTAAATAAAAGCAATATTTCTCCAGATGAAAACTTTCAACGTAAAGTGAGCTGCACAGTACTTTACACCCACATGTACGAAGTTTACATGATATTCAAACTAAGTACACTATATTGACAAAAGACGCCGGACACCTAGAAGAGAAGCACAATATAGTATTTATTAACATACGGTGTCGGTCTACCTTTGGCCTTAATGCATGCACTGACCCTTCGAGACAGGCTGTCGACAAGGATTTGAAACACAGCGATAGGTATGCGCTTCCATTCAGTACATAACGTTGCCACTAACTGTCACTTAATAGTAGGCCTTAACTTCTTATGCGGCTCCCTAAGTGATCCCATAGGTGTTCTATGGGATTAAGATCAGGGCTCTGTGCTGGCCAGTCCACAAAAGATATGGAATTATCGTCAAGCCACGCCGTAACAGTCCTTGCTTTATGACTCGATTCATTATCTTGCTGGTACCAACAAGGCTCGGTTCCATAGTATTGCCACAGAGTTGGTAGAGCATAATTGTCCAGAATATTGAGATAGACGTGCTGGTTAGCAGGTTTATCCACGATAACTAATGGGCCCGGACCATATCACGAAAAACACCCCCACACGAGTACACTGCCAGCTCCAAACTTGACCGTAGGAACAGTACACTGTGGTAAATAGCGTTCCTCCGGCTTCCGCCACACCCACCCTCGGCCATCAGACTGATGGATCGTGCGTCTGGATTCATCATTACATAGGGCCCGTTTCCATTGAATTACGGTCCACGATAAATGTCCCCGCACGGGGATAACTGGTTTTCCAGTTATTTGGGGAGCGGCGCCCCCACGGCCCGAGCTGACCTTGTGACGGATCATTTTTTTTTTCATTTCGTCTTGTACGATTATGTAACCGAAGGGACAGCTGTTCATCCACCTGCTGGGGGATGGCGTCTCCACTGCCCGAGCCGACATGTACTATATGTGATGATTTTCACATTTTTATGTTTTTTGTTTTTTCACTTGACACGAACCCGCTTCAGTTGTAGGCTGCTGAGGTTGTGATTATGCGCCAGCTCTGGATTTTAGGTTCTCGTTTTCTATCCTATCTTCTCCATTTCATGTTCCTTTCTATGTTCTTCCGAGCTGGTTAGCTAGACCTACCTGCACGTTTGCCGTGTGCGGTGACCCGTAAGGTGGAAAAGGGGATGCTGGAGGCTGAGGTTTCTTTATGCCTGGGTGTTGCTAACACTCCTCTTTGCCCCCTGCTTCACCCTAAACGGGCGGCTAGGAACTAACCCACTCCTAGTCAATGAGGTCTGTGGCCGAGTGGAGCCCAGACCTCTAACGGCTTGTCGTTTCGCACGACAGGGTGAGTCTGGGGATAGGGTGGGCATGCCAAAGGGGTGTTCCCCAGGCATGGAAAAGTCTGGGTGCACGCCGAGCGCATGTCTGCCCTATCAACTTGCTATATCCACTTCCTATCCCTAGAGCCGTGTCCTGCGTCCACTAGGGCTTGCGGACCTCCGGCTCTCCCTTGTTGGGCTCGATTGTGGGTGGGGAAGTCTGCGGACGAATTATTAATTTTTCTTTATGGATGAAAATAAAGTTTCCCACGAACCGAAATGCAAAAGAGGTATGGAGGAAGGCTCATCCCCTTCCGCAAAAAAACATGTTCCTGATTGTTCGAATGCTCGTTTCTTTTTTGTTCATTCATTAGACCCTTCAAAGCCTCTGAGTGCCAAAAGTCCATTTTGGATAAATAAAGCACTTCAATCCATCGCAAGCTCTCCTAAGAGCGTAAAGAAACTGCAATCTGGAGATCTTCTTGTAGAGATGTCCACGGTGGCCTACAGTTCTACACTTCTAAACACTACCACGCTGCTTGAGACTCCGGTCAAAATAACACGTCATGGATACCTAAATTCTTCTCGAGGTGTTGTCTCCTCTCAGGGCCTCGTTGAGTGTACTGAGGAAGAACTACTAGAAGAACTGAGGAGTCAACACGTTACGGGTGTGCGGAATATTCTATTCAGGCGGAATGGGCAGTCCGTCCCACCCCGGAACATCATTTTAACTTTTGATAGCCCTTCCCTGCCTACGTCCATCAAGACAGGGTATCTCCACCTAGAAGTACGCCCGTACATCCCTAACACTTTGAGATGTTTTAGGTGTCAGTCTTACGGTCATTCTCAGCAGTCGTGCAGGAGCAATCCTAGGTGTGGACGCTGTAGTGCCACAGAACATCTTTTATCAGAATGTGTGGCCGAGGCTGAGTTTTGTGTGAACTGCAAGGGTTCACACGCAGCATCAGCCAAAGATTGTCCCAAGTGGAAGGAGGAGAAAGAAATCCAGAGGCTGAAAATGGTTGAAAATATTTCCTATCCTGAGGCCAGAAGAAGAGTAGTTCCTGTTACTTCTGATCGGCGATCATATGCTTCAGTGGTGGTTGCCAAATCTACGGTTGCTATTCAAACCGACATTCAGATCCCCACAAAATGTCCCTACAAGCTGGACGAAATCATCGCAGCTGAGCTGGAGGCACTCCAGTCTCGAGCCAAGGGTCTGAAAGCGGCACCTACCACCTCGCCGAAGCATACTCACCGTACCACCAGCAAGGGAACTCAGGCCACTTCTTCTGACAAGAAATCCAAAGCTCAGGATAAGAGAAGCATTTCTTCTCCAAAATCTCAGCAAATGACTCAACGCCGAGTGATTCTGTTAAAACACTAGGACAAAGCATGCTCCCATCTTGGCCCCTAGCCACACTCCTCCAGATCTGGGGGAACCCTCATCAGAGGGGATGGAGCCTGACTTTGTTTGATCATTTCCTTTTTCATTTCATTTTTAACCATGGCTTCAATCATTCAGTGGAACTGTCGAGGTTTTCGGACGAGTTTTGATGACGTGAAACATCTGCTTTCGCTGTACTCTCCGGTGCGCTTTTGTTTACAGGAAACAAAACTTAAATCATCAGACCTGCTTTCAGTTCGAGGCTACAGTGCGTATCGAACAGATAATGCATCGGGAGACATCGCCTGTGGGGGAGTCGCTATTCTTGTCCCTCACAGTGTTCCAGTGTCTTCCGTTGCGATATCCACAACTCTGCAGGCTGTGGCGGTGCGAATATCTGTGCCTGTGCCTCTTACTGTCTGCAGTGTTTATCTGCCGCCGGACGAGAACCTAAGCGTCTCTGTTCTGGAGAGATTGGTTGATCAGCTGCCTTCACCCTTTCTTTTACTGGGTGACTTCAATGCTCATCATCATTTGTGGGGTAGTGTCAGCATCATCACGAAAGGTCGTCGCATAGAGTCTCTTCTGTCCTCGGCCTCTTTGTGCCTTTTTAACACTGGTCCTGACACGTACTTCCATGAGCCGACAAGATCCTTCAGTGCGATCGATTTGACCTTGGGATCACCATCGATTACTGCTGATTGGTCGTGGACGGTGTGTAACGACCTCCACGGGAGCGATCATTTTCAATTTTCCTTTCGCATCATGTGAACATGCCATCTTCTGCCTCCCGCCCTCCTCGGTGGAGGATGGAGCGTGAAAAATGGGAGGTCTTCACATCGTCCACAGCAATATCTTCTGCAATGGTGACCCAAGAGTCAATCGACGCAGCTGTTCTTGAAGTCACAAATTGCATTCTCCAGGCAGCTGATCTTTCTATACCAAAAACATCTACGACACTCTCCAGAAGTTCGAAGCCTTGGTGGACCCCTGAATGCTCAGTGGTTAGGAGAGCTCAACATAAGGCCTGGTCTACGTTTCGGCGTTATCCAACCGATGCTAATCTCGTTGCATTCAAACGAGCAAAATCCTATGCTCGGTTGGTGCGTCGACGTAGCAAGAGGGAGTCTTGGATCCAGTATGTTTCATCTCTCACTTCACGTGCCAGTTCGAAAAGTGTGTGGGACAAGATTCGTAAGATCCGGGGTAACTACAGCTCTCACAAGATCTCCATTCTCGAGAGTAACGGCTGCACGTATGCTGAAGTCGGGGAGATTGCTGATTGTTTGGGGGAGGCGTTCGCCTCCGTGTCGAGGGACCTGGCGTATCCTACTTCTTTTCAAAGAATAAAATCCACTGTGGAACGCCAGAGAATCTCCTTTGCGCCTTTTAATGACACAAGTTATAACTCCCCCTTCAGCATGGTTGAACTCAGGGTGGCTCTGCGTCGGTCAGCCGCTACATCTGTCGGTCCCGATGGCATCCACTATGACATGCCTCGTCATCTCTCGCAGTCATCTCTCGAGAATCTGTTAATCCTGTACAATCGTATTTGGTCGGAGCACAGTTTTCCGGAATCTTGGCGAAAAGCTTTTGTTCTGCCTTTTCCCAAATCTGGTAAGGATCCCAAGTCTCCCTCTAGTTATCGTCCAATTGCTCTCACTATCTGTCTGTGTAAAGTTCTTGAACTCATGGTTAATTTCCGGTTAGTACATTTTTTAGAATATCATCAAGTACTTTCACCATCACAAAGCGGCTTTCGCCGTCATCGTTCACCTCACGATCCTCTCCTGCACCTCGAGACATCTGTGCGCGAGGCGTTCGTGCGTAGGCAGCACCTGGTGACCGTTTTCTTTGATATTGAAAAAGCCTATGATCGAGCGTGGCGGCACGGTATTATCCGTGACCTCCACGCATGCTTCCATTCTTCATCGTTAATTTTCTTCGCAATCGGGTTTTCCAGGTGCGCCTGGGTATGACGCTGTCGTCACCGTTCCATCAAGAACAAGGTGTTCCTCAAGGTTGCATTTTATCTGTCACATTGTTCATCCTCCACATTAATTGTCTTTTCACAAATCTTCCTCCTGCGGTTTCGGCTACTGTTTATGTTGATGACTTGCACATTTTCTGCTCATCATCAAGCATGAATTTTATTGAAAAGCAGTTGCAGTCTGCAATTAATCAGATCTTTAAAGCGGTGAATAGCAATGGCTTCGTTCTTTCTCCCGACAAGACAGCGTGTGTCCATTTCTGCCGGAGGCGTGGCCTCCATCCTGACCCAGAGCTGCATTTAGACCGTGCAGCCATACCAGTTTTGCCGGAGACCAAGTTCCTTGGTCTGACCGTCGACCATGCGCTTACGTTCCGTGCGCACGTTCGGTGGCTCAAGATTTCCTGTCTGCGGGCTCTTTCTATTCTTAAGATCCTTTCGAGAGTCTCGTGGGGCGCAGACAGGATGTCTTTGTTTCGAATTCACCATTCATTAATACGGTCAAAACTGGATTATGGTTGTATCGTGTATGGCTCTGCTCGTCGTTCCATTCTCCGGCCTTTGGACACTCTTCACCATCAAGCACTGCGTCTTTGTTCTGGAGCATTTCGAACATCTCCAATTCCCAGCCTTTACGCTGATGCGAACGAACCATCGCTTGAATTACGCCGTCTGCAGCTGTCAATTCAATTCTACCTGAAACTTAGATGTCTTCCAGACCATCCTTTATACGATGCAGTTTTTCATCCCCAGCATGCTCGTTTGTTCGGGAACGGGCCCTCGTGTATTTCAACCTTCGGTCTTCGTATGGCGGCCGTAGCCCGTGATGTAGGGCTGGACTTGTCACTTGTTGGAGCGACCAGGTGCTTTGGGGATCCTCCATGGCACCCACTTGGTGTCATGGTTGATACCACCTTTACATCTTTCGATAAATCTTCAAACCCTGCGTCAGTGTACCAGCAGCTCTTCGCTGAGCACCGTGACCTCAATTCTGACTACATTCCTATTTTTACTGATGGCTCCAAGATGCATGGAGTCGTTGGATCTGCGGCTGTCTGTGTAGATGACGTTTCAGTAGCGCGGATCCCAGCTGAGGCCACGGTGTTTTCGGCGGAGATGCATGCTGTGTATCTCGCCCTTCTCCATGTTCAGTCGAGTTCTCATCATCGTGCTATGGTCTATACGGATTCCTTAAGTGTCCTGCAGTCTTTATCATCTGCAGATTGCCGTGACCATCCTGTTCTCTTGGATGTGAGACAGTTACTTCGTCGATTGCCCGGGGCCGGTCTTAATGTTCGGTTTTGCTGGAATCCTGGGCATGTTCAAATCTCGGGTAAAGAGTGTGCTGTTGCGGCTGCTAGATCTGCTTCCTCTTTGGTCGTCAAACCCTTGCCACTGTATCACCGGGTTTCCGTTTTATTGTTCACGACCATATCAAGCGAACGTGGCAGGGTCTGTATGACCAAGAGGTGGAAAATAAGCTGCATCGTATTAAACCTATTCTTGGAATCTGGAAATCCTCATATCGTCGGAACCGTAGGGAGGAAGTGATGTTTGCGCGTCTCCGCATTGGGCATTGTCGTTTCACTCACCGCTTTTTGCTGTGTGGCGACACTGCGCCGATGTGTGAGACGTGCAATTGCCGACTTACCGTCACTCATCTTCTGTGTACCTGTGTTCGTTTTCGTGATGTACGTTTTCATTTCTTTCATTCTCATTTGTTGAACGAGGACGCCGCTACACTGCAGCTGCTCCTAAATGACCACTGCAATACTGTTGCTGTTTTTTCATTTTTTAAACAAATTGACTATTTCAAACATATCTAGATTTTAGCCCTATCATCATCCTCATTTCTCAGTTTTACTGAATCAGCTAGATTTTAATCATTGTATAATGTTTTTAATACTGTTTGTTTCATTATCTTTTTCAGCCCTTCCATCGTTCTCATTCTTCAATTTTATTTGATCAGCCATATTTTAAGCTTCATAGCACGTTTTTTTTAATACTGTTTGTTTGTTTGTCTTATGTCTGGCTCTTTTGGCCAAACATGGCCCTTGCGCCATTAAAATCAAACAACCAACCAACCACGATAAATGTTATTTACACCATGCTAAACAACGAGTAGCATTCCGACTAGAGTTGAAAGGCTTATGAGCAGCCGCACTACCACGGTAATCATTGGAATGAAGTTCTCTGCGAATGGTACGTGGACAAACCGATATTCCAGCATTTTTACTCACCTGTACACTGAGGTCTTGTGAAGTACTCCGTTGATTAGCTGTAACGACTCTCCTGAGGCTTCGACGTCCTCTATCACTGATTTTATTTGATATGCCGGTACGTTTTGCTGCTTCAGGCACGCCATGTGCCTTCCACTTATTCAGTACTCCCAAAAACAGTTGACTTGGGTATGTTTAAACGCCTCTCGGATTCTCTTATGGACAACCTACTAATATAACACCCAACAATCTTTTTCTTTCTCAATGTCAGTTCTCTCCCGTCACAAGATTTTCACTAAACCTCACAATGCGATATGATCGCGGTCAGTTGCAGGCTTGTTTTTATACCGTTTGCAGCTGTACCGCGCATTTTAACAACGCAGCAGATTCGTTCGTTTGCTTTTGAAGGGGTGTCCGGTGACCTTTGTCAGTATAATGTATATCAGAAGGGGAAACCAAAGTTATGGAATTTGAGCGAGAAATTTTCTAGTACTGAATACAAGAGCAGTCTAAATGGTGCAGCGATAGATCAAGCGGGTTAATTTGAACCTTTAAAAAGCATGTTTGACAGAGACAAGAAATGAGATGGTGAAATTACTAGGTAAATTCATCTTTGAAAGCCACAGAGCGTTAGAAGGATTTCGCAAGGCTGATGTTATCTCGGAGAGGTCTCTAACCGTTGCGTATGAAAGTGTAATTGCTCCTATCCAGTAAAACCTTTGTGCTGCAGAAGATACATAGGAGTCTTTTGCATGCTGGGCAAATGCTTTGCTTACGGGAGGCTTCCAGCACGACACGTTTTGATCATGTGAGGAAACATGTGTTTGGGGATATGTAATGTGAAGCAAAATGTTGTTAGTAAGGTTGAAACAAATATTCTGAGGAGGTTTGACCATATTTAATGAGTGAGGACTGAGATGCTTACTAAAAGAATTTATTCAGCCCAAGTGGCCGGAAAGAATGGTTGAGGAAAGCCAAAGAAATAATAGTGACACCACATTCAAGAATGTCTGCATGAGAAAAAAGATAATGAATATGAAGTACAAAACATCTTGTATGAGATGTGCGACGTATATCAGTAAAGCTCAACTTATGTGCCGAATTCACTGCGAATGGTGACATTTGATACATTAACAGTAAGTCAAATCTAACACCATCGTTTTTTCGTTTTAACCTGGCAGGTGAGCTTCTTTTTAGGAGATAACCTCTGATTTTCAAAGAACAACTTAATTTTACGTATGTATAGTTGTACACACATACTTACCGCTGAATTAGAAACTTTAATTCAATTCCCCGTAGGACCTCATTTAGCTCGTATTGTAGCACGTATGGGTAATGTGTATTGTCAAAGATTGTACAAGGTGTTAGAGCGCATCTATGTCTACAGCATACCAAGTGTTCACTATACAGTTCTTTAACTGGCTCATGTTTGACAGAAGAGGACTTTGTTCACACTTACTTTTTTTATGTGTCACATATATTCTCAAAGAGGTTTAGCTCCGCGTTTTTTTATGACCAGGGAAAATGGTTGAAGTCGCTTTAATGTCTGCTGAACCATTGCTAAAGACATGTTGCGCAATGGATAATAGCATTGTAATACATAAAGCATCCATCATATCCTGGATAAAAAATCAATATTGCAGGACGGGATTAATCGTCAACAATGTTTAGATTATCCTTGTATGACACCAGAATTTCCAGCAATAGCAGGGTACCCGTGTTGTACCAACACAACATGCTTTACACCATGACCCAACTTCCAGAACATTGTGTAGTGTCTAAAAGGCAAATTTGGTCCATTGTGTTTTGGTGCTCTCGCCAACATACCAACGGTACAGAACAAGGTGCACCGCGACTGGTTGAACCATATGACGTTTGTGCAGTCTTTCAGTGTCCAGTTGATAGTGATCCTTATACTACTGTAGATGGAATTTCTGGTTCTTTGCAGAACTCAGTGGCTTCCACATAAGCAAGCAACTGCCAATACCGATTCTCTTCAATTCCCTAATTGGTGCACACAGGAAGTCCCGCTTCTGCGTACAAGCCTTTTCAGACGTCGCGATCTCGATTCTGATAGATTGTCATCCCACCACAGTTGCGCTTCTTAGACAAGGCAGTGTGGATTATTTTTCCGCTGACTAAAGACCTAGAAAATCTCGCATTTTGAGAAGCCAGTCAGCTCTGATGTTTTCAAAATCATCTTTCCAGCACCCACAATAAGCCCTTTATGGAACTCCGAAAGATGCTATGTTTTTTCAATTGTAATCAACACTACGCATGAGCAGCAATCTGGAATAGTTGCCCAGAACGTGGTGAAGCACGTGACTACGTATTTTGTATATACGCTGCGGAAGTGACGTTTATTCACATCTCGGCAGTTTTGTGTACGTATAACTTTAAATGTTATGCAATGAATAATAAAAGCATTTCTTTAAAACTACAAAGATTGTTAGGAAAAATGTTATTTGAGGGAATTTTGACACCCTTGTTTGATTGGGCCTTCCTCATCTTGAGAGCTGAGGGGACCTATACTACGGTTCTGAAGTTGTAGTAGGTCCACTCTCTGGCATAAAATTTTAGAGAGAAAAGAACAGAAACATAGATATTCTTTATTCGCACCAGAGGGTTTCTTTCTCCTCGCTCTCTCTGCTTATGGCACAAGGTGTGGAACGGGAGATAAGGAGACTTCTCTTCCCTCACTCTATTCTGCCACTGAGATTTCCAACAGCAGGAGGACAGTTCGCTTTGTTGAAGTCTCAGCAGAACTACCAAACAATTTAGAGTAGCGAACTCACTTTTCTCGTTTTCTCGGATGTCATTTATATGAACAAGCATCAATTTCGGAATTACTTGCAGTAGTTGCCCTTTTCATTCAGAAGTCAGCAGCCCCTTTCGGATCCTTACCATTAGCTCTTGCTCCTTCGCAATGGGTGAGCCATCTAAGCTCGTTCTGCAACTACAACGGACTGCAAAATAAATGCCGAATTTTGCGTCTCCTATCTGGCTAGTCGAATGATTGAATGACTGTCATAAATTGAATTCAAGCCTGAGAAGACGAAGATATAATAGCAGGGGGATATGTAGCGGGTTCGGACAGGTTCGAGAGAACCGTTTATTAAAATCCAGACAGTTCGCCGGAAACTTTTGTTAAATTTAACGTCCGGATTTGAGGTATGAAAGCCAATGTTTGTTAATTTATTATTGAGAGTTTCTTGTCTTTTTTTTCCTGTTTTTATTCCTTTCTGATTTGTTTCCCCAAGTAACACCAGTTGTTAATACGAGTATACGCCCTAGATACCCTAGCAACAAATACCCTACATGTACTAACAGTTCAAACCTGAGGTGACAAAGATGTAGTAAGAGGCTGAAGTGTAAACGGTTCGGTCCGGTTCGAGTGAGCTATTTGTTAAAATCAGGATGGTTCGCTGGAGCCGTTTATTAAATTAAACGTTTGTTTTTGATATACGAACGCAAGTACATATTATACAGTTCACAGTTTCGTCTTTTTCCCTGTCTTTTTATTTCTTTCGGATTCCCCAACCCCAGCCACATCAGTTGTTAGCATATAAGCTACACCAAAAACACACACACATACACAGACGCATCATTAAAAGGAAGACTGCTTCACGATTTTGTGCCCCGTCACACCTTGCTGTCCCTGGAAGACCTCGCAGGAGGGAGGAATTTTAAGTTTACAGCAAGTGATCTCTCTGCAGAACAAGAGGGGTAGACGGTCAAATGAGGAAGACTCTGGGGAAGAATGGGAAAGAATACTTGGGATTTCTTCAGCAAACTGTCATGGGCTCGACATTCATTTCAACACAAAAATCCGAAGTGACGTCTGTGTTCAAACCTGGGGAAGCTAATCTAGGGCTAAGTGCCTTATGTTGTGGCTAACTCTGTTGTAGTCTATATTGAAAGTTTCATTAAAAATTTGTGTTTTATAACGTTTAACTTGATTCGCTGGCGACGGCAGGAAATCGATTAGATACCCGTGCCTCTCGTCCCCCCGCCCACAGCTCCAACATATTTTACCAAAATTTAAAAATTTGTTCTGTTTGTATGTCTGTGTTTCTATTCTTTGGTGCTATGGTATCATCCGTGCTTTTATATTCATGCATTGAAATACACGATGTCCCCTACAAATTACTCACAAAAATACGCTCTACTCCAAAATATTAAATGTGGACCCTTTTAAGTTCCTTTAAGATAGAGAGACAGAGCACAACATGAGGAGGCTCTGGGCCTAGCTGCAAATCAGGGTTTTTATAATTTTACGGAAGAACATAGAACAGCATGTTTTTGTTCGACACACTGCACTTTGAAAGTTTTTTGGGGCTCCCTAAAAAATGGTTCCCCAGGGATTATGCCCTGTAAACCAGTGCATAAATCAGCACATGTCTAGATCAGAAACTAAACTAAAAAGATTCAGTTTTCCCTTTTGACAGTTAAAAAAGTAGATACTGCAGAAATCTAAATTTACCCTACTTATAGGGACGCTTTGCCTTAGAGAAGGTTCGAAAATGCAGGAAAATATCTGTTTGTATTGCAGCTATCGGATACAGAAAGATATTTTTCAAATTGGGCATTTGAAAGCACAACTACTGTACAATGCTAATAGTACATACAGTAGTTTTGACGGTGGTGTTTGTTCATATTCGAACTTTCCTCAATAACACGTATGATATTCGAACTTTCAAGTATGATATTCGAACTTTCAAGTATGATATTCGAACTTTCCGCAATAACACGGCATTATCTAGAAATGTAGTAAATGGAACTTTGCAACCAGACTGGGAGAACATTAGACTGCTGAACACCCCTGCGTACGTACACTTGCGGAAAGCCTGTATTTTGAAGCCTTAGGGGACAGGTGCTGTAATGATAATACGCCAGTGGGTATAACAAAAGTTTGGAAAAACCATGTCGCGGTTTTGAACTTTAAATTATAATTATTAAATAGATTTAGTAAAAACAATAACATGTAAATTAGACAATTATAACTGTGCAACACAATCTGTATTATGTGTAACAAAAGTCTGAAATTGTGTCTACTGCTCGGTTGCGATGGTAACACCTTGGACTTGTAACGCCTGAGAACTATACCATGGTGCATTGCTGCGCTCCTATATATGTGTACGCACGTACTGCACTAACCTCTCTATTCCACTTGATGATGGGGTAAATGTTACCCCGAAAGTGCTCGTGGAGGTTTTGAATTTGTAAATAGATTTCATCTTTTAATTAAATATCGTACATAGACGGTGGTGTTTGTTTTTATGACGAATTGTGCTTTTTCTACAATATCAATTAAGAAAGCATTGATGAAAATGTGTTCAAGAAATATTACGATCTGAGCTAGAATGTCCCTTTATCTAGCTCCCATTAAATATTTCCATGAAAACCTTGTTTCTTTCAGAACGAAACATGATGTGAGATTCCGTCTTGACATTGTGTCAAGAGACAGTAAAACGCTTATACGAAGACACATGTGTGTTGGCCTTCGAAAGATGAGAAACAAGATGTAATATCTGGGTGAGAACTCCAAAACATTCTTCTGAGACTAAACGATCTATAATTAATTCCAAATAATCCAAGGACTCACCACAGAAGTTTTCTGATGTATTTCTTCTGAGTCAGGTTGAGTTTCACCTGTTTTGATTAATTTTACAGAGTAAAATAAGAGATAAGCCAGTTCGTGAAAACGATTCCTGCATAGGAAAACAATTTAAGGACTTGCAGCAACGAGATCTATACGGAAAGGCCGTTGATGATGTGCATCATCAACGGCCCTAATTTTTCTACAAAAGCACCGATATATACCCTAATTTTTCTGCAAAATACCCAAATTTTTGTACCCTAATTTTTCTACAAAATATTATACCCTAATTTTTCTACAAAAGCACCGATTTCAAACGCTCCAATAAATCACTGGCAATAAAAAAATGTTTGCCCAAAATAATTGACAATTCACGTAGCTCAAGTTAAACTCGTATTCACACTCGCAAGGAGGCATTCGTGGCAACAACAGAGTGGTGAGTGGAATGACTAAGCTTTCTTCACGGATTTCTATAAAGCATTTGCTATAACCCCGCGTGACAACATACATATTATACAAATTTTGAAGATGACAATTCGATTTTTGGCGTAAATGTGACAAGGATGGTAAGTCAGATAATATTCGAAAACTTGAAAATTTTCATCGTCCTGGAGCGGGACTCGAATCCGCGCCTCCCAGATAGCGCCCGGGTATGCTAACCACTACATCACCCTGAACGACCAAGTTTCAACTTTCCGATCAATTTGAATATAACCATCACAGGATTCTGGGTGGTGTAGTGGTTAGCATACCCGGATGCTATCTAGGAGACGCGGATTCGACTCCCGCTCCAGGACGATGAAAATTTTCAAGTTTTCGAATATTATCTGACTTACCATCCTTGTCACATTTACGCCAAAAATCGGATTGTCATCTTCAAAATTTGTATTATATGGCGTAATCCCGTATTTCTTTCATGATACATACTGTATTCTATAAGTTGACAAGCACAGTTATTCTGATTTGGAGCTTAACATCTTGCACGAGCATTTGAGGCTAAAACGTGACTCACGTCCCTAATTTCGATACGCAGAGAGGTCAGGGCACTAATGCCCCAGAATGAGCACATCTACTACGTCTTACTCTGGATTTAGACACAGTCCTACGATTATGAGGAACCAGAATCCACAGGTTGACGATGGGTGCTGCTGTAGCGATGTTTCTGTTTAAGTAATACGATTCCTGAATCATTTGAAACCTCAGAGGGTATCTGCTCCTAAACTTGGTAAGTTCTAACTCTTTCAACTACATGATGTGTAACACGTTAAATATGAAGAAACTTTGTTCCTCACACTGAAAGAAATATTACATATTGCTACATGGCAAGGCAATATGCCCTAATCCCTCACATGTATAAACAAGCATGTCATATTCACTTCAAGTGCTTAAATTCCTCACCCGATTTCTTTTCTGAGATGATCAATATTATTCAGCATCAATAATTAATATTTCCTTGTCTGATTTCTATAAAAACTTATTTTTCTCGGAGTAGGCTTGATTTTTTTTCAAGACTGGAAGCGTGAAGAATGTATATAAACTGGCGTCAAACAAAAAACCTTTAAATAGAAGTTTTTCAAAATTATATTAGTTGTTTCGAGGTTTGACAACCACCATTATAGCTTCTATGGTCTATCGAAACATCGCTCGTCCCTAATTTATGGTAAACCATGCAAACAAAAGTGATTGGACACTTTAACTAAATAGAAAAACAGTATTGTATTTACATCAGTAGCGGACGGGTCCTTCAT
Source organism: Macrothele yani (assembly GCA_039090855.1). Classification (NCBI taxonomy): domain Eukaryota; kingdom Metazoa; phylum Arthropoda; class Arachnida; order Araneae; family Macrothelidae; genus Macrothele; species Macrothele yani. Next base: position 82,632,865 of record CM077004.1, on the reverse strand, counting down.
TTTCTTAGATTGCAGCAGCCACCCTTCGAGGTAAACTGTCCACCAGTCCATGGAGTACGGAGAGCAAGATGTTCATTCATTCCGCCTTGCGTACATCGACCAACTCTGTCAATGAAGAAAGTAGTGGTGGTCTAGATCTCACCCGTCGTTCAAGTTCATTCCATAGATGCTCAGTGGGTTTGAGGTCCGGACTCTGAGCAGGCCAGTCCAGGAAACATAACAAGTGGCACTGTCGGCCTGGAAGAAACAATCGTCAATCGTCATGTCCTCAGAACTGCCAAAACGTTGGAAGTATTGAGTTATCCAGGATATCCCTATATATCACAGAAAATAACAACCATGAGTAATAACCAGTGGATCCACACCGTACGGGATGAAACGGCCACATACCATAACTTCACTGCCTCCGTTCTTCATTATCGTCACCTTACACTCTGGAAGCAGACGATCTCAAGATAACTGCCAAACCCAGACATGTCCATCCGATCAGAATAGTGTGAAGCGGGATTCATCGCTCCTAATACCTGCCGTCCTAACACCTGCGAACACCTCCAATTTTCTTGCTGTTCATAGCATCGTAGCCGCATGGCTTAATTGGTCTTTGTGATGAGACCATTATCGGCGACTGCTCGGCCATGATACCCGAGTGCTTGGGCCTCTCTTTATGGGCGGTTGCTCGGCCATGGTACCCGAGTGCTTGGGCCTCTCTTTATGGGCAGCTGCTCGGCCATGGTACCCGAGTGCTTGGGCCTCTCTTTATGGGCGGCTGCTCGGCCATGATACCCGAGTGCTTGGACCTCTCTTTATAGGCGGCTGCTCGGCCATGATACCCGAGTGTTTGGGCCTCTCTTTATGGGTGACTGCTCGGCCATGATGCCCGAGTGCTTGGGCCTCTCTTTATGGGCGGCTGCTCGGCCATGATACCCGAGTGTTTGGGCCTCTCTTTATGGGCGGCTGCTCGGCCATGATACCCGAGTGCTTGGGCCTCTCTTTGAAGTGTCTTGGTGGAGAACATAACATCTCTGGCCATCTGGAACTCATGTGCTATGGCGTGCATTGGACGGGACCTGGAGTTTTGGATTTCCCTCTGCAGTAACCTCCGCTCCTTGGGCTGCAGTTTCATGGGTCTTCCAGAGCGAGGTGAATTCCTTCACTGTCCCGTATTCCACTTGCTGATAATAAAGGCTACAGTCGATTTAGCAACCTGTCTGACAAAAGCAATGCTTCTTATGCTCAACCTCTAATTAAGCAGCATATTATAACACCCTTTTCAAACAAGGAGAGCTCTCTCCTGTTAGCCATTTTGTCAGCGACTGATCAGAGCGTACTCCATTTACCGTTTCTATACCTTATCCAAAACGTGTCTGCTGCGGGAGCACACCATTGGGTCTGCGTGGAGGTTTCCAATTACTTTTGTTCACATAGCGTAATTGGTTCCGGGAAAATGACAGAGCCAGCAGCGCCATCCGACAAACTCACCGATCCATGCTTCCTCCGCGACAAGAACACGGTATCATCTGGGAACACTGGTTCAAAATATGATCATCATATCATTCGCCAACCGCAGCAACCGATGAAAATTGTCTCAAAATAAGCACTGCAGAGCAGTACTTATTGGTCTGTTTAAGAACCATTTATTATATTACTCGAAAAATTACGCAGATGAAACATGACAAAATCATTAATTCCTGATATGCACCCAAGAGGTTTTTATAGGTGCGAACATGATTATACAAGACCAGCCGAGCTTTAACTTGCCAACGGGAGACTTTTTCTAGGCACTAGAACAACGTACAGACTAAAACTGAAATGCTTGAATGAAACAGAGGTTAAAATCAAATAAACAATGGTCACGTGAAATAACATTAGCTTAACTTTTCACGGTATACAATTATGTAGTTATTTTGTGTTTAGCCCCAATAGAGAGGTCCATGACGTTGTAGATCTATCGAGAGAGAATCGTTGCACGCCTCTTTGTCAAAGAGAACCTCTGTGGTCTCCCTTAGTAAGGATGCTTTTGCAGTTATGTCAGGGGCGACATCCATGATGCCGCCCCGGATGCGCTGTGATCTAAACGATGGCTTCTGATCATTCGTTCGAGATGAGTCCAGGTTCAAATACCGGTGAGGTATGGATGTTGTGTTTGCCTTACGTCTCTGGATCACTCCCTTCCATGGAGTCAGTGGCCCTAAATTGGGGACGGGTGACTGCTTGTAGCCCATTGTGTTGCTCACGGTGATCGTTAAACCTCCAATTAAAAACAAAAACAAAACAAAAAGCATTCTTGATATCGCTGCAGAGGGGAGTTGTCTCGTTATTTAATATCGTCCTTCACAGCGCAGTCGTTTGTCGTATTTGATATTCTTTTTATATTATTTAAGCCTTGTAGCGAATGATCGTTTGTTATTCCTGTGTAGACCTTCTTGGATTCATTAGGATACAGTATGGTGATGGAATGCCCTCTAGCACGGTCAGACGTGATATGTTGGAAATCATGACGTATGATTATGTCGGACATACATCTAGGTTATTTTTTCCTTCACATCGCAGTCAAACCTCTTCAGATCTCTAATGAATCAGAATGATAATTCCGGTATACATGGGATGGACTCAAGGAATCGTGGCGCAAGGTTTTCAACGTGTCCTTTACTTCTGTTACCTACGTTCCTTGTTTTTTTGTTATCCTTCGTATCCAGAGGAAAGAACAAATTTTACGATACTTTTTATCCCAGTTTTTACAGTCTGACGATTTGAGCATACGGAAAACGTCCAGGCAGCACGTGATCTGATGAAACCTTTCTTGCAACTATAGTGGCAAAAGAACCTTAGGTTCGTAATGTTTTTTATATGATTTTACAATAAACACGAGTGCCTAGAGGCGGATTTACCATTTTCTTTATCATTACATACAAAAATGGCAAAGAGCTGTCCGCTTCGGCTTCCGTGGTGAATTTAATTGCATGTATACAGGGTTGATTTTCTTCAGGAAGATTGAAGGTCATCTCTACTACAACCTGCGTCCAAGAAGCTCCAGGGCTGACCGTGTAACTGACGTAGCAATAATGGAATGAAAATAACACGTGCATGCCACAAGATAGCAGTCCTTGGTCAATTAGCTAATAGCAGGAGACTGTTTATATCGGTATCCACAGGCGGCAGACGGGTAGTAAGTGAGCCATAGCATGCGTTCTCGTCCCGTTTCCTATTAGCCATGGAAGAGCAGACAGTAAACATCCGTTTTTGTTGGAAACTTAGTAAACGGTAAAATTTTAAAAGAAGCGTATCGAGACAGAGCATTATCCCGCTGCAGAGTTCTCGAATCTTACGCACGGTTCCGTGATTGGCGGAAATCTTTTAATGATGATCCCAGATCTGGACGTCCCTCCAGTGTGCGGACAACGAAAAAATGAAAGAGTTGCGAAACCATTTGAAGAAAGATCGTCGAATTGCAGTGAGACTTTTGTCTGAATCGGTGGGTATCAGTAAATCTATCTGTCATGAAATTCTACACGAGGATCTGGGAAAACGAAAACTTAATGCCAGATTGGTACCTCACATTCTGAATGATGACCAAAAGGAGGCTCGTTCATTGATCTGTTCCGATCTACTGGGCATTGCAGCTGAGGATCCTGATTTTTTGCTCCAGAGTTATTGTAGGAGATGAAATATGGTGTATGCAGTTTGATCCACAAAACTGGGGACTGTTCCCGAGGATAAAACGGCCACTAAAAGGATAATGCCATGCAAACATTACATCTATTCAAGCAGCGGTGAAAAAACAACTTGCGAACATCCCGGAAAATACCTTCCAGAACTGTTTCCGGGATCTTAAAAAACCCTGAAAACTGTGTGTTGATTCAGAAGGTATTTTGAAGGTGGCCAGCACTAAGTGTGAGTATGGTACTTTTTTTATTTTATTTATTGCGTCAGTTCTCAAATGTTTCGGACGTAGGCTGTATGGTTTCATGCAGAAAAGATATCATCAACACATACAGTCAACTGCGCTTATAGTGAACCTCAGAGGACTCACATATATTGTTCACTATGTCCGAGGTTAACTAAATCCGAAGTGTCTTCTCTTAACCTGAATTGAGTGGAATGGTGAGCAAGATAATAAATTATGTACCTATGTATCTAAAAAATATTTTTATGTACGTAGTGTACATTGATTAAATTAAGTAAACAGAATTAATTTTACATTACCTTAACAGAAAAACAGTCTGTTATGTTTCGCTGCTTGCTGCAAACAGTTTTAATAAATATTAAAACTGTTATGTGTCCTATGTTATTTTCTAGAGTCTGTGCTTTTGCTACACTTGATTCTACATTTTCCATACATTCTAGGAACTTTAGCACAGTCCTGACACACTCCAACGCCTCTTTCACTGTTCGAACACGTTCTTCGTTGCCATCTTCGTCATCTTCAGCCTCGTTTTCTTCCGTGCTGCAACCGCCTTTCACAGCCTCGACATTAGCTTCATCCGACGGGATTTCATTCGGTATAACTTCACAGTCAGCATCGATAAAATCTTCAGCTTCAGTGGAATTCGCTCCGATATGATGAAGCAGGTCCTTGAGGGGAGCATCATCCTCCACTTCGAATGACGCACGTCCATTAGCCACACCAGACCTCCGGAAACAGTTCTGTACAGTGACAGTTGACACAGTTCTCCACGCTTTGTTTTTAAAATGTACAGCATTCAGAACATTTATTGATGTGTTCTGCTTTGATTCCACGGCTTGGATTAAATGAAGCGTTACTTACCTTCTGTAATAGGTTTTAAAGCTGCGAATCACACCTTGATCCATCGGTTTGGAGGATTGACGTGCTGTTTGTAGACAGGAACACCAGCTTGATGTTATTGAGGTTTTTAGTCCAACTTTTGTCCTTCAATGCACTTTAGGAGTAATAGGCCTACAATATTGTTTTCAACACGATCTTTAAAATTTTTGCAAGAAGGTTTGTTTTGAAATAAGTTACAATTTCATGTTACAAGTACATTCTTTGTTTTGAAGTTTTATTTTTTAGGTTCACTATAAACGAAAAATTTAATGTACTTTTCCGATGTTGCGGGTCTGGACCCATGATTTAGGTTCACTATAACAGAGTCCACTATATCCAGAGTTGACTGTATTTGCCTCGGCGATGGTTTCAGTGAAAATTCATTCAACATTTTATTTTCAAGGAATCTCAGCATCTTTCAAAATAAAAGCATGTTTATTTAATCTTTCACTCATTATTATTTCTTTCGCAAATTTTGTAAAGTAAGCAAAGAAAGGACTTACCGCTTTCAAAGTTTCGGCACTATACAATTTCTGAGTTAATTAGAGAATTACTTGTTTAAAGGCTAAGAGAGAAAAAATGAGAGGCTGAATTTATATTGTCAAAGGCAGTTTCCGCTAAATCGGTTATTCACAGAAAAACCTACCCTACGCCATCTATGGAAGAAATGCTTCTTCTTTCGTCATGTTTTATCCTATGGGTACTTCAAAACGCATTTCTCGACACTGATCTTATTTTCCTATTAGAATTTCAACGTGCTGTTCTGTCGTTTATCTTAAGAGTTTGCTAGAAAATAAAACAAGAACATACTTTTTATATTATCTGCCAAAAATGTCATTCCTGTTCACAGGTTTTCAAATATTAATTGGTAAACTAATTTAATCTGGTGAACTTCAAGTTGCATTCAAGTCTTTAAAAAACCGTCAGAAATGCATTTCTGATAAAACAGCTGTTGAAAAGCCTTAAAAACTTGCTGATAAAAATTAACTCGTCGGATAACATGAGGAAAGCGAGAAAAAATGCAAATGGGTAAATTAATTAATACTGCTGGTAGCAAGAAAAAAACGGTAAAAATGTGAATGAAAACGGGCATATTTACTTGGAGTTCCAAATTAATTTTTCTTCGTGCATTTTTTTCCCCTTCCTATGATAAGGAGTGCAGCAATAAAACAAATTAAGAGTTTGTATTATTTCTTTGCACAAAAAATTGTATGTCAGAATAATCAAAAGAAAGATCACGGGAAACAAATTATTACATATACAGGCCATCGTTTAGAGACAATCAATCAGCCATTTCTTTCTAAGGAGCAGAGAATACCTTTGGACGCAATTATTTTATGATTGCATTCTCTTCTATTAAAAAAGGAACTATACATTTTTGAAAAACAGTTTAAGGAACGAAAGGCAAATGAGGTAAAACAAACATCTGAACATCGAAGATAACCTACTTGAGAAAAAAGCATGCACGCAGATGATAACTTCGAAAATTCCCTGTCTTTTTTTCCTGTATCAGATCTTTTCCGTCCTGAAAGTTCTAATATTGCATCCTATGTAACCAATACGTTATAATGTAATTCATTAGCTTGCGCTCATATTTAAATTAGAACTTACCAATATTTGCTGATTAAAACGTTTTATATGGCATTAAAAGAAATCTATTTCTCAACCTTTAGAGGCTGCTGATTCTAAGAAAAGTATGACGCAAGAAAGAGTAAATTTGTATTATATGGTATAATCCCATATTTCATTCATAATTAGCATTAATTTATCAGGGTGATATTTTAATTCCTAAGTAAACAATACATCCTTACAAATTTTGAAGATGACAATCCGATTTTTGGCGTAAATGTGACAAGGATGGTAAGTCAGATAATATTTGAAAACTTGAAAATTTTCATCGTCCTGGAGCGGGACTCGAACCCGCGTCTCCCAGAAAACGCCTAGGTATGCTAACCACTACACCACCCAGAACGACCAAGTTTCAAGTTTCCGATCAATTTGAATTTAACCATCACAGGATTCGCTAGTCGAAGCAACCGGCATTCATGTTTAGCGAATCTGGAGGTTAATAATCCTATCCCGTGATTGCCCGGAGAAGCAGATAAATCATGAAAGAAATACGGGATTAAACAAGGAAGATGACACTGAATTTTCAGGTGTAATAGCACGTCTTTTGAATCCATTCTGATGCGAATTAAATTTACCAAGGCTATTCAAAGTCAGTGGAACCGGTATGGAAAACAATAGTATCTGACGGAAGAAAAAAAGTTTTTCAATCCGGTTTTTAATCCCTCAGATATTGCTGTAAACAGAATCGTGAGCTTACGCCCTCTGGTTGCAGACTTGTACGTTAAGAAAAATATGAATTTATATGAGAAATATTTCGCACCGGAAACGCTCTCCAACACAGAAATCATTTTTCAAATCGGACTCTTAGAAACAGAGATATCGACAAAAACAATATGTGACTTTATGCCCCCTGGTAAGAAAACCGTGCATTATTTTAGGAAGAAAGTATTCTCAAAAGGCTTTTCGATATGAGCGTTATGGGTCCAAGACAAAAACAAATTTAGTTCAGTTTTCAGGAGCCCAGATTTTGCTGCAAACACAACAGAAACAGAAATTAACACTTATGCCCTCTGGTGGCCAAACGACCGAACATTAGAAATTATATGAAAAATATTTTCGATCAGGTGTGGTATGCGATACAGGAAGAATATTTCAAATCGGAGTTTTAGAAGCAGAAATAACGCAGAAAATGCAATTTACCTTTGCGCTTCCTAGCGGAAAGTCTATGATTTACTTGAAAATTTTGAATTTATAAAAAACATTTCGCATCGGAAACACTATCCAACAAAGAAGATTTTTTTTCAAATCGGACTCCTAGAAGCAGAGATTTTGACAAAAATAAGATATACATCTACGCCCCCTGGCGTAGAAACCATGCATTATTTTAAGGAGAAAAGTTTCCTAAAAGGTTTGTCGACATGAGTAGTATCAGTCCACAAACGATTTTTTTTTCAGTCGAGATTTTAGAAGCTCATATTTTGCTGCAAATACATCAAAAGCGGAAATTAATGCTTACGCCACCTGGTGGCCAAATCATTTTTTACAGGCGCTGCATCCGGTGCAGAAATAATTTTTCAAATCGGATATTTATAAGCAGAGAGATAGGGGGAAACGCAATTTACCTTTACGCACCCTAACGGAAAGTCTCTGAATTACTTGAAAATTTTAAAATTTAATTGAAAACATGTCACACCGGAAACTCTGTTTAATAAAGAAAGAATTTTCCAAATCGGAGCATTAGAAGCAGCGATATTGACAAAAATATAATATACATCTACGCTCCCTGGAGGAGAAACCATGAAATATTTCAGAAAGATAATATTCGGAAAAGGTTTATCGACGTGAGTGGCATCGGTCCATGAAAGAATTTTTTCAATCGAGATTTTATGGTAAAAACGTCAGAAACAAACAGTAACACTTACGCCTCCTGGTGGCCAAAGTATTCTTTACCAAGAATTAAAAATTATATGCAAAAAAATTTCCATCAGGAGCTGTATCGGGTGCAGAAAGGATTTTTCAAATCGGAGTTTTGAAAGAAGGGATATTGGGGAAAACGTAATTTACTTTAACTCCCCCTAGCGGAAAATCTATAAATAATTTGGAAAAGTAACTATTCCTAAAGTACCCTAAATTGAATCGAAATATAAAATAATTTTTTTAATCGGATGTTTAGAAGCAAATATGCGGAATAAAATGTATTTTTGAATTCAACATCATCTGCTTTTACGCCCTCTAACGGCGAAATTGCACATCGTAAAAAAACGAAATGAAGGATCTTCATTCGTATATTTCAAGTTTCCCAATACAAAAATAATTTTTCAAATCGGACTAGTAGTTTCAGAGATATCGCGTCTACAGACGGACGGACGGACAAACCGATAACATAAGCACGATCTTTTTTTTACAAAAGACGTGCTAAAAAGGCGGACTTAAACATTTTACATTCAAGTTGAAATTACCCAGGATGTCGTTGTGAACAGTACGATAGCTCCGAGTGAAAGTTCTGCCAGATGTTTATTTTGTATAAGAAGAAAGGTTTCTCATAAATTGGGTTAACGCTGTAGTAAACGCTGGAACGTGTAATTTTTATTAAAAACCTACTTGATGAAGAAATTATTAAAATGGTGTGTCAAAAGACGTATCCTCAGAAGTTCTGGGAGATTGGAAACCATATAGTGTAAAAGCTCGGTTTTTTCCACTGATGGCATTCGAACCCAAATCTTTCTTCCCCTGAATTGGATATTCTATCGCTTGATCTACACTGACGAAGGGTTGTTGTTATAACTTGCCTTTTTTATATACACTAATCAGCTAAAACATTAAAATCACATACAGTACATAATATGATGTAGGTCTTCCTCTCGCTGCCAAAAGAGCTCTCATCCGATGATGCATAGATTGAACGAGATGGTAGTAGGTGTCTCTTGATATTTGGTTCCATGACTGCAACAGATGATCTCGCAGTTCCCGTAAATTACGTGGTTAGGTAATGCTGATCATATCCGTTCCTGCAACTCAAACCACAAATGTTTGATAGGACTCATGTCCGACGAATTTTGGGGCCATGGCAATAAATGGAACCATTCCTGAACCTTCTTCGATATGTAGCATGATGTGTCTTTTAGAAAGACGCCATATCCTCCAGGGAATACAGTCGCCATAAAGGGGTGTATTTGGTTGGACACAATGTTCAGGTACGTGACAGCTGTCATAGTTTTCTCTACAAGAATAATGGGAAAAAGTGTCCCCCAAGAAAATATTGCCTTGACCGTCGCATTCCTTCCAGCCGCCAGGATCCGTCCCAGACTTGCATCCTGGTGAGAGGGCTTCCTCTTGGGTAAACATCGTACACGGGCACATCCGCGGACATAGTTTAACAGAAAACGGGTTTCGTCTGACCATCAGACCGTCTTCCAGCCATCTATGGTACGATGTTGATTATTACGTGCCAACTGCAAGCTCTGACGACAGTGAACGGCTGTAAGCACAGGCACACGAATTGGTCTGCGGCTGAAGAGACATATATCCAACAGCGTATGATGAACTGTGTGTTCGGACACATTGGTTCCTTCACCACAATTGAAATTATGGGTAATGTCAGAGACAGTTGCCATCCTGTTGCTGCGGACAAGACTAGATAGCCTGCGCTGACATCTGGCATCAGTGAAGATTGCCCTACCCGCACCTTGTCGAAGGCTCAAAGTGCCACCTGTTTTCGGACCATCTTTGGTAGGTACTAGCTACTACACAGCGTGAGAAGCCTAAGAGCGCCGCTGATTCGGAGATGCTCTTACCAAGGTGTCTTGCCGTAACAATTTGGCGTTTTTCGAAATCTGATAAATCCTTTGCTTTTCCCATGTTGAGGCGAAACGAAATACTGACTAAGAGAGAGCTACGACACAGGTATTATATATATATCATTTGCGACCTTGGCACGTCACACTGATTGGCTGCACGCGAACTTATGTGCATAACACACATATGGTTGCAATGTTTTGGCTGATTGGCGTATGTGTCTCTCTGAGGTGTGTGATTTCAGAAAGACGGGGACACGAGATCACAGTTAATTTTGGGTCAGCCGACTATACATGCTTGAAGACTTCTTCTACAGAGAATGAAGGAATTTCTGTAGAAGAATCTGATTAATTCCAGTTCAGTGCGGAAGAAGCATCACACATTTTTCGAAGCTCTTGTGGAGGAATTCGCTTTATATCTAGACGATATGGGGAAGAAGTGTCACACATTTTTTAGAACATCACGGCCAAGAGATTCATTTTACAGTTAAAAGCCAATCTAACGTAAAAGCCCAAATTTTCCGATGATGGCTTTCTAAGCCACATCTTCCTTCTCCGGAGTTGGATATTCTACCGCTGGAGCTGCACGATCAAGAATTATCGCTGCAACTTCGCATTTTGACCGGCGCGTCACCTCTAAGGTAGGTACGTTACAGCTACCAGATGATAACTCCATCAAGCGCGAAAGTCATGAATATGAGAAGCCTTTGGACAGTCATGGTGTATATAGAGAGTTATCGAAAAGCAGTACAACTGCACTACCGGGGCGGCAAACTGGATTCAAAATCTAGTTTGCCGCAGTGGTCTAAGCGTCCGAAATAGCTCCGGGTTCGAATCACGGTGAGGCATGGCTGTTGTGTTTGTCTTATGGCACTGGCTCTCTTCCTAAATTAGGGACGGGTGACTGCTCATAGCCCATTGAGTTGCTCACGCTGGTCGTTAAATCTCCAATCAAATAAAAAAATCCAGCTTTTGACTTTGTCTCACAAATCGTTCTACAGATTATCTTTAGTAATCAAGTCCGAATCGTCAGGTTGTCACAAAGTAGTAGAAAATTGTGATATGGCGACCTTTGTATCTAATTATAGTTTATGAATGGGAAAATCTCGCGTCGGGGTCAGGAGTGCGAGTGCAGTTATGCGAATGGTTGTAAAATGATGTGGTTTCTATTTTGCCGGTGTGAAATATGCACGGTTTTATTACGGAACTTCCCTCTTTGGTCTGGAAAATGACGTCGAACTGACGTCATCTGCTATGATTGTATTGCTATTGCATCGACTGTATCTTCCATGGAATTCCCATAGCAGGGATTATACTGGTAATAAAGAATTACGATGTCAAGGATTATACGAGTAATAAAGAATTATGAAGTCAAGGATTATACGTGTAATAAAGAATTATGATGTCAAGGATTATAGCGGTAATAAAGAATTATGAAGTCAAGGATTATACGGGTAATAAAGAATTATGAAGTCAAGGATTATACGGGTAATAAAGAATTATGAAGTCAAAGGATTATACCGGTAATAAAGAATTATGAAGTCAAGGATTATACCGGTAATAAAGAATTATGAAGTCAAGGATTATACGGGTAATAAAGAATTATGAAGTCGTTCAGGATTATACCGGTAATAAAGAATTATGAAGTCAAGGATTATACGGGTAATAAAGAATTATGAAGTCAAGGATTATACCGGTAATAAAGAATTATGAAGTCAAGGATTATACCGGTAATAAAGAATTATGAAGTCAAGGATTATACCGGTAATAAAGAATTATGAAGTCAAGGATTATACGGGTAATAAGGAAGTATGTAGTCATAAGAAGAGACGACTAGTTACTGAGAAGTGATAGAGGCTGAAGTGATATTATCAAATCCGTAGGTATGGGCACTCCGACCATATATTAAAAAACATACTAAATCAAAATATTTGCCAGGACAGTGCAAGGTGTTTGCAGGGAAAACGCTAAATACGCGCATATACTGTAAGTATTTAAAAATTAGATTTCTTTTATATAAGATAGTACAACTGTACTAGTTATCCGAATTTATTGGCGTATATAAAATCAAGGTTTCCAAGCTTTTATATACGCCAATAAATTCGGATAACTAGTACAGTTGTACTATCTTATATATAGTTGGTGTACAGTTCCTTGTGTTATTATTTAGATTTCTTTTGTTTCGATGAATAAAAAAATGAGATATTTATGCACATTGTTGAATTGCGAATTAATATAAAATATCCCATCATGTTCATTACAAAAACCAAAATATAATGTCTTACATTTTCTTTACTTGTGATATGTATTTAAGCTGCATGAAACAAATGAGCAATGTTACTTGCCAGTTACAAAATTATGTATACAAACTTTTGAACGGAGACGACTGAAACCTAAGGCCTTTTATTAGGAGTGAAACTTCTTGTCACATTTTATTTATTAACATCCTTGACCAGTCATAAACTGCAATAATCGCCGTACTAGGCTACAGAATGTGGCAATTACTTTTCCCTTCTCATAAAAGTCCAGGAAGGACACTTGCCTTTGCTACACCTGTTTGTCTGATGTGTGTATACAGCGGTGCTAACCAAAGAGGTGTAGCAATCTGGCGATTAGTCGGTTCTACATGCCTAACATAGTAAATCATCGATGCAAACCGACGTTATGCTACAAAGTGGAAAAGAAAGAGAACACACGTAAAGCGTTTTTTGTGCCCGTGTAAACATTAGTACCATTTTGTTGGTTTCTTACGGTTTCCAAATGCTGTTATTACTAATGTTTCATATTTTTATGACGAATTACTCGTATTTATTTTTCGGAATATTCTTAGTGGAAAGAGAATTTCAATGTGACATATGTCATTTTATTTTCTATTAGCCATGTCTTTCTTACAAGATATGACAATTATCATGAAAGAAACCAATTTCTTCATTACGTTCCACAGAGCATGCAAATTCAGGAGAGATTATATATTCACGACACACAAAATTCTTCAATTAAAGATTACATTAAAAAAATCCTTTTTCTTCTGGTCTTGAACCTTAAAATTTACGACTACTTGTTGAATTCTACATTAAAGATATGTTTAGGTGAGCAACAAGTATTTGTCTGAAAACTCAAGATATCTTATGCAATGATAATTAGGATAAAATTACTCCCCCTAGCAGAAAAGGAGTACCAGAAAAACCAGAAAATGATGCGTAAATAAGGAATCTTTGTTATATCCACAGATCCACAATCAAATATAAATTTTCCAATTCAATTGCTGAAGGCAGAAACGTTTTGTTTCACACGCGGCGCGTCTCAGCGTTTCTATACTCATGTCGCCACGCATATGTGTATTTAAAACTGCAGCTCCTGTCGTCGAGTGGTCAGAGACGTAGGTTTCTGGTAAGTCCTTCGAGTTGGGTATAAGCTCGATTCTTGGATAAGCCATTGGTTGTGCAATGTCCTCAGGGCCGGCCCTAGGAGTGGGCGACGTGGGCCGATGCCCACGTCGGCGGTCATATGGAGGGCGCGGCTGGCCGGTATACTACCCTTATTTTGCTATAGCCTTCTCATATAAATATATATATCATGTTTATATGATAATGATCTGAAATATACTCTTTCATAAAATACATATTATTTACCCTTTTTGCTTTGTGAATTAATCGCGTTTGTTTCATCCGTATTATTACATAAAAGCGAATTCCTATTTGCAATGTTTTATAGCAGTTCACATTCTCTGCCGTTCTTCTGAGCCAGTATATTTACACTGCTGGCCACCCAAAATGCAACACCAAGAAGGAAGCATCCGATTGGCCTGAAACTCGCAGCACGCGTCGCCCGCGAGAGGACACGCAAACGTATAGCAATGCAATGCATATGTAAATCATGTGCACCCGGCACGCCACCGAGAAGCACTATAAAAAGGGTGCACAGAAGGCGGGGTGTAAGTAGTAGAAGTGTGTTGTGCTGCCGGAGCTGTGCGTGGGAAGCTTCCTGATGCCTCGTCGCACAATACGGCAGTCATACTAGCACGTTTCGGAGTTCAACAGAGGACGAATAGTGGCTTATCGCGACAGCGGTTTATCGTACCGAGACATCGGCGCCCGTGTTACCACAAGTCGACATCCAGCCACAGTGAGGCGAGTATGGATTTGGTGGGTGCAGGAGGAACAGACGGACCGACGTGAGCGATTGCCGCAGCCGCGGCACACCACAGAACGACAGGACCGGCATGTTGTGCGGCGGGCATTGACGGCTCGCACCGCCACATCACGAACGTTAGCGCAGGAATTAGGGTGTGTTGCGCAACAACCTGTGTCATCACGTACCGTTCGACGTCGTCTGCAGGAGCGGGGACTTGTTGCACGGCGCCCATTGCTCCGATTACCATTGACGTTACACCACCGGCGAGTGCGGTGACAGTGGGCCGTTGAACGCCGCACCTAGACTACGGAATGGCACGACATTGTCTTCTCCGATAATCCCGCTTTTGCCTGCAACACCACGATGGTCGGATCCGCGTGTGGCGGCACCGCGGCGAGAGACTGTATGACGCCTGCATTATGCATCGCCATATCGGTCCGTCGCCTGGCGTTATGGTTTGGGGTGCAATTGGAAATGACACCCTCACCCATCTGGTACGCATCGCCGGTACACTCAACAGCCACTGCTACATCTCCGACGTTTTGGAGCCTGTAGTCCTCCCTTACCTGCAGGACCTGCCAGCGGCCACGTTTCAACGGGACAATGCGTGCCCGCACGTGGCACGCATCATGCAATAATTCTTTACGGCCCACCAGGTGCCACTGCTGCCGTGGCTCGCCTGATCTCCCGATATGTCGCCTGTCGAACACGTCTGGTCGTTGATCGGCAACCTAGTGGCCCGGCAAGCACCACCCGCGGCTACGCCTGATGAACTGTGGCAACGTGTGGAATACGCCTGGACCGACATACCCTAAGGCCACATACAAAGCCTCTTTCGTTCGATGCCGCGGCGTGTAGCGGCCGTTATTGCCAGCCATGGGGGCCGCACGAACTATTGATGTCTGCGTGTTCCGCAAGTCGTACGGGCCTGTAAGCTCAATCGTTTCATCTTTGTATCTGTTGTTATGTGTCCAGTAAATCTGCCTTTGCTATCTCGTGTCTTTCTTGGTGTTTCATTTTGTGTGGCCACCAGTGTAGCTTTTCTATTTTTGAAGTCTGTATCTTTGTGTCTCTTCCTGGACCTGAGACATTACTCGTCTTGAGGCTACAGTCATGAAAATGTCTCCAAAGTATATACGATTGTCACTCGCTTCTTGACGAACCCCTTGTTTTGAAAAGCGGAAGGCCGCCCCGGTGGCGCAGTGGTCTAAGCGATGGCCTCTGATCATTCGTCCGAACGGGGTCCGGGTTCGGATCCCGGTCAGGCATAGATGTTGTGTTTGTCTTACGGCACTGGCTCTCTCCCTTCCCTGGAACCAGTGACCCTAAATTAGGGACGGGCGACTGCTTATAGCCCATTGAGTTGCTCACGGTGGTCGTTAAACCTCCAATCAAAAAAATCCGTATTATTACATAAAAGCGAATTCCTATTTGCAATGTTTTATAGCAGTTCACATTCTCTGCCGTTCTTCTGAGCCAGTATATTTACACTGCTGGCCACCCAAAATGCAACACCAAGAAGGAAGCATCCGATTGGCCTAAAACTCGCAGCACGCGTCGCCCGCGAGAGGACACGCAAACGTATAGCAATGCAGGGCATATGTAAATCATGTGCACCCGGCACGCCACCGAGAAGCACTATAAAAAGGGTGCACAGAAGGCGGGGTGTAAGTAGTAGAAGTGTGTTGTGCTGCCGGACCTGTGCGTGGGAAGCTTCCTGATGCCTCGTCGCACAATACGGCAGTCATACTAGCACGTTTCGGAGTTCAACAGAGGACGAATAGTGGCTTATCGCGACAGCGGTTTATCGTACCGAGACATCGGCGCCCGTGTTACCACAAGTCGACATCCAGCCACAGTGAGGCGAGTATGGATTTGGTGGGTGCAGGAGGAACAGACGGACCGACGTGAGCGATTGCCGCAGCCGCGGCACACCACAGAACGACAGGACCGGCATGTTGTGCGGCGGGCATTGACGGCTCGCACCGCCACATCACGAACGTTAGCGCAGGAATTAGGGTGTGTTGCGCAACAACCTGTGTCATCACGTACCGTTCGACGTCGTCTGCAGGAGCGGGGACTTGTTGCACGGCGCCCATTGCTCCGATTACCATTGACGTTACACCACCGGCGAGTGCGGTGACAGTGGGCCGTTGAACGCCGCACCTAGACTACGGAATGGCACGACATTGTCTTCTCCGATAATCCCGCTTTTGCCTGCAACACCACGATGGTCGGATCCGCGTGTGGCGGCACCGCGGCGAGAGACTGTATGACGCCTGCATTATGCATCGCCATATCGGTCCGTCGCCTGGCGTTATGGTTTGGGGTGCAATTGGAAATGACACCCTCACCCATCTGGTACGCATCGCCGGTACACTCAACAGCCACTGCTACATCTCCGACGTTTTGGAGCCTGTAGTCCTCCCTTACCTGCAGGACCTGCCAGCGGCCACGTTTCAACGGGACAATGCGTGCCCGCACGTGGCACGCATCATGCAATAATTCTTTACGGCCCACCAGGTGCCACTGCTGCCGTGGCTCGCCTGATATCCCGATATGTCGCCTGTCGAACACGTCTGGTCGTTGATCGGCAACCTAGTGGCCCGGCAAGCACCACCCGCGGCTACGCCTGATGAACTGTGGCAACGTGTGGAATACGCCTGGACCGACATACCCTAAGGCCACATACAAAGCCTCTTTCGTTCGATGCCGCGGCGTGTAGCGGCCGTTATTGCCAGCCATGGGGGCCGCACGAACTATTGATGTCTGCGTGTTCCGCAAGTCGTACGGGCCTGTAAGCTCAATCGTTTCATCTTTGTATCTGTTGTTATGTGTCCAGTAAATCTGCCTTTGCTATCTCGTGTCTTTCTTGGTGTTTCATTTTGTGTGGCCACCAGTGTAGCTTTTCTATTTTTGAAGTCTGTATCTTTGTGTCTCTTCCTGGACCTGAGACATTACTCGTCTTGAGGCTACAGTCATGAAAATGTCTCCAAAGTATATACGATTGTCACTCGCTTCTTGACGAACCCCTTGTTTTGAAAAGCGGAAGGCCGCCCCGGTGGCGCAGTGGTCTAAGCGATGGCCTCTGATCATTCGTCCGAACGGGGTCCGGGTTCGGATCCCGGTCAGGCATGGATGTTGTGTTTGTCTTACGGCACTGGCTCTCTCCCTTCCCTGGAACCAGTGACCCTAAATTAGGGACGGGCGACTGCTTATAGCCCATTGAGTTGCTCACGGTGGTCGTTAAACCTCCAATCAAAAAAAAAAAAAAAAAAAAAAGCGGAAGCCAGGAGCAGGACGAAAACAACCCGAGGCGCTCTCCCCTTTACCATACCGCTATAGCACGGTATCATTTTGAAAATGACCGTATCCTCAATTTAAACTAATTACACCATAAAAGGGATGACGGTATGACCGCTCCGATGGGAATATTTGTTTTCAGAGTGACAAATTTTCTTCCTAGGACCAAGTAGGAAATCGGCATGTTTGGTTGATTCCGACACCTCCTACTGGTAAAATTAGAATTGCTAAATCACATATGGTAAATGAGAATTTAGCAATTCTCATTTTACTTGTATGAGGCGAAGAGACTGAATACAGGTAAAATACTCTAATCATTTAGAGGAAAAAAGAAAACTGGGTTTTCAGTGGGGAAGGAAATACGTTTTTTATATTTTATTCTTAAGTGGACGAAACCCGTCGGAATCGACGGTTATGTTTTTTTATTTTTTTGAAAAGAATAAACTCATATGAAGCAACAAATGTAAACTTTATTTGCGTGGCAAATTCATTCAACCACTTCAGTAAAGACAAGAGTCCAGCTTCCTGATTTTTTTTTTTTTTTTGACTGAAGGCTTAACGACCACCGTGAGCAACTCAATGGGCAATAATCAGTCGCCCGTCCCAAATTTAGAATTAAACTAAATAAAAATGTGTACATTACAAAATTCAGGTAACTCCTCAATCCCTGGTTTCCTTTAGATACCTTCGTACCTACAGTGCTATCTTAATGGGTTAGTCTCGAGCCTCGCATTAATCAAGGGACTCCGACTTAATGTTTTAATCGAAAGGAAAAAGAAATTTCCTGAGAACTTTAAAGTGCAAAATCAGTATTTGGGAATTTCCCATGTAAGTTAGTTTGATCCCCCCCTCCCTGGCTGTATGAGGGATACATACCCCGTCGTCATTTCTGATATGCATTCCACAGTCGGTTTCCAATATTTCATTTTTCTGTTGGCTGTTCTGAAAGTTTTTGGAAGTATTTCCATAGGAAATATTTTTTCCTGTTGTGTATTCTTACAGGATTTTCCCTCGAAATACAAACAGGCAATCTGTGCAGGTTTTCATTGAATTTTTGGAAGATAATTCCATAAATAATGCTATCACTATGTGGACTGCGTGCCTCAAGAAAAGAATGTAAGGCGGGGGGAAGGGGGGGTATGTGTGTAACAAAATATCTTAATTTCATCTAAAAGCGGCCAGACCTTCACCTTGCGCACGCATGAACAATATCACGTGCCGGCCCTGGCTGTCCTACGGCTCTGGCTCTCTCTCCCCTTCCTGGAACCAGTGGCCCTAAATTAGGGATGACTCACTGCTTATATCGCTAAGAGTTGCACATGGTGGTCTTTAAAAAAAGTAATTATTAAAACACCCCTTACCCAAATAAACAAGTTAGTAAAATCATGCAATGCATTGATTATAATACGCTTTCCAACATACTAGAAATCATAAAATGGCTGTGGAATACATTTCACTCCTACGCCCTGACCTTTGATCCCATTGCGATGATATTCAACAGAACTGGTTCAGTATACCTCCGAAATAACATGATAACGTTTTGTTGCAATCGAAACAGTTTTACGTAAGTTATGATGCATAAGGGCTATTGAATAGACCCCGCTTCTGTGTCCTAACCTTTGACCCATTTCGCCCATTTTCAATAGGATTGGTCCCCAGGCGCAGGCCCCTACAACATCAAAACATTTCATCCAAATCGAAACATTTTTACGTAAGTTATGATGCATGATGGCGATGGAAGTGATTCCGCTCCTATGTAATGACCTTTGATCCTCATTTCACTAATTTTCAATAGGGTTTGTCCTCAGGTGATCCCCTACCACATACTAATATTTAATCGAAATCGAACCTTTTTACGTTAGTTATGACGCATAGGACAGTGGAATGGATCCCGCTCCTATGTCCTCACCTTTGACCCCATTTCGTTCACTTTCAACAGGGTTCCTTCCCAGTTGATTACCTTCCACATACTAAAATTTCATCGAAATCGAACGAATTTTACGCGAGTTATCGTGCAGACGAACATACGCACACAACGCGTGACGTAATGAGGCAGATGGGAATCGCGGCCATCTGCTAGCAAAAGTGCGACGTCATAAAACTTTAATGGGATCCGCACATTTGTTTGACTGCTGAAGTCATGAAAATACAGGTCGCGCCATTTTTCTTCCCAATTAATGCGTTTCCAAGGATGAAAATTTGAATATCGATTAAAATAGCTTCATTTTATAACTTGGAACATCTAATATTTTCTAAAACATAACCATAATTATGCAACCCAACATTTGTTTGTCTACTGACGTCATCAAAGTACAGGTCGCGCCATTCTTTTTCTGGTTTCAACACCACCAAAGGAAAAGTTATTGATTTTTAATATAATTATGGTTATGTTTTAGAAAATATTAAGTATTCCAAGTTATTTTAAGAAGTTGTTTTAATCGATGTTAAAATTTTCATCCTTGGGAACACATTAATTGTGAAGGAAATGTGTAACCTAGGCTGATGACTTTACCTGCACCGCCTTAGTGTAGACCTCGCAGGGTAATGCGGAACTCTCTCGAATAGTTTGGGATTAATAGGATCCCTGACGGCGTTGCGACAGCTAGCCCGTAAGTCACCGGAAACCACAGTCATCCACTCTGACAGATTCGGTCTAGAGACCTGTGGGGATCTGCCTCCCCCACGGGACCGGTACTTTACACCCTTCTATCATAACCCGTGTGTGCGACGTGCTATGGGCAGTTGGGGCAAGCAACTTTTCAATAATTATCCCATCTCGTGGCCGGGAGATCGCCCGCCAACGCGAGATTTTGGGACAAAAGTCCTTTATTTGTTATCAATGGTGACAAAATACATGCACATTACACTGAGGGTCTCATGCACCCCCTCTCACAAATATTCAGACATTGAATCACATTAGGCACACATAGAAAATATTAACATGGTCCACAGCGCAAGGGCCAGTGCTGTGGTGATGACCCCGGGCCAGGGTCATCAAAAAACACCTTGGTCAATAGACCCAAAAGCTCAATATCGAGAGCAACGTACCTCCGAGGGTACTACCATCTGTCAAATATAGTTGACCCGGCTTTTCGTTTGCTCAAGTTCCCTGATAAGACTGGGACACGTCTTGCTGAAGCTGGAGTGAGAGACGTCCAACTTCAGGCGGAACTTGGCATTCGCAGCAGTGCAGTTGCTGCACTTCGGTGCGGCTGCACACTGGTGGTGCTGGTGCCCAACTTCACCGCAATTGCCGCACCGTGCTTCTGACTCGGGCCAGTTGCCTCGGAAATGGCCGAAGCTATTGCACCGAAAGCACGTGACCTCCCGCAAAAATTCCTTTAGGCGGAGCACTGACCAACCCAAGTTCAATGTCTTCCGCCTCACCAAGTGCTGGAAGGCCTTGGGCTCCACGTCTGCCACCCAGTGGACCCTACCTCCTTTGCCCTTCATGGGAAAACAGGCTTTAAACCCGTTCTCGAGTTTTGGGTTCTGCCCGCGAACCGCCTCCTCGAACTCTTTCCCTGAGATACCCCCGTCGACCCCATAGACTATCAACCGGGGGTGTCTCTTTCGTGGAGCCGTGGAAAGTGTGCAATCCTTGGTCAGCGGATTGCTGCTTAACTCCTGGGCAAGGCGGTCGAGCTCCCCGGGATGGGAAAACTCCACCGCGATCCCACCTTTTCGAATGCTCGGACCCCTATCTGCAGTTTAGTTGGGTTGACTGCAGTCTTCAGGGTCTTCTTTGTGTCCTCTGAGGACGCACTCTCGACTGTGGGGTATACCAAAAGCACGTGTCTCTTGTCTCTCGACTTTTTCTTATTATTTTTATTCTCAATCGGGGCGAGCGAAGACCCTTTCGCCGTGTTAGCCCCTTTCCTAGCCACTTCGGCGTAGGAAACCACTTTGGCGTCGGCATTGCAGCTCGACTCTTTCCGAACGGACAGCCTGCCTTCAAGATAAGCCGCCCGATCTGCTTGTTAGAAACAAGCCTCTTTAATAACCTTCAGGGCCGCTTTCACCTTTTCCCTCCCAGAGGAAGTGACCCGCGAGTCCTTGAGAACGGACTGTACTTCCCCAATGAGGGTGAAAATGCACCCCACGAAAGCCTCTGGTGTTAGCACCGTGGGTGTTCTACGATGCTGGTTGTCCTCCTGAGGTGACTCTGTACGATCAGCGGACGACCCTCAAGAGCCCGAACAGGTTCGGGATGGGGTGGTGTTACACCCTTCTTTGCCATGGGCGGAGGTGGCAAGGGCGTGCTCACACCACGAGCTGACTGAGAAGGCTCACTCGAGGGTGAGGCTCCCTTCGTTAGTGTAGCGGCTTTAGAGCCCTTCGCTGGGGGAAGTGTCTTTGACGGTTTCCTCCTGGCGTTGGGTTCCACTTTCCGGCTGTTCTCGAAAGCGGGGCTGAGCCCTTTAGCACTGCCGACAGGGCTTGGTAGTGCTTCGGCCGCTACCTTCTGCGTCCGGGTTGACCCGAACGGTTTGGGGGCTGACCCCTTAGGTTTGAATTTACCCTTCTGGGTAGTTGACATCTCTGTGAGAGAGATGAAAAACAAAACACACAAAATTCTTCTAAGTATTGAGTGGGCACCCTGGGGTTCTCCCACTCAAGTCTAACCTTAGAATCCGGGCGCTCGGGCTTTGTGCTGACAAGGGATCAAAGAGTCCCTTCGTCAGTGGGGCTGGAACGGCATCGACGTACCCGAATCTGATGCTAGAGTCTCTATGCGGGCTGAACGGGACTTCGCCCTTACAAGGGCGTTTTCTCTAAGTCCCGTCACTGCTCTAATTAATAGGCAACATAATGTTCACCTATTCTAAAAAACAAAAATCGCGAGATCGGGATGAAACCCCGTCTCGCGGTTGAAATCGTCAGTTCTGCTTAGCAGTGCAGTATTGCTCAACCAAGTCACACAAAGAACTCTCCCCCGGTCGGCATCAGAACGACCAGCCAAGGAAATGTGTAGAAACATTTTTTCATTGAAAGTATAGGAAGCAAAATTACTTGGTGTCCACCTTAATAATATGGGATAAGGGCGATGGAATGGATCGCAATCCTATGTCCTGACCTTTGACCCCATTTCGTCCATTTTCAATAGGGTTCGTCCCCAGTTGGTCCCCTACCACATACTGAAATTTCATCGAAATCGGACCATTTTTACGCACGTTATGGCGCATAAAGGCAATGGAATGCATCCCGCTCTTATGCCCTGACCTTTGACCTCAATTCACGCATTTTGAATAGGGTTCGTCTGTAGATGGTCCCCTACCACATTGTAAAATTTCATTGAAATCGAACCATATTTACGCAAGTTATGACGTATAAGTGCAATGGAATGGATCCCGCTCCTACGTCGTGACCTTTGACCCCATTTGTCCCATTTTCAATAGGGTTCTTCCCCAGGTGGTCCCCTACCACATACTAAAATTTCATCGAAATCGAACCATTTTTACGCCAGTTATCGTGCGGACGGACGGACGGACGGACAAAGCTGAAGCATATTCGCTTCTTCAACCTACGGTTGGAAAGCGTGAAAAACCATAAAACAAGGCCAGTTGCCAAATTTAATGTGATGAATTACAAAACGGGATGAGCTAAGATGTTGAAGATAACTGTAATTTGTACTGTAGGTAATATCAAAAACACAAGGCAGTTAAACTTGATGCACGATTTAGTTGCCTTGTGTTTTTGATGTTACTTAGATGGTGTTTCTGCCTTCAGTTCTTCAGAAAAAAAACGAAATAAAATCGTGTTTCACACACATATCAGTAGTAACGATGGTTAGAGAGCCTTTTTTGCGGTAAATTGCATTCTTGTCTCAGAGGAAATTTTGAATTTGAGTAAACTTGGAATACTTAATATTTTCTAAAACATAACCATAATTATGCAATCCAACATTTGTTTGTCTACTGACGTCATCAAAGTACAGATCACGCCATCTTTTTTCCGGTTCCGACACCACCAAAGGAAAAGTTATTGATTTTTTATATAATTATGGTTATGTTTTAGAAAATATTAAGTATTCCAAGTTATAAAATGAAGCTATTTTAATCGATGTTGAAATTTTCATTTTTGGGAACGCACTAATTGTAAAGGAAATGTGTACAAATTTTTTTCCATTGGAAGTATAGGAAGCAAAATTACTTGACGTCCACCTCAAAAATGAATTCTACTAACATATAAACATTGAAGTCCAATTCTGTACCGTTAAAATTACTCGAATCTAGAAGAAATTTTAATTTCAGTAAGAGAAACGTAGTCGGCTTACGTGGAATTTGAACAAACATTGAAAGCTCATTTTTTAAGTGCCTCAAAAATATAAGTAATTTATCTGTTTCATTAACCGTCAGTTGTAGCGATGCTCGCTAATGGAAAGAGTCTTAGGAGATATTATAAATGTAACAATAACTTATGACAAATATCATGAAAAAAATTAACACTGAAAATTGTATTCGTCAGTTTAATTTTTTTCCTCCAATTAAAAGAAATCCTCAAAATCCGATTTGATCTTGGAAACTTGAAAAACAGTACCGCAAACATTATGTTTCGCTTAGCATGTTACGAAAAAATGGAAGACGAAAAGAAAATGTTAAAATTTTTGTTAAATAACTGTTATCAAATTTTGGGTATTTGTTTGTTTACATATTGCGGCGGCTTTTCAAGTTTACCACTGTTATTAGATTACTGAGTACTTATTTCTTCATTCCAGTCGAATGATCGTAACTTTGCAGTCATAAACTGATCCGTTACTAAAATTATGAACTTTGCCGTTTACTAGCTACATTGTATACTATTTACTAAAATTCTCCTCCTTTTAAAAATGTTTTTTAATGTCTAATGGTTGCTCAATGGCACAGTGGTCTAAGCGCTGGCTAATGACCATTTGCCCGTGAAGGGGTCCGGATTTGAATCCCGGTGAGGCATGAATGCTGCGTTTGTCTTACGACACTGGCACTTTCCCTTCACTGGAAACAGTAACTCTAAATAAGGGACAGGCGACTGCTTATATCTCACTGAGTTGCTCATAAAGGTCATTAAATCTTCAATCAAAAGAAATTAAAAAATAATAACGTCTCTTTGGTAACGCCAACATTCGTGACGCGATCTATTACTTCACAACTCATTCCATTAAAGTTATCACCTAGCATAGTGATGCAGAAATTTATATCGTTCATTTTCCCTCCATCTTCATCTGGAAGACATGCTTTCTAACATTTGATTAGAAATTAAATGGGATCTATACATTCACGATTTAAAATTATACAGATGTGAGAACAACTGTTGCATCCTTCTCATCTAAGGAGCAAATTTAGTATCAGAAGATGAATTATGTTTTCCGTGTTTAGCATTGAAAAGAATTCTTCAGGAGGTATTACAGATCGTCAAAACACCTTCCCGCAGAACAGATCTTAGGCCTACAATAGCGTGTTCAACAGGGAATGGCACCAGACTGATTAGTCCACACGTTGATGGGAGAAAAGGTTAAATCTCGCGGACAACTATACCGAAAGTGTTAACATGTCCAGGCGAATTTGCTTGTACCCATCCGCTCATATCATTCGTGGAAAGCCCACCAGCGAGCTGTATGTTCGGTAAAGGGAATTAAACCCACAATAGTCGGCTAACACACAGATATGGGTCCGGCTATCAGACAACTGTGCCACTCAGGTGGTCCCCGATAAGGATTATAACTTGGTTCCGTAAAGAACGCGAAAATGTCGTAGATGATTAGCATTAGTTTTGTGGATGAAGGAATAACCACGCCAACGTATATGAAAGAAGAATTTTTCCTTTCATTTCGAGTGAAGTATCTAACGAGAATTTTATTTACAAAGTTATTTAACATAAATGTACCTTTTTCTAGAAATCACATGGTTGTGAAACCTTAAGCGTTTATTGACCCAAGTTTCGCAAATTCTCATATCCTAATTGCGCGTCAACCAAACATGGTCATTAAATTCTTTTTCTGGGAGGTAATTTATGGCATGTTCGCAATTTTCAAGAGAATATCACGGATTTATATCGAAAGACACAGCTCTATAATATTCAGGAATAGATCTGATATCTTTGGACCACTGTTGGATGAAACAGAACGCTACTGAATTATCATTCAAAATATATGAAATATTGCAGCCGTACTCTCCCTCCTGGAAGTCAGAGAATGATATGAAATCTTCAGAACCTAATTTTCAAAAGGGCATCAATATCGACGTATGTCAATCAGCAGTCGTTGATTTAAAAGTGATTAATGTTTATACAAGAGATGTAATATCAGAGAGCGAGTGAGCTCCTATAATGAATTCTGAAACAATTATAGTACTCTCCTGATACATATGAGAATAAGGAGGGTTTCGTATGGTGTCATCTGAAACCTTATTAAAATCGCCTAGATGTTACCACTAAGGAAACATTTGAAACTTATTAAAATAATTGTTGCACGTAAAACCTGTACTTATAAAATGCTGGACTAGATATAATTTCTGTAAAGTGCTCATACAGTATGTTCTAATACTTATTCACTGTATTACAAGAATATTGAGAGTCAATTTAAATAACTTAGTTCTGTGTCATGCATTCATTGCCTACGTTTGTATTTGATAAATGAAAGTCACAAAAGTCATCTTAACAGTTATTTGGGGACGGGGGCCGGCACCATTCTGATTTATTAAAATTTGCGAATTAACCAACGAAATATTTTGGTGCTTTTCTTGGATTATGTCAAGCTCATTCATCCCATTATTTTTAGAAAAACTGCTATTTAAAATGCTGCATAGTGTCTGTGAACGTACCTTTCCATAAGCTCTTATGTGCATGTTCCCCAAAGTAGTGGCAGATAATGCATAAGAAATTTATTTTCTATCCTGGTGCTAAAATAAATTTGCAGAATAGAAGCAATGAAGTTAGCAAGCAACACTCAGTACCACCATCAAACGAAATTTGAAGATCAAAGGATATTTCATAATCAGAGACGTCATTCCGTACTGCTTTTGTGGACATTATTTCGGAGTTAATGATGACTAATAATAAGAGAGAGAAATTTTATAAAGAAATAATATATTTATGATGACTAATTGTAAGAGATAGAAACAACTTATAAACAATAATGGAATCTCGTTGTTAACCCACAGACTCATATTTTTTATTTAATTACAGTACTTTCTGGTCGATGTGATTCTGTTTAAACCATCTGACTCTTAACGTACACTTGCGCACGCTGACAAAAGTCATTTTTCTGTGTATGTGTGAGCGTGCAAATGCTTTTCAAGTAGTAAAAATTATATCAGTGCTTTCTTGTCTGTAGGCAATATAATGAAAAGAAAATGCTGTGATATTTCCACTATGACCGGAAAGTCAACGTTGCTGTCCAGTAAGGGGTGACAACGCGTAGAAATTCTTAAAGTTGAATTTGAAATACTCCCTTTGCAATATAAAAACTCTGAGAAAATCGTTAGATCCTGATGGAACACCGCATGCAAGTACCGCAGCGCCGAATATCCAAATGGTTGAAAAACAACGACATGTGACTAAATAGCGGATCGCCACAACGCATCGGAACCGCGCATCGAGGAGGGTACATCAAGACCATAGCTCGCCCGCAGGGATAATTATGACCGCGGATTGCGGTTGCATTTACCTCTATGAACTACACTGCTGGACAATTGCTAAGGACGGATCATAAACGGCTATATAGCGCATAAAAAGTAAGTGCGGTTGGATAACAAGTGAAATAAAATAATGTCAGAATGCCAGGAACATTACAAGAAAGACAATTTATTGTGCTTTGAAATCCAGAAGGCTTTGGAACGTGTTCAAGGGACCAACAGGTCATTTTGTGCAGAATACGTAAACGTGAAAAATGCAATTACCGTCTGCAGGCATTCCGTTGTAAGATGTCAATACGGGATATGGCCACCATGGAGGGCGATGCAAGATTCCACACGTCGTGTCATGCTTTGCACAACATTATCAAGCAGCTGTTGGGGTAATTTATCCCATTCCCCTGTCAGTGCACGGATGAGGGTGTCTTTGTTTATTGGAGGGCATTGGTGACCAGCAAGACTCCTCCCCAAAGCATTCCACACATTTTCAATGGGATTCGGATCTGGAGAACGTGCTGGCCATACGAGGCGTTGAATATCCTCGCTCTCAAGACACTCCTGGACAGCGACTGTTCGATGACATGTTGCGTTGTCGTCCATGAAAATGAATCTATCACCGACAGCACCACGGAACATGCGAACATGAGGTAGCAGAACATCATTAATGTATCGTTGGCCAGTCATAGTCCCAGTTGGAAGCACATAGAGGGACGTACGGCCATTGATCATGATGCCAGCCCATACCATGACACTACATGTCGGATATCGGTCCCTTTCCTGTAAGTTTTCTGGACAATATGCAGTACCACTATCACGCCAGATCAGTTGTCGTCGACAATCAGACGATAGACTGTATCTACTCTCATCTGAGAAGAGGACAGCAGACCATTCGTTATCAGTCCAGTTGCGATGTTGATGGCACCATTGCAAACGGGCGGTACGGTGACGTCTGGACAATGGGATGCACACAACAGGAAGGCGGGCGTATAGTCCTCTTTCATGCAAACGTCTGGAGACAGTTTTTCGGGAGATCCGCTTACCAGTAGCAGCCATAAACTGATTTGCTACCTCACTAGCTGTGCAGCGCCGGTGTCTTTTTGTTGATAGCACTATGTACCGTTCTTCTGCAGGTGTCTTACGGCGAACACGACCTCCCCCGTGACGTTTTCTACACTCTCAATTTGTTTGAAATGATTTCCCAAGCCTTGAAACAACACTGTGGCTGACGTCGAACTCCCTGGCAACATCTGTTATTTTTCGCCCTTCTTCAATCTTGCCAATAATTCGGCCACGCGTAAAATCATCTAGGTGATGTCGGGAAGACATACTGAAGATTGCAAGTTCGTCAATTGATTCTTTCCCTTTCAACTTTGCGTTTGAACAACAACGGTCAATACGCGTCAAATCCTTTATATCTCTTATCAGCGCTATGACGTCACGAACAAGTTCGGCAATCCAAAATTTGCATACGCACAACACGTCTTACTGTATCCCGCACTTATGCTAATTTCCACATTTTCCTGCCTTCCATTTTATGGTTGCTATCGTTGATATTGTCATCCGTCCTTAGCAATTGTCCGGCAGTGTATAAGGATGCCTCGACGTCGGATCCGTGCCCACTACGAGCAGTTCAGCGAGTTTGAGAGAGAATGTGTTATTGGGCTGAGAGAGGCGGGTTGGTCCAGCCAGGTGTCGCGACGCAGTAATCTAACGATGTTACCGTCAATGGATCGAGGAGGAAAGTGGACGGCCGAGGGCAACGACAGAACGCGATGATCGAGAGATTGTGAGAACCACACGAACAGAACCGAATTTGTCGCTCTGATGGCTGTGTTTCTTCGCCTATATGTACAGAAGGGGCCATCCAAACGATTCCCTGACGACTTGCGACACGGGGACTAACTACATTCCGTGAGGCCACGTACCACTTACCAGTGAGCATCGCCGGCACCGGTTGCAGTGGTGTCGGGAACAGTCAACGTGGTATAGTGTCCAGTGGTGTCGTCTTGACTTCAGTGATGTGTCCAGTGGTGTCGTCTTGACTTGGCGCCGATGACCAGTGACACGTATCTGGAGAAGAGGCGGCCAGCACACGAGTTCTGCCCTTACCGTGGAACGGACCACGGCTCGCACACCTGGAGTGACTATCTGGGAAACCACTTCCTACGGTACCAGGAACCATTGGTAGATAGTCCTCCGTACCACCCTCACGACTCACGGTACGTCGACGACATTCTACGACGTGTTGTGTTGCCATTCCTGTCATAGCCTCACCGATAAATATTTCAACAGGATAATGCCCGGCCACACCCGTGCGCGGTTCTCCAAGGCCTGCCTTCGTAATGTCGACACCCTTCCATGGCCAACTCGATCGCCCAACCTCTCACCGATCGAACATATTTGGGATATGAAGGGAAGCCACCTACGCCTATCCCGGAATGTCGAATGTCGGCGAAATGGTCCGCAGTTTGGACACAATCTGGGATGCTCTAACTCAGCATAGTATCTGTGAACTGTAGGCGTCTATGCCACGCCGGGAAATCGCTTGTACCCGAGCCACAGGTGGCGCTACAACATACTGACTTGTTTCACTCGTGTGGCTGTTTTATCCGAATAAATGGCCCAACTGCTCTGGAATTACAATCTTTTCCTTTCCTACACATGTACTACGTTGCTCATATAAATTTTCATCTGGATTAGATGATTACATCTGGGTGCTTCTTTTTTTCTTTTTTGTTCGAAAAGAGTGTATGTATGAGACTTGTATT
Organism: Macrothele yani; assembly: GCA_039090855.1. Lineage (NCBI taxonomy): Eukaryota > Metazoa > Arthropoda > Arachnida > Araneae > Macrothelidae > Macrothele > Macrothele yani. Next base: position 82,602,906 of record CM077004.1, on the reverse strand, counting down.
ATGAGTCTCGTGGATACCCCGGAAAAAAAAATCTAAGTTGGGCCCAAGATAGATCTTGAAACTTCTAAAATATTTGCTTTACACGCGTATTAAAATTCCTCAAGCTTACCGTTTTCGACAGCTCACGTTAGTCTTTAATTAGGTCCTAAACGTCAAACAGACAAATACTGAGAGATTCGAAAGAAATTAAAAATTGAAAATGGTTTCTAATTTCCAAGGTTTACATTTTTATGAATTTCAAATATCCTTAGAATCTGTGAATATCAGTCCGTTAGATATAAATATATTTTTTTTTTTTCGTTTTCGGCTTATTTTATTTTTAGTTTTCAGTACCTTTAGAATCTGGGAATATTAGTCTTTTTATCCTCTAGCGCCGGTGTTCGTGCGAAACTTCACTAATTTTTATAATTTTAGAACACCCGCTGAGAGGACATTTTATAAGTTTCCAAGTTTCTTCTTGTGTCTATTGTTTAGTACTAAATGTGTTTTACTAATGTTTTATATCCGAAACAATGGTAATGAAAAGAACTCAGAGCCGGAAAGAGTAAACTAAAATCCAATGAAAGTATCAAAAGAAAAGGCACCTAATTTTCTTATAATTTTCGAAATTTTGTTTTCCTATCCTTATATTTGTATCGATCAAATAAGAAATATTTAAAAAGAAGAAATACCCACAAGATACGTTAAATCAAATCGAACATCCAACAATTTAGTTAGCCCATGCCATTTGCACGATCATGTAATTATTCCTGTCATTTTATATTTTTTCCTATTTATATTTTAAGTTTGTTCAGACTTTAGCGGTGTTATTTGCGTTTTTATCTGACTACTCATTTTTCGGAGTTCTTTTTTCGCTTCGGAGTTTAACAATCAGCGTGAGTTACTAGTTGGGCTATTGGTGGAAGCCCATGCCCAGTTTGGGGCCACTGGTCCCAGGGAAGGGAGAGAAACATGGGTGTCAGATAAACACACGCAGCCCATCTCTCATCCGGGACTCGAGCGGAGGTCCCCATCTCGGAAGAGCTATCAGAAGCCAGCGCTTAGACCTCTGCTCCACCTGGGCTGCATTTTGGAGTTCAAATAATGTTACTGAGATAAGAAACAACTGTATTTGGTGTTAGAAAATAAAATGTGGGTAGTTAAACTGAATAATTTCAATAGGTTTTATAATAGAAAACCTTCACACTGTTCTACAGATTTTTACGATATGCTAATGATGTTCGTCCGTTAAACCCAACAGGTGGCGCAGTGGCCTAAGCGATGGCCTTTGATCATTCGTCCGAAAAGGGTCTGGGTTCGAAATCCGGTGAGCCATGGGTGTTGTGTTTGTCTTACGGCACCGGCTCTCTCCCTTCCCTGGAACCAGTGACCCTAAATAAGGGACAGGCGACTGCTTATAGCCCATTGAGTTGCTCACGGTGGTCGTTAAACCTCCAACCAAAAAAAAAAAAAAAAATCCTTAAGACTACACTGGCCTAGGATCACAGCTGTGTAACTTGGCATGTTAAAAAGTGTCCATAGCTGCTTTGCAGCAGCCTAATAGCCACAAGAAACGTCAATATATTACTTTCCACGGGTATTGTCAAGCACCATTGCATTTCGTCAAATTCGTTTTCGTATTTTATAGGGTTCACTACTGTGGAACATCGCTGAGTTGTGTTTACAGATACCCGTTCTGATTTGCATAGCACGAACTTTACTAATAAATGCCAATGAGACATGCGTAAAATTGTGCTGATCAATTTTTTCGAGCGATTGTCATGGTGGTTATCATAGTTTTCACAATAAGAAATAAAATTATTTTTCCTGGACGTATACAGACCAATACACGGACAATGAGCTATAAGCAAATTCATTCTTAATGTCAACGTAGGATGAAATCTGCGACCGTATAATCTTTCTAAATAAATGCAATCAAGTGATTCTCCGATTCAAAATAAGGTTTACATGGAACTATAAACCTCTTTTCAAACAACGTAAAACTGAATTTCGTGGATTTGCTTGCGATTGAACACAGAAAACTGATTACCTTTACCCTATAAATCACAGGGAAACAGAAAAGCTATGTATTTCTAAAACAAGATCTATTATATATATAGAGAAATTTAGTATCCGGACAAACAGTAATATAACTATAATTTTAGCATCCCGACAAATATTAACCACCACGTTTGGTAGATGATATTTCGCTCTACGTGTCCGGGTTTCACACAGATGGGTTATAGCGAAAAGCAAGGTTATATTTGTGTCAACATCTGGGAAATCACACTTTTCTTTTATTCGGAAAGTTTCAACTTTTAACCTGTTTCAATGAATTCAACCATGGTCTGAAGCGAGAGTCAAAACATTACGAAGTCATGCGCGATTTTTAAAGCTACTCTCGTTTTATTCAGAACATATATCTGCTGTTTTCATTAAAGGGATACATTAATGGGATACTTTGGTAAGCTCATGTATCGAACAAGTGTTTCGCCAACCGAGAACTCCTGCTGCCTTCGCCTTCCTAGCACATACTGTAAATACTAATTATGGAGCTGAAAATAGACTAAAAAACTATTAAGGGAATTTAAAATTAAAAACGTTATACCGATGTAATTAATTCTTTTTAAATATAGAGGAAATTGGTCGAGTTTGGCTGTTAAAGATCCCATGGAATTCACAGGAACATACACTGGCGGAAAGTGAAAAAAGAACACCAAGAAGGAAATGTCTGATACCAACGAAATTTATACAGCATAATAACGTAATACAGAGGATAACGTGATAAAAACATTATGGCAAAACACAGCTGTATTTGATGGTAAACTGAAAAATAACATTTTCATGTAACATGGTTAGTACGACGTTGAACCGCCATGAACTGCGTCACACTGTGCAATTCTGGCATGGAGTCTGTCGTACAGATGTTGGATGTAAGCTTGGGGAACATACGGCCACGTATACGGCCATCGGAGGCACCCAATCAGAATCTGCTTTCATCGCTGAACACGACAGATCGCTATTGCGTTCTCCAGTGCAGACGTTGGCGACACCACTGCAGCCGTTCCTGACGGTGGGCTGGAGTCAGAGGTACACATGCCAGAGGCACACGTGCACGTAGTCCTGCATCCAGTAGACGGTTGCAGATTGTTCGCACTGTCACCTCAGGTGCAACGGCAGCTCGGATTTGCATCGCATTGGAGGTTCTGCTTGACAACGCCGCTCTTCTTATGCGTCGATCGGTCCGCTCATCATGCCAGAGGCACACGTGCACGTAGTCCTGCATCCAGTAGACGGTTGCAGATTGTTCGCACTGTCACCTCAGGTGCAACGGCAGCTCGGATTTGCGTCGCAGTGGATGTTCTGCTTGACAACGCCGCTCTTCTTATGCGTCGATCGGTCCGCTCATCAGTTCGTCTGTGACTCCCGGTTCCACGTCTTCTCGTGTGGGAATGTTCCTCGGACAATCTACGCCACCATCGTACCACCACCGATACTTCCCGTCCAATTCGCTCCGCAATACGACGATACGACCACCCAGCCTCGCGAAGTCCGACTAGACGACCTCGCTCAAAGTCCGATAACTGCTGAAATCGTACACGTCTTCCATGTCCAGGCATCACAGCTTCTTCAGGGTCTTCGCACGCGTCCGTACGCCGACGACTGATTACATTCATTTCGCCGTACTCCTTAAATGCCACCGACGATAATTTGCATATGATGCCGAGCTGTGGCGTAAGCGCTCACCGGTTGGTCCCGAAATTAACATCATACCTACGTAAGCTCGACCCCATTAACATATGTAAATTTCATGATCGTCCGCCAATTCCTTCTTTGTGTTCGTTTTTCACTTTTCGCCAGTGTAATTTCGGAACGTTTAGATTGCATACTTTATCCATAATAATTCAAGCTAGTTGTTACGTTTGTAGTAATATCAGTTTTTCCTTCTTACTGCTGCATCATTCACTTTAATATTTAAAGACTATCAAAAATCTATTCGGTCCCCTGCCGAAATTTATCATTTCGAAGAAATCAAAGAAAATACCCGTGACGCAGAACACCATTAAAGTATACCATTGGTAAAAAACAATGATTTTCCACCGGCAAAATTACATCAAAAATGTAAAACGCCTATGCGTTAGTTTTGTTTCTACAACTGTGAGAGCCGAACAATTACAAAAAAACAGTGGTACTGTTAACAAGAAATGTATCCCTTTAATGACAGCAACAGATACAGACAGGGTTACAAGGAAAGTCTGTGATCAGGCCAATATCTCACGAACTATGGCAGTTAGTGTGTTACTTCTTGTGCAGTTGTATAGGAAACCCACTATGGCGCACACAATAACACCACGAAGGATCCCTTCGCCCCCTTTTTGGAAGGGGTTGAGGGGGCTATCGCGCCCCCTTTGCAAAGAGGGAAAAAACGTCAATTACAAATTTCTTCAGCAAGGCAAATATAGTACATAAATGTTTTTATCCCATAACAAAAGATGGAAGGGGTCTCTCCAAATGCGAAAAAAGCAGAAAGCTACCGGAGTCGCTGTGTCCGAAGCATATTTGCATGGATTTCAAATGTGCTTTTTGCTCCGCCGTCAGAATACAAAAATGATACGCGTGGTCGGTATGCCAACACTTCGTGAACCAGTGACGGGAAGTCGAAAGCTTTGCCACGTACGCAAGTCAATTAGATGTGCATACATTTTTCCTATTGGATGAGTGTTTCGCCACTTTATGCTATTTCCCCTTGTCTCAGTGTATTCTTTACTGTATTGGACATCAAAGTGCGATATTAAATATGTCAAGTAACTGCGTTTTACTTCAGAACAAGGTTTGTAGGAAAACTTTTCCTTTGTGCTTTCATTTACTTAGAACTTACCAGTTTAGATAAGTTCTAAGTTATAAGTTCTTGTCTAAATACTCAGTCGTTGCTTCTGGATGTTAAGATTTTCTCGGGGCCACATTCCCGGTCCTCTTCCATCTTTTGTTATGGGACAAAAACGTTTATGTACTATTTTTGCCTCGCTGAACAAGTTTGTAATCGACTTTCTTGCTCTATATGCAAAGGGGGAGAGATAGCCTCCTCAACTCCCAAAAAAGTGAAGTGAGCGGATCCCTCGTGGTGTTATTGTGTGCACCATACGGGGTAAATCGCTAACTGCCATTGTTCGTGAGATATTGGCCTGATCAAGTACTTTCCTTGTAACCCTGTATATGTCCTAAAACGCATAAAAAAGTGCTAACATATTTTTACAAAAAAAGTGAAACTTACATCCGAGTATGAATTAAAATGTGTGTGCTAATTTCGAGACACATAGCACAACGGTAAGATTGTGAAAGGAGGAAAAATTTATTCGTAATGATTAAAGAAAAACTATTCTACACGATGCGTTTATTCAGCCGCTTTTCTTTGCTGTTAGTCTGAGTCGAACTTGATAGTTAACACGGCGATTCTCTAAAAGCTGTTTGTTCGAAATATTCATATGTTTTTATTCCGTTTTAAACCTAGTGCCGTGTAGCAATGTTTCAAAACATGACGAAACACAACCTGCCTACAAATCAGTGAAGATAATACGTATCTGAGGTATTCGCAGAAAATTGATCGTAGGATTGGGGACTGGAATTTTTGACTGGAAGATCGAGAGTTTCAATGGGTTTCAAAGGAGAGGGTAAAAATAAGATTGATGGGATGCAGGAACGGCGCAAATCCGAAACTTCTTTAACTCCATTGAATCTCATGCGCTAAAAATCATTGCTCTGCTGGCTGTAAATAACATTACGAAGAGCATCTCCATTATTTACGCTATATCATATGGGGAGAAACGTTCCTATATTTTATAGTGTTGAGATTTACTTGGTTATTTCTCAGAACCGATCTATGTTGCTAAGTGAGGCTTTCAAAACAATTCACCTTTCGAATTTTTAAGAGTTTCGCTTGTTCTTAAGTATTATTATGGCTGTTAGAAGAAAGATGTCTGGAGTTCAAAAGTCTGGAACTGGTTCGTAAAAATGCTGACGCATTCACTGGGTGTTTCGTCCCATAAAATGTCATATCGTCTGGAGTCTACACAGGGTGTTTGCAAAAGATCTAGTGAAATTTGGAAACGTATTATACAGCGTAAATTAATTGTTACGTATACCTCTAATTTAACCTTCCTTTTGAGTTCCTGTGTTCTTGTGTGAATTTGGTTTCTCTTCGTTAAATAATTTCTGAATTCAACGCCGTGCCGCCCCTGTGGCGCAGTGTTCTAAGCGATGGCTTCTGACCATTCGTCCGAGATGGGTCCGGGTTCGAATACCAATGAGGCATGGATGTTGTGTTTGTCTTACGGCACTGGCTCTCTCCCTTCCCTAGAGTCAGTGGCCCTGAATTGGAGATGAGCGACTGCTTATAGCCCATTGAGTTGCTCACAGTGGTCGTTAAAACTCCAATTAAAAAAAAAATTAACGCCGCAGATTTTCTTGCAATGAATCTCAGTTGGCAACCTGACAGCTGGTCAAGACAGCCGGCGAACGTAAATGAAAGAGATAAGATGATATTCTTCAACGCGAATGGTGTAGTAAAGATTGTATTTGTTAGAACACTGCTGTGAGGAGATAATTTAAGCGAGTAATATTTGCCGCATTTTATTTCAAGCGACTGTTGAATAAGCAGATTGTATTCGATGACTGAGTTACTAGTTGTTGATGGTTAATATTTGAAACGATTTATTTCTACTGATGGATGTGCTCAATTCCTGAATAAACGTGAATTTGATTCTGACTTGTGTGTGTGTGTGTGTGTGTGTGTGTTATTCAACCCTGACCGTATTATCTTAAAGTAACTTTTTACATGGCTAATTTAGTTTCTAGCTGGTACGAACGACAGAGACTCATCCGGAAAAGTAACCTTTAAGTTGAAATGAGGATTTAAGTTGCAAGTAAAGCACTAAGTTGAAGCTAAACCTTCAAAATAATATACATACAGACAAATCAATATATAAGTATTATTTTAGATAATCAAAAAATTCCGTATGCACATGCTAAAAGATATTCAGCAAAGAAAATTTGCTCCATTTTCATGTCTGGAAAATAATATACTAAGGTTTAAGCTGTTACTCACTTTTTCGCTAAATGGCGATAAAGACGATCATTTTGCTACAAACGGTCTCGACTGAGTCGCCGAAATGTGAATATTGATTCAGATTTTTGGAAACTGGTAGCGAATTAGAAGAATCTTTTCAGCATTTAAAAACACTGGGTGGAAAAAAAGGGAAAAATTGGAAGATATTTCTACATATCTCTTATTTTGAGTGCACATCACTTCACAATCGGCAGTGTCCATCATACGTTGTCAAATGCTGCTTCTGGGCAGGCCGCAAACAATTTTCTATTCTTATTGGCGACATGTTGAACAAAGATCGACGGTCCTGAGGTGGTGACGGTTCTGCGCATGTCCTGGGTATACAATGAATGGCAGTGGATGCTCATGCTCGTTACCATCGAGAAACAAATAAAGTAATGGCCTCTCAGGTTAGACTAAACTACACATGCATTCCGGAATTTTAACACACCGTTAAAAATTATGTGGTAGGTTGCACCAAAAAGTGGTGCTACACTAGCTGCACCACTTTCTTAGAAAAGATAAACCATTCTGTGGTGCAAAATAAACCCAACAACATGGTGCAACCTTGCGTGTAACCTTGTATCATAACGTGGTGAAAACTTGAACCACGTTGTTGAGTTTTATATGCAAAACACGATGGTGTATCTTTTTTCTGAAAGAGGAGCAGATGGTGTACCACCATTTTTTGGTGCAGCCTACCACGCATGTTTTTAAAGTGTGCCATGAAACCACAAAGTACGTGACCAACTGGCTTTTTAATTAGCTGAAAATTTTCAAGCGTTGGCTAGTTCTCGTAATACGCCTTGCTATTCCGTCAGCGTAAAGACCCGAGGTCTTCTGCCAAAAAACATCTCCCTTCGTTTTATACCAAAGACCATCTGCCTAAAAAAAGCACATGTTTCTCCTTACAAAAATATTTTCTCCACTCCCCTACTAATTGTGTTTCAGAATGAATCCCTAACTCGTTTGGCTACATTTAAATTGTCCTTAAGCGCGTGTCTCTCATTCACCCATCCTAAAGCGACAATCTTTTTTCCAACCGTTTCAGTACAATATTTCGACATACCTATCTTGGCATCTCCGCTAAACTGGCGCAAATTCCACTTTGGAATGAAAATAATAATTCCATATTTATAATGATCATTTATGAATCGGGTTTTAAGAATCTTACAGCTGTCTTAAAGGAACTGCTATTGGGCATGGTCTCTGAGTATCCTGGACCTAGCACGAGAACAGTTGTAGCGAAAGTAGATGTTACTCTTTCACCTGTGCGGGGAGTTTGAGAAAACCTATACCCATATTATGTGCTGCGAGGACTTCCTGTCTCCGGCTGATTTCAACTACTAATCCTATCACCGCATGTCTTTTGCAATAGAGTATTGCATGTGATTTTCTCCATTATAAGCTTTTCACCGATAAACCGCAATTCATATGAGTGAGTTTTCATAACATTCACCACGAAGCACGGGTGATTCTCCCAATTCTCCGCATCAGCAGAGGTCTGAAGTGAATGTCTTGGCTGGCACCGATGAGGATTATTAGACCAATCCATTTTTCTGGCCAGCGACGCTCAATGTTCAGAAATAAAGGCATTTCTTGACAACGAAAATACGCCCGTTCACGGGAAAGGCAACACACACTCGTGTGTAGTTCATACACCATGGGGGATCTAGCTCGTTTCAATCTTAGAGGGTTTTTTTTTTATAGAGGGTGTTTAACGATCACCGTGAGCAATTCAATGCCTATAAGTAGTAGCCCGTTCCTAATTTAGTCTCACTGGTTCCAGGGAATAGGGACAGCCAGTACCATAAGACAAACACAACATCCATGCCTCACCGTGATTCGAACCCAGACTCATTTCGGCCGCCCCGATGTCGTAGTGGTCTAAACAATGGTTTCTGATTATTCATTCGAGATGGGTTTGGGTTCGAATCTTGCTGAGGCATGGATGATATGTCTCTCTTACGGCCCTGACTTTCACCCTTTCCTAAAACCATTGGCCGTAAATTAGGAACGGGTTTATTATTGCGCATTGAGTTGCTCACGGTTGTCGTCAAACCCCAATCAAATAAACAAAAAGACCCATCATGGACAAATTATCCTAAGCCCGCGCTGAGACCACTGCGCCACCTAGGCGGCCATCTTAGTTTTGGAAAATATCTCAATGGAACATATCTTCCCCATTGGACTGGTAGAAACGTGCGAAAGACATGGACTGCAGACTCTTCAAATCTACTGGACTTCTTCTTAGGGAGACACGTAAATGGTCATTCAGGTTCACGCTATACCGATTTCCAATGCGCATAATCTCCACTAACGTATCATGGATAGTTCTAAAATAACTCAGAACAATATGAAACTTTCCGAACGTTTTCTACAGTCTTTTAAGAAACACTGAGTGGACGGCATTTCTGCTCTCAGAGACCGTTTAGAAAACTTCTCTGAACGTTGGCTTAAATACGTAATTTCGCTATTCGATCTCTAATAATGTGTTATAATACACTGCTGGACAATTGCTAAGGACGGATCATAAACGGCTATATAGCGCATAGAAACGTAAGTGTGGTTGGATGCCAAGTGAAATAAAATGATGTCAGAATGCCAGGACATTACAAGAAAGACAATTTATTGTGCTCTGAAATCCAGAAAGCTTTCGAACGTGTTCAAAGGACAAACAGGCCATTTTGTGCAGAATACGTAAACGTGAAAAAAGCAATTACCTTCCGCAGGCGTTCCGGCGTAAGATGTGAATACGGGATATGGCCACCATGGAGGGCGATGCAAGATTCCACACGTCGTGTCATGCTTTGCACAACATTATCAAGCAGCTGTTGGGGTAATTTATTCCATTCCTCTGTCATTGCACGGATGAGGGTGTCCTTGTCTGTTGGAAGGCATTGGAGACCAGCAAGACTCCTCCCCAAAGCATCCCACACATTTTCAATGGGATTCAGATCTGGAGAACGTGCTGGCCATACGAGGCGTTGAATATCCTCGCTCTCAAGACACTCCTGGACAGCGACTGTTCGATGACATGTTGCGTTGTCGTCCATGAAAATGCATCTATCATCGACAGTACCACGGAACATGCGAACATGAGGTAGCAGAACAACATTAATGTATCGTTGGCCAGTCATAGTCCCAGTTGGAAGCACATAGATGGACGTACGGCCATTGATCATGATGCCAGCCCATACCTCGACACTACATGTCGGATATCGGTCCCTTTCCTGTATGTTTGCTGGACAATATGCAGTACCACTATCACGCCAGATCAGTTGTCGTCGACAATCAGATGATAGAATGTATCCACTCTCATCTGAGAAGAGGACAGCAGACCAGTCGTTATCAGTCCAGCTGCGATGTTGATGGCATTATTGCAAACGGGTGGTACGGTGACGTCTGGACAATGGGATGCACACAACAGGACGGCGGGCGTATAGTCCTCCTTCATGCAAACGTCTGGCGACAGTTTTTCAGGAGATCCGCTTGCCAGTAGCAGCCATAAGCTGATTTGCTACCTCACTAGCTGAGCTGCGCCGGTGTCTTTTTGTTGATAGCACAATGTACCGATCTTCTGCAGGTGTCGTACTGCGAACACGACCTCCCCCGTGACGTTTGCTACACTCTCCATTTGTTTGAAATGATTTCCCAAGCCTTGAAACAACACTGTGGCTGACGTCGAACTCCCTGGCAACATCTGTTATTTTTCGCCCTTCTTCAACATCTGTTATTTTTCGGCCACGCGTAAAATCATCTAGGTGATGTCGGGAAGACATACTGAAAATTGCAAGTTCGTCAATTGATTCTTTCCCTTTCAGCTTTGCGTTTAAACAACAACGGTCAATACGCGTCAAATCCTTTATATCTCTTATGAGCGCTATGACGTCACGAACAATTTCGGCAATCCAAAATTTGCATACGCACAACACGTCTTACTGTATCCCGCACTTATGCTAATTTCCACATTTTCCTGCCTTCCATTTTATGGTTGCTATCGTTGCTATTGTCATCCGTCCTTAGCAATTGTCTGTCAGTGTAACTGTAAGAGGTGATGAACTTCTTAGTGTTCTTACATGAACTCCTAAAATGCGTTGTAATTTTGAAGCATGGCATTTTCGGTTGAAAGAAACGTTTTTCATCATTATGCTCAGTGGAATACGTTCCCAAAATCTGACTAAACCTTTTCGAATCACATTGATTTCTGTCCAAAGTATACGACGAAGGATAAATTACACTGAAGTGCCAGAAAAACTGGTACACCAGTCTAATATTTGGTAGGTCCCCCACGGGAGCGTTGGAGTGCAGAAATACGACGGGGCATGGACTCCACTAGCTTCTGGAAGTATGCTGTAGGCAAAGCACACCATTCTTCCTGCAGAGCGTTCCACAATTTGGGTGTATTCCGAGGTCTCGGATTCCTGTGTTCGATAGCGCGTTGCATGGTATCCCAAATGTGTTCTATCACGTTCTGATCTGGGGCCTTGGGTGGGAATGGCAAAACCCCAAACTCTGATTAATGCTCCTTTAACCATAATGTGGCGTTCCGACACTTGTGTGGAGGTGCATTGTCGTGCTTGAATTGGCGCAACCCATCAGCATGAATGCAGGACATGAACGGGTGTACCTCGTCAGAAAGGATGCGCACCTAGCGTTGACCGGTCACAGACGTTTGTAGGCGTACCAGGGGTCCCAGAGCTAAACACACTTCACACCATTACCGACCCCCCTCCCCACCAGCCGGTACAGTTCCCAGTTGACAGGCGGGATCCATGGCTTCATGGGGTTTGCGCCACACACGAATCCTTCCATCTTCCCGATACAGTTGGAAACGCGACTCGTCAGACCAGACTACTTGTTTCCAGTCATCAAGTGTCCAGTCGCGGTAAATCGAGGCGCATAGCTCTGTGCCTTGCACCCATCAAGGGGACTCGAGTTAGACGTCGGCTCCTAAAGGCCATATTGTGCAGGGTACGTTGCACAGTCCGGATGCTGATGCTTGTTGAGGCTCCAGCATTGAATTCTGATGATACCTGCGAGAGTGTTACACGCCTATCGCGTGAAACGATTCTTGACAGCCGACGATGGTCACGTTCACCCAACGTCTTTTTACGGCCACACTGGTATCCTAGGTTGGAGGTTTTGCCGGAATTGTTGTAGTCATGGTACACCCTTGCAATTGACGTCCGTGAAAATCCGAACTTCGTTTCTACCTCCGAAATACTATGGCCCATCTCACCAGCGCCAACTATGACACCTCGTTGAAAATCGCTTAAATCGTTATTACCTGTCATTCTCATGCCGAACACAGCTCTGACAGCTGGCATGGATATCTATCGCTTTATATACGCACTTGAACCGAGTACGCACATAGGTGACGTTGCTATGTATTTTGCAGAAGCTCGTCTGTACCAGTTTTTCTGGCACTTCAGTGTATTTTCAAATTGAAATTTCTGGGGTCAGAAATAGCATTCTGCAACTTCTTGTGTTTCTTTGAATTAAGACTGCACACTTAGAGTTGTATTTCGGGAAAACTCCAAAGCTTTTAAAAGACGAAATGCACACTAAATTCAAATTTCATGAAAATATTATAGGTAATATTTTGAAATTGCACCCCATTTGAGTAAGCATTTCTAAGCCTTTTCATGTATCGATATTTCTTGGCTCTTAGCATCATACTGGCAGACTGCCATATCTCGTGTATGAATCCCAAACCGGAGAAATAAAACTAGCTTTTCAGAGAATCTCATGTTCATTCAATAGCAGTTAAGGTTGGAAAGCAATGGACTGGAAATGTCAGAGTACATTTTCTTTCTTCTAAATCATATTTTGTGGATTCTGTTTCGTTCCTTTATTTTATTTTGGACGTCGGTGAATAATATATTGACAGATATTCTTTTTCATTGCCATATACGCCCCGAGAAAGCCAAATAAATGGTATTAAAGCACACATTTCAGTCATTTCGTTCAATAAATTTTGTCGATTTAATGGTCAAAATAAAGCAACCACTTCAGATTGCATTTAATTAAAAGGTCATAGCTATAAATCAAGATAGATTTAGAATTCCTTTTTTCGGTAATTCCAACGTTGACAGTCAGAAAAATATTCGGTGATTTTTGAAAATATAAAAAATAGTATTCTTTATCTCTTTCGTCGATCACGAAGGTTTTGTACTGCATGTTTGGTTAAATATTTTTCAAAAACACGGAGCTGTCTGTTTCGTGTGACATCTCTCAGATCATTTTTTTAACCAAAAAAATGGCACCGATTTATCCGGAGTGTTGTCTACGCTGTTTCACAAGAAGTTTCCAAATTTGAGATACTGTGAAATAAATAGCTTTTAAAGCAGAAATTAAACTCGAATTATTTTTTAATTCTCATTTCTGGTACGATGCAAGAACGGTTGTTATTTCAGTTTTCGGGAGGTACTGTACCGTACAAAATATAAATGCATGTCTGCATATCCCAGGCAGCATAGCCTTGGTGTTTAACGCAGGCCCGACATTGAACCACCGTCTTCTATTCCTAAAAGACGGTGGCTCAGTTTAGGGCCTACGTTGAATTTCAAAGCTGTGTTACCTAGTATGTCACCTTACAGAGATTGAAATTATTAGGAAGATTTACAGTTACGGGATAATCATAATTGTCATTGCAGATCTCCTGCGTGAAAAAAAAAATATTTTCAGTCCGATCTGCAGAAGCGGAGATTTCACGACAAATTATGTACTTATGGAGAAAATTTTATCTTTGTAATTATGAAGCTTTCTCATAACCTAACTTCCTGAAAGCTAGAATATGCATGAATGCATTTATAACTCAACATTTGAAGGAAAATATAGCGTTTATAGCCGAAAATACATAAGAATACACTGTCTGATGAAAGCAAGGAAAGACATGTCTGAAATGTTATGCATGTATTTTCCTCTACACCAAAACAAACGAATTTTAAAAGTTGTAAAGAAGAAGAATTCCTCAGTGACCAATTGACTTAGATGGCGAAGTGACAGATAATAATTGCACTTACGTTACTTGAAAGTAAAAGGTAGAAAGAAAAGAAAATGTATGCATAATCATGCAATTGCTACAGCTCTGCGATATAAAGCTAACAGTTTCAAGTAGGCTTGCAGAAATATAGGTTTACTAAACCTAACGGGTCACTCCTTTTGATTTGAAGGGATATGGTTTAACAGCCACCATGAGCAAATAAACGGGGTATAAACAGTCGCCTGTCCCTAATTTAGGGTCACTGGTTGTAGAGAGGGCAGAGAGCCAGTGTTGCAAAGCAAGCCCACCAGTATTCCTCATCGAGGACTCAAACCCGAGCCTGCCTGCGGTTCCGTCTTCCGACTGAACGTACACAAACGGAACTTGACAATCAATTACAACCTAATTTTTCAATTTCAGCAACTATGTTATGACATACCTACAGGCTTCTGCTCATAATAGGGGTCCAAAGTTTGCATTCCCTATTCTGTGTGGAAACAAATTTCGTATTGTCGCTCAGGCAGAGCACATTATTTCTACTCTTCCTCTCACACAACGCTCTGAGTGCACTTCGCACTCTCAGAGCGTCATCGAATTGTGCTCTCCTTTGATAAATCTCTAAGACACTCTTCCAGTTCACCAGGGACCCTTAAATTTGCAGCAGAACTGAGTGCCCATCGCACTCTCAGAGAAATTCCTGATATCGCCATCATACGAGCAGACGATATTTCCCAGATGGTGCTTTTGAATTAAAGTGAATATGTTGCGAAGATGAACGAAGCCCTTGATAATATGCCTCATTCACCCATAGCCTATGATCCAACGACCAGCACCCTAACGGCAATGAGTAAGTTGAAAAAAACATGATTGTCTTCCTTCTGTTCTGGTTTCTTCCTTTCATTATCCCCCTGGACCCCGCTTTCCCAAATTACACTGCCTGACAGTAAAAATGCGACACCACGAAGACGTGAATGCAGCGCCATGCAAATTGAAGCGTGAGTGCACACGTACAAGTTATGCAAATAGTTGCCTTTGCAGACCAATCACACGAGCGGCGCGCGGGATGTAAGTGGACAACCAGCCCGTGAAGCCATCAGTCGAGAAGTCATCACGGCCGCGAAAAGTGAGTGGTTCTGCTGTAACCGTATCTGGAGAACGAACAAGGGGTGCCAATGCCATTAAGACGCAGTCATACGTGATTTTGTGAAACGGCGGAGTTCACGAGAGGTGTCATCGTAGGCCTTCATCTGCCGAATGGTACTTTCGACGTATTGTGGAAGAAACGCAACGTGATGCCACAACCGTCTGTCGCATTTGGAGACAGGGGTCCCAGGAAAGATCTGTGCAACGTCGTAGGTGAACCGCAGCACGGAGATGGACGTCCGAGTGCACCGATCGTCGTGTCCAACGTCATGCCGTAGCGGACCCACAGGCCACAACGCGCGACATTTTGCGGAATGTACGGGGAGGCTTGGATCCTCCGATATCAACGCGGACAGTGTCGTGCCGATTGGCTGCGTCTGGTTTGCTATCCTGCCATCCGTTGCGAAGGCTACCTTTAACAGTAAGCCATCGTCGTCACCGCCTGGCGCAGTGTCGCCCCAGAGCTGCGTGGGGTGCCGAATGGAACAGTGAGGTCCCAGGAAGGATCTATGCAACGTCGTAGGGGTACAGGAGGAAGGAAGACGTTGTAGGGGTTCAGCCACGATTCACGGTTGTCCCACCACGGATGATCGGCGTGTGAGGGCCTGGAGGAGACGTGGCCAACCGGCGTATTCCTCCGCCATTGTGGAGCGCCACAAGACCCTGCAACGTGGAATCATGGTTTGGGGTGCTATCAGTGCCAACAGCCACTCACCGTTGGCACACATTACGTGCACATTGACGACACGCCGCTATGTTCATGAGGTGCTGCGACCCGTGGCACTACCGTATCTGCAGGGCATGTCAAACGCCTTTTTTCAACAGGATAACGCTCGGCTGCATACCACTCGGTTCAGCCTGAATGCTTTACACGGTGTTCGGATGCTTCCGTCGACAGCACGATCTCCCGACCTCTCGCCCATCGAGCATTTGTGGGGCACAATTTTACATCGGTTGAGTACCCTCCCGCCACCGAAAAATGAAGATGAACTGTGTACTTGGATCAAAACCACGTGATCCACGATACCCAGGACTCTATTGGGACTCTCATTTCTTCGATGCCACGCTGTATCGCCTAAAATGGGAGCCACACTCCTTATTGATCATCCTGTATATTCCGCCGCTGGAGCCTAGTCTGTATGTGACAATTTTATTATTTGTTCAGGACCTACATGGCTATCTGTGTTTGCAGTTTGGTCGGTTTTCGAGCGATGCTTTATGGTGTGGCATTTTCTCTGTCAGACAGTGTATTTGGTACCATCAAGTTACACAAGGAAGATCATCGTATTAGGTCACATGTTTCGGGATACTCGAATCCCACCCGCCCCCTGAACAGGCTTTAGCTCGTTTTCTTTCCCCTTTGGTTTTGTCTTCACCTTACTCTGTTTCTAACTCCATTCAAGCTATTAACCTTAGTAAATCTATTAACCCTCTTCCTAGTTTGTTTCTCCTAGCTTCAGTTGATGTGGTGTCGTTGTTTCCGAACGTTCCTGTTTCCCTTGCCCACCAGCTGGTGGTGGACAAACTCACCAATCTGGATTATTAACTCCCGGAAGTTGTACAAGCCATCCTTAGGGCATTATGTTTTATTTAAAAATGACATTTTTTCCGTTTCAATGGACAGCTTCTCAGGCAACTGAAAGGAGCTCCCATGAGGTTCTCCCACTCTCCTTTTCTTGCTGAAATCAATCTACAATACCTCGAATCCGTCGTTTTAGATTCCTGTCCCATCAAACGCACTTTGTATCTACGCCATGTAGATGACATCTTTCTTTCATGGCCTGATACTGGTGATAATTTACAAGAATTTGCTTACATCATGTCTCCCGTTCTTCCTTCCATCAGTTTCACAGTTGAACTGGAAACCGATTCATCTTTATCTTTTTTGGACTTCCTTCTCTCTCGTAACCAGTCTACTAAAACTCTTAGTTTTTCTGTCGATCGAAAACCTACTTTTTTTGTTTCTATCATTCCGTATTCCTCAGCTCACCCCATGACTCACAACCTTGTAACTTTTAATTCTTTTGTGCACGGGGCCTTTACACGCTCTTCCACCCACAACATACGCTGTACTGAACTTAAGAAGATCATAGCCCTTGCTGAGACTTTTGGTTTCGACTGAGTCACGATAAACAGAATCATTGCTAAATCTAGGAGGCCGTCAGCTATCACTTTAAGAAATGATTCCAGGAACCGTAGCTTAGTGGGGTCCGTAGATTACATTCCTGGTATTACCAATGTATTGAAGAACTTATGCCATAAACATGACTTAGATTTTGGCATCAGGGCTCATAATTCGTTCGACTTACTCGCAAGGATAGAGACTCAGTCGCACAGTCACACCCCATAACGGTGTACCGAATTCACTTGGAATTCGATACACCCTGTAGTAGAGTCAATGTAAATCTTTGGAGAGGTGTCCACCACGGCTTTGGCTCGTCTTGTTGCTACTGAGTCACATCGATCTGTATGTGAAGATACCGTGGTCATCTCCACCCCTTGAGTAAGTCTCATCATCGTTTCACCGAAAATCTATTTATTTACAAATTAGCTAATTATTGCTGTAATGACGATATACCCACTAACATCCCTCAGGGCTGGCAATTATTAATCATTGATAACATTAGAGCTTTACCAGCTGACTCAACTGCTGAGGATATTAAACAATAATTTTGTACCTCTGAAAGTACTTTTATATGTAATCATTTAAATTATTTTTTTTCTCATGTTGTAAAGTGGTTTTTGACAACACTTCGTATAAGTATAATCGCCACATAACCTTCACTGTGGTCATTATCATCCGAGGATGAACTCCTAGGCAGTTCGAAAGATCTCATGTGTTTCTTTTAACTCGTGTATACAGTTTTAATGTGTTTTTTAAATTAAATGTATCGTCACTCGGCGTTACCTGGTTTTATGGACCTCGTTCTTTAATCGTGCATCAAACAGCAATTATCTGACTTACCAAAGTGCTGATAGCTGACGTCATACTTCTGTGTTTGGACTTCCTCTCCTCCTGAATCACAGATTCCTTCGCTTCTCTTTTTTTATTCATATTAAGAAATGTATCCATAGTACCAATTCACAAACAGTAACAGTACTTCTAGCTGAAATTCTAACTGGACACGATTTTATTTCAGGTATTTTATCTTGATCTATCATGAAGAATATCTGGCCTGAAACAAAGGTTATAAGGACTTTGGTCAGCCTCCTATCAGTAACAGTCAGTAAACGTTTTATAAGAGCGAACTTCATTCAGCTCGAACGGAAATGCTGACAGTTACTACGTCCATTGATGAAACGTGAATGTTCGGAAACTTTTAGTCCCAGAGACTTTTCGTTCTTTTTTTCTTATTCACGATCTTGTTAGTTTCACTGTTAGCTGAAGGCTTGCCGCTTTTTCTTCTTTTATCTTTGTCCTTGACTCTTTATTTCCATTCTGTTCCATTTTATTTCATCCAACTATTTCCTTTCAGATCTTCTTGTTTTCGATTTCCCAGACCACCGTTTTATATAGGAGTTCAACTAGAGCATCTTCTTTATGGGCTAGTTGTTTTGCCCTTTGGAATCGTGCATTTCACTTTCTTGTCTTACTTAGGCATTGCCTTTTGTATATCCTTCGAAGTTAAACATGGTGTTCCGGTCTCCCAGTGGCTTAGGCAATGGCTACTAACCATTCATTCGAGAAGGATGGGGGTTCGAATCTAGTCAGGAATGGATGATGTGTTTGTCCTCCGGCCCTGGTTCTCTCCTTTCCTTGGTACCAGAGGCTCTAAAATAGAGACGGTCGACTGTTTATAGCTCATAGAGTTGCACGCGGTGGTTTTAAACCACGAAATTAAAAAAAAGAGTTGTACCTAGCATTACTTTTTTCGTTTTATTTTATGTAACCTATATTTTTCTGGATTACTTTGCATTTCGTATCCATATTTATGCAGCATATGTTAAGCTTGGGAAGGCCGAATACGACACAAAATTTGGATTGATTTGCACTGAACTCATAAGGACAGCCCCTGATAACTGGTTCAGACGGGTTTCCTATAAAAATAATTAGCAGCAAGTAATGCTTTCAAAACAATCTCAGGTAGCCACGGCAGCGCAGTGGATTATACACTCGTTGGTGGCTTTTCATCCTGGATCGGTCCGGGTTCAAATATCAGATAGGCATGGATGTTGTGCTTTTCTTACACGGCACTGTCTCTCCCCTTTCCCAGGAATCAGAGGCGCTAAATTATGAACGGGAGACTGCTTTAATCGCTCTGAGTTGCTCACGGTGGACGTTAAATCCCAAAACAAAAAAAAACCTGCATTAAGATATGTTTGAATTGCTAAATCTTTAACCCAAAAGCGATTTATCATCCTGTATTTCAAATTGGATGCATTAACGGGCTTTAAATTGGAAAGCCCGTCCCACAAGAGCTCGGAATTTTCAGTTTAGGGCCCGACCAGCTTCAGACTTTCATACAGCGTTCTCTGTCACTTATTGCAAATAACGCATAGGGTATTACAGTAACAACAAACTTCTGTAGAAGTCTTCAACCTGTGGCCCTCGAGAACATTTTTAATGGGCCACGAGATGTCCGCAAAAGAACTAAGACAGAACAAAATACATTTTCGAAACGAAGAAATGAATATCCAGGTTAACTTGGGTACATGGGCTTTGAATTCTTGAAACTACTATGAACTATGCTGCAATAAATTATACACTGTCGAGTCACATTATTGTGACCACCAGCTAATATCCAAAGTAACAGCCGTATGCAGTGCGGACAGCAACTAGACGGGCTGGGAGTGACTCAATAAGGTGCTGGAAGGTGTTTACAGGTATGTAGAGCCATTCTGACTTCAGTGCATCTGACAGCTGCTGTAGGGTGCGTGGTGCAGGATACATAGAGCGAACAACACAATCCAAGGTTAATAGACTACTATGTGTTAAAAAACCTTGAACACAATTGAGGTGGCCCCGCGGATGCTCAATTGGGTTTAGGTCTGGGGAATTAGCGGCCAGGGAAGTTTTTTGAAGTCTTCATCGTGCTCGTCCAACCACTCTCGGGCATTTCTAGCTATGTGACACGTCGCATTGTCGTGCTGGAAGATCCCATCCGCTCCATGGAAGACAATCAGCATATATGGGTTACGTGGTCTACAAGGATAGATTCATAACGAATTCGGTCGATAGTTCCTTCCACAGGTATGAGTGGACCCAGAGAACACCACTAAAATATTCCCTTGACCATAACGATGCCCTCACCAACTCGTGTTCTTCCAGCAAAAGTTGAAGAGTGTTTGTTCTCCGATGTTTCTCACCTTATACGCCAACGTCCATCCGTTCGATAAAGCAGAAGGCAATCCTTTGCCAATCAGCGGAGGTCCAATTCCGATACTACCGTGCAAATGTAAGCATTTTCTGCCGATGCACATTCGTTGGCATAGGTGCAGTGACCATCCGTCTGCATCAGAGCCCCATACTCAGCAGGGTTTGCTGAACTGTCGTTTTAGACACGCTTCTGGTAGCCCCCTGGTTCATTCGGCCAGTGAGTTGCTCCACTGTAGGGTGTTGATCGGTCCTTACACACGTTCGAACCCGACGTTCGCCTGTCACATCAATGGCACGTAGAAAATCACGATACACTTTAACCACAGCAGCACGCGAGAAGTTCACAAACTGCGCTGTTTCAGAAATACTTCCATCTTTGGCCCAAAAGCCGATAATCATCCCTTTTTGCAAATCTGATAAATCACTCCTTTTGTCCATGACAGCAACGAGTGAAATGTTTTCAGATTGCCTATAGCACACCTTATATGCCCTCCAAATCAGCTCACGACCCGTGGCATTTTTCATTGGCTACGTGCTGTTGACGTCAAAAATAGGAGGTGGTCACAATTATGTGATTCGACTGTGTATAAATGAAAATTTCTAACAGTACTGAAAAATATGGGCATATCAGTTACCTACTTCGGACATGCCCATGAGTACTTTTCCATTTTGTCATGTTGTTCGCGATTCAGAAAAAGCTGAAGACCTGTTCTAAAGAAACAAGGCTGCTTCATTCAACTTACTTGTCTTTGAAGTAAAAGGAATGTAACTCAGAGAGGAGTGCCATTTCTCCCAGGAATTCCTTCTACAGATGAGATTTAGACATGAATACATACTTCTGTTATATGTATGGAAAATCGTTTCCTTTTCTGCACTCCGAAGGTACCCTTCATTCCCCAAATATGTAGACAAATTCTTTGAACTTCCTCATCTCCGTTTTAACGGATGGTGCCAGAATTTTGTTTTAGTTTTTGCTTTGTGTAGTGAAAACTCTGAGTAAGTAAATCCATCTCTCTTTCCGCGTTAAGCAACGCACATCAACAGAAAAATTGTTATTCGGCCACCGTCGGGGAATCGAGTCCCGGATCTCTCGATATCCAGCCGAGCGCGTTAGCCTTACACCACAGCGGCCAACAATTAATAGTGCTATGTGCGGTTTTTCTTTTTCTGTCAGCATCTGACATCATAAACTGAAAAATAAAAGAAAAGGAAAAACACACATAGCACCGTGAATTGTTGGCCGCTGGGGTGTAAGGCAAACGCGCTCGGCTGGATAGCAAGAGATTCGGGATTCGATTCCCCCACGGTGGCCTAATAACAATTTTTCGGTTGCTGTACGTTGCTTAACGTGGAAAGAGCGATGGATTTATTTACTGAACTGACGCCACGCATTTAGATGATTTTCAAAAGTGAAGACACTGTTTGAGTAAATATTTCTCGGAAAAGAAAAAAAAGCTACGTGTTTCAATTCAGTATAGCCAACAGAAATCGCAATTTGATTTAAACATTTAAAGAAATAAACCGTCTAATTTCAGAGCCTCATCTTACAGCCAGACTAGGGTTTTAATCTGTAATTAAGTAATCAATGCATCAGGTTGATTCAGTCGTTTTATTCAGTGAACTTTGTCATCTGATTATACTTAACAAGACAGTCTTTGTTTCGTGAGATCGAAAAACGTTTGTCAAAGCAGGAGCAAATACGTAATATTACAGTACGCCCGCCCCGGCCCGAACTCGGAAATTTTCACTTAGCCGCCCCGGTGGCGCAGTGGTCTAAGCGATGGCTTCTGATCATTCGTCCCGAAGGGCTCCGGGTTCGAATCCCGGTGAGTCATGGATGTTGTGTTTGTCTTACGGCACTGGCTCTCTCCCTTCCCTGGAACCAGTGACCCTAAATTAGGGACGGGCGACTGCTTATAGCCCATTGAGATGCTCACGGTGGTCGTTAAACCTCCAATAAAAAAAAAAATAAAAAAAATTAACTTAAATGACGAAACAAAAAAAGAAAAAGCCCGGCCCTTCCCGAGGTCCTGGCCATGCCTGTGTAGACGTCTGTCTCTAATAATCCTTCAAGTAAAGTCGATTTACAATCATCTGTGCTGGATTGCTTTACCCGAATATGGGTCATGAATCATCCGCATATTCACCGATGAGCAATTACGTTATGACTACCCCCAAACTTAAGAAGTGATCGCGCCTCGAAACCGAATAGTGGCTCAGATAAAGTTACAACCTGAGGACTGGCTTTCGGTTAATAGGGTGTTCGGAGTCAAAATTGGAAAAGCTGCCGATTTATCGGAGTTTGATAAAGGACGAACTTATGGTGGCACGGAGCCTCGAAACTACGATCTAGGAAACGGCGCGGCTTGTGAGTTGTTCACGTGTCGTTTTAGTAATTACGTATCAAAAGTGGTGCACAGATGGCCCAACGACGAACCGTCATCCAGCCATGTGTCGTCCGCAGCTCACTGATGCCAGAGGGGAGCGGAGAGTGCCGCGCATTGTTCACAGCGAACCCAGGGCTACAGTGCAACAAGTCCCCCGCAGCTACAACAGTGGGGATCAAGGCAATGTGTTACAGAACACAGGTCATCGCAGGCTTCTGCGCATGAGCCTGCGTAGCCGAAAATCCAGACGGGTCTCCATGCTCTCTTCACGTCATCGCCAACAACGCATGAAATGGCCCAAGATCATTGAGATTTGACCGTGTATGATTGGAGCAAAGTAGCTTGATCTGACGCATCAAGATTCCTGATGCATTACGTATATGGCAGAGCACCGATACGCCGATTACCAAGGAAGGCTATGGCACCTGGTTACACTGTTGGGGAGAAAAATGCCGGCGGCGGCAGTGTTCTGCTGTGGGCGATGTTTTCTTGGAACACTTTAGGCCCCATTTTCTCAATAGCGCAATCCCTGACATCTGTCGGGTATCTGAACATCGTTGCGAACCAAGTTCCCCCATTCATGGTAACTGTATTCCCTGCTGGTGATGGCCATTACCAACAGGATAATGCGCCATTCCACAATGCCATAATCGTCAAGAAGTGGTTCGAGGAACATGCTGGTGACTTTCTGTTAATGCGCTGGGCTCCTAATTCACCTGACAAGAACCCATTCGAACATTTGTGGTTCGACTTGAGAAAATGGGTACAGGAACTGAAGGACCTGCTGTTGACATTATAGTACAAAATACCCCATGATATCTATCGCCACCGCATCGAGTTGATTTCTCGCCGAGCGGCTGCTGTTTTGCGGGCTAAAGGAGGTCCTACATCTTATTAAGTATGCAATGGATCATTGTTGTATATACTCGTACCAGTCAACGACGGTTCTCTGGAGTAAATGTGTCACAGGGCTGCATCTTCATCTTTGATATGCATTGCTTTCTTGAATGGCCGCCTTGATGACCGAGTGCTCGCAAGCGGTAGTGTCTGACTATTCGTCGGAGTTAGGCTGGGGTTCTAGTACCGAATGAGGCTTTGGTCGTGTGACTGTTTGACGCCGCTGGCCCTGTCACTTCCCTGGAAAGAAACCAGTATCTCTAAATTAGGAAAGGCCCACTGCTCCTTTTTTCTGTGGTAAGGGAGTTTAAGGACCATTGGTACAGAGCAATTCTATAGGCTATAAGCAGTCGTCCGTCACATATGCAGTACCACTGGTACAAAGGAAGGGAGAGATGCAGTGTCATATGACATACCCACCACTCTTGCATCATCAAGAACTTGAACCAAAGCCCACTCGGACGAAGAAGAAGGCAGTGCTAAGACCACTGCGGCAGAGGGGAGGTGTCGACTGTTTGTAGCCCAGTGAGTTGCTTATGATTGCCGTTAAACTCCTAAACGAAAACCAAATCCGTTTGGGGCGTATTGTTCACTCAGAACGTTAGCCATCGTTGAATGCAGAAGCCTTTGATCCAGGAGCCATCTTTGGGTATCTATAAGTTAGAGTAGTACGTGTCTTACTGATAATCATGTTACAAATGTCTTACGAATACCGTTTGATTTGGTAGGCACACATCCATCACACTGCATGATTGTCACCTATATGCACACCTTCACAGTCCAGCACTACCACTGAACAACAGGTGTGCATTGTTTTTTAAATAGTACATAACTATACTAGTGATCCGACATTTCTTGGCGTAGAATAGAAATAAAATTTTCCAAGCTTTCGCACATCAGCCAGATGGCTTTCTCAAGGAAGGTAGACAGCTAACTGCAAACTGAATAATAGAACGGTTCAACAAGTTGAACGTGGTGACTTGACTTGACAATAACGAATAGAAGCGAACGTAATCAGATATTCAAAGACACGAGGCGTTATGCTCGTTTTGGCACGCGGAATCGTGGAAGGAAAAACAAGAGGCACGTACTATTTGAAGAACTCGTTCCAAACTCGTGGCAACTCCAGTGAGACGCTATCATTGCACGACTCGCTGTTGGTTATGATCTCCAAAGTTTCGCGAATGGCAGTAGATTTTGGTTTGGAGTAGGAAGCTAATTCCTTTACGTCATCCCACATAGGAATGGCGGACTTGAACTTGACTTCTCTGGATAGGGCCGTGGTTACTTTGCCGTTCTTTTTTGTCAGTTTTGTGTTCGTTAAATGTAATTCTAAATGAACGTTTAGTCATTACAATGTAGTATCTCGCGGATCCGTCCGGATATAGTAGAGGAATGCCATAGACACCTGCTTCATTGGAAGGTGGGGATTGCTCAGTGTTTCCCTTAAGCATGGTATATAAAGATGTCGGAGATCTGATGCCAACACCGAGGTTCATCTTCTTAAGCGCATTCTTGAGCTGATAGGAAGCATTTGGTTTATCAGGAATTGATCTCAGGTAGCGTAGCTGCGGCATAGAAAGATTAGCACGACTGATTCGTGCCTTCTCGATGTAGCGATGTACCAGGTTCGGGGCGTATCCTGCATCAGTGGCCAGCTCGATAACGTTTCTCAATTCGCATTGCCTAGAAGGAACATCTGAGGAGACTGCAAAGGCTCTTCGGATTCGAGAACGGAATAAAGCTATCTTGTAGTCGGCGGGGCAGAATGGTTAGGTACGGATGTGGGTTTACAATAGACTTGTGTGCGAAGGCGGTTTTCAGGTAATTTACTCAGTAAAACATCCAGATAAGGCAAGGCGCCATTGAGTTCGAGCTCCATAGTGAAATTGATAGTAGGGTGAATATAATTGATTTTATCTGGAAAAACCGGGATGTTATCCTTTCCGTGAGGCCATGTGAAGAATATATCGTCCGCATATCTTAGCCAGGTCTGGTGGTAATGTTGATGAATATATATTGCACAGGTACCGAAGGGTGAAGAGAAACGACGTCGAAAATGCCGATAATGTCGCTTTGTTGGACAGAAATTTGCTTAACTTTGATAATAAAGTCTAAAGTGGAAGATATTATGAAATCCAATTCGGGGAGATAATTAGCCAGGAATTTGGATAGTGTCTCCTCTAAACAATATGTCAGTGCAGACTTCCTTGACACGATGAGTGTCAATGGATTATCGGGCTTGTGATGTTTAAGCCTTCCGAAGAGCCTCGGGATCTGAGGCCCTGGAGGTAATTTGATGACTTTCTTAAAATCGTCCGTGATAGCAGGCAGCCTGGCAGCTCTTTGCACTTGAGCAATCCAACAATTTAGAGGGTTCTTATGCAGTACTGTGGATCCAGAATCGGAGATGAAGTCTTGGAGTTTCTGATAGTAATCCATAGCAACCATAATTGCTATCGGGCCGGATTTTCCCACTAGCGTTAATGTTATGGAGCGATCATTTCTGAGGATCGAAATCGGTCTTGGAATTTTAAATTTATTATGTGTTTGTTTAGAATTGTACCACGATCGTAACTGTGCAAAGAGCAGTCAGGCTGTTTGCTCGGTTACGATCGTGCAAGGTGGGGAGTTCGCAAAAATTCTATACGAACATATAATAAATTTAAAATTCCAAGACATATTTCGATCCTCAGAAATGATCGCTCCATAACATTAACGCTAGCGGGAAAATCCGGCCAGATAGCAATTATGGTTGCTATGGATTACAATCAGAAACTCCAAGACTTCATCTCCGATTCTGGATCCACAGTACTGCATAGGAACCCTCTAAATTTTTGGATTGCTCAAGTGCAAAGAGCTGCCAGGCTGCCTACTATCCCGGGCAATCTTAAGAAAGCCATCAAATTACCTCCAGGCCCTCAGATCCCGAGGCGCTTCGGAAGATTTAAACATCACAAGCCCGATAATCCATTGAGACCCATCGTCTCAAGGAGGTCCGCACCGACATACTGTTTAGAGAAGGCACTATCCAAATTCCTGGCTAATCATCTCCCCAAATCGGACTTTATAACATCTTCCACTGTAGACTTTATCATAAAAGTAAAGCAAATTTCTGCCCAACAAAGCGACATTATCCGCAGTTTCGACGTCGTTTCTCTTTACCCTTCGGTACCTGTGCCGAAAGCCATCGGGATGTTAAAGGAAGCCATAACTGATTCGTCACTTTATTCCCAAGAGTCCTGCCACAGCATTTTTAAATTAATGGACTTGGTCTCAACTTCCAGCTACTTCAGTTTCCTAGGACAAATTTACAAACAGATAAATGGCGCTCCGATGGGATCATCTCTTTCAACCGTCCTCGCGGAAGCAATACTTCGTCCAACTGAGCAATATATATTCACCAACATCACCCCGAGACCTACCACCTGGCTAAGATATGCGAACGATATATTCTTCATATGGCCTCACGGAAAGGATACCGTCCCGGTTTTTCCAGATAAAATCAATGATATTCACCCTACTATCAGTTTCACTATGGAGCTTGAACGCAATGGCGCCTTGCCTTATCTGGATGTTTTACTGAGTGAATTACTTAAAAACTGCCTTCGCACACAAGTCTATTGTAAACCCACATCTGTACCTAACCTGATGCTTCGCAACTCATTCTGCTCCGCCGACTACAAGACAGATTTATTACGCTCTCGAATCCGAAGAGCCTTTGCAGTCTCCTCAGATGTTCCTTCTAGGCAATGCGAATTGAGAAACGTTATCGAGCTGGCCACTGAGGCAGGATACGCCCCGAACCTGGTACATCGCTACATCGAGAAGACACGAACCAGTCGTACTAATCTTTCTATGTCGCAGTTACGCTACCTGGATTCAATTCCTAATATACCAAATGCTTCCTATCAGCTCAAGAACGCGCTCAAGAAGATGAACCTCGGTGTGAGCATCAGATCTCCGTCATCTTTATATACCATGCTTAAGAGAAACACTGAGAAGTCCCCACCTTCCAATGAAGCAGGTGTTTATGCCATTCCTCTACTATATCTGGATGGACCGCGCGATACTACATTGGAATGACTAAACGTTTATTTAGAATTAGAGTTAACGAACATAAAAGGGACATAAAGAACGGCAAAGTAACCACTGCCTTATCCAGAGAAGTCAAGTTTAAGTCCGCTGTTCCTATGTGGGATGACGTAAAGAAATTAGCTTCCTACTCCAAACCAAAATCTACTGCCATTCGCGAAACTTTGGAGATTATAACCAGCAGCGAGTCGTGCAATGATAGCGTCTCACTGGAGTTGCCACGAGTTTGGAACCAGTTCTTCAAATAGTAAGTGCCTCTTGTTTTTCCTTCCACGATTCCGCGTGCCAAAACGAGCATAACGCCTCATGTCTTTGAATACCTGATTACGTTTGCATCTATTCGTTATTGTCAAGACAAGTCACCCCGTTCAAATTGTTGAACCGTTCTATTATTCAGTTTGCAATTAGCTGTCTACCTTCCTTGAGAAAGCCATCTGGTTCATGTGCGAAAGTTTGGAAACTTTTATTTCTATTCTACGCCAAGAAATTTCGGATCACTAGTATAGTTATACTATTTAAGTACAGTTGGTGTATTGTTCCTTGTTATTTATTAATTAGGTGTGCATTGTTAATTCCCAACATTAATCTTGGCGGCGCTAGTGCATTTGAAGAAAGGACCACAAACCCAGCTCTGTCAATCGTAACGGTTTCAAAATGAAAAATTGCAGGATCCCGTTCATTTAGCATATTCATATCTCCCCTCCCCTTTTATCAATATTTCTACAACTATAAATTAGTCTAATTTGAAAAAAAAATCATTTTGCATTGGAAAACTTAAAATGTGGGAACGATGATTCTTGTTTTCAGGTTTTTCTTCTAATTTATATATTCACCGCTAGAGAGCATAAGAGCAGATATAATCGATTTTAAAATACATTTTGTTCGACAGTATATATTTTCTTCTAAATATCCGATTGAACAATTTGTGTCTTCTTCTCTTCGATGCCATTTATGACGAAGATTATTTTGGGTCCAGTTTCTTTTTCAAGTAAAGCATATTTTTTCCGCTAGGGGACATAAAGGTGAATTGGGGTATCCCCGATATCTCTGCTTCTAGAAATCCTATTTGAAAAATATTTCCTCGTCAGACACAATTCCTGATGGGAAAAGTTCTACATGAAATTTCTAATCTGTTTTGGTAAAGAATGGGTTATCCACCAGATAGCGTAAGTGCTTGTTTCCGTTTCTGATGTAATTGCAGGAAAAACCGCGCTTCTGAAATTCGATTTAAAAACATTCTTTCGTGGACCAATACCGCTCACCTTGGGAAACCTTTTCAGAATACTCTCTGCTTAAAACAATGCACCGTTTTCCTGCCAGTGGCTTAGATGCGTATTTTATTTTTGTCGATATCTCTGCTTCTAAGTGTCGGATTTGAAAATTCTTTCCTTATCGGAGATCGCTTCCAATGCAAAATGTTTCTCATGTAACTTCACATTTTTCTTAACGCACAAGAAGCGTTAAGAAAAAATTACATGTTTCCGTTTACGGCATACTTGCAGCAACATCTGCGGGACGAAATATCCGACTGGAAAAATTATTTTTCGGTCAGGCACTACTAACTGTAAAAATATTTAATGCGTATTTTCTACCCAAAATATTCCATAATTTCGCCGCTAGGGGCGAAAATGTTTAATCTGTTTTTCTCAATATCTCTGCTTCTACATAGTTTTAACAACGGATACCATTTACGTTGTGGAACACTTCAGGCTTGTAACTGAGGAGTTTTTTGTAGTTCATATTGCTTTCGTTAGAGGGTGTTTGTGTACTTCTGTTGGCTACTGTTTCAAAAACAAACTTCTAGATAACCAATTGACAGATTTCTCTCTTTACTGTTTGTCATTCGCTGCAATAAAGGTGGGAAACATTATCGTCTTTAAATAATGCTGATATTTTCCGCTAGGGGGCGTAAAGATAAGACCATTTTCTGGCTATCCTTGCTTCCGGGCGACGTATTTGAAAAGTTCTTTTTCTTTAATATAACTTTTGCCATGAAGAATAGTTTTCGCATATTTTCAACTTTTTCATTAAGCAAAATTCTTCCGCTAGGAGGCGTAGAGTTATATGATGTTTCTTTCTGTATTTCTTCTTTCCACTGTTCGATTTGGAAATCTCTTTGTCTCTGATACCTTCCTTGCTATGAGAAACTTTTTGTGCACCATTTGTTGATTTTGGTATCATACTTTTTAGCCGCTAGCGGAACCAAATATTTTTTTCTATTTCTGGATGTTTTATCGATTGTAGAAATCCGACTGACTTTTTTGTGTAACCTGTTCCATTGACTATGAATAGCTTTGCTAAATTTTACTGGGGTTGGGAAAGATTCAAACGACGTGCTTATTATAGCTCAAAATTTGCTGCCATCTTTCTTGTTTTATTTTTTCCGCAGTACAAATGGTAAGGTGATGATCACTGTTATTTGTAATTATAAAAAAAAGCATTCTCACAGATCCATATCATCCCAACAGTTTTACCCATATTGCGGAATTCATGCCTGAAATAAATAACACATTTTAAAACGACTTGATAAAGGAGGCACGTATGTGACGTGAAAAAGCTTCTTAATCAACCAAGGCTCAGGTGGCATTTCTCCAATTTGTCTTTTTTCCGACGTCAAGATAAACAAGACTTTCACAATAAGTAAGTAAATAATAGTCAATAGTACTGTTGCTTTTCCATGAATGAGAAAATAAAAAACTATGATCTTTGCCGGATGAAAGGAAAAATTTATCTTGTTTATCTTTACTCAATTTGGGGCTGTTTTATCTTTTACCACACACGCTGAAGTCTCAGACGCATGTCTAATCATCCACCGTTAAAAGAAACGTCGGCATAACGATCCAGAAAGACAATTCTATTTGAAATTTCACATTTTTCGAAAAGGGATGTACTTATATATTATTACTTTGTACGTTCATCCGTAGCATGATATCTTCCCAAGCAGAACTGAGATTTGAAGAAACCAATATTTTAGAGAAAAGCTGTAACAACGAGAATGGTGATTCCAACATTTCTGATTTCCTTTGAAGCATGCTATTTTTTCTAAACGCGTAAATGTGTTTTTCTTTTTCCGTCATGCTATGTAGTTGATCGCAAAAGTAAAGCAAAAGAAAAGGATGGAATTACGAAACTGTGCACAGGAAGATTTAATTTCGTTAACTACCGTATAATAAGAGCTATATGCTAAAACCTTTTAACAAAAAACACAACGCCAACGTTTAATACTTGACAAGAAAAGACATATGTAAGAAGATCTCGAAAACATCCATTGTTTAAAAAAGGTGAGCACATGCAATAAAAAGATGGTTTAAATGTGAATAATATGAGATAATAGCTAATTATATTGGTACTTTGCAGAATGACTGCGAAAAGAGGCTTTGAAATTGAGATGAATCAAATCAGACGAAAATAAAACCAAGAGTTTTTTCCAGTTGTCCTTTATGGTTCATTTGCGTAGACATCGTTTATGGTGTTCCTTAGCTTTCCACAAGGAAGTACAGTAGGAGTTTTTTTATATTGGTTTCATTATATTAACATTTTAATCTTACAATCAATCTGCTTTTGAATCTGAACGAAATATTATCGTATTCGAATATTCACCTAGGATCCCAAACTCTTCTCTATAAGGAAGAAGGACGTGTTAAAACAATACTTTTAATATTCTAGGGAAAAAAAGAACTCTCGTTTTTCCGTTAAATACAACACCTCCTGCGATCACCATTAAAATACATCCTCACCGTCTGCCAAAACTTGACCTCAGTTCTTTCCCAAAATTATGTCACCAGTATTTCGATCAACCTAGGTTCCATTTTTGTCAACGCTAAATGTAACTATTTAAAAATTCTTCTTCCGGGGACCCAAGTAGTGCTGATAAGAATTGCAGCTACTAAATTTTCTGAAGAATTCATAAAACGTTATTGACTGAATGGAACAAAGCCCGAGTTTGTTTTTCTGACACCAAAGTGCTTTAGAAAGAGAAAAGATGCCAACAAAACTTATTTATCAAAAGAAGCTAGTTCTCAAGGACTCAAAGAGGTGGCGAAACGAGTCATCGTTATTTTGGGTAAACATTTCAACGGTGATTCCGTACTTGTTTTGTTTGCAGCTCATTATACAATATATTGACAAAAATCACCAGACACCGCTTCAAAAGCAAATGAAAGGAGCACCTGCGTTGTTAAGATGCACGGTACAGCGTCAAACTGTATAAAAACAAGCTTACAGCTATGAGGTTGGGTGAAAATATCGCAGAGGG
This sequence comes from Macrothele yani, assembly GCA_039090855.1. Taxonomy (NCBI): domain Eukaryota; kingdom Metazoa; phylum Arthropoda; class Arachnida; order Araneae; family Macrothelidae; genus Macrothele; species Macrothele yani. Next base: position 82,570,743 of record CM077004.1, on the reverse strand, counting down.
AGAGAACTGACTTTGAGAAAGGAAAGATTGCTGGGTGTTATATTTGTGGGCTGTCCATAAGAGAAGCCAAGAGGCGTTTAAACATACCCAAGTCAACTGTTTTGGATGTACTGAATAAGTGGAAGACACATGGTGTGCGTGAAGCAGCAAAACGTACCGTCAGACCAAAGAAAAGCAGTGATAGAGGACGTCGAAGCCTCAGGAGAGTCGTTACAGTTAGACGACGGAGTACTGCACAAGACCTCAGTGTACAGGTGAGTAAACATGCTGGAACCACGGTATGTACACGTACCATCAGCAGAGAAATTCATTCCATGGGTTACCGTGGTCGTGCAGCTGCTCATAAGCCTTTAATCTCTACTCAGAACGCTGCTCGTCGTCTAGCATGTTGTAACGAACATTTATAGTGGACCGTAAAGAAAACAAGTTAGTAAAATCATGCAATGCATTGATTATAATACGCTTTCCAACATACCAGAAATCATTACTCAAGTTATCACTCAAGTTATGAGAATAATGGCTGTGGAATAAACCTCGGTCCTGTGCCCTGACCCTTGATCCCATATCGATGATATTCAACAGAACCGGTTCGGTATACCTCCGAAATAACATGTTAACGTTTTGTCGCAATCGAAGCATTTTTACGTACGTTATGATGCATAAGGGCTATTGTAAAGATCTCGCTCCTGTGTCCTAACCTTTGACCCCATTTCGCCCATTTTCAGGAGAATTAGTCACTAGGCAGGCCCCTACAACATACTAACATTTCATCCAAATCGAAGCATTTTTACGTAAGTTATGACGCATAATGGCGATGGAAGTGAGTCCGCTCCTATGTCCTGACCTTTGGCCCCATTTCTCCCATTTTCAATAGGGTTTGTGGCAAGGTAGTCCCATACCACATACTAAAATGTCATCAAAATCAAACCTTTTTTACGTTGGTTTTGACGCATAATAGCAGTGGAATGGATCCCGCTCCTATGTACTGACTTTTCACCCCATTTCGTTCACTTTAAATGAGGTTCCTTCCCAGGTGATACCCTACCAGATACTAAAATTTCATCGAAATCGAACGATTGTTACACGAGTTATCTTACGGACGGACATAAGCACACACCGCATGACGTAATGAAGCAGATGGCAATCGCGACCGCCGCCCCGGTGGCGCAGTGGTCTAAGCGATGGCTTCTGATCATTCGTCCGAACGGGGTCCGGGTTCGCATCCCGGTGAGGCATGGATGTTGTGTTTGTCTTACGGCACTGGTTCTCTCCCTTCCCTGGATCCAGTTACCCTAAATTAGGGACTGGCGACTGCTTATAGCCCATTGAGTTGCTCACGGTGGTCGTTAAACCTCTAATCAAAAAAAAAAAAACAATAGAAAAGAATCGCGACCATCTGCTGGCAAGAGTATGACGTCATAAAACTTTAATAGTAACCACACACAACGCGTGACGCAATGAGACAGATGGCGTGACCGCGCGCCAACATTCTCAAACGCGAGATTGTGGCGTCATAAGATTTCTAAGCATTGGAAACATTAATGGAACGACGCCATGACACTAAGAACGTTATAATTCGGGGTCGTTATTTAACCCAATAAACGAATTCTCCTAAAGTCGAGATCAAGCTAAATCGATATCTAGTTCCAGGAAACGGTAGGTTAACGACTTTCATCAAAATTCTTAGAGCCGTTTTCAAAATAAAATGTCAAGTAATTTTGCTTCCTATACTTCCAATGGAAAAACTTCTGTACACATTTTCTTCACAATTAATGCGTTCCCAAGAAGGAAAATTTGAACATCCATTAAAATAGCTTCATTTCATAACTTGGAATACTTAATATTTTCTAAACCATAACAGTAATTATGCGATCCAACATTTATTTGTCCACTGACGTCATCAAAGTACAGGTCGCGCCATCTTTTTTCTGGTTTCAACACCACCAAAGGAAATGTTATTGGTTTTTAATATAATTATGGTTATGTTTTAGAAAATGTTAAGTATTCCAAGTTATAGTATGAAGTTATTTTAATCGATGTTCAAATTTCCATCCTTGGGAACACACTAATTGTGAAGGAAATATAAATATGTACAAAAGGTTTTCCATTAGAAATATAGGAAGCAAAATTACTTGACGTACACCTTAATAGTGTGGGATAAGGGCGATGGAATGGATCCCCATCCTATGTCCGGACCTTTTACTCCATTTTTTCCATTTTCAATAGGGTTCCTCTCCAGGTGGTCCCCTACCACATACTAAAATTGTAATCGAAATCGAACCATTTTTACGCACCTTATGACGCATAAGGGCAATGGAATGCATCCCGCTCTGATATCCTAACCTTTAACTCCACTTCCCCCATTTTCAATAAGATTCGTCCCCAGGTGGTCCCCTACCACATACTAAATGTCATTGCAATCGAACCATATTTACGCAAGTTATGACGCATAAGGGCAATTGAATGCATCCCACTCTTATGGCGTGACCCTTTGACCCCACCCATTTTCAATAGGGTTCGTCCCCTGGTGGTCCCCTACCACATACAAAAATTTCATCGAAATCGAACCATTTTTTACTTGAGTTATTGTGCCGACAGACGGACGGACAGACGGACGGAAAAAGCTGGAGCATATACGCTTCTTCAACCTACGGTTGGAAAGCGTAAATGATTGATGAATCCAGACACACGATCCATCAGTCTGATGGCCGTGTGTGGGTATGGCGGCAACCAGGGGAACGCTATTTACCACAGTGTACTGTTTCTACGGTCAAGTTTGGAGCTGGCAGTGTACTCGTGTGGGGGTGTTTTTCGTGATACGATCTCGGCCCATTGGTCATCATGGACAAACCTGTTAACCAGCACGTCTACCTCGGTATTCTGGACAATTATGCCCTCCCAACTCTTTGGCAATACTATGGAACCGAGCCTTGTTGGTACCAGCAGGGTAATTCACCGAGCCATAAAGGAAGGTCTGTTACGGCGTAGATTGACGATAATTCCGTATCGTGTGTGGACTGGCCAGCAAAGAGCCCTGATCATAATCCCTTAGAACACCTATGGGATGAATTAGAGCGCCGTATAAGAACGTTAGAACTAAGCCCTACTACTAAGCAACAGTTAGCGGCAGCATTACGTGCTGAATGGAAGCGCATTTCTATCGCTGTGTTTCAAAACCTTGTCGAAAACATGTCTCGAAAGGTCAGTGCATGCATTAAGGCCAAAGGTGGACCGACACCGTCAATAAATGCTATGTTGTATTTCTCTTCTAGGTGTCCGGTGACTTTCGTCAATATAGTGTATATAAGTGCTTCGGACGTCTAGAGAGATTTCAGAAACTCAATTATCCTTTCATTGGCGTTGCAATAAAAAGTAATAAGTGACTAGTGACATAAGCATACAGGGCAAAATATTAGTCACCCCTAACATAAATGACAGTGGGTAGTTACCAATTTCACAGAGGGCGCCATTATAGCATTGTTGGGAGATATATAGCACTGACTTGGTCCAAAGGATCATTTTACCTCGCTTTCGTGTGACTTTCCTATCGGGCACTCTAGCCCAAATCTCCTAGCTTCCTATTTCTAAGGATTGTTTAAGACCTGGGATCAGACACACAATTCCTAGAATCCCCTACATATGATCTGATCTGTAAGATCATTTCGGTATCGTGCAATGGTGAAGAGCAACGTGTGTGTTGGATTTAGTCTGCAATATGGATTGTAAGACAGACGTTACTAAGTGGCAAAAAGGAGCCATCGTGTTTGGCCGTGCCCACGGACACAAATTGAATGAAGTCGCCCAATTTCTTGGTGTGTCGAAGCATATCGTCCAGCGGATCTAGCGGAGTAGTTCGCAGTCAACTGAAAATCTGCGACGTAACTGTGGCCGGAAAACAATTCTCACAAACAGGGACCACCACCATGTTTCACGCCTAGTAACTGCAAATTGGTTTCAAACCAGGCAACAATTGCTCCATGTAGTCAATGAAAGTCTACTCCAACCAATTTCCGAAAGGACATTGCTACGAGATCTTCATGCGATGGACACCTGGAGCAGACTACCACGGAAGAGGCCTCTTTTAACAGCAAGTCACAAAGTCGCACGTTAACAATGGACTCTGAGGCACCAAAACTTTACTGTGGAAGATTGGAAACGAGTAATTTGGTCTGATGAGTCTCATTTTTATTTGTATTCCAATGATGAGAGGCGACGAATGCATTGCAGGCCCAATGAAGCTTTTAATCCTGATTGTGTTGAAGGTGTTGTTCAAGCTAGAGGGGGTTCTGTGATGTTTTAGTGATGTTTTTCGTACCATGAAATGGGCCCTCTTTTTGCAGTGACGATGAGTTTCAACCAGCATGCATACCTCCGCATTCTGACTGACGAAGTGTTGCCCTTTGCCCTACATCTCCAGGAGCAGTATCACATTGCCACTCCTGTCTTCCAAGACGACAGTTGCCCTGTGTACAGGGCTAAAATTGCGTCTAAGTGGCAGGACAAACAATCAGCAACACTGTCTCACCCGGACTGCCCCGCCAAATCCCAAGATTTAAATCCTATTGAGAATCTTGGGATCATTTGGAACAGAAGGTGAGACGCCGGAATAGATACCCACGTACTCTGGAGTAACTTCGTCACCAATTTACGCACGAGTGGCTGCGAATCGATGTTCAATACATCTTCAACCTAGACCAGACCGGATTCATGATGTTATCAAGGCAAGAGGCGCCGTCACCCGTTATTAGGTATGTTCTTACAGGGGTGACTAATTTTTGTCTGGTATGCATATAATTGTGTTTTAGTGAACCACTTCATACATAGTTGGAGGTTTACTTCAAAAAGAAAACTTGATCGTTCAAATTAATTTTCAATCACGTCGGAAAAAATCAAAGTGTTCTTTCTTCCAGTTAACATCATAACAGCCTTATTATAGCCGATGGAAAAATGTGATACATCCCTTACCAGGAATTCTTATTTATGAAAAAATATTTATAAAATCAAAAGAAGTAACTGAAAGATAATAAATAAAATATACGAAAATTCTGAAAGAAGTTTTATGTAAAAGCTGCAGTTTCAATTCTTGTAGAAACACAGAAAGGCAGCATCCAGAATTTTGAATGCATAATGTGTGTCAAAAGTTTTTGCCACACTTCATATATGATTTTACCGAAAGCTTTATTTTATTAACTTGATAATGTGCAGTTCTGAATGGACTGAGGAAATAAATGATATTGAATGATTTATTTATCTGTGGGTCCACCGTGAGAAACTCACAATTTGCTATATGAAGTCGCTCATCCCTAGGACCACTGGTTCCAGGGAAGGGAAGGAGCCAGCACCGTAAGACAAGCATACCATCTATACCTACCCGGTGTTTGAACCCGGACCCATCTCGGACAAATGATCAGAGGCTAGCTCTTAGACAACTGTGCTACCGGAGAGGCATCGAAAAAATTGGGGCCATTTTGAAATCATATGTCATTTAATACAGACATTTGACGTGGACTAGGAACATCAAACAGAAGTAATCGCTCTTTCCACGTTTATAAGTGAGTCACGAAAAAATTATCATTGGCCTCCACCGGAAATCGAACCCAGGGTTTTTTCAGTTACGGGACTCCAAGAAGCAATCTGCCAATTGGTTTGGCAGTTAGTGTATGTGAGTCTGGAGGAATTTGAGGCCGCTGTGGTGTAGTGGAAGCATATCCGGCGCGTAACTGAAACACCGCGATGACTTCTGTTTGATGATATGTCATTTAATGAATTAAAAGCAGTTACCTAAATAATTGTCTTTTTTTTTAAATCTGATTGTGATTAAAAAATTTCTAATCAGATTTTGTGAATTCTCAAAGAACATTTTACAAAACACCCAAGCAAATGTTGAAGATGTGAAAAAATTTGAAAAAATGAAGCAGTGAAGAACTACTAAAACTACCAGAAATGATAAAAGACTATTTGGCTAGTTTATCACAAGATGCATGACTTGTCTTGTTTCAATTAACTACTAAAAAGACGTGAAGTGAGACAGAGCTGAAAATGGATGTTTTTTTTAAGCTAACATTCTTTAGATCCATCAAGTACGTTGAGCACTTGCTATTGACGTCTGCCTTATTGAAATGCAAATGTAACAAATTAAATAATGTCCATTAACGCCTCAGATATTTGTTTCTACGTTTTCAAAGGATTGGGATGACAGTTCACAATAACTGTGGCTTAACATATACAGTATAAAATTTCCCCGTACGGTCAGTTAATTTCAATTTTTTTTATTTTCTCTTATATTTCCAGTTATTTCTGTCAGTATTATACTATTTATAAAGTACAGGGTGTTTCACTAAGTAGTCTCTCTAAAGAATCGGTCATATTTTGCAACACGTGCTGCTTAGAAACATGGCAAGCGGTTTACAACGTACCTTAGTTCATGGAAATGTAGCACCATTCACAATAAATGCTGGAAATGTCCTCCACCAACATCCAAACACACTCTAAAGTGACGCTGCGTATTATCGAGGGCCTCCGCAGTATGTTATCATCAATAGTCCTGATTGCTGCACACTGCTGTTGCGCAATAATTATCCTAAGTTGCGAGGCTTTTTGTTGTACGCATACACTTCGAATATATCCACAAGAAAAAACCAGGAGGAGTTAAATCGGGTGAACAGTTTGGCCACAGTCCTTTGGAGATCACTAGGTCACTGAAGAAAGAGGAAATTTCACTCATGCTCACACGGGACTTGTGGCATGTCACTCCATCCTGTTGAAAGAACCCCGTTGTCAAATCGATGTCGGTTAATTAGTCGACAAAATGTCTGAAACTGTTCACACATGACGCCGAGTTTACTACGCTTCTGAAAAAAATGTGTCCAATTATTCTGGTTCGGGACAATCGACTTTTGCAGGACGTAAAGGGGTTTCGTGTAATTCATGTGGATTATCGGTAGCGCAGATACGGGAGTTTTGGGAATTGACATACCCGTCCAAATGAAACCATGCTTCGTCAGTGAACCATGCGAAATCCTAAATGTTTTGCGAGTAAAAGTGTCAGGAACCGGTGTCAATAAGACACACGCTTTTCAAAATTCCGTTCTTGCAACGTTTGCACAGTTGTTACACAATAAGGATGAAGCAACGCTTTCTTCGGGGCTCTTTGGCTATTAGAAACATAATGCCCAATTTCTTGTGATAAACGTCGTAGGGACTTCTTCGGAGATGCCATCACGTTTGCTTCACCTGTTTGATTTTTTCTTCCGCTAGAGTAGGACATCAGCCACTGTATTGGTTCAAAACACTGCCCGTAGTTTCAAATTTATTCGATAACCTGGCGATGCAACCTTTTGTCTGGTGTTTTTCTACCCCCAAAGTATCCTGGTGCTCACGCTGTGTTACCTTTATAGGCTTTTTTATACAATAAATACCATCGCCGCAACGGTATACACAGCCATCCTGAACGACGTTTAACTACACAGTCAAACAAGCAGATTGCCATTGGACAGAATTAGCGTGCCCGGCCATCTGATATGATGACGTCAAAATCAGTCATCGATTTATCAGGAAAAATCACTCCCACGCATTTGTTAAGGATCAAGGTCACTTTTAAACTAAAAGCCGTGTTTCTATGGAGAGTGGGAAGAAAATAGTAGTTGGTTTGGGGGGAGACTACCTTGTGAAACACCCTGTACTACCGGTTACATTTCTTTACCCATCCCACCAATGTAGTACCGAGAATAAAAACAACCAAATCACATCGATAAAATGCCAATACCACGCAGCAGCTTCGAACCCAAAATGATGCTTTATCGATAAATGCCGCATAATAACACGGGCCCAAATAACAACCAAAAATAAAGATCCGATAACCACGTGAAGTCCATGAAATCTTGTAGCTACAAAAAATACTGATCCAAACACGCAATCTCTAATCCCAAACGTAGCTATTAAATATTCAAATCCTTGAAGAAAAAGAAAATATAATCCCAACCCCCACGTCACTCCTACTGCTTTTACAGCGTTTTCTAAATCCCCTGACAAAAGACACTGATGCGCCCACGTTACACTAACCCCAGGAGACAATAAAATTACTGTGTTAAGTAAAGGAACCTGAAAAGGGTTCCTTTACAGCATTTCTGAATGTCCAACAGAGAGGGGGAAAGAAAGAGAGTGAGAGACAGAGAGATGTAGAGAGAGAGAGAGGCGGAGAAAGGGACAGAGACACAGAAAGAATGAGAGAGAAGAAACAGATCTATTTTTATGTGAGATTTAAAGCTCAGTTTATGCGATATCCAAACCACGCTTTCATCATTCATGGCGGATTTTTTTTTGCACACTGTCCTCCTAAACTGAATAGCACATGCATATAATGCCCTCCTCTCTCTTCCTTCAGGTACGTGATCAAAAAAGAGAAGGAGGCAATTGATGCAAGCACTCGTGATGATTTATGGTTCGAAGATACACTGAAGGAATATATAGAAAGTTGACATACCGCCAGTTCTTCGGAGTCACCTGCTTATCCCTCTTACTAAAATAGAACATTCATCATCATTGGAGACTTGTGACAACGCAGAAGAGGAATCATACAACAAGCTTATGATAGTATACTCAGTACAAACTCATGGTAACGTAGAAGTTGAATCACGGAGCTAGTTTATAATAGTGCACACTCTATCAGTGCCAGATCAGGGGGGAGCAACTGGGGCGAGCCCCTTTCTCCTAAAGCAAATTTTCCGATTAAAATGACCAGTATTTCAAATAATTGAACAGCTGAGTGGAAAAAGGATAACATTCCTAGAAATCAAACTCAAGCAACATTGTTAGGAAATCGTTGGATAATATGGGAAGCATCGTTGGGAAATATGGAAAATCCAGTCAAGCAACATTTTTGACTGTGTGTGAGATAGAGTGGGTAGTAGAGCGAAGTACATAATCCCACTGGGACAAAAACGAGAATTAGTAGCAGATTTCTAACTGCAAAATGTTTTGTTAAATTATCCCAACTGAAAAAAAGAGATCAAACTTTATTGTCAAAGAATTTTCCAGACTGGTTTACCGAAAAGCGGGCAAGTGAATTTCATTGAAATAGTGCTGATTTGTTCATTAAAATAGTGCTGGTGTGTGTGTGGCCTCCTCAAAATCTCTCTCTCTCTCTCTCTCTCTCTCTCTCACTCTTTTAAACCAGAGCAACCACTCTCTCCACCAAGGTAAGATTCTAGGTCCGCCCCTTCTCACTACAGACTGATGGTAAAATCTAAGCTGTATCACAAAACTAGCTTATGATATACACGCCCGACAAACTCTTAGTAAACAAAAGTTTATCTCAGAACTAGCTCATAATTTACCCACACTGTGAACTCGAAGTAATGCAGAAGTTAAATTACACAGGAGAAGTTAAATCGCTTTGGAACCAAAACAATTAACTTATATTAGTGCACACACTACACTCTCTTAGTGTCGTAGACGTTGATGACAGTACTAGCTCATAATAACACGTACTACAAAATCTTAGTAACGTAGAAGTTAAATCACAGATCTGACTTATAACACTGCCCATACACTACAGACTCGTAGTAAAATAAAATGTGAATCCCAGAACTAACTCATATTAGTACACACACTGAGCACTTGTAACAACCAGAAGTTTGTGACGTACACTGAAGAGCAATTGAATTAGATATACCTGTCTAGTAACGTGTAGCACAACCTTCAGCCCTGATGACGGCGGCGATTAGTCTCGGCATGGACTCGACTAGACACCGGAAGCGTTGGGAAGCCATACGGATCCACGACTCCTAAACAAGCTCCCACAGTTCACGAAGATTTGATGGAGGGGGGTCAGAGACTCGAACATCTTTCTCGATGGCATCCCAGATGTGCTCGATGGGATTAAGGTCAGGTGACATAGCTAGCCAAGGAAGCGAGGCCACGTTGGTGGAGTGTTCATCCAACCATTCGGATACAATTTGGGAGAGATGGCACGGTGCATTGTCTGTTGCAGGATGAGGTCCCCAGTGGGATGTTGAAGACGCACAAACGGGAGCAAATGGTCGTCCAGGATATCCCGGTAACGTTGACCTGTAAGGGACGATGTCACACGTACCAGGGGTCCCCTATCAGTCCATGTAAACAGTCGCCAGACGAGAATGCCACCCCCACCAGCTTAAAGAGTACCCTGCTGGCAAAAAGGATCCATCGTTTCATGTGGTTTGCGCCGTACTCGTATCCTGCCATCCGCATGTACCAACGTGAATCTCGACTCATCAGTCCATGCAACATTTTTCTACATGTCTAGGGTCCAGTGGCGATGTTCCCGCTCCCATTCTAATCTTTGCACCCTGTGACGAGAGGTCAGCAGCGATACCTTCGTGGGACGATGGCCTATGTGCCCCAAAGCGAAGAGATGGTTCTGGATGGTGTGGCGGTTTACACGTTTTTGGGTACCAGCGTTACATTGCCATGTGATTACTTGCACTGTGGCCCGTCTTTGCACTGTTACAATGCGAGCTAGCCGACGATGACCCCGCTCATTCACACGCTGTTTGTTGTCCACGGCAGTTGGCCCTTGCAGGGATGGTTTTACCGGAATCGATGTACTCACGGTGCACCGGTGACACAGTGGCTCGTGAAAATCCCAGTGTTTGCACGACTTACGAGATAGAGTGACCCATTCGTAGGGCCCCGACAATTGGCCCACGATCAAATGCGCTTAGATCTTTCGTCTTACCCATACTGCGTCCGACTCTTACTGATTTCCGTCGCATCACTCTTTATATTGTTGGATCGCTGCATACGTCATGTCGTTTCGGTTTACAAGGTCGCCCACAGCGCCACATTTGCATAACGCCAGCTGTATCTAATTCAATTGCTTTTAAGTGTATATTCTAATTTATCTTTCATTTTTCGTTCCTTTTCCTATGTAAATTTGAGTTTGTTCTCTTCTGAACTTTCTAAACTGAACGTGATATCTTCTCTCTCACATGAATGAGGTTGGCAACCCTTTTGAGGGCCGCCCCGGTGGCGCTGTGGTCTAAGGCGATGGCCTCTGATCATTCGTCCGTAAGGGGTCCGGGTTCGAATCCCGGTCGGGCATGGATGTTGTGTTTGTCTTGCGGCACTGGCTCTCGCCCTTCCCTGGAGCCGGTGACCCTAAATTGGGGACGGGCGACTGCTTATAGCCCATTGAGTTGCTCACGGTGGTCGTTAAACCTCCAATCAAAAAAAAAAAAAAAAAAAAAAACCCTTTTGAGGTCAGTGAGAGTGGCGTATGAATGTGATAAGAAGTACGATACAGCAGTTGCTGTGTGTGTGTGTGTGTGGAGATGTTCAATCGTTGTTAAGCTAGATTATACGACAGATAATTAAAGCATTATATGTGAAGTGTAAAACTCGCAGTGCTATATGTTAAATATCATCAAATATTGCTGGACCAATAAAGGTTTATGGTAAGTTTGGCTTTTTTCTACGTTTCGTCGGGCCGTAAAACCTTAATCCCGTGCAACTATTGCATCGTATTCTCATTTAGTTCAATATTTCCTTAGTCATGCTTTTAGACATAGTGAACACCAATCGAGCACACGAAAAAGGCTTACTTATAAGTTGAATAACAGAATTATAATGAGGTAAGGTCCGAAATCATTATAGGTCTTTGTAGCTGCGTGGTCTCTGTATTTCTGTATTTGCGCCCATTATCATGATCTGAGTTTCAGTCACAGCAAATAGAGGAAGAACTCGTCGGAATTCACAGGTGACATTTAATTCGCGGAACATAACGAGAAGCAACCAAAATGAAACGTTCGCAAAAACATTTATTTCAGTGAAACATTTGCAAAAACGGAAAGTTAAAAAGACAGTACGAGTCACACAACGTAATGGTGTTTCAAGATCTGGAGGAATCGCAATCTCATGTCTCAAAGAAACAGTACTTGGTGAGAATGCTTAGTGCAGATTTTATGTTACTCTACGAATTTTCACTTATCACTATTTGTATTAACCTAGTTACCACCACAAATCATTTTAAACTTATAGTAGGCAAGGATGGGGTGAGAAACTTCTTAATATAATATCCAGTTCTATCACTCAACATTGATGGGAGTTTAAACTGTTCCAAGCTAAACAGTCAGGAATTACAGTAATTCAACGCAGAAAAATCAATATTAATTGCTACGTATGTACATTCTGATTTAAGAATTTTAAATGCACACTACCGGGGCACTACGTTAGAAACATCATAACCTACGGAAAAATTTATGTGCTCATATTTAATGTTTAAATAACATTTGAATATTTTAAATATTCAAATATTTAAATATCTTATTTTAAATAACATTTCCAGGTGAGAAATAAATATATTTAATCGGTTTTCTGCCTCACTGATTATGTTCGTAAACGTAATTAAAATGAAGGAAAGGTTTGTATGATTTCAATAGCTATACAAGCAGGATAAAAATAATTTTTTTTAGAAAACAGTGTAATCCAAAATTATCGGTGGAAAGAATTCTTGTCGTGAGGAATTCGTTTCACAAAAATTCGAGCTAATATAGACACTTACAATTTAATAAATCTGATGTGTTTGAGAAAGGTTGTACAATGTTCAACTGGTCTGCACTGCAGTTATTTGACCTGTCATTGTCATGAATGCTCGTTTTCGTAGATATGATATCACGATAGTCTTATGAAACGACCAGAAGTGGGTTTCCATAATTAATAGGTACAGTTAAACCTCTCTAAGGCGACCACTGCTGGCTCTTCTAAAAAACGGTCGTTCAGAGGGGTGGTCGCTAAATAGGACAAGGTTTTAATGGCATATATAAGGAGCAGTTCTGAGATTAAACCTTTGTAAACTACTGTATAACTTTTATAAATTACGTACTCTGAATTGCTACATTCCAAACATGATGCATTCCAGTTTATTTACAGTACATTATGTATGTATGTGTATAAATAATTAAAAAATACTACAGTATATGTAGTACAGCTACACATATCGAAGGTATCTATAGTAGTAATATAAAAATATTATTTGAAAAAACGAAAGTAATGTCGTCTGCTTAAGTTTATCAGACTTTTCTTTCAGCTGTATTTTTTCTACGTTTTCTTTCAGCTCAGAGAATAGTTTCTTAACTTTGTCCCTTTCAAGACAGTCATCCCCCTTATGTGTCCTCTGTTCGGCCGAATAGTGGGGTGAAATAAAGATTAGTTTTAACCAGGGTTGGCAAGGTAATTTACTCCTTACGTATTTTACGTAAATTACGCGTAATATACAGGTGATTTACTTGGCGTAGAAAACCAGTTTTTTACGCAGACGTAAAAAACTAACTTTCTTCCATGTGTGTGTATAAATAATATAATATAAAAACCGCTTTAATTATATTACATTTTAAACTTTAAACTTCTTGTATATTTCACTACGAAATCATTATTCTCTTAAGATTGTTCCTACAGCTCAGCCACCTATTAACAGATTTATTTTTGGAAATTATAATGTATCTGTTCTTTCTTGTATATTAAAAATGAAGAAAATAATCTACCTTTTGCACTAGCATCGATAAAAATCACAATGTATATTGAATAGAATTCAAGATTTTATTAACAGCTTTAAATTCGTCGAGTGTATTTTCATATTTATGTAATTCTATAGAATAAACAATTTTATGTTCAGTTTGTTCACCAAAGATAATATTTTGACATGAATGCCAATGGCATGTGTAAATGCAAAATATTGACCATTTAAATTAATAATATTTGTGTTTGCCATGTTATCCAGGTGTACACTTCAAAATCATAATTTTACCCTTTTAAAACTCTAAACGTTTTTCATATTGATTGTGCTATACTTATACCCTTGAAGGAAAAACTGTAGATTTGACAGAACATTAAACTACGTGTTTTAAATGTAACTCTTTAAATGTTTATAATTGTCACTCTCAGTTCTCACACACCCTTAATCACACTAATAATCCTCACTGTTATGATCTTGTAACTTAAGAGTATAATAAATTTGAACCAATTTCTTCGAACGTTCGCAGCTGAGCCGGTTTCTTGTAGTATTATGGACAAAAGACCAACTAGAGAAGAGTATTTCAAGTTGGGCTGAAGATGCTGGGACGTTGATTAAGTTCAAAGCAACTACTCACAACTTCTTATGGTGCCGACTGGCGAAGTACCAGAATGTCCGTGGTGATTTAACAGCCATCTTCATAAGCGCTCCAAACTTTCCAGATTTTTCTCGATACTGATAGCAAGTTAATTTAAAAGCACGAAGATTACATAGCGAGTTAATTAACAGCACAAAGCCATGTTTTTTTTAATTGTGTTACCTATTTTACGCGTTTTTTTACGTATTTTACGTTTTCTACGTATTTTACGCGTTTTAAGTGTCACGTAGAAAACCTTTTTTTACACGTAATTGCACAACCCTGGTTTTAACTATCACTCTCTTTTCCATCCTTTGTAGGAAATGTGTGGACGGAGCCTCTGTCTTTCTTTAAGTTACTTAAGCCATTAGAATTGCCTGTCATCGCCGAGAACTCCTTCACCTTTCCCACGCACTTCCGTGCAGGAGGAAACTTTCTAGCGATTTCAAGTGACCCCTCCATACTAATGCACATGTGTTTAATTTATTATAAATACTCAGTGTGTATTTATCACTCATTTCCCCTTCTAGTTATTTGTTCAGTTGCTGCTGTTCATCTGTAGTGAATCCCCACTATTGTGCGGGGCTCCAAAGAAGCAACACTACCATGTGATTTGGCAGTTTGTTGTTTGTGAGTCTGGAGAATTTCGAGGCCGCTGTGGCGCAGTGGTCGTTGAACAGACAAGTCGCATTTCTTTCGGCTCCTGCGTAGAAGTCAATGTTCGTTTGTTTACTTGTTCTTTCTGTGGTATTTCGTCGTTTTGTGTTTTGGTTGCAGTGTTTCGTACATTCGCTTCACGAGCAGTGAGGCTGAGTGCCGAGTGGGTGCTCATTTTTTGTTTTTTTTAATTTTCGTGTGTCGTCAGTTACGACGCATGAGTTTTGGTGGGCGAGTGGTCGAGAATGTCCACTACCACTGTGAATAAGTCACTGTCGTCTACAGCTGCTTCGTCGATTGCTGATATGTCTTCGCTTCATATTTCTGTGTCTTCTTCGGGGAATGTTGCGTCGACTAGTGCTGCTGGACTTCCGGAGACTGTGCTTCTGGCCACCCGTGTGCCGGCTGGGTCTAATATTCCTGGTTCTGCTAGTTCTACTTCAACGTCTTTCGCACAAGCTGTGGGAAGTACCTCATATATTTCTAGTGATTCTGCACCACATTTCAAACGTGTAGCTTCAGCGTTGAAAATTATTCTTCCAAGTGATTCATCGCAAGGTAAGCAATTGTCGTCTGCCTTATTATTAAGTGTTTTCATTCCTGCTTTGCGTGACACCCCCCCCCTCCCCCAGTATCTGCATGCTGTGTCGAAGGTCGTTCAAGCCGAAAGCATTGTGTCCATTATTTGCTTGGGTGGAGGGGTGGTTGTTCACTTCACCCACCAGTAAGCAATAAATTTAATTATAGTTCATGGGGTTGATATTGGGTCCTTTCATCTACAACCTGTCGCTGCAGCCCAAAGACCAGTTACGGTTACCCTCTCTCCTGTACCAACGACTGTTCCTGGTTCTCTGTTGATTGATGCCCTCAACACGATGGGTCGTGTTGTGGGAGTGACCAAGATTCTTCCAGCTACAGCCCGTGATTCCCCCCTGAAACATGTGCAGGGTGGGCGCCGCCAGTACCGGGTTATTTTTCCAACTTCTCAGTCAATTGCGGAACGCCCTGCAACTCTGGAATTAGGCACTGATACCAGGACGTACATTTTTAATCTTTTTGCAGGGGTTCAGTGCTTCCGCTGTAAAGGGGAAGGTCATCTCTCTTCTGCTTGTCCTCATGCTACTCCTGGTGCTAGATCTGATTCTTCATTAGCTACTACAGTTCCGGTGGCCGCTGCCCCTGCGGATGTTGTGCAGGCCGCTGAGGCACCTGCTCACATTCTACCTTCATCAATTTTTCCTGCTGTTTCTCCAGTCGTTCCTTCCTTCCCGGTTCCTGTCGTCGTACTGGATGGTTTGGAGCCCTCCAATGAGGATTTTCCATCGCTGGAAGTGTCTGCACCTAAATCACAGCGTAAACGCCCTAGCTCATCTGGTGTTTCTACTCGCTCTTCCCGTTCGTCTCAACGTCTACGGTCCAAGAAACCAGCCCATTCTACCTCAGGTTCACCTAGCCATCATGAGCCAAATTCTGAATTACTAGTTTCGAACCTATTCGCATGTCTCCAGGATGATGATGTTATGGACACGGTCGCCCTTGATCCTGATGACACTGCAATGGTGGACTCTGACGATGATTCTCCTTCCCCTACACTTCTTGACATTTCTACTATGTTTGAAGAACTTGCGGTGCCTTTGCACCCTCTTACCTTATCTGATCTGTATGCATTGACCACTCGCCCGCGTAAGGCGAAGTTGATCACACTACCTTGCATTAAGAGTAAGCTTCACTTGCTGCCTGAAATGATTGCACAGCTAAACCAGTTCCATGCATTTATAACTAATGTTACTTTGCCTGGCGGGACTGAGCACTTTGCTCGCCGTCTGGGCTACTTACTCAAGATTTTGAGGGCTGAACTGGAAGGCTGGATGCAACCTACCAGTTATGTCCTTGTTAACACTACTTAGCTTTAACTGTAGAGGGCTTGCGTCTTCTGCGGCGAATGCTTTGGTTTTCGAGGACGTTCGTTACCTGGGTGCTAATATCCTCCTTCTCCAGGAGACGAACTGTTCCTTGGATGCCGGGTGTTCCCGCTGGAGACGCTGGCCGTACATTTTTTATCATAATTACCGGACCCATCTCAGGTCTGGTACCGTTATAGCATTTCATGTGCGTTCTCATTCTTCCCTTTCTGATCTTGTTGAATCACAGAGTCTGCTGGGTTCTTTTCAACATATTTCTTTTTGTTTTTGTTCTAAACGTATTCATGTTTTCAATATTCATATTCCGCAATCTGCTACGGATGCAGAAACTCTCCTCCAACATCTTTCTTCTATCCTTTCGACCCTCCATCCAAATGATACAGTCATTGTTGCAGGCGATTTCAATTGCACTTTGCAACCCGGTTTTGACCGAGATGGTTCAACCGAAAGCCGTTCCGACCTTGTTTCTAATCTCACTCAACTCGTTGTTAATTTTGATTTGATTGATGCATTCCGTTCCCTCCATCCCCGGTCCAAGGAATTTTCCTGGTTCCCCCTGCTGCTTCACGCTGTGTCGCAGCACGCCTAGATAGATTCTATGTTTCCAGTTTTCTCCATTCCTCTCTAGTTGAAGTTACTCATCATCCTTCCGTTTCGTCAGATCATCGCCCCGTTCTTTTAAAACTTTTTTTGCATTCTTCCTCTGTTCCCCCTTCCCCAGTCTGGTCGCTCGACGATTCAGTTTTAACTGATCCTGTTTTCTGTGCTGAAATTCGCTCTTTGATCTCGTTTCCTGTGCAACAACTTTCTTCGTCTGACGACCCAGTGGCTCTGTGGCTTTCCACGAAAATTTCGATTATTTCTTTCGCACGTCAGGTTTCTTTCTCTTCCCGTACTTCTCGCTATCAAGATACTGATGTTCTCCGTCGTAAATTGCAGACTATTTCTCTTTCTGGTCCTTCTTTTAACGTGTTTCAAGCTCAACTTCGTCGTATTCTGTTTACTTTTGCTTCATCAGCCCTTACTCGTCTGAAATTCACTCACTTGCGGTTTCACGACGACCCCTTTTCTAGTTTGAAGTCCCTTGAGGAGTATCATGTTAAAAGCAACACAATTTCCTTTCTTTCGCTACCTGACGGATCTACAGTTACCGACCCTTATCGTATCTGTGAACTTAATTTTTCCCATTATTCTGATCGTTTTCAACACCGACTCCTTTCTCCTGCAGATACCTCCCCTCTTCTTCATGTCCTCCCTCAGATTTCACATTGTTTTTTTGATTCCCTTGTTTCTCCTATCTCTCCTTCTGAAGTCCGCTGTGCAATTTCCAGTGTGAATGACCGTTCTTCCCCTGGCGCGGACGGTCTTCCGCTCTCATTTTATAAGAAGTTTCTTCCTTCTCTCCTCCCGCTTCTGGTTGCTTGTTTTAATGCCGTTTTTACTTCTTCAAATTTTCAGTCTTCTGATTTCACTTTTGCTATTCTCTGTCTCATTCCCAAAACCGGAAACCTTGGTCTTTTTTCTAACTGGCGTCCTATCTCTATTCTTAATACTGACTACAAAACCTTTGCTAAAATTCTCGCTTTTCGCCTCAATCCCGTCTTGCAGCATTTAATCCACCCCGATCAAACTTGCACTAATCCCTCCCGTTCGAGTACAACCAACATTTCCACCATTCGCAACTTATATTTTCTTGCTTCCCATCTTTCCGAACCTCTCGAAATTTTTAATATTGATCAGAAACAAGCTTTTGACTCCATTAATCACTCTTATCTCTTTGCTGTTCTTCGTCATTTTGGCTTTTCTACTCTTTTCTGTCAAGCTCTTATTAATCTTTACTCTCACTCTTCTTTCCGTATTCGCACTTCCACATTCATGACAGCTACCATCCCCTTCGACAACGGGATCCGGCAGGGTTGTGCCCTTTCGGGTCAACTTTTTACGCTTGCATTTGAACCTCTCTTAATTTGTCTGCGTTCTCGTTTGTTTTCTGTGATTCCTCGCAGTATTGCTCCTACTCGTCACCACCGCATAGTGTTGTCTGCATATGCTGATGACCTCACTCTCTTTCTTCGCATTGAACGTTCTTTCGGTGTTGTCCTTTCTGCTTATCGTGAGTATGCTTCAATTTCCGGTTCCGAACTTAATCTGTCTAAATCTGCAGGTCTGTGGGACGGATCGTGGGTGGCACACGGTGATCGCCCTTGGGGTGCCCGTTGGTCATCCTCGGTCATTAAACTTCTTGGTGTGTACGTTGGAAATCCCGTGGCGGTTTCTGATGCCACATGGATTCCTTTGGTTCAGCAGCTCAATCGCCGTCTTGCTCCTTTTTGCCGGTTCAAACCTTTTTTGTCCTTTTTTAGCAGAGCACATCTGGTTTCTTCCTTTCTTCTTCCCATTCTGACGCATTCGTGGTTCGCTTATTTTCCCTCACCCATTTTTCTCCAATCCGCTCAACGTTTGATTACTGATTTCATCTGGAATAAAGTTCACTGGGTTCATCGTTCTACTCTCGTCCTTCCTCTGTCATTTGGAGATCTTGCCCTCCCAGATCTTTTTCAAAAATCTAATGCTATTCATCTTCAGACCTTTCTTCGTTCTTTTTCTCATCCTCAGATTTCATCGATTACTATTGTTGATACTTTACATTTCCCTCGCAGTCCGTTTCTCCCTCTCGCTACTTTCCTCCGTATGGATCTCTTCCCCCTCATTTCAGATCACTTTCCCGATACTTATCGCACCGTCTTTTCCCTCTGGCATTCCTTATGTCCCGTCCGTCACCCACCTACCTCAACTAATGATCTGCTTGCGGAACCTGTCTTTTACTCTTCTGCACTCCGTTCTCCCTCTTCACCGTACTTGTGCTTCTCCACCTGGTTCGCCAGTGGCGTGGTACAGGTTTCCCAACTTGTAGATGCTTCTCTCCGCTGGAAGTCTCCTTCCCAAATCGACCCCTCTCTTGCTGACACTCGCTTACATCGCGCCCAGCTCCGGTTGCTTCATATTCAGCTTCAACGCCTTTACCCGTCCCTCGTGAATTCTTATGGGTTAATTGTTTCTTCTTCGGCGTCCCCTTGCCTTCCTTTTCTGGTTTATTTGAATGATGTTCCCTTTCTGGTGCATCAAGTTACTGCAAAACTCTTGTACCGTCACTTTCTTACTTATTTTAGAACACCTCTCGCTATTCCTTTTGTGCCACCTGATGAAACCTCTCAGACATGGGTCGATTCACACACTTCTCTGGCTTCCCCAAAAGCTACTGATATTCATTGGCTACACCTTCATTGTCGCTTGCTCACACCACGGACTCTTCATCATTTTGGTCGCCTGTCTTCTCCTTTCTGTTTTTTCTGTTCAACGTTCGGTGATGTTCATCACGCATATGACTCCTGTTTAGTTTTACAGCCTCTTTTTTCATTGATGTTTGCTCTTCTCTCCAAGGTCTGTCCTTCCTTTCACTCTGTTTCACATTACTATTTTCTTCGCCGTCATCATCCTTTCGCTGCTGTTCACAATCCAGTTTGCGCGTTTTTAATTTTGCAGGCCAAACTGACTATTTATTTATACTATCATACCAGTGTTGATCGGCCTGCTCTTCGTCGATATCATCCTGCGAGAGTTTTTCTGTGCCGTAGGTTTCGTTCCTCGATCAAGTCCGTCATCCAACTTGAGTACGAGGTAGCTCTGGCCCGGCAGACAGTTCCTGCTTTCTTCTCGATCTTGTCCTCCCACCTCCCATGGTTTAGGGTTGGGCATGGGTTGATTCAATTCGTTTGATCAGTTTTTTTTTCTTGTTTTTGTTTTGGTGTACTGTTTTCTTCACTTTGTTTGTTTTTGCTTTTCCGGGTTGTTGTCTTGTTCTGTTTTTGATTGAGCTGCAGGTTTTTTTCCCTTGTATTCATTCTTTTCCTCTGATCCTGTTGTTTTTCCTTTAAAATTTTTTACCGTTTTCCTTTTCTTGTTTTTGATGGCCCTTTGATAATGTTGTACTGTTTTGCTTCCTTGAGATTCCGGTCTTTTCGTTGTTTTTTCCCCTGTGATTTGTTAGCTCATTCTACTGGTCGGTATATTCTTTCTTGGATAGTGCTTTTCTATACTTTTCCTCTTACTAGTGGCCCCGGCCTCTTTGTCTGAATTTTCTTGCTGTTTTGCGCTGTGATTGGATGTTTTACAGCTAGTTGCTTTGACTTTTTTTCTGTCCGGAGTCCGTGGGCATTTGTGTTCCTGTGTTCTGTGTGTATTTTTTTTCTGGTTTTTGGTGGTGCTGTGCAATCGGTTATTGTTTTTTTGTGTCGGTATTTTTGTTGAGTTGTTTGTCTATGTATTATTGTGTGCTTGCTTTCTATGTTTTCGTCGGCCACAGTTGTTGGTCGACGCATTTCTTGTTGTGGTGTTTTGTTGTACTGGTTGGCCACTAATTATTTGTGATCACTGTTATTGTTTGGTATAGTGTGATGCTTGTTGGGTGTTGTTGTTTTCCGTTGGGGTAGTCTGTGTTGTCTAGTTTTGCAAAATTTTTTTGGCGTGTTGTGTTTCTTTTGTGCTTGTTTGTTTACTGTTGTTCCTGTTCTTCTTTTTTGTACTGTGTTTCCTGTATGTGGTATTCCCGTGTTTTTGTAACTGCTCTTGCTTTTTGCACGTGTTTTGTTTAGTTGCTCGGATGGCGGCTGTCCTACTCGCTCTGCTCCTGTGTGAGTTTTTTTAATACTGTGATTGTATTTTACCTATACTGCTACTGTGATAATCTTGTTTTTTACTTGTTTGTGTATGTTCTACTTTCCTGTTTCAGTTGGCTCCGAAGTTTAGGGAGCCTTTTTTTTTCTCATGCCCTGTGTTTCATGTTCACTTTTTTTGCTTTGTTTTATGAACTTTGAATTACTTAGTGTGGCCCTGTTGGTCTCGTTGTGTTTTTTCATTGAGTACTCAGCCTTATCTCTCGTTTTCTATACAGTGTGCTTCTCGTGTGTATCTTGTCTATTGGGTTACGTTGACCCAAGGAGTTGGTCAACGCACTATTTGCCTTGTGCTCATTTTTTTACTGTGCCTCTTGTGTTTTTTTTTCTTGACTGTATGCGACTACATGTGTAGTGAAGTTGTCGTTTGGGGCAGTTTTGTCTTTGATTACTTTTTAAGTGCACTTTTTGTGTTTTCGTTTTTGTGTTTTTTTGCACTCAAGCTAGGGTTCTACGTCTTGCTTCGTGTTTCTCCTGTCCGGGTTTTTCCTGTAATATTTTATTTTTTCTCGGCCCAGCCTTCTGTTGCCGTGCACGACTGGACGTACATTGTGTTGTTTTCAATGTGTTATGGTGCTATGCGATCTTGTTTCCGCGTGAGTCTCTCTATAGCGCCACGTCGGCTTTCGGGGTTTCTCAGCGCGCGACTTCTTGTTTTAAGTATGAAATTTGAATTCAGTGCGATTTTTTTTTTGTGAACCTCGTGTGCCTTTTTGGCTACATTTATTTTGTGTGATGCGGCGGTTTTCCCCTTATTATCATGTATTCTTCTGTGCAGTGTCCCTTCTGACATACATGCGTCGCTTCGTATTTCGTTTTTAGTTACAGCGGTTGGTTAACACCCCTCTTTATGTGCACGGTTTTTGTTTCTTATGTTCTTCTTGTACTAATGTTTTGGCCACTGCTGCATGTTTTAAGAAGTACAGTTTTGTTTCTCCTGTCACTGTATTGAAGTGTCAGTCAATTTGTGTTGTGTTGTATTGTTGTTGTGTTTTTTACCTGTCACTTTTGTGTTCGCGCTGCTATGTACTAGTCTTTGGAATGTGTTTTCTTCCTCCCTCTGGGGTTTGGGTTTTGTGATGTGTGTGTTTTTTGTTTTTGTTTTCTGTGTTTCTTTTTTATCTGTATATATTTTAATCTTGTTCTGATATTACCAGTTTTCTTTCCTCCTTTCTTTTTGTGTTGAGACTTCTTGGCCTCGTCTCTTTTAATACAGTCTCATGTGACTGAAGCGTATCACATGTACTTTGCTTTTAGACTAATAAAGGTTTATTTTGAAGGCAGTGGAAGCGTATCCGGCGCATAACTGGAAGACCCTGGGTTCGATTCCCGGTGGCGGCCGATGAGAATTTTTCCGTGACTCACTTATAAACGTGGAAAGAGCGATTACTTCTAATTTGATGTTTAATTTATTGTTTTATATTTCTAGGGTATAGATAACATTTTTAGGCGGAATGGTAATCCGGGCAACGCAGTTTTGTGCAGTGATCCTTATGCAAAGATGGTCATTAAGAGGAGCAAAGATCGTCGTTTAGAGGGGTGAGCAGTCTTTTAATAGAGGGAAAGTTTAGCATTAGCGCTATGGGTTTTGAAATCGGTTCCATAGATAAATGATCATAATGAAGAGTGGTCTTGAAATAGTGCTGGTCGCTAAGAGAAGTTTCAGTGTATTTCCTTGTAGCAAGTTTAATAAATTTATGAACTAAGAGTTTAGTCGCGCTTGAAATACGTAATTTTGAGCAAAGCTTTTCCGGGCGTCACATGCTCCTAGAGATATAAGATTCCTTCTGGGGAAGAGAAAATAAGTCTGTTCTTTATTCCTGCGAGACATTATTTACTGACTTACCTGTCTATCGATAAAAACTGTGTGGGGCTCAGTAATAAAGAGCTACCTATATAAGGCATCACTTACAAATTCCTCGCAACCATGCTTTCCAAAATGTCAATACTGCTAAAGAACAGCTTTCCCTTGTCAAGGAATATATCTGGCAGCTTTTACACCTCCCGCAAATTGAGAACGAGGAATACTAGTGACAGTTCTGAAAAACTAGGTTCATGAATAAAGGAAAGAAGATCTATCAATAGGAGGATTTAATTAAAATTTATGAACACCGAAAAAGTGAAATTTTCAGAAATGTGTAATGACACTTGGTGACTATCTTTCCGAGAGAAGCGTGGCGTTATGAATAAATGAACCAGGAAAGAGACCGCTTTCTTTAAACAAAGTTTACTGAAAACTTTGAAAACGAAAATAAATGCAACATAGATGATATTTCGATGTAAAAAAATAAATTATTTATTTTCAAGTTCTAAAAAAGTTGTGAAAACATCGTGCTGCTTGTTTTCTTTCCACGAAAACTAGATTGAGAACGTCAGGATAATAAACTCTGTTTAAGAAAGTATAGTTTGTACATACCAGTTAATTAATTCATGTTATTAATGTGAAATTTTAGGTTGTTATACATAGTTCATAAGATAAACCAATGCTTCAAATTAAGTTTAATTTTATGCATTAGGCCAACCAGCTGAACCTCCGCTCCTAAATAAGCAAGTATTTGAATAAAGAGAAGCAACTGAAGGAGGTCCAAAAGTTCGGGAAGTTATTTTGGAAGTTTTACGGATATTAATGCGATAGTTTACACATGATGTTAATTGCTTGCAGATTCTGTAACTATTGTACCTCACGTAAAAATAAAGATGCCTCCCCAGTGGCGCAGTGGTCTCAGCGTTGGATTCTTACTATTCGCCTGAGGTGGGTCCGGGTTCGAATCCATGCAAGACATTGTGTTTTTCTTAGGGGACTGGCTCTCTCCCTTCCCTGGAGCTTCTGTCCCTAAGTTGCGTACGGGCAACTGCTTATAGTTCACCGAGTTGCCCACGGTGATCGTAAACCACTAAACCCAAGAATAATGAAGCGTTTCAACAGTAATACAGAGTGGAACAATAAGTTTACCACCGAATATTTAGGTTGAATGAATGAAGTCTTCGAACTAATAGTCTTAAATTTAGTACCCAAAAAGCATTTTAATTCGCACATTTCACATTTTTTCATGAAGATTTTACAGACTTTCTGCTGTTTTGCTTTCGGACTTTATCTTTCAAAATACATAAGAAAATTAACAGCAGCTAGCTGAAAGGTTTTGCCCTAAAAGATATATGGTTAGTCTTCGTCACCGTTTCAGTGTACGACACTGTTTCAAATATGAATTCTAGAATCGAATATGCAAACATATATTTTTTGTACATGTACACATGCGTATGGTGGTAGTTTCACTACACGGGGAAGCTTTTTGCTGCCTTGAAATCGGAAAATGCTTGGAAGTGTGAGTGAAATTTGTTGCAATCATGGCAAAAAAGAACATTTCAGATGAAATGGTGACAGTATCAAAATAAAGCAAATTCATACCCTTTTGCTGATAAACTGTACATTTAGAAAATGCTATAAAATGCGTAAATCATGACTGATGATTAAAGCTACCCGATGCAAAAAGAAATTTCCTGCTAAACGTATGAATGAGAAGGATTAGCCTGTCAAAGACGGATGAATATAAAGTGATACTACACGCACGTGAACATTTTTGGCATGCTTGAAACCTGTGGATAAATAATCTCAGCATATCCATCAGGCTGATATAAAGAACGGTAAAACCTTTTAATAAAGATCAAAGAGATGGTGTCACTGGTTGTATTCGGGTATAAGAACTAATAATGATTTCGTTTGTTGCTTAGCAACAATCATCCACAGCTGCTCAAGGGAGTAAACAAAGATAATACGTAGTGATTACGGATAGATAAGTGTTTTCTCTCGTAGCATGGACAACAATACCACAAATCTGTGGCTTTCCTGTCTTTTTGAACTTGGTTTTACGTATTTTACTCAAGCATTCTGGCAGGAGCGACCATTTCTTTCCTTCGTATTACAACCACTTCCAGGTAGTCCCTATTACAATTTTCCCATTTTTGGATAATATGCCAAATGGATTTACCGTAATCCAGAAATGACGGTGTATTAGTTGTTTAGTCGTTTTTCTGCTGACATATGATGACACAATACTGACGAACACATTCAAAGTTTTTCATATTCGGAATAAATAGTTGCTGAACATCTTATGTGCATGCGCATAAAAAACGAGATCTAAAAATATAAACAGCAGCAATTTTAATAAAAAAGAAAGTATGCGAATCAATCTCTAAATACACAGAAGCCAGAGAACGGCAAAAATAAGTGACAGAAGAGCAGCTTGCCTCAAGCTGAATACCATAGCAGTGCATTATAAGAATATTGATTAACTTGCATACACAATTTTATGTCTGAAAGTGGGACACTATTATGAACTAAAGGAGCCATATGGTTGTTATGTAAATATTGTAAGAGCTTAAGTACATCACAGGCTTTCATAATTTGGTATATCCTTGAATAAAGAACAACAGACGCTGTCATCCGTAAGGACAATTTCAATAGCACCATTGAAGTTTCATTTGCCGCCCCGCTCGGTAGCGCAGTGTCTAAGCGCTGGCTTCTTATCTTTCGTTCAAGAAGGGTCTGGGTTCGATCGAATCCCGATGAGTCATGGATGTTGTGTTTGTCTTACGGCATTGGCTGTCTCCCTTTACTGGAACCAGTGGCCTTAAATTAGGGACGGGCGACTGCTTATAGTCCATTGAGTTGCTCATGGTGGTCGTTATACCTTCAATAAAAAAAGTTTCATTTAAATTCGTAACCAACTATTCTCAATCCCCTACTGGATGATTTCCCCAAGTTTCTTCCACAAATCGCCGTTTTCAGAAACTCTTTTCCGTGTCTCTCCGAAAGCTTTCGAATTCCACTCTAAATCTCCTACGTAGTCTTCTCCTGAGTCTTTTCCTGTTCCTTAGTATCCAGTTTAGTATTTCAGTTGTCCAAATATGTTGAATTAACGAAGCAATATATCCTGCCCATTGCCACTTGAGAGAATCAACTTTGATATCAACCGCGTGGTGACCAAGTGGTATAAGCCAAACTGGCTTCTATTCATTCATCCCAGATGGGTCCGGGTGAGGCATGGATGATGTATTGGTCACTCTTCTTTCTCAGGAAGTTGTGGCCTCGAATTTGAGACGGAAGATTGCTTATAGCTCACTGAGACGTTCATGACGGCCGTGAGACCCACAAACAAGCAAACTTTGATAATGATGTCATCCACTCTTCTGATATTATACTTTGTTTAAACAGATTACAAATAGCAAATTGCATCACGCTTAATATGAGTAGGTTTTGCCTGAAACAGACTTATGAGCAGACTTCAAAATTATAACTGTAAAGGTGTCGATTTCCGGATATTATTCACTTTTCATCAGGTGATAGGTACTGGGATATGCATTTTTTTCTGTATCTTTGTTCTTACCTCTCCTCGTCCCATGCCCAACAGTAGAGGATTTCTTAGGGTTTAAAGAACACCGTACAAAACTCGATGGGCGAGAAGCAGACACATATTCTTAATTTAGGCCATTGGTTCCACGAAAGGGAGGGAGCCAGTGCCGTAAGGTGAGCACACGAGTCCCGGATGATGAGCACATCATCTGGGACTCGAAAATGAGTCTATCTCTTCTGAAAGGCCTGAAGCCAGGGCTTAGACCAATGCGCTGCAGGGAAAGCTTACTGTACTTGTATCAAGCCTATCCATTCCACAAACGCTCATATTTGCCTCAAGTTTTCTACGCTGTAGAACGATGGAGGGCTGCATACTAGGGTCAACCTTAAAATTTTGCATTAGTTTTTTTCGCCCTGGCTCCTTACGAGCTTGAAGGAGGGTGCTTTTAGGGGTTGCTAGCAAAAGAAGAAAGCTGACGAGTTTGAAACATGCTTCTATTAAACAGTCTCTATGAAAAATAAAATAGGCAGGTACTTTGATGAAATTTTTGACTTTTAACACGTACTGTACATTCATAGAGAACAGGCAACTAATGTGCCTTAACCATTTTACCGGTTGGAACGAATTAATTCAATGTTAGCAAAATGAGGCTGAAACCAGCTTGAAAAAGTATGTTCAGTGTTCAAGAAGTTAACCAAACGCAGCTGGGGAAATCAGTGAACCTGCGCATCAGAAAGCATTGCTTTTCTCTACCCTTTGTTATTTAGACTGGTCGTTTAGGGGATGTTTGACCCTAATCTTTCCTGACTTATTGCCTGCTAAAAGGGCTATAACAATTATAACGAAGTAAATTTCTCCGTCATTTTTGTCCACGCCGGGGCTCAAACCCGGGTCCCCTCATTCCGGAATAAGTCGCTCTACCAATTGAGCTACGCGAACGTTCGTTCTGACTGCTATCTGCCTTTATGTCGTGTGCGTTCTGCTGGGCAGGCACGTCACATCTCCCCGCCCCCGAAAAAGGGCCGGGGCATGAGCCACGGGTCAGCTGTGACCATGAATCGTTGCAGGCAGCCATCCGCTGTAGAACGTTCACCTGAGAACTCCCAGTCAATCTGGTGCGTGGAATGCAGCGTCACACACATTTATTTTTCGAAGCGCTGGAGAAGGAATTCTCTTATTTTTCCTATTTCGCGGTGTGGAAAGAACATCACGCCATTGCGAGATGTTGAACGGTCGAGTCCCTGTTTGGGCGCCATTATAACAAAGTAAATTTCTCCGTCATTTTTATCCACGCCGGGGCTCGAACCCGGGTCCCCTCATTCCGGAATAAGTGGACTCGGGTTCGAACCCCGGCGTGGATAAAAATGACGGAGAAATTTACTTCGTTATAATGGCGCCCGAACTTCCAGGATGACCCGCCCGTTCAAAATCTCGCAATGGTGTGATGTTCTTTCCACACAGCGAGAGAGGAAAAATAAGAGAATCCCTTCTCCAGCGCTTCAAAAATCAATGTGTGTGACGTTGCATTCCACACACCAGATTGACTGGGAGTTCTCAAGTGCAAGTTTTACAGCGGATGGCTGCCTGCAACGATTCCTGGTCACGGCTGACCCGTGGGCCATTCCCTCGGCCCTCTTTCGGGGGAGGGGGGGGTGACGTGCCTGCCAGCAGGACGCACACGACATAAAGGCAGATAGCAGTCAGAACGAACGTCGGCTTAGCTCAATTGGTAGAGTGACTTATTTCGGAATGAAGGGACCCGGGTTCGAGCCCCGGCGTGGACAAAAATGACGGAGAAATTTACTTCGTTTAACAATGGCAACGAACCTGATAAAGGAGAGAGATGTTTGAGTCACTTGTTCCTAACCAGCGTCATGATGTCCTTGTCAGGCAAAGTAGTTTTTCCCCCACCATGACTTAGGTAATGGGGCCGAGAATAGGGGACCATAAGCGAACATCAATTACAAGAGAAATGTTTATGATTCGTACTGCTCAAATATGAGAAAGTAGGGAAATATTTCGCCGTAAATTTCGTTAAACCCGAACTCCATAGAATATTTTGGGCATCGTTTGGTTAAGGAACATCGGCCGCTTAAACGGTTTATCAAATTGCAGAAAAAACAATTTTTAGACTCCTAGGAACTAAATAAATCAAATTTAGCGCAAGTGTACAGCTCAGAATCCTTAAAGCTCCTGAATGGCACACTAGTGTACTTGAAAAAATGGTATAGATATATTTAAAATATCGCAGTAAGCGGTAATGCTTCTTACTCAATGAAATCCTCATTTTTACAGGAAAATATTTGAAAACCTAAATTTTATACATTCCTGTATAGAAATTGGTTATATATTTCGCAACATAATTTCCATGATATTGATATAACAATTTATGGGAAAGGTGCCATATCACCACAAAAATTCCAGGTAAGTGCTGATACTGCGTAATTTTTCAGCCTCATACGTAAACCGACATGTGACTGTGTGGAAGGCAACCCACGTCGCAAACATTCGCACACGATGATATTCTGTATTTAAAATAACCGGAATTAGTTTGATAACGTGCGCCATTTTCATTATTCATCGTGCTCTTAGTCAAAATGATGATGTGATTAGGAGTTTTGGTCCATCTCTAGTTTAGATTCTATCCAAAAAATTTAATTTCCTAGAAGAACCCTCGAAAAATGTTGGAAGTTTTAAATAGTATCACTTTTTTCAATTGTAATCTCAATGTCTTCAAGAAATCTTTCAGTCTTCTCGGATATTCCTCTAAAACATCCCCTAATCTTGAAACAACTGCCGCTCCTTTCTCGCAGAGCTGTTAAATTTCATCTTGTAAAGTTCAATACTATGTAAACTTTTCTGTTTTCTTTTCTTTTTTTTTTTTTTTTTTTTTTTCAATTTTACAAATTCTGGGGAATGCCACATCTATTATTGTTACGTTCTTTTTTTCTAGTGACAGTAATATTAATGTAGTTTTGCGATCTACCCCTCCCTCCCCCCACCCCTCATTAATTCTTGAATTAATGGGCGAGGTGGAAGTATTGAATTAATTATGTAAATTAGATGTGTGTGTAAACAGAGGTAAAGTAGTTAAAAGGATAATTGTGAGAACAAGGAAAAGATGCGCCGAAAATAGTCAGTCTTGAAACAGCTCCGAAAGAAGGAAAAGACTCCGGTTTTGAGGTTCTGGCGTGACCTGGTCCGACTGCTGGAATTGAAAAGACTCCGGTTTTGAGGTCTGACGCGAATTGGTAAAAGTCCGACTGCTGGAAATGTATCCCGCAGGCTAAAGTATATGAACTGTGAGTGGCATGTAATATGCAAATGAGCCACTGATTTAAACCAAAAGTGAAGTTGGGTGCGTCTACGGAAGTATAGACGAAAAGGAGAATCCCGATATCGAAACCAAAGTTTGGAACGACGTTGTGGAGGACTCGTTGGTGGCGGGTAATTTGCTATCGGGCAAGGCAAGTAAAAGCGTCCATGCCGAAGCCTGTATGTAACTAATCCTGAAAAGGGACGGTTCTGTGTAAAGTCCTGGATGGAAGGCTGTGACGTATATTCTAAATTAACTTTCCTTTTTAGTTTCTTTCCCTATGTTAATCTTGAATTTTTTCTCAGTTATACTTCACACTTAACGTGATATCTTTTTTCTCAAATGAATACTGTTGGCAACGTAATTGAGGTTGAATGAATGTGACGTATGCCTGTTACGAGATAAGAACGATAGATATAAACTACGATGCAACAGTTGCTTGTGTGGTGAATGGTGGAAAGTGGAATGTTGATTTGTGTTATGTGATTTCTATAGTACCCTATAACGAAGTAAATTTCTCCGTCATTTTTAGTCCACGCTGGGGCTCGAACCCGGGTCCCCTCATTCCGGAATAAGTCGCTCTACCAATTGAGCTACGCGGACGTTCGTTATCGCTGCTATCTGCCTTTATGTCGTGTCCGTCCTGCTGGGCAGACACGTCACAACCCTGAAGTGCTATAACCTGTGCTGGAGAAATAAAAGTCCATTTCCGTAAGTTTGACTTCTGTTTTAAATGTTTCGTCTGGCTGTTAAGGTTTAACTTAGGAACTATTTCATCGTATGAGTATGTTTTTTTAAATAACGTATCAGTACGAAAAGACGTTTACGTTATAAGGCACTCTATCCCAAGCAGAGAGACGCCACGCCGAAGTCAGATTCGTTAGAGGCTGATGAACCTGCGGGGTGGAGAAATATTCTGAACCTTTAGCTTCGCCCACAGAGGAACGAGGAGGGATCCGGGATTCTCCCTTCCGCACTTCGTGTAGAGAGCGGAAAGGAACATCGTCGACAAATTGCAGACAGCCAGCAAGAAACGTGTGTGTGTGTGTGTGTGTGTGTGTGTGTGTGTGTGTGTGGGGGTTCGAACCTTTCGACCAAATTCAACACCGAATTAGTGTCAGTGCAATCCAGTGTTGACAACTCAAATTGGATTTAATCAGACCATCCAAAGTCGTAAGTACAATAAATACTCAACATAACTCTTGATTTATCTACGTCACGGGTTTGGGAATAATTGCTCGGAATGCTGTAGAACTCAAGCCTATGTGGCTGACTGACCATACCAGGTCTAATATGAATTGCCTAATGCCGTCGGTCAGTAATCAGTCGGTAGTTAGCATTCATGAACTACGATAAACCGCATCTTCAAGTTTGCAGCTAAAATCAAGGCTTCTGCTTATGTTTAAATAGAATATTCTGCAGTGACGTCTTCTTTATTTTGTTTTATCTTTTATTGTGTGTTTAATTGATTAAATATGGCAGTCGTCTTGTGCCAACCCCTGAATCCAATTGTGTTATTCTGATTGTCAGTTAAATTGTTTTCGATAGGTTTAATAAGTGTCGGTTGATAATTCTCTCGTCCCAATAAGACTTCAGCGATAACGTATCCCGAAATAACTTATTCTCATTTTTCTAAATTCTAATGTTTACTCCCTGGGCGTGGCCATCGTCCGGCAAACTACCACTCTAAATTCTTGAAATGTTACTTTCGTTTGATGCGGCTTTATTTTCCAGGTTTATGTTCCTCCGCAAAGTTCTTACAAATGGTTAATCACATATTTTGCGTATGCACCATTGCAATAAATTTGTTGGGCCATTTCTTGAATTCTGTAGAGCTATCTTGTTGCATGAGTTCATTTTATGTCTTCTGTTTCGCCTTTCTCTTGGCGTACATACGTCTCAATATTCCCTTTCCTTGCATTAGTTTGCAGTGATCATTGTTGTGTATCATAAAGCAAGCGCCTTGTTTTTTCCTTGAGAGCTCCATTCTGTAGCAATCTTCAGTTCTTTTTCTTGGCTACTTTACCATCTGTGGCTATTACGTGTTGATCTCTTAGTTCTTTGCTGAGATGCAAAAAAATTTTGTTGTTTAAGGTTTCTTTTTCTGCATCTGTTTTTCTTTCCATTTCCTTAGATTACATGTCCTTTATGTAAATCAGTATACATGTTTTCATTCCTATTCTTGATGTAACGTTTTAAATCCGGTTTTTCTTTCTGAATGAATATAATGTGCATTTTTGTTTGATTTGTTTCCTGGTGCGTATTAGAGTCATTTCAATGATGAAGGACGTGATCGGCAGTGATAAGATATGGAGTGTTTTGATTTAAATTCTCTAGGTTTGTTTGAGTCAAATATATAAACGTGCATTTGTATAACCACGTAGCATTATACACTTGCGCAACTATCTGGAAAACTGTAAATTTTGCGAAGAGAAGTGTGTATAAATTTTTGTAAATAGCTTTAGGCCTAAATGCAAAATTATTTTTTTCAGTCCGACTTTTAGAAGTGCTGGCGGGCCTTTCTTTCTTTACCAGGAGGAAAATGTGTCTGCCCAATAGCGTTGGCTCTGTCTCTTCCCTGGGACCAGTGGCCATAGAATAAAGAAAAGCGATTGCTTAAATAATAGGATCTCATGGTGATCGCTAAACTACGAAACAAAAGCGTACGACCGCAAAATCCATTTCTTACATGGGATTCGAACTCTGGTGTAGTTGCTTTTTAAGCTAGAATATGGACCCAAGAATGCTTGACCACTGGGCGTCTTCTGGTATTTTTCTGTAGAATATTTATGAAAGTACACATGCGAAAAGTTTTCTTTTCCTTCCCATAAGATATTTATAAGTGTCGTCGTAATTATCAAGCTACACAATACGGTCTAAAGCTACTTACTGAATTTCAAGGGTTGTATAAGCAATATGATACGATTGTTGGCGGTGAAAAATGGTTAGGTAAAAATGGTTAAGTAACTAAGGAGAAAACAAGGTCATACAATCCGTGAGAATGGTGTATATCAAAATATTTAATCGTGCCAAGCTTTCGCCTTCCAACGGGAGGCTTTATCAAGGCGAACTTTCACCAAAACAACGATCCGTTTGGAGTTTGTTTGTTTTCTAACTCCAAACGGATGGTTGTGTTGGTGGAAGTTGGTCTTGATAAAGCCTCCCGTTGGAATGCGAAACCTTGGCACGATTAAATATTTTTATATGCACCATTATCACGGATTATATGACCTTGTTGTCTCCTTAGTTATTAATGGTGTACTTATTATCTTTTGGAACTTTCCTAAAGATCCCTTTTGGTTAGGTAGATCGTTTCTTTTCCAGAGAAGTATTGCATTCTACTGCGAAGAGGGATTTTCTCGGTGCTGGAGTTCGAATATAAAAGCAATATAGGAGAGAACAGAATCAAGCTAAGATTGAGTTTGTCTGGAAACGCAATCCTAATCCGAAGAAAGCTTTGCGATACATTTTTCTCTGGGTGCAAAAATCTGGAGAAGACGGCTGAGACGCGCTCACGTGAAAAATACTCCTTTTACAAGGCAGTACTATATCTGCAACGTAGGATTTGAAGCAGTTTCATTGTTTCTCTCTCTTTTGTCTCCCTGTGCAGACCTGAGTCTGTACCAAGGATTTTCACATGATTTTATTTCATAAAAAAAAGAAGAAAGAAAAACGAATTGTAACGTATATTATATTTTAACTTTCCTTTTGAGTTTATTTTTCTCTGTAAATTTGAGTTCGTTCGCTTAGACATTTTCAAACCTTAACGTTATGTCTTTTTCCTCAAACGAGAATGATGTTGGCAACACACTGAGGTCGGAACAAGAGTGACGTATGTGTGGCCGGATAAGAACGATAGATAAAAAGGCAATGCATCGGTTGTTTAAGAGGATTGATGTTATTGATGATAGACGTGCTGTTATACTGTGATTGAATGTTAAATCTCTGATACTGTATTGAGTACGCCAGTAAGCCATTTATGAGTGTGGAGTACAACCCATGCAAGCACAATAAAAGTATTTGTAAGTACTACTTGACCTGTTTCTTGTAAGGTGTATGGGTACTTTCTAATATTGCATTAACTTAGCACATATAACGTAATTACTGACTTAAGGACTAAGTTACAGCGAAAAGAAAATTACGTTATAGACTCTGAAGGAACATTTTCGCATTTATTCTAAAGCGATAATAGAAAAGAAACAAAAGGTATCGTCACTGGAAGTTGATTTTTCCGTGCATATGGCTCAAGCATTGTCAGGAATAATGTCTTAACTCCTTAACTGGCTGAAGCTAGTTAACTCGGGGTTACCAAATTCAGTGTTGGTAAATTGTGGTGAGTACCACGGGTGGTCTCGAATACCATGGGTAAATTGCGGCTATAACCTAAGGAAAGGGTAGATGACAGATGCTTAGGATTTACCCACACCTCCATGGGTAAACTGCGGCTGAAGGTTACGGGAAAGTAAGACAAGACAAAATATAATAGCCTACTTCCTTATAGTAATAAATTTCAACTAATATTTGTTTATATGGTTGCTGTAAAAGGAATAAATAACCTTTTGCCTGACCGATAATGTAGAGAGAAAGATGAAGTAACACTGTCATCACAAATACTAAATTTAAATATGCGTAGTACTTTATTATGCTTTTGAGGAAAGTTGAATATAGATAATTTCATTTCTCTTTCAGAAGTCAACTTCAGCTTACCGAAAAATTGATATTTTGAAAAATGTGATGCAAATTTCACCAATTCAAGTCTGGTCCTCTTGTATAATCTCTTATTTTCTTAGACAAACATTTATTTCCTTTGCATGGCAGTTTTGGATTTCCTTCTCCGAGTGACATCATCTGAGCTTTGGATTTTCGTATATGTTTCAGTTTGAAAAAAGTTTCAGAACTTCTATAAAGTTATATAAGCTTGAATGGGGATGATAAAAGCGAGTGTTAAACCGAGCATGAAAAGACTCGCATGCATTTGTCGTATGTTAATTCTGTTGATGCATAGCACAGCCTTGCACTTTAACGTAGGCCCAACACTGAGCCACCGTTTTTAGAAAGATAAGACTTTGGCTCATTGTTGGGCCTACTTTAAACTGCAAGGGTGTGGCTACCTGGAATGGCTTTCAGCATTTTTTTAACACAAGAAATATCCTTTTCTGTGAATGTCTCCAAACCACCAGAATTTTCTTCCACAGCAACGGTTTATTATCTTTGATGGACGTTCAGAAGTATCTTCTTCAGCTTTTCGCCGCAATTTTCTTGTGTAGTTGTAATGACCTAGAACGTCTAATGATTAATGATGATTATTTAGCCGCAATTTAACTACACCTAGGAAAATGGGCTGAAATCAGTTCGAACGAATGCAATCGCTATCAAAGGACTGGTCTGAATGAAGCTCGAAGGAGTGAACTTGCGCATCGGAAAGTGTTGCTTTCCCCTTAGATATATTATTCAAAGTGGTCATTTACGGGGGCAATTGATACTAACCATTTCTGGCAGATTCCCTTGTTAAAAGGGCCTTTACAAAAGCGATGAACCAAAAAAAGGAGAGAGAAAATGTTTCTTCCCAGTGGCATGATGGTCGTCTCCGGGGATTAGCCCTTCTCCACCATGCCTCGGGTCATGAGGCAAAGAATAAAGGAGTAGAAGGGAACGTTCATCCCCAATAACTGGTTTGTGGTCACTACTGCTGAGATGAAATGGCGAAAGAAATTATTTTGCCGTAACTTTCTTAAAACCCGACTGCTATCCAACATATCTATTTGGGGGAAGCAGAAAAGTTGGACTACCATCTTTTTCAAATGAATAGGCCGTTTAGAAGGTTAATTGATACGACAGGTATGCGAGAAAGGAACAACCATATCAGATATTTTACTTTGGCAAAATTGTTAACTCGGTATTGCATTTTTTTTGTTTTACGTTCCTGTATAGATCGATCCGTTTCAAGTTCTTCTAAGAAATTATTTTCAGTACCGACGTTCTTCTCCAAGAAATAAACCCATCGGAATTTGCTCCGAAGCCCTTAAGGCTATTAACAGGGTTAAAGAAGCCTTGTGGTGTTTCCTAGTGGGAGAAGATTATCATTTTTTTTTTATTTCGAAGAATCCAGACAGCCTAATTGAGTCTGCACATGTCAAAACCAATGCAGCCGCGCAGTGTGGGTGCGTTGCCTGATATCTCCAAAAGAGCAATCCATTAGCATTGGATACTGTCAAGCGTTGGTGCGAAAGCATCCGTAATTTGAAATCCTTTAATCTCTGAGCGTGGCTTTCCGGTATTTGCATAATCGGGAAACCATTTGTTTAGGGAATTGTCGTCTTGGTCTTATTCCTTTACAAATTTACCCTAATAGCACCTGATCCATTTAACGTGAATTTAAACATCAAGGAAGATACCCTGCCTAGTAATATGCGCTATTTTGAAATGAATGACATGGTGTTGAACTACTTTACTCCTAGGAGACGCTAGATATTGATTCACCAGATACACATATAAAGAATACGTCTTCCTCCGACGCAAGCTAACGACGAACATGAAGTAACCAATTAATTCAAAGGGTGTTTAAAATTATCATTTCTCCGAACACATCAGGCAGACAGGATATTTGCTAATCATAAGCGTATGTTTTCGTGAAACTAAAAATACACTTTGACAGCGACTTTCCTAACTGTCTTTATCACGATATAGATTTTACCAGAAGGTTATTAATGACGTAATTAGAAGTAATTAATGAACAAAGGAGATGACCAGTCTCTGATTTAAACTAAAGGTTTTCGGGAAAGATGATATGATACCATCTAAGGTTCACTTACCTGCTAATGGAACACACACAAAAATAAGTCACTTACGAGCAAATACTCGCAGAAACCATTCATACCTTCTTGAATGCACTAAAGCTGAACATCGTTAACGTCCTAAACTTAGCACTAGGAATATCACCAAGGGAGTACGAGCCCATCATGAAGTTTTTGTTGCCTACTTTGTCGCCGACCAGTTCAAGATCTACTTGTTTTCAATTATTTTAGCTTTGAAACATACTCTATACTTTGTCAAGTAATTACGATTCTCGTGTTTATCGTCGTGTTGCTCTATGTATCTATGTATTTTTTCCAAGGGAGTGCGTTGTTTACTTCTCAATAGATAGGTTATAAAAATATCATTCGCAGAGCCATGAAAATTCAATTCGGAAGAATAGATGACTTGTGCTAAAATATCATGAAAAACACTGGAAAATAACCATCTAAGCACGATACACTAGTAAAAGTGACAATGAGATAAAAAACTTTAATTACTGATAAAATGCATTAAAAATCGTTAGATCTTTCGGGTCCTGCCAGCAAGTACCCATCCTCAGACGCAATGAGACAACTAATGGATGAGGCAACATATAAATACACTAGGAAACATTAGAAGATGACGCATAGTTAGTACGCATGTGATGTACAGCGCATGTCCAACATAACCACAAGGTACGACGTCATGAAGATGAAAAAGGTGTTGTACAGTCAATTTTTGAGCAGAAGTTTCCATGTGAAAATAGGAACACTAGTACATTAACTTTCAAGCAGACATTATGGCTTGAATTTCGTTAAGGGAGAGGGGGGGTAATGGCCTGATGTGTAAGTTTAGCCTGAATGAGAGCGTGAACTGACTGGAACGGAACGTTAGGGAAAAGAGAAATGACATCGTCCATTATCAAGGGGGTAGAGTTCGAAGAGCTAAAAGCTTTAATGCGTTGAAAAGCCTCTGTAGAGCTAGAAATTGAATACTCAGAGTCGCGAGTTGAAGGCTGAAAAAAAACGTTCTAAAGTAACCTCAAGTGGACGAGTAGGACTGGCGAAAGCCGGACCCAAAGGTCTTACGTTAAAGCCCTCCTTGTGGGTCTTAAGCTTACCAAAAAAGCTCAGGAGTACGGGGACCCAAAGGTGGATGCATAAGATTGGAAATTGCAGAGGGTAATAGGTTGTGATTAAGTAATCTACTAAGAGAAGCAATAGCGGCCTGAGTAGGATCAAGTTGTATGATCTGGTGTTCAGTTTTACCGATGACAGCGACATTTCATCGAAATCGAACCATTTTTACGCACGTTAAATATCTTATGACATCACAATCGCGAGCTTGTGACGTCATAAGATTTCTAAGCATGGGAAACATTAATGGGACGACGCCATGACACCAAAAATTGGAAATTGAAGAGGGTAATAGGTTGTGATTAAGTAATCTACTAAGAGAAGCAATAGCGGCCTGAGTAGGATCAAGTTGTATGATCTGGTGTTCAGTTTTACCGATGACCTCGACCATTTTCCTATCATAACCTGCTTTATTTACGCTTTCCAACAGTAGGTTGAAGAAGAGTATATGCTCCAGCTTTGTCCGTCCGCCTGTCCCCACGATGACTCGCGTAAAAATGGTTCGATTTCGATGAAATTTCAGTATATGATAGGGATCACCTGGGGACGAACCCTATTGAAAATGGGTGAAATGGGGTCAAAGGTCAGGACATAGGAGCGATATCCATTCCATTGCCCTTATGCGTCATAACTTGAGCAAAAATGGTTCGATTTCGATGAAATTTCAGTATATGATAGGAAACCCCTGGGGACAAATTCTATTGAATATGGACGAAATGGGGTTAAAGGTCAGGACATAGGATCGGGATCCATTCCATCGCCCTGATCCCGTACTATTAAAGCAGCAATTCTTGTATGTATGTAAATTTTATTTTGAAAACGGCTCTATGGATTTTGATGAAAGTCGTTAACCTACCGTTTTCTGGTACTAGAAATAGATTTAGCTTTATCTCGACTTTAGGAAAATTTGTTTAGTGATTAAAATAACCACCCCGAAGTACCACGTTTTTGGTGTCATGGCGTCGTCCCATTAATGTTACCCATGCTTAGAAATCTTATGACGTCACAAGCTCGCGATTGTGACGTCATAAGATTTTTAACGTGCGTAAAAATGGTTCGATTTCGATGAATTTTAGTATGTTGTAGGGGACCACTGGGGACGAACCCTATTGAAAATGGACGAAATGGGATCAAATGTCAAGGCCCAGGACCGAGATTTATTCTACAGCCATTATCCTCATACCTTGAGTACTGATTTCTGGTATGTTGGAAAGCGTATCATAATCAATGCATTGCATGATTTTAATAACTTGTTAAATAATACAGTTTGATCAAATTTGTCCGCTGAAATATTCGGCAGCTCATTACTAACTAATTTCCCTGCTGTTTGTTTTTCTTGTATGCAAATAAGCAGGTGTTCCTACACTTTTAAGTCTGCCCTGGAGCAGTGAGGGCTTGGGACGTGGCTGACAACTGCTTTAGAAGAGATGAGTGCAAGACAAAGTAACTGGCTTGAAGGGAGTTAAAGGGCAGGAAGATATTGATTCAGCGTTTTCTTATTTCCCCTCAACCCTAATTCACGAAAACCTTTGCTTTCAGTCCGTTCTCCTAGGCATACAATTTCCTTTTCAACAGTGCTACTACTAGTGCAAGTGGCAGTACCAGATATTTGTTATACGGGTATGTAACTCTCCAGGTTTTACTAATGTTATTAATAATGGATCGACGGATCATTAACAATAAAAGATCGCAAAAATAATGTCAGATTCTAAAACAAAAATGACGCCAAATTATTTTGTATTCCAAAAAGTGCAGCAAAACTGAAAGTACCCCGGGATGGAGGGAGTGCACGTATCCCTTTGCAGCCAGAAGTAAAAATCATTTAAAAAATCTTTGTTTCGGTGTTTCGTAAAAGTTGTTATCTAAATTTTCTCTCGCCCACCCGCTGGGGCACTGAGGCACATTTTGCCTCAGCAAAACTAATACTCACAGAACGCTGGGGCACGCAGGTACAAATTCCAGTCTCGGGACGTTCCTGCTTAGCACCGCTACGACTCGTAGAAGATGTCACACTAATACGCTTGATTACAAGACACCAAGGTTATTGAAATTGGAGCAATCTTATCATATATCCATAACTGTTAATGTAATTAAAAACTTAACGTCACGAAAAAGACAATAAACAACAGTGACGTAGTAAGGTATTTAATGTGCGCACTGCATGCTGCTCTGTCCCTAGACTGGGATACCGGTGCACACCATCTCTCGTGACATAAACGACTCACTCAAACACGTGAGACCGGTGTACGGTATAAATCAAGCAGACCAGTCCGTCGAGCATCATTTGGAATCTGTAACACGAGTGTTTTTTTTTTTTTTTTTTTTGGGTTGAGGGTTCAACGACTACCGTGAGCAACGCAATGTGCAATAAGCAGTCGTCCGTCCCTAATTAGGGTGACTGGCTCCAGGGAAGGGAGAGAGCCAGTGCCGTAAGACAAACACAACATCCATGCCTCACCGGGATTCGAACCCGGACCCCTTTCGGGCGAATGATCAGAGGCCATTGCTTAGACCACCGGGGCGGCCACGAGTGTTTGGTGCGACGTTTTTTTTTTTTTTTTTTATTGGAGGTTTAACGACCACCGTGAGCAACTGAATGGGCTATAAACAGATAAACAGTCGCCCGTCCCTAATTTAGGGTCACTGGTTCCAGGGAAGCAGGGAAGGGACACAACCAGTGCCGTAAGACAAACGCAACATCCATGCCTCACGGGATTCGAACCCGGACCCCTTTTGGAAGAAT
This sequence comes from Macrothele yani, assembly GCA_039090855.1. Lineage (NCBI taxonomy): Eukaryota > Metazoa > Arthropoda > Arachnida > Araneae > Macrothelidae > Macrothele > Macrothele yani. The sequence continues at coordinate 82,529,985 of CM077004.1, read as the reverse complement.
GATCAGAGGCCATCGCTTAGACCACTGCGCCACGGGCGGGGGCGGGGGCGGGGGCGGGGGCGGGGGAGGGACGCGGAGCGACTTTAAACGTGGCATGATAATTCGCCTGGTACGCCGATTTGAGCATCTCCAAAATGGCCTACGTCCTGAAAATTTCACGCACAGCCGTAGCAAGGATTTACCGTGAATGGCGAGACAGACGAATAACTTCCAGCAGTCGGCCATTCTGTTGACGAAAACAGGTGTTGGAGCAGGAAAGGCAAAGGAGACTGGATGGAATCGTGCAAGCGAACATAAAGAAAATCACTGCAGAATTCAACGTTGCTGAACCAAGGGTCATCTTCGAACACACCATATTTCGGACCACGTCGCGAATAGCCTTCGAGTCTGACGCCAGTCTCCTTTTACGCCTCCAACTCACCACCTGTTTTCGTTCACAGAATCGCCGATCGCCAGCATTTCTTGGCGTCACGCACTATTCACGTTTAACCCTTGCGGCGGCTTGCTTTGGAAAGCCCAGGAGAATGGCAATTTCGGAGCTGCTCGATTCAGCATGCCTGGCGTCAACTTTTATGACACCTTCAAAGTCACTCACATAACTCGTTTGGCTCACATTTACCCTCAGTTGAGTTTTAAATAAAGCTCGACGAGCTGGGCTACATGATTTCTTTTTCGTCCGCCGACTTGACGAGGTCTTAGGTGTTGCAGTGAACTGTTTATGTGATCAGAGCAGGTGTACCTAATAAACTGGCGTTTAGGTGTGTATTTATATCAGTCATCCTGATTTGACTTACTGCTAGTCGTAATCCAGAGAAAGAAGTCATTGGAGTTCAGATGCGACGTTAAGTATGGTAATCATAACGAAAAGCAACCAAAATTTGCATAAGTCAATAGAACGGAAGATAAAAGAGTCAACATACGACACAATCGTCGAGTTTCGTAAGTTTTGAAATTTCGTTTAATCGAATCATATGTGATAACTCGACGATGGTAGAATCACAGAGGAGGAGACAGAAATCTCGTAGGGGCTACTGGAAACGGTTGGCCCAAAAGAACAGAACAGCAACCCAGCTGATGAACATGGAACTAATGCGCGTTAACCGTCACTGTGAAAAACTAACTGCTTTTTATATTGTTTTAAAATTGTCAAGTCTCTCAGCGAAGCTTCTTCTACAACCTCTAGATTGGCACTATTTACCCAACGACTACGCAATTCAAGATCCCTCCTCTGGAGCGCCAGTAAAACTCACAAGATGTACGTCTGTATGTTTTCCACTATGTGTAAAATAACGACTAATTATTCAACTTATCATCATCATGTGTATTTATATGTGTTAAGAAGTTCCATAGTACGAGTTAAGAAGTTTCATATCTGTTAAGAAGTTCCATGTTCAGAAAGGCCCGCGACTGCATTCTTTTATATTGTACATTTTAGACATGAGGGTGCTTTTGTGATGGCATGAGATTATGCGATGCTCATTGAACATATATCATCATCATCATCATCATTGTCAACCATTATCAATCCACTGCTGGACGAAGGTCTCCCCAAGTTTCCTCCACAACGGTCTGTCTTGTGCCAGTCTCCTCCATGTCACCCCTGCATACTTTCGAATTTCATCCACCCATCACCCATGTGGTCTTCTTCTGGGTCTTTTCCTGTCCCTTGGAATCCAATCTAAAATTTCAGCTGTCCATCGATGATCTGTTCTTCTGGCAGTATGTCCAGCCCATTGCCATTTCAGGGATTTAACTCTGATCATGATGTCCTCCACTCTTGTCATTTTTCGGATCCACGAGTTCCTCTTCTTATCTCTCCTGGTTACACCAAGTATGCACCTCTCCATGCTTCTTTGAGTTGTCTGCAGCCTTTGTATGTCTCTTTTAGTTAAGGTCCACGTCTCTGCGCCATACGTAAGCACTGGAAGGATGCATTGATCAAACACTTTTCTTTTAAGACATAATGGCATATTGCTCTTGAAAATTATGCTGTTTCTTCCAAAAGCTCTCCAGGCAAGTTTTATACGCCGATTAATTTCTTCATCAATGTGACCCTCACTTGATATCTGCTGTCCAAGATAAACGTACGTGTCTGTTATCTCCAGCTTTTCTCCATCAATCGATAAATCTTCATTTCTTGTAAAAGCATTGAACATCACTTTTGTCTTCTGAAAGTTCATTTTTAATCATACTTCTTTACTCTTGTCAGCAAGTTCCTGGATCATACTCTGCAGCTCTGATGGGGTAGTTGTAAAAGTGACTACGTCATCAGCAAAACGAAGGTGGGTTAGATAATCTCCATTAATCTTTATCCACTTGTTTTCCCAGCTCAGCGACTGAAAAACACCCTCCAATGTGGCATTAAATAGCTTCGGAGATATGGTGTCACCTTGTCTCACTCCCTTTCCAATTTTTACGTGTGTTGTATTTTCAAACAGCCTAATCTTTGCACTTGCATTTTCATAGATGTTATTAATAATATTAATGTATGCATCTTCAATACCGCAGGTTTTCAGAGCCATTGTAACTGCTGATGGTTTCACCGAATCAAAGGCTTTTTCATAATCGATAAAAGCCATGCACAATGGAAGTTCATATTCCCTCGCTCTTTCAATTAGTTCTCTCAGCACGTGGATATGATCTATTGTGCTGTAGCCACTCCTGAATCCAGCTTGTTCTCTCGGTTGAGCCATGTCCAGTGTTACCTTCAAGCGGTGTGAAAGAACTTTAGTGAAGATTTTATAAACTACTGATAGGAGGCTGATAGGTCTGTAGTTTCCGAGATCCTCAATGTCACCTTTCTTATGTAGCAGGATCATTGTAGCGGTGTTCCAATCCTCAGGAATCTTTCCTTCATTAAGGCATCGAGTGAAAATTTGGGCGAGTACTGTTTCGATTTCTCCACTTGCTTCTTGTATAATGTCTACAGTAATTCCATCTTCTCCTGGAGCTTTTCCTCGCTTCATGTTCTTGATTGCATGTGCAACTTCTGCTGGAAGGACTGGAGGAACTCTGGTACTGGTATCTTTCATGATGTCTGGAGTGCATATATCATCCCTTTCATATAATTTGGAGTAGAAATCTTTCACTCTTGTCAAAATTTCGCCTCTATTTCTTGTTACAGAACCATCTTCTTTTCTCAGTGCCATAATCTGTTTTGTTCCCTTACTGAGATGTCCCTTTGTTTTCAATTGCTTTCCTCACTAGTTCACAGTTGAATTTCCTTACGTCTTCAGTGATACTTTTTCTTACTGTCTTGCATAGCTCTATATATTCCACTTTGGACGTCACATCTTCTTTAGCTGTCCTCATCTCTCTTCTTTTTTGCATCAACATTTTGGTTTTTCCTGATACTTTGTTCACATGCAACTTGTTCTTAGACCCAGCTAATTTTGTTGCTGTTTCCATAAGAGCTTTGGTTACTTTTCTGTTAACTTCAGAGATGTCCATTTCTTCCGATGTTAGGCCTTCTAAAGCAGAGAACCTGTTCTTCAGTTCTAACTTGAAGGTATTATGGTGTTTTTTAAGGTTGGTTATGTCAATAGATTTTGTTTGTCTTATGAGCTTGCCACGTTCAAGTTTAGTGTTGAGGTGCATCTTGCATCTCACCAATCTATGGTCACTACCTGTGTTGAACTTGTTTAGCACACTGCAGTCTTCTATGACGAATTTTTTGTTACACATAATAAAATCAATTTCACTTGTCGTCCCATTTGGATGTCTCCATGTCCATTTCCTGTGTGGCTTTTTCTTGAAGAAGGAGTTCAAGATGAAAAACCCTTCTGCCTCTGCAAACTCAACGAGAGTATTTCCACGCTGGTTTCTGTTGCCATGACCGAATTTAGCTACTGAAGTATCATTCTGTTGTTGTTGCCCTATTTTTGCATTGAAATCTCCCATAATTATTTTCAAGTGCTGCTTACCTTTATTATTTAGATGACAAATTTCCTCATAAAATTCTTCAATTTCTTCTTCAGGATGACTTGTGTTGGGTGCATAAGTTTGAATAATCTGAGCCTGGTATCTTTTCGAGAGTTGGATAACAAGTCGTGCAGCTCTGTCAGAGGAGCTTTCAACTTCTACAACTTTATCCTTCAGTTTCTTGTTTATTATAAATCCAACGCCACTAGTTCTGCCAGTATCTGTTCCACGATAGTAGAAGAGATGTCCACTTTTCAGTTCGATGAGATCTTCTCCTTTTCTCCTTACCTCACTTAGCCCCACGATGTCCCACTTGATCCTTTGTAGTTCCTCTTCCAATTCAAGAAGCCTTGAATCAGAAGATAGGGAGCTTCCATTGTAAGTAGCCAAGGTCAGCATCAGATGGCAGCCTAGTCCGGTCCTCCGGGGATTCTTAGCACCCTCTGCCTTCATGTCGCACTGGCCACTGCCTTGGCCAGGTACATTCCAGCTGCCGGAGACTGAGGGCCAAGATTTAATTTGTGGAATAATTTTGGAGGGGTTTGGCCATAACTCACCACGCTGGCCAAGCGGGTTGGTGAGTGTAGGATAGAATTTCCTCTAATCCCGATGGTATAGTTATACCGCTATGGGCGGTCGTCAGAGCCCCTTTAGTGGGAACAGGATGCACCACGAGAAGGCGGGGTTGACATTTGTCAAGGAGAGGCTGTGATGTTACGCATCACCTGACCTTACATCCCTGAACATATATATATATATATATATATATATATATATATATATATATATATATATATATATTCTAGAAAGATACCTAAGCGAAAAAATACATATATAATTTTGAATATGTTTAATGAGCATCGCATAATAATGTTGTTGTAGCTTCTGCTTTGTTGGTTATACTGTATATATTAATACGTCCAGAGGGATGAGGAATACAAAAGACGGTCCTCGTCCGACTAAGATTTTTGCATCCGATTGTGAGGTCTTCTTTTTCATCCTTGCATCTCAGGAATATCCGCTTTCACCTTCCCGACTTGTTTTTCCCTCTCCTCTTTCCTTGCGTGAGTCCTTTTTAATGTTCTACTACGTGAGAGGTCTTTCAGATTACTAGTTTTCTGTAGGAGAGTAGTCATTCTTATATCTGGCGAGAGAAAACTGTTTTCTCGCTATATCTCCTGCCCATTAAAGAGAAGTAACTGATTGACTGATTTATTACCCTTGTACATGATGCTGGAGTTTTCTTTCCTGCTTCTGGGTAGTACTAGGTTCGGGAGGTTTGTTGTACGAAGTAAAGCTGCAAAGTGTTTAAATAAATCTTCTTCATTCAAATTTACCGCATATATCAAGAATTTTTCATATCTGGTTCTGAGCTGTGAAGGCGTGAAACATGTATGATCCTAAAAAGAAGATTTGGTGCTTAGGAAACTCGAGAATATTTTCAAAAACTTAGTCTTGCATCTGCCCAACGCAAAATCCTTTTTTTAATCCATCTTACCGAAACGGAATTATTTAGGCAAAGCCCGTATATACAACTATATTCTATTCTCAGAACATATCAACGACTTTGGTCACATCTGCGTCTATTTGATCCGAAATAGATACATCTTTATAACGTAATTGTAACTGCTCATGCCTTGGTTATGAGTTTTTTATGGTGATGCCAATTTTAATTGGTGGGTTTGGAAATTGGTTAGTTCCTTTGATATTAGGAGCTCCAGATATAGCGTTTCCCCGAATAAATAATTTAAGATTTTTGTTATTGCCCCCTTCATTGTTTTTGCTTGTTTTATCGTCTATAACTGATAGAGGAGTTGGGGCAGGCTGAACGATTTACCCTCCTCTTTCTTCGGGTCTTGGGCACAGAGGAAGGTGGGGGGGGTGTCAAGACATTATGAAAAGCTAAAATTTACGTCTTCTATCAAGAAAACTGTTCACCACGAAAAGCAGAATAAAAACAAATACATGGATAGTGTTTTAGTCGTTACTACATGACAAAAAGGGATTTTATTCACCACAATTTTCAAGAGAGATATATTGTGTTCCCTAATCGCGTCTGGCGTATAGACAAGATAGTTTCATATAAATGTTACTTCCTGGCGTTATAAAAACAGTTACCGTATATTTGGAAAAAATGCTCAGAAAGATTATACATACGAAGCATTGCTTTTCAGAAATTACAAACCCATTTTGCAGAAAAAGTTTCAAAACGCATTTTAATATCTTATTATTTTCAAACAGAGAATGCTTATGTTACTGTTCTACCTGAAGAAAATGTGTAACCAATGGAATTATAAATTATATACCTAAAAATGTCCAAGATTTTCTACAGGCTGTAAAGATTTTCTGGGTGAGCAGTTTTCCAGTCATGTGACATAGAGATGTATGTGTTCTGGTATTTCAGTTTCTTATGGGCAAGTCATTGAAGCCGCCCCGGTGGCGCAGTGGTCTAAGCGACGGCCTCTGATCATTCGTCCGAACGGGGTCCGGGTTCGAATCCCGGTGAGGCATGGATGTTGTGTTTGTCTTACGGCACTGGCTCTCTCCCTTCCCTGGAACCAGTGACCCTAAATTAGGGACGGGCGACTGCTTATAGCCCATTGAGTTGCTCACGGTGGTCGTTAAACCTCTAATCCAAATCCAAGTCATTGAACGATCTAGAAAGCGGGAAATTTCCGCTCCTCGTACTGAGGGGGAGTAGATTCGAATCCAGAGACGTTATAGATATTGAGCTAGTTCTTACGGGTCTGGTTCCTCACCTTCTGCTGAACCAGAGACTTCAAATTAATGGTGAACAGCTCCGTCTAAGTTTAAATGTTCATCATGCTTTGTTTACATGATATGAATTGTGAAATACGCATTTGAATCCGTTAACGTAACCTGATACTTAGGATTTTCCTTATGTTTTCCAAATTTTTCTTAACACAGTTTTCCAGCAAACCTGCGTAAATGCATAGATGTATTTTTAAAGATAATTTTTCCTTAACGCTTGTCTATACACGTACAGTTTTCAAGCGTCAGCACAATTCGAAGCATTATACTTTGAGGATGTATTCGAATTTGATTCTGAGCAAGTAACATTCACGTTTCACAAGGAATCGTAAATTGAAAGTGAATGCCGAGATGGAATTGCACTGTAAAGATAGTTTCAAAAGGGCTCTCATCAGGGAATTTAAACTTTGAAAATTTGTATTTACTCATTCATTTTTAACGTAGGTGGCGACCAGCTCAGTGATAATAATCCATCAAATTTTAAAACAGAAGCTAGATGTTGAAGCGAAGCACTGATCCGTTCGGGAAAATTTCTGAGTCGGTAAGGAGATCGCGTAGGCGTTTAAGAGGAAATGACGTATTTGGTTAGCCTGTGGGGCGGAAACGATCCGGAAGTGACGTCTGCCCTACCGACGTTAATTCAGATGTCATTCATCATCCGAAGCGTAAAGATGGCGTGTGGGAAGAGAAGAGACAAAAGAACGGCAACTGCTCCCCGGGATCTTTGTCATCATGCTCCCCTCCCTCTTTACAAGAAAGGAAACTTGATCCCGCTCCCGAAACACAATACATATGGAGAAGCCGACCCTGGGGGTATGATGCGCCTTATATGAGTAAGCAAATGTGAAAGCTTCTTTTCTGAAGAAAAACACATAAGAAACATGTCAAAAATTACAAGAAAACCAAAAAGGTTCAGCATCGAAAGCAACTCGTTTATTTAATTGCTCCCAGGAAAAAGGGGACAGGATGAATTTTTCGCCTCTCAAACGAATGAAATGAGCTTTTTAATTTTCGTGTTCTCAGCGTTTCCTATATATAAAAGATGCTTTCTAATAGAATTCCAATTCAGCTATCAAATTTATTTATTTACAACTACCAAAAATATGAAAAGAAAAAATCATATTTACGGCATTTTTGAAATTTGGAAGAATTTAACAGTGCAAAAAAACTCTGTAATAATTTTGGGGGTGGGGACTTAAAGATGAAGGACGCTTGTGAAATTTTCAAAAGTATGAAAAGAAAATCAGAAAAACAAGTTCTTTTTTTGTATTGTAGCAATAACAGAAAAAAAAATATATAAAAAATCCGCAGTTAGTTTTTCACCATAAATCCGTTTTATGGATAGCAAATGACAAATAAATGCCTGTGACGTTTGCAAGTGATAAATTCGTTTGCGCCAGTTGCCATATCTGCGATAACAGGGATTCGCTGATTCTTTGTTTGCCAGTTAGCTAGTTCCTTTTCGAGCACATGTTACGAGGCTTAGTGCTGAGTTATATTTCAACGCCTTGCGTCAACGGCTCGTTTGGTACTTCGTTTGCAAAGATTTTTTTTTTGTAACGGGAGTTTGACCCGTATTTTACCTGACTGGAGCAGTTAAATAAAATATAAGTAGAATATCAGCCAAAATAATAGCTCGCTCTTACAGTGAGGAAAGTGTTTATTCAGTTGATATTGGGAATGTCTCAAAGCATTGTCCTTAATTCCATTCTTTCATTATCTTATTAACACGTCGAATACCCTTCTCTGGCGCGTTCAATATTCCCTCTGCTTAATCATCAGAGCTCATTGCTTTTTGCTTATCTCTGTTCGCACCGACCAGAGAGAATCTACCTTCTCCTTCCTCAGTCGCTTTCCACCCTAGTCTCCTTTCAGAGAGAAGTCAAATCCACGGCAGAAGAGGAACACCCGCCAAGAAGAACGTCCCCCTGGTAAACAGGGAAACGGTCTTTTCAGAGAGAAGGATTTTAGTCTCAGATCCTCCTTAAAATCCTTCTCTGTGTGACCCTTCCATGAGTGTACCCTTTCACCTTTGGCCGCTTGCGTTTTTCCCTCGCAGGAAAGTGTAAGCGTAAAAATTCCTTCTCCTCGCCTTGGACGACTGAAGAGCAATAATGTCCAGTTCCCCTTTTCTCTTAGAAGGCGCAGAAGTTCCTTAATTGGTTTCTCTGTCCCATCTTCTCAGATAATTCACCAGTCCCTTTCGCACATCCACGAAACCGTAAATCCAACTTCCTCTGTGATTGCGACGCTGAGAAAGTAAAAGTCGTGCCCACTGACCAAAACATGAAAAAAATGGCGGAAAAATTATTACCATTCACTATCCTAAAATGGTTACTTAACTTCACTCCTGGCAAACGTTGATACCCCTGGTTATACACACAGCTTCACTCTGCGTTTGATTATATTGCTGGTATTATTTGAAGCCTTCATTATAGTGTCTGCCGTAAAGTTTTTCAGCATTTAATCATCATCGGTTAAATATCTAACAATTTTCGAAAAACGTTACCCACAGACTGATGGCTTGATTTCAATCATAAATAGGTCCTTTCTTAAGGAATAAAAGCTACTTTTGCTCAATATTAGATGTACCTTAGGACAGTTAAAGTAAAATTCACGAAATAAATCTACCATCACACGAAGTTCACCACTTTGTTTTCAGAAATTCTTCAGTGCAGTTTTCCATTCAGCTATTTCTATGCAATACTTTGGTTTACAGAGACGGATTTCCCAATAGGAGGAATAGGCTTGGGCCTAGGGTGGCACATTTTAGTGGTAGTAAACATTATTTTTTTTTAAAAGCCCATACAAATAATGAAAGAAAAATTTGAAATTAAAAGTGGAAACCAACATTTAGTCCGAAACCTGCTATACACAAGATTTTGTTTTCAAATTCCCGTGAACCCTTTCCTCTTCGATTTGAGAAACCATAGGCAAGCATATTTTTATCTATTTGACTACCTAAAACTGATATGAATACGAACGGGTGGTGGTGGGAACGAGTGGGGTGTTAACGTTGCTCTTTGGAGCCCGACAAAAAATGTTCTGGCGTTGATAAAGGAATATCATTTCGGGATTTAGAGGGGGAATTTACAGGGTATTCACGTAAAGCCATCGCATCTCTGCTCAGAATTAATACAACGGTAGGGGGCAGGGCAAGAGCTGAATTTTAGTACCATCAGCTATTTTCTTCCCCCCACACCGACCTCAGTAAAAGCAATCCCAGACAATTTCGCTTTTCTGTATAAAATGGGTTTATTAGAAGGTGCAAGCACCTTGTGAAAATTCCAAAAAAAGTTAAGGGGATGAATTGAAGTACTTGACTAGCTCATGCCCTCCAACAATGAAGATCGCAGCTCCCAAATCTTCCGATACTGTTTTCTGGTGGTCCTTATAATTTTCACTGGTGATGTATTGAGAACTGAACAGTTCGTTCATTGTAAAAGATACTTTTCGTTTCTCAAGACTAATCGAACTTTGACTGATGGAAGGAAGATACTGAATGGAGCTCGGTACAAAAAAAATAGCTACTGCTAAAAAAGTGATATGCTGAAGAATTACTAAAATGTCAAATAAATTGATAAGCACTCCTCTGTTAAATGCGTTGGATCAACTACAGTGACCTACGAAGAAACCATTTCAGCTGATGTTGATGCCTTAAATACACAAAAACTTCAGCTGATATTGGTGCCTTAATGTACTTGAAGAAATATCTGATCAAAATAGTTTTGTAGCCATCAAATTCTTTACTTTGAAGGGGACAGGCAAATTAGTCTATTAAATAGTTTTGTAGCTATTAAATTCTTTATTTTAAGTAGGACCTACAAATTAGTCTAGGCCTAGGGGCGGAAATTCATCAGAATGAGAATAAATCCGTCTCTGTTTACAGATGTCAAATGCAATTTTTTTTTTAAGTTGAAATAGCAAAAATGATGAGCGAGGTTTAGAACATTGTAATAACATACCTAATTGGCTATCACGACGCACTCGGCTCGTATACCAGATGCTGGAAGCGTTGTGAAGGAATGTTGTGCCATGTGGAAATGATTAAGTTGCGCATTTGCTGCAAATTGGAGGGCGGCACAGTTTCGAAGACAATAGCCCGTTCCGTGGCATCCATCCCAGAGATGCTAGATGGAGTTTAAATCCGACTGTGCAACCCACTGAAATGAAAACTTGTCCAAGAGCGATCATTGTGAGTGTGTGCGTTTTTCTTCCAGAAATAATTATCTGCTTGAGAATAAAACGTAGCCAAGAAAAGATGAACATGGTCGGCAACGATGTTCAGATATACCTTGGCGTTTCGATGTTCTTCATTGTGTATCAGAAGGCGTAATAAATTCCAGTAAAATGTTCCTCACACAGACACGCCACAGCCACTCTCCTATACTCTCCCTACCTGAGAGAATAGCTTCATGACTTTATGCTACTGGTGCCAAATTAAGATACTGCCATCAGCGTTATCCAGAAGAAACCTGGATTCTTCCACTCAGGCGAGATTTTTCCAGACATCAAGGGTGCAGTTTCTATGCTGCAGCGTCCATTGGATATGCGCTTTCGTAGTCTGTGCTAGCAACGTCGGAACTCGACATTGTAGTCGGTTGTAGTAACCTATTCACGAAATGGTCGTCGGTTGTTATAGCCTATTCGCGACATGGTCAGATATGTTATATTTTCGAAGATAACCCTCCGCACACGGATGTTGAAATCTGAAGTGATTTGCCAGCGTGGGGACTGTCTGTTCCCTTGCACGAAACTCGCCGGACTCATTTAACCTTTCTGATTTATCAAATGCTTTCCACCATAGGATCGCCGGTTGCTGGAAGATTTTTGCGAATCCCGCGATTCGCGGCAAACCTTTGCTGTGGTTGAGCGTGACAAATCCAAAACAACGGACAGTTGGTAGAACCGGCACGCCTAGTGCCAACTATCATGTCACATTCAAAGTTGCTCAGATCATATACTAAATATACAATATATTGACAAAATTCAGCGGAGACACCCCTTCAAAAGCAAATGAATGGATCAGCTGCGTTGCTAATATGCGCGGTACAGCTGCAAACGGTATGAAAACAAGCCTGCATCTGACCGCGATCACATCACACTGTGAGGTTGAGTGAAAATGTCGCGGCGGGAGAGAACTGACTTTGAGAAAGGAAAGATTGTTGGGTGTTATATTAGTGGGTTGTCCATAAGAGAAACCGAGAGGCGTTTAAACATACCCAAGTCAACTATTTTGGATGTACTGAATAAGTAGAAGACACATGGCATGCCTGAAGCAGCAAAACGCACCGGAGACCAAAGAAAATCAGTGATAGAGGATGTCGAAGCCTCAGGTGAGTCGTTACAGCTAATCGACGGAGTACTGTAGAAGATCTCAGTGTACAGGTGAGTAAAAATTATGGAACCTTAGTATGTACACGTACCATTTGCAGAGAACTTCATTCCATGAGTTACCGTGGTCATGCGGCTGCTCATAAGCCTTTCACCTCCACTCGGAATGCTACTCGTCGTTTAGCATGGTGTAAAGAACATTTATCGTGAATTGTACATCAATGGAAATGGGTCCTATGGACTAATGAATCGAAATACACGATCCACCAGTCTTATGGCCGTGTGTGGGTATGGCGGCAGCCGGGGGAACGCTATTTACCACAGTATACTGTTCGTACGGTGAAGATTGGAGCTGGCAGTGTACTCGTGTGAGGATGTTTTTCGTGGTATGGTCTCCGCCCATTGGTTATCGTGGGCAAAGCTGTTAACCAACACTTCTACTTCGGTATTCTGGACAATTATGCCCTACCAACTCTGTGGCAATACTATGGAACCGAGCCTTGTTTGTACCAGCAGGATAATGCACCGAGCTCTAGCGCAAGGACTGTTATGGCGTAGTTTGACCATAATTCCGTATCATGAATGGACTTGCCAGCACAAAGTCCTGATCTTAATCCCATAGAGCAACTATGGGATGAATTAGAGCGCCGCATAAGAAGTTTGGAACCAAGGCCTACTACTAAGCAACAGTTAGCAGCAGCATTATGTATTAAATAGAAGCGAACACTTATTGCTGTGTACCAAAACCTTTTCGAAAGCATGTCTCGAAGGGTCAGTGCATGCATTAAGGCCAAAGGTGTACCGTCACGGTTCTAATTTAAGCCAACAAGTGCTATGTTGTGTTTCTCTTCTAGGTGTCCGGCGACTTTTGTCAATATAGTGTATATGCAAAGTCCAAGGTAGTCGGCCTTGATGCACGATATCAAATAAAAGATAATCATAGCCTAGATTAGCTTGGGAACCATGACGTACAGTAGTTTATTAATGTACTGCACAAGTTAAAACTGGATGATATATTAAAAACGGATAAAACACATTAGACCTTTCTGGTCCACCTTGGACCCGTCCTCAGATGTATGAAATTCGTGTAAAAGATGGAGCCGTATATATGAAGACGATAAACATTGACAGCGACAGTGTGGGTGCGCAAAAATGGTTGCGCCGCAAAACGATTATTAACCTGCTCAGATCACTCAGTTTGCCCTTCCGACCCTCAACCCAGCGATTACAGAAGCCCGACGAGCTGGTCTGCCTGATTTGTGATACACGTCGCACTTACGTGGGGTCTTGCGTGTTAGAGTGAGCCATTTATGTGATATCGGAAGGTGTACTTAATAAAATGACACTTAGTGTATGTGTTTTAGTGATCCATATCAGATGGTCGAATAAAAAAAGAACAAGAAAATATCCAAATTTTGAAGACGACAATCCGATTTTTGGCGTAAATGTGACAAGGATGGTAAGTCAGATAATATCCGAAAACTTGAAAATTTTCATCGCCCTGGAGCGGGACTCGAACCCGCGTCTCCCAGAAAACGCCCGGGTATGCTAACCACTACACCACCCAGAACGACCAAGTTTCAAGTTTCCGATCAATTTGAATTTAACCATCACAGGTCGAAGCAACCGGCATTCATGTTTAGCGAATCTGGAGGTTAAGAATCTTATCCCGTGTTTGGCCGTAGAAGCAGATAAATCATGAAAGAAATACGGGATTACGCCATATAATACAAATTTTGAAGATGACAATCCGATTTTTGGCGTAAATGTGACAAGGATGGTAAGTCAGATAATATATAGGAAACTTGAAACTTGGTCGTTTTGGGTGGTGTAGTGGTTAGCATACCAGAGCGTTTTCTGGGAGACGCGGGTTCGAGTCCCGCTCCAGGGCAATGAAAATTTTCAAGTTTTCGGATATTATCTGATTTACCATCCTTGTCACATTTACGCCAAAAATCGGATTGTCATCTTCAAAAATTGTATTATATGGCGTAATCCCGTATTTCTTTCAAGAAAATATCCTTTAACAGGCCCGCTGAAAGGGGAAAGTAAAGCTGAATTTAAATCTCATAAGCAGTGTATTGCTGGAATTATATACTTTCTGTCTGGGTGAACATCTGACTCTCGTTGAGAAAGTTAGAAGGGAGGCATATCGCAAACAGCAACATACATATACTATGAGATAACATGAAAATACATGAATGTAATTTTTATTTCAGGGTCGGCACGCAAATCTGAAAAAATGAGTAAGCCAGCAAAGAAAAACTATCCTCACAGTGCGTCTGCGAGGAAAAACGATCACGCCTTTTAACTTTCGAAAATACTGTAGCTCCTTCCCACCCCCACGCCCACGCTCTTAGAGCAAGAGCGACTAGATAACAAAATATCACGGAACACACACACTTCGCTGGGGAAACGATCGTTAGTGTTGCAATTATTCGTTCAGTACGCAGGAACGAGAACAATTTTTCATCTCGACAGCTCCTTGGTTATTTAAGCACACAATTTTTCTTTCCACGATATTTTACTGAATATTTAAAAACTGCTCCATTGGTTGCATTCATTTTGGTGTTTTCTGGTGTGCGTAAGTAGGATAAACTGCTAAAAATGTTCTTGCTGCTACAATGTTATTAATGAGGGAGTTTTCAATGCTTTATTTCGACAAACATTTCCTTAGCTATATCTGAGGACAACGCTTTAGAACGTCCAAACGTGTTATCTGTTTAAAAAACTATGCATATAACTCACTGGAAATGAAGAAGTGATAGACTGAATAAGAAAAAAGTGAATGCTTTATCTAAAGACTGAAGAAACAAGCGCACGCACAATGCACGAATATTAGGTAATGTTCTAATACAGGTAGGAGATATGTTTACGCCAGGGTGAGATTCCTGATATTTCCGCCGTAAAATGAAGCGACGTAAACGGAAACAAATAGTAGGAACATTCGTAAATATGATATATTGTAGTGGGAACATACGTAAATATGATACATTGGGTTCCGTTCCAAGATTTTCAGTACTTAATACAGAATACTTGAAAATTGTTTTATTTTATGAAATTTATTGAATACAGAAGAGTAGAACATTATTATAGAGACTAAGGGAAAGAGAGAGAGAGAGAGAGAGAGAGATAATTCCAAAACAGCAAAAATATTAACAGGAAAGATGACACCGAGTATCGGGTGCAATAAGCACGTCTTTTGAATCCGTTCTGATGCAAATTAAATTTATCAAAGCTATTCAAAGTCCATGGAACCGTTATGGAAAACAATAGTATCTAACTGAAGAAAGAAGTTTTTCAATCGGGTTTTTAATACCTCAGATATTGCTGTAAACGGAATCATGAGTTTACGCCCTCTGGTTGCAGACTTGGGCGTTAAGAAAGACATGAAATTATATGAGAAACATTTCGCACAGGAAACGCTCTAAAACAAAAAAAGAATTTTTCGACAAAAATAAGATGTGACTTTACGTCCCCTGGTGGAAAAACCATGCATTATTTTAGGAAGAAAGTATTCTCAAAATATTTTGTCATATGAGCGGTATCAGTCCAAGAAAAAAAATTATTTGAGTTTTCAGGGGAGCCCAGATTTTGCTAGAAATACATCAGAAGCAAAAATTAACACTTATGCCCCCTGATGGCCAAACCACTTTTTCAAAAATTAGAAATTATGTGCAAAGGATTTCCCATATGGAGCTGTATCTGGTGCAGAAAGAATTTTTCAAATCGGAGATTTAGAAGCAGAGATATAAGGGGGAAAGCAATTTACCTATACACCCCCTAGCGGAAAGTTTATGAATTACTTGAAAATTTTGAAATTATATGAAAAACATGTCACACTGGAAACACTATCCAACAAAGAAGGAATTTTTAAAATCGGGATCCTAGAAGTAGAGATATTGACAAAAATAAGACGTACATCTACGCCTCCTGGCGTAGATGGATTATTTTAAGAAGAAAATGTTTCTAAATGGTTTCTCGACATGAGTAGTATCGGTCTACAAACAACGTTTTTTTCAATCGAGAATTTAGAAGCTCATATTTTGCTGCAAATACATCAGAAGCGGAAATTAAGATTTACGCCCCCTGGTGGCAAACTATTTTCTTACAAAAATTAGAAATTATGTGCAAACGGTTTCCAATCAGGAGCTATATCCGGTGCAGAAATAATTTTTCAAATCGGAGATTTAGAAGCAGACACATAGAGGGAAACGCAATTTACCTCTACGCCCCCTTGAAAAACTCGATAATTTTGAAGTTATATGAAAAACATGTCACACTAGAAACATCATCCAACAAAGAGGGCATTTTTCAAGTCGGACTCCTAGAAGTAGAGATATTAACGAAAATAAGATTTACATCTACGCCCCCTGCCGGAGAGACTGTGGAATATTTTAAGAAGAAAATATTCCGAAAAGGTTTATCAATGTAAGTGGCATCAGTCCACGAAAGAATTTTTTCAATCTATATTTTAGAAGCTCAGATTTTTTCAAAAATATGTTTTATTCCATATATTTGCTTATATTTGCTTCTACTTTTTCAAATGATGCATAGATTTTCCGCTAGGGGGCCTAAAAGTAAATTACATTTTTCCCGATAACTCTTCTTCTAAAACCCCGATTTGAATTTTTTTTTCCTTAGCGGATACACCTCCTGATGGAAAATCTTTTGCATATAATTTCTAATTTTGTTGTGAAGAATACTTTGGCCACCAGGGGGCGTAAGAGTTAATTTTTGCTTCTGATGTATTTGCCATAAACTCTGAGCTTATAAAATATCGATTGAAAAAATTCTTTCGTGGACTGATGCCACTCACATTGATAAGCCTTTTGGGAATATTTTCTTCTTAAAGTATTCCACAGCTTCTCCGCCAGGGGACGTAGATGTATATCATATTTTTGTCAATATCTCAACTTCTAGGAGTCCGATTTGTAAAATTCCTTCTTTGTTGGATAGTGTTTCCAGTGTGACATGTTTTTCATATTATTTTACTTTCCGCTAGGGGGCGTAAAGGTAAATTGCTTTTCCCCCTGTATCTCTGCTTCTAAATCTTCGATTTGAAAAAATCTTTTTGCACCGGATACAGCTTCGGATGAGAAATCCTTTGCACATAATTTCTAATTTTTGTAAAAATGATTTAGCCACCAGGTGGCGTAAGTCTTAATTTCCGCTTCTGATGTATTTGCGCAAAATATGAGCTTCTGAAATCTAAATAAAAAAAAAATCGTTTGTTGACCGATACTACTCATGTCGACAAACATTTTAGGAACATTTTCTTCTTGAAATAATGCATTTTTCTACACCAGGGGCGTCGTAGATGTATATCTTATTTTTGTCAATATCTCTACTTCTAGAAGTCCGATTTGAAAAATTCCTTATTTGTTGGATAGGGTTTCCGATGCGAAATGTTTCTCCCATAAATTCAAAAATTTTCAAATAAATCATAGACTTTCCGCTAGGGGGCACAAATGTATATTGCGTTATTTCTGCTTCTAAAACTCCGATTTTGAAGAATTCTTTCTGTATCGCATACAAGACCTGATGGAAAATATTTTTCAGATAATTTCTAATGTTTGGTAAATAATGGTTTGGCCACCAGGGGGCATAAGTGTTAATTTCTGCTTCTGGTGTATTTGTAGCAAAATCAGGGTTCCTGGAAACTCGACTAAATTTTTTTTTTCTTGGACCGATACCGCTCATATGGAAAATACTTTTGAGAATACTTTCTTCCTAAAATAATGCATGGTTTTCCCACCAGAGGACGTAAAGTCACATCTTATTTTCGTCGATAATTCTGTTTCTAAGAGACAGATTTGAAAAACTCTTTTTGTGTTGGAGAGCGTTTCCGGTGCGAAATGTATCTCGTATAAATTCATGTTTTTCTTAACGCACAATTCTGCAACCAGAGGGCGTTAGTTCACGATTCCGTTTACAGCAATATCTGAGGGATTAAAAACCCGATTGAAAAACTTCTTTCTTCCGTCATATACTATTGCTTTCCATAATGGTTCCATCGACTTTGAACGGCTTTGATAAATTTAATTTGCATTAAAACGGATTTAAAAAACGTGCTTATTACACCCGATAATACGGTGTCATCTTCCTTTTTTAGCACGTCTTTTGTAAAAAAAGATCGTGCTTCTGTTATCGGTTTGTCCGTCCGTCCGCCTGTACCCATGATATCTCAGCAACTATTAGTCCGATTTGAAATTTTTTTTTTTTTGCATTGGAAAGCTTGAAATATGCAAATGATGACCCTTTATTTCGTTTTTTTTTACGAAGTACAACTTCGCCGGTAGAGGGCGTAAATGCAGATGATGTCGAATTCAAAAATACGACGTTTTATTCAACATATTTGCTTCTAAACATCCGATTAAAAAAATTATATTTTTCGATTCCATTTATGTCGAAGAGTATTTTAGATATAGTTACTTTTTCAAATTACGCACAGATTTTCCGCTAGGGGGCGTAAAAGTAATTTACATTTCCCCCGATAACTCTTCTTCTAAAACTCCGATTTGAAAAAAATGTTCTTCATCGGATACATCTACTGATTGAAAATATTTTGCATATAATTTCAAATTTTTGGTAAATAATACTTTGGCCACCAGGGGGCGTAAGTGTTAATTTTTGCTTCTGATGTATTTTCCATAAAATCGTAGCTTCTAAAATATCGATTAAAAAAGTCTTTCGTGGACTGATGCCACTCACATCGATAAACCTTTTCGGAATATTTTCTTCTTAAAATATTGCACAGTTTCTCCGCCAGGGGGCGTAAATGTACATATTATTTTTGTCAATATCTGTATTTCTAGGAGTCCGATTTGAAAAATTCCTTCTTTGTTGGATAGTGTTTTCCGTGTGACATATTTTTCGTATAATTTCAAAATTTTCAAGTAATTCATAGACTTTCCGTTAGGGGCGTAGCAGTAAATTGCGTTTCCCCCTATATCTGTGCTTCTAAATCTCCGAATTGAAAAATTCTTTCTGCACCGGATACAGCTCCTGATGGCAAATCGTTTGCACATAATTTCTAATTTTTTGTAAAAAAACTAGTTTGGCCACCAGGGGAAGTAAATCTTATTTTCCGTTTCTGTTGTATTTGCAGCAAAATATGAGCTTCTAAATTCTCGATTGAAAAAAACGTCGTTTGTTGACCGATACTACTCATGTCGACAAACCTTTTAGAAACAATTTCTTCTTGAAGTAGTGCATGGTTCCAACGCCAGGGGCGTAGATGTACATCTTATTTTTGTCAATATCTGTATTTCTAGGAGTCCGATTTGAAAAATTCCTTCCTTGTTGGATAGTGTTTTCCGTGTGACATGTTTTTCATATAATTTCAAAATTTTCAAGTAATTCATAGACTTTCCGCTAGGGGGCGTAGCGGTAAATTGCGTTTCCCCTTATATCTCTGCTTCTAAAAATTCGATTTGAAAAATCCTTTCTGCACCGGATACAGCTCCTGATAGGAAATCGTTTGCACATAATTTCTAATTTTTGTAAAAAACTAGTTTGGCCACCAGGGGTCGTAAATTTTAATTTCCGCTTCTGTTGTATTTGCAGCAAAATATGAGCTTCTAAATTCTCGATTACAAAAAACATCGTATGTTGACCGATACTACTCATGTCGACAACCCTTTTAGAAACATTTTCTTCTTAAAATAGTGCATGGTTTCTTCGCCAGGGGCGTTGATGTACATCTAAGTTTTGTCAATATCTTTACTTATAGAAGTCCGATTTCAAAAATTCCTTCTTTGTTGGATAGTTTTTTCCGTGTGACTTGTTTTTCACATAATTTCAAAATTTTCAAGTAAATCATACACTTTCCGCTAGGGGGCACAATGGTAAATTGCGTTTTCTGCGTTATTTCTGCTCATAAAGCTCTGATTTGAAAAATTCTTCCTGTATCGCACACGAGACCTGATGGAAAGTATTTTTCACATAATTTCTAATGTTTGGTAAAGAATGGTTTAGCCACCAGGGGTCATATGTGTTAATTTCTGCTTCTGAAGTATTTGTTGCAAAATCTGGGCTCCCGAAAACTCGACTAATTATTTCTTTTTTCTGGGACCGATAACGCTCATATGGAAAAACGTTTTGAGAATACTTTCTTCCTAAAAATGCATGGGTTTCCCACCAGGGGACGTAAAGTCACATCTGATTTTTGTCGATATCTCTATTTCTAAGAGTTCGTAAGCTCATGATTCCGTTTACACCAATATCTGAGGGATTAAAAACCCGATTGAAAATCTTCTTTCTTTCGTCAGATCTATTGTTTTCCATGCCGATTCCATTAACTTTGAATAGCTTTGATAAATTTAATTTGCGTCAGAACGGATTCAAAAGACGTGCTTATTACACCCGAAAATTCGGTGTCAACTTTCTTGTTTTTTATTAGAAACAGCTTCACTGCAATACATATACTGTTTCCCAAAGTCGCGGCTCGCTTTAATAACTTGAGAATGAATTGGAACAGAAAAACAGGGTCAACGGGTATTAATTAGGGATGATATGATATATTTAAGGGATATGCGAATGACCCTTAAGGCTCCCCTGATCAGGAGGCTCGGGGGGCTATCTCGTAAACAAAGCAAGTTAGGAAAAAATTTCCAATTACAAAGTTATACAGCGTTTTTACCTTAGCGTAAATACGCAGAAAAATTTCTAATAGCTCTCCCGGTTCGGGTTGTGCGATCTTGAGCTATTGCACATCTACAAGAAAAAGTTGTTTTCCCCGCAAATCTTGAAATGATTCTGCCTTTTCCTGAGCTTTGTAAGATAAAGCATCTATCTGAGTGGATGATTTTTTCGTTAACGAAACTAATGGTTCAAAAGCCCCCCGATTTCTCTTGCTTTTCGACAAGAAACTGTAAAGTCACCTAAACTTTCCGCAAAATGCCGCTGTGTAGTAAATTTAGGGTTTCAGTTTATGCATCTAGAACTTTGGAAGGAAATCTTGGAAATTATGGTCTTAATCTATCCCCGAATCCCCGAAATAAATTATTGCCTATGGTAACCCCCCTTCAGGAGATCAACAAATACAAAAATCAACAGATACTTCAGGGGAAAAGCAACTCACAGTAAGAGACCCTTGCAGTAGTGATTGATATATCAGGACAAAACAAAGTAGATAATTTTTTTTACCACCAACTTGATAGCTGAATTCAACCAAGCAGTTATTCTAACTTGTCACAGTGGCTTGCAGTCAAAAATCATACTGAACTGTATGAACTTGCCATTTTAATGTAGTAACTCGTTCTAATAACAATACCATCATTATTAGTGGTTGAAAGATCACATGTAAATCATTCACAAAATTCAAAATGTCCGCCATCAGCTACAACACATGTTTGAATTTTACGAAGTACAGTTTCTGGCAACTTTCGCAGCAGATGTGAAGGTATACTCCTACAGGCATTATAATTCATTTTTTTCAAAACATTCCGATAATCGGGTGGTGTTACATAAACTTGGGATTTCAAATGAGCCCAAAAATAAAAATCCATTGGTGTTAAGTCCGGTGACCTGGGTGGCTATTCTACGTTCCCGCAATATCCTATAATCCTCTCCTTGAAAGTTCGTTTGAGGAAATTTTGAACAGGCAATACTTTATGTGCTGGGGCTCCATCGTGTTGAAACCACATAAGACGACGACTTTGAAGCGGAAGACCATAAAAAATAAATCAGAAAGTACTTCCTTTAGAAGGTCTCAATAACGTCCTCCAGTAAGCGGACCTTCAAAGAATACAGGACCAATAATTGTGTTTCTCCATATCCCACACCATACTGTAACAGACCATTTTCTTTGATGACGAACATCTCTTGTCTCATGAGGATTATCCAGAGCCCAAAAATGGGAATTGCGTTTGTTTGTTACGCCCTCACGAGAGAAACAGGCCTCATCAGTTCACAAGACGTCATGCAGAAAAGAAAGTTGATCATTTTTTTCTAGAATGAAAATGCACCAATCTAACTGTCGTTCATTATCACCTTCATATAAAGTCTGCTGTAAATGGACGTGGTATTGGTGCAAACCATGCCGATTCAAATTTTTCCAAATTCTGGCATTGGAAAGCCCACATGCTAAGCTCATTTCTCTGGTACCGATCTGAGGGTTTAAAAGAGCGTAAGCGACAACATCTTCATCATGAACCAGCGCACCAGATCCTTGAGGTCTTCCAATGCGTGGTCGAGGACTCACATTGCCTGTTGTTCGTAAACGCATAGCAACACGTCTTATGGTGGAAGAACTTGGACAAAGAAAATCAGTAAAAACGTTCTGCGTATAATTTTCTAGCAGCGCGAGCGTTTTGTCGACATTCTCCAAAAATTAATATCATTTCATAATATTCAGCAAATGAATAACTTTCCATTAGTAGGGTTGGTTCTTCGCATACAACTTAGAATTAACTAACTTTTTCACTTTTTCATAAGCCCGGTTCGGCAAAGGTGTTCCGAGGCATAGTTCTTAGAAAACAGAAAAAATGACTTAAAACGCTTGTAGACCGACTATACGAGTGAAATCAAAAGACGAATTGTGCTTCGTTGATTAACGCTCTTCGCGAATTGACTTTTACTTCCGCAGACCACATTCTCAGAATAAAAAGTAACTTTGCATAGTGCCATGATCATATGGTGGGCGCAGATTAACAAGTATTTGCATAAGTAAGCGACCCATTGTCCACAAAAGACACCCACCAGCTCTAAGAGAAATCGACGGCACTGCTAGGATCCTGTGTTCTTATAAGGTTTAACTTAACAAATATGCACATATGAGTCTGCATTTGTTCTGATAAGCATCTTTTTTTCAGACTCGAATGTTTCTGCAATCCAGTTTAAAGCACGATAATTTGGCGTTAATTGTTAACCGATATTCTTTATTCATTACGATCTGAACTCTGTTTCTTTAACTAGTTTGTAAGAATATGGTTTATTTATGTTATTAATGATAACGCATCGCTGTAATCCGCACGTTAGGAAAAATAATGATAAGTTGGTTATTTTAATGTGAGGAATTTTAAAACTCTTACTTATGCCATTAGCTACAGTATGGAATTCATGTGTGCAGGTGAACACATACTGTTTCTTTTATTGTTTTCAGTCCTTTCCTACCGGTTGGCACATTCCACGAAAACATTCCCGAGGGAAATGCGTATTTACTTGATTTTTTTTTCAACCCCTGATACATCAAGACTTCCGAGGGATTTAATACAGAGTGGTGCTTGGCCCGTTGAACGAGTTCAGGAATAGAAGCATTTGACCCATTGTATACACGATAGAGGAATCACCGTAAGAGATAGGCATAATTCAACTTCGGTGCAAATGTTTTTCTCGATAATGTAACAAAGTAAATAAAAGAGCATGGTCTGCTAAGGTAAATTTTAACTGTGCTATATTTCACAAATTTCGAATTGAAGAACCCATATTTCCTGATCTCAGAGGTCGAGAAATGCCAATAACAGCAAACGACTGTAGCACGAGTCTTTGCATCTGCTAATTCTACAGCCTACATGGACTATGTAAGAAGCCAGGGGTATTTAAATGGGGTCAACAGGGATTCCCCTTTAGCCACCTTAACTTACATTAGAAAAAGGTGCATTAATTTTTTCTTGTATTCTTCATTAAATTTTATTTTATTCTGGTGGATTTCAAAACTTCCATTTTTTGTCGGACTCCCGAAAAAGAATTCTATACGCCTCTGTAATAAGGGTAATACAGTCCAAATGGTTGCTTAAAACTACAAGCAGCTGGTATGGAGCTGTTTGTAGTTTTAGGCATTGCATAGACTAAATATCTGTTGATTTTTGTATTTGTTGAGCTCCTGAAGGGGGTTACCATAGGCAATAATTCATTTCGGGGATTCGGTGATAGATTAGGACCACAATTTCCAAGATTTCCTTCTAAAGTTCTAGATACATAAACTGAAATCCTAAATTTACTACACAGCGGCATTTTGCGCAAAGTTTAGGTGACTTTACAGCTTCTTGGCGAAAAGCGAGAGAAGTCGGGGGGGGGGGGGCTTTCCAACCCTTAGTTTCGCCAACGAAAATATCATCCCCTCAGATGCTTTTTCTTACGAAACTCAGGAAAAGGCAGAAACATTTCAAGATTTGCTAGGAAAACAACTTTTCCTTGTAGATGTGCAATAGCTCAAGAAGGCACAGCCCGAACCTGGAAAGCTATTAGAATTTTTTCTGCGGATTTACACTAAGGTAAAAACGCTGTATAACTTTGTAATTAGAATTTTTTTCCTAACTTGCTTGTTTGCGAGATAGCCCCCGAGCCCCCTGATCAGGGGGTCTCGGGGGTCATTCACATATCCCTTTAATAGATCATATCATCCCTCATTAATACCCGTTGACCCTGTTTTTCTATTCCAATTCATTCTCGGGTTATTGAAGTGAGCCGCGACTTTGGGAAATACCCTGTATATACATACACATATAATATTTTATACATTATTTTATTTTTTATTTTTTTATTTACCTTTTTGTTCATAGCGACATCCCGGATTTTAAGAAAAACTCAGGAAGCATTTAATGTTTTTTAATAGAAAGGCGTTGTAGAGCATTCATTATCGATCTTGAAATCAACCAGTCAACCATCAAAACGTTTTTATTTATGCTAACAAAATAAAAAAGAAATTATCTTCATTATCCTTGTTACCCACCTGGTTATTTTAATTTATTTTACTATTTTTGTCAAACATCCAAAAATGCTTTAAGAACAAAAAAGTGCTATAAAAATCAAAGTTTCATCTTACTTTCAATGATTGCGGCTGGAAAATCCCACTGACGTTACCAGTCTCTGTACAGTTTTTTTATGCATTTTAGAGGCACGTTTGGAAGTAATGGAAACAGTCGTTGCATATCATTTTAACAACACTGTTAACAATATGATGTTCAACGATTCTAAACTCTAGGATGAGGACATTGCTTTAATTGCAACTGTCTGTCTAATTGCCAAGAATGAAAGGAAATTAAAACCTTGTTAGAATTCAACAAGACGCTGTAATCATTATGAAAGTAATAGGCATTTTGTTCTTTGTGCGCGAATAAGGGCTTTTCTCAGCCATGGGTTTTTTTTTCCTTTTTTCCTCATTTGTTTTTATCTGTGCTCTTTTCGGGGTTGCATGTGTTATGGTACAATCTACTAAGTGTTTTTTAAACTTATTAGTTTACTGACAGATTGTGTTTTCGCTCGTTCTAAATAAATAGTTTCCAAGTTGCAAAACATTCAGCTAAACTGTTTATATTACAGTTTCGTTTTCTCATGAAAGAGCGATTGCATTAATGGAATTTTTGTTTCACGTTTCTCCTTCTTGAGAACAGAGTTTATTTCTTCAAAAATTATAATTGCTTCATACGCTTCATAATATTTTACTAAAGGTGCTTTCCTTTGTGTTGTTTCAAGTCATTTCATGTTGTTAAGGTACTGTATGTTGTAAGCTATTTTTTGTTTCACCAGTATTTTTTATTTCCCTATTTTACTTCTGGTCGCTAATAGTTTCTCTTTTCTACTTTATTTTGATATTTTTAGATATTCTGTATACGGCAAATTTTTCTAAACGTTTTTACTATCAAATTTTTTGGGTTATTGCAAATTTTCGCAAGTGCCAAAACATAAGATTTGCGAATTTTTAAATATCTAAAAATGTTCATGTAGCAAATTTTCCAACGAATGTCTCAGTTTTTTTTTTTTGGTGTCACAAACCAACAAGAAGTTATGTGACAAATTATTTGTTTTCATTTCATCAGCTCCTAAGTGAACAGCGTTGGTTGGGACACATTGGAATAATCTGTCAGTTGAGCAGTATTTTCTTTATGAATACAATTACATCACCCTTGAATAGTACTTAGTATTTTATGAGAATTTTGACACTTTCTATTGTGACAGATAACAGCTCATTCATGGATATGCCAAGAAAACATCTTAGTCAGATTTTACTGATTGCTACTTATTAAATTCTTATTTTAAATTTTTGTCATTCGTCAAACTTTTGAATTGAAGATAAAAGTAGCATTTACTTGGAAAACAACCATCATTTATCTTTCTCAAATGTTGATAAATTCATTCTATTCACTTCAACAGGAACTTTTGAACGACCTTATTCTTATGCGAAGATCACTGTAAAATTTTTTGAGGCGTGAAAAAGTATCATATCGAAAGTTGTCAATAGTACACAAAAGTAAAAGAGAGTTTCCAAATCTTGAAGAAGTTTCACAAGCACAGAAACAGCACAGAAGTAGACTGCGAAAGTAAACATAGAAGTATCAAAAGAACTGATTTACTTCAATTATAAAGTCTGTATGAAAGACTAGGAGTCGTGGTGTTGTCTACTATTCTTTCGTATTTTTGTATCGGAGATAAAAGAACATCATGAACAAAACTCTGAGGGCGTCTCGCATCCCTGATTTAGGGACACTGGTTCCAGGAAAAGGACAGTGCCGGTGCCATAAGACACATACATCATCCTTGCCACATCCTGGACTCAAACCCAGCCTCATGTCTTGCGAATGGTCAGAAACCAGCGCTCAGACCACTCAGTCACCGCGGTGGCAAAGTTCTTTATTCCCACGATTTGGAAACTAGAATTGGTAAATGGTCGATAAATGTAGCTTGAGTTATTGAAAATATTGCGAAAATGCTCGCGAAAGCATCTAGAGAAGTTTACCGTTTGAATAAAAAGAAATGCGCTCAAGTTTTTCCATACGAAGGTCGGTGATGGTTTATCTTTTCGTTCGACTACTTTCTGTTGATTTAAGGAATCATGTATAGGGTATTACTCTTTCAGGGACAGTTTTCACGGTGAGGGAGATCTATCGGAGAAACGATAGAGTTTTGTAAAGGAAGATCACCGCCAATGCCAGATGAACTAATGGAATTATTCAGGAGATGCGCATAAAAGAACCATTTCACACGAAAAACTTCTTTTAAAAAATGTTTCCCTCTTTGAATGACATCCAGTTTTATTTCTATAACCTAACTCGTAGAGAATCCACCTAGGAAAGTTAGAAACGTTACATACATGCATCGACCACATTAATTCGAAAATCAAATAAGAGATTGAACATACTTTCGCTTTTGCTATTCCTCAACTGGTCAAGACAGTTTTATGTATTTCCATGAAGATGAACCTACGCTAACAACAGTATAAAACAGCTTGCAATAGAGGAAATGATAAAAGTCGTGTTCTACAGAGATACACTGAGAAGCTGTTTATTAGCTACACCAGCCTCCCCAATAACGCAGTGCTCTAGCTTTTGACTGTTAGTCAGAGAGGGTCCGGGTTCAAATTCTGGGGAGGAATGGATGTTGTGCTCCCTCCCTTCCCTTGTACCAGTTGCATTGGGAACAGACACTGCTCATAGCCCATGGAACTGCTTGTGGTGGTTATTAAACCTTCAAAAAAAAGGTCAAATACATCTGCTCTAGTCACATAAATGACTCACTACAAGGGCCGGCTGGAACACAAGGGCAACCGCCTTTAAGGGCTCCCTTAGTTTAGGAAAAAAATCATTTTCGGTAGATTTTTTTACAATTATTATTTTTTTGTGTGTAAGTTTTGAGTGCGATGCCCTTAAAAAGTACTTTTTTTCATTCCCCCCATTTTTGAATTGACCGTACAAATACTGAGATTTGCGGATTTCAGGTGATTATTGTAACTACCTTAGTATTTTATCAAATAGCAAATTAAGTTTCATTATTTCGTAACTTTTACTTTTGTGTTTAACAATTCGCGAGCGAACCAGATACTTAAATTTAAAGAAATAAAAAGAACAATATCAAAGTTAGTTTCGAGCTACATATGCAGGGCATTTATTCAGTGGCTTAAAAAACAATACTAGAAATATAAAAAAAAAATCGTATGTGAGCGCGTATAAAAGTTTAAAAAGTCACTAATTTGTCATTTACTCCACTTTGCATCAAAAAATCAACCACTGCTACTAAAACATGTATCAGGAAAAAAACAAAACAATGTATACGAATTTATTTTAGAGGGATCCTCATTATTTCTTACAATAAAATATTCTCCATCCAAAAAATTTCATTACGTAGGTATCTTTTTATCATTTTGTGAGGAAGTTTCTGTAAGTCATAATACAACCTCAACACCATCTCCCCGGAAAGAAAATTGAAATCGTAGATTTTAACAGTTTTTACTCTCTCAGAACTTTCAATCCATATTATGGTCTTTTTCGTAAAATTAAAACAAATATCCCTTTCAGATACACATTTTGTCTTTATGATAATTTTCGTTATCACGTACTATAGAAGTCAAGATGGAAAAGTTATATCGATAAATTCCGTCGGTGTAGCTTAATTGGTAAAGCATTCGGCTCCGGAGTACAGGAATGGGGAGGGGGGGAGTTCGTCACCGTCCAATTTATGAATTTCACATCGTGTGTGTTCTTTACGTACATTTTTCACATAATGTCTTTATTAAAACATGAGATTTATTTCGCAGTGCCAGCAATGAAATTTTGCTCCGGGGCCCTGCAATGAAATTCCACCCCGGGTCCCGTAAATGCGCCATCGGGCTCTGCCATCACCTCCTAATAGCTTAGCAGGCCCACGCACCGGTTTGTGACGTCACTAGAGTAGTCCGTAGCCGCGGAGAGGGAGCATTACGGCGATGTGCGAAACGAACGCGTCTTTACGTACACCAACTAACCAGGTCGTGCGTTCTTTTAGAGTTTCACTGCATTTAAATAAGAACTTCTGTGTTAGTGTTTAAATAACTACAGAGTTAACACATTTGTTTTATAATCTTTTAAAATACAGAAGAAAAAGAAATTACAGAGTAAAATTTAGCGTAGCAATAGTTTCGACTTGAAAGGATAAGCAAGACAGATTCGTCAACTTAATGCAAGCATCGCTGTCATTTCACTGGAAGTGATAAACCATTCCCATAATCAAAATTATAAACTGTTGTAGTTTCAATTGAAGTTATAGTGTCTTTATAGTTAACCGAATGATTCCTGTACTTGTGAACAAATCGTTCTTGTACTTGAAAGATTAGTTTGAGGGTCCATTACGAAGTATCGCCGTCGTTTCAAAAGATGTCAATTGACTAATTTAAGGAATCAGGTTTTTCATTCATTGCAGACTTATGACTGAAAATTTTAGTAATGAAATAATTCCTTTAGTTAAAATGTATTTTCACATCAGACAGTAACGAGCAATTTATGTGCAATCCGTGATCACTAATATATAAAAAAAGGTCAAGAAAAACTGAATTTTCCTGTTTTTTAATTATTACCAAAGGCTCAATAAAACACTTTTTAATATACATACAGTGAATTGCTGCTTGATCCACTGATTGCATGAAATAAATTAAGATTTCAAGAAAATTATGCAATTGCTACATTATTAAACGTGCAATAATGACATAAGTTTTCCTAATTTTAGTACCATCTAGTTACGTGTTTGGACAACTTCATTTTGATAAGCAATTATAAAGTTTATAATTTTTGTCTTCCAGAGCACTATTTCAAAAAAGTTACCTTGTCAATGTATTAAGTATATTAGTAGCATTAAGCAAAACTATTTGGATCCACAATATAAGCATTTCTTTTTATCTGGAAAAATACAAGTAACTTATTGGCAGAAATTTCCTGAAATTTGATTTTCAAGAAGTATTCAGGAAAACTGCCAATGTACAAATAATTATGGTTGTGCAGTTCTTTGGGTATCACAAACACAATCTGATTATGTGTCCGTTAGCTGTTCCTTGAAGAATTTCAAAGACACATTTCTAAGAAAATCTGAAATTTGTTCCAATAATTTCTTAAAGTATTTTTACAGATAATTATTATATTTTTTGAGAACCTGACAAATGCACATGCAGTTATTGTACTGAATAAATCTAAGAGATTGTTTTGGTACTATAGGATGTATTTTAAAAGATGTACATGTCTCATTATAAATTGACTAACTCGATGTACCATTTTCTCAGAAACTATAAAAAGCAATGGTATAAAATTTTGCACAAATGTTTTTTCATTACTAAAGCTATTGAAAAAAGATTGTTTTTTCCTCTTTTTTATGATTTTGGTTTCAAAATAAATTCTATGAAGGATTGAAGAAGTTTTCCCCATACAAAAATTGACACCCACCCCCACGTTTGGTAGCACACTTTCCAGTAGTTATCGGATAATATGAGATATATTAGTTCCAGTTATTATTGCTGTAGCTTGTGAAGACACAGTGCAGGAAGTCTGGAAACAGATAAGTCTAGATAAATGAATAAAAAGTTGATCTCTCATTTTAAGCAACTGTTTTCAAAAAAAAAAAAAAAAAAAAAAAAAGCGAGTATATATTTCTACTTGTATTTTAAAAACCTTGTTTGTTTAGAACATAGTTTCTACAATATGTGGATTCATGTCGATCCAGGTACTTTTTTTTCTTTTAAAAATAACAATATCCAAGGCTTAAAAATACCATGCCAGAGATGCCCAGGGCATGTAAATCATTCGCCTGGGCAGGTAAATAAAAAATCTAATTGCCTGCGCATGGCAATTAAATTTTAAAGTAAAAAAGTTTGGTAATAAATTTCCTACTACACAAGAAAAAAAGCTAGTCATCACATGTTGTGTTTCATGTCATTGATAATTAATGGAAGTTGTATTATTGTTACGAAGTACCAAAGAAAGAGCAATATCACATCTTTAATTATGTTATGCTTTACGCCCAGAAATCGGAAACCATATGTAGTTTTGCTACAAATTTTGTTTATAATCAACAACAGGATGCATGCCTCTGATGAAACTGGTTTCTCGTGTTTAATGACAAAGGGAGAAAACTTTAATAAAAGGAACATGGCAAAATCACTAAATTTCTGAAACACCAATTTCATCTTTGTACCATTTCACACCAATTTTAGCATCATCATATTAAAAATTGATATACACACTTTTGTGCATTGAACATTTGTAATACAGACCCTTAAAATGGAAGTGCAAACATGTTAAAACAGATCATATTTTTAACTTAAAAAAAAAATTAGTTTTCTGGTTTTGTTATCTTAAAAGATAAATTTTCCTGCGCATCCAGCTTTTACTACCTGGGCAAGTAAATAATTTCTTGCCCAGCTAGTAAATAAACACCTAAAAGTTACACGCCCAACTGGGCACGTGGGCATGTAACTTTTCCCATATTTTTCAAGCCCTCATATCTATAGATTTCTGATATATTTAAAAAGAATATGATTAGTATCTTTTGGAAAACTACTGATTTTGCTTTAGCCAGCTGCTTTCACTATGCAAAGTGTGAAATTACTCTTACTAATTAAAATAATTACTTGAACAATTTAAAACATATATCTAGTCGCCTTCCTTAATCTTCTGAGTGTGATAACCGTTTTGACACTTAAGCAATAAAAACAATGCAAACCAGAATGAACAAATTTGTGAACATTTTATTAGAAAAAATGTCAGGCTGTATATACATGAGATATCAAGAGATATAGAGTAAAACAAATAGATTTTAAAACACAAAGGCAAAGGTAGAAATTTCTCTGTGACTTCTTTTAATATGCAATACAAAATATTTTAAAATTCATAATTAACAAATGTAACAGGAAAAATTTAACAAGATTGTTTAATACGCACGTATTTCACTATGTATCGAGATTTAAAAACATGTTTTACATACGTTATTCTTTTTCAGTTTAAACCATTTAATGGTGGTTTAACTGTTGGAACTTTTACATGTTATATTTCCTTTGTGTGAAATGCAATTTCTCAGTTGGAAGTTATTAGTATTCACTGCGAACATATATCTCGGTAATCAAATGTAATTCAAGGAAAAAACTTTCACGTACCTCTTGGTTGTAAGTGGTCGATGTTCAAATCTTTGCACGGTTGTTCTCATCAACAACGATTTTATTTGAACATCGAACCTGAGAACCTGATGAGAACAACCGTGCAAAGATTTAAACATCTCATTAGGTAATTGATGAGAACAACCGTGCAAAGTTTAAACATCTCATCAGGTAATTGATGAGAACAACCGTGCAAAGATAAATTTAAAAATACGAGTTTAACTTATGTCACTTACTTCTGGCATGTAAAATTTTAAATTTTCAAGATTTCGGTCACATTTTGATATTTTTTACAAAATTCTGCTGTAGGAATAATTTAGAAAAAGAAACACTGTCTTGGATAAATTTAATCAGACTTCATCTGATATGCCACTCCATATACAGTATATTTTTTGTCACCATGAATTTTTCTGTGGTGACCTAAAATATGCTGGATTCTTCTGCCAATATGTTGAGTGTCAAATGGGAGATGTTTTCAAGATTCATAACTTGTGAGTACCTTGAAAAATAGTGGCTCATGCAAATTCTTTAGACCAAAGCTCTTACTAAAGTGAATCTTATTACTACAACAGCTTGTGTAATGTCATCAGCAGTGTTATAATCAGAAATAAATTTACTGGCCCAGTGGACGCACTAGAATTTGCAAGCCACTGGTCTACCAAAATGCTCATTGGTCCGTACAAAAAAATTGAAGACATTTACAATATATGTAGTAAACAATGTATCATTTCAATGGAATTATATACAATATTTGTTTCTAAACTTATTAGTTTGCAGCCTAAAAAGAAAACCATACAGCAAGGTAAAAGAAAAACATTCATTTTTTAACTTGTGACAAATTAGAAACAAAACAAAAAACCAACTTACTAGCCATCCGGGCCAGCAAAATCAATAGTCTAGTGGTCCGACGGAAGTTTTACTGGACAACGGCCAGCGGACCACTGGGTAATTCAAACGCTGCATCAGTAAAATTTAACAGTGATGCTGATAAACTTGAACATATGCTTTACAGGAAGCAAATTATTTGCAGTCATTATGTGAAATTTGACATATTTTAGTGAATAAAAGATTCAGTATCTATATTTTGCTACCCACAGCAATTAATTTTTAACTAAATGACCATGACAGACGTTAATTTTTTTTTTTTTTGATTGGAAGTTTAACGACCACCGTGAGCAACTCAATGGGCTATAAGCAGTCGCCCGTCCCTAATTTAGGGTCACTGGCTCCAGGGAAGGGAGAGAGCCAGTGCCGTAAGACAGACACAACATCCATGCCTCACCGGGATTCGAACCCGGACCCCGTTCGGACGAATGATCAGAGGCCATCGCTTAGAGCACTGCGCCACCGGGACGGCATGACAGACGTTAAAGAAACTATGTTTTCCTCACCTCACTCATGTTCTAAAATAAAAGTTTATTAACAAGTACTTGAATGAAGACAAAAATTTCTGGTACAATTATGCTCCTTGAGTTGTAGATTTTTTTTTCAAATTAATATCAAAGATATGAAACTCTAGCTGACATGAAATATGATAAATGTAATATGAAGCCTTACTTCTGTACTTTACATTGGTATCACCATAAACTTCATATTTTGATTAGGACTTTAATGATTTGAATAGCTTAAAATCACTTTTGAAGGAGGATGAAATACCAAAAAATTGGGTATTAATTTAAAAAGCAAACTGCATAATGTTTGTAAACTTGTTTGTGTGAAATAAGTATACCACAAAATAGTTATGTCACAGTTACCAGTGATTTGCTGATACATATTATATGTAAGAAATGTTTCCATTCATGAACTAGAAAATACAACATATCCATCACAGATAAAGAATGTAAATATTCTTTATGAAATTTGAGAAAAAGTGGCATGTTTGGCATAAAATACAAATGATAACAGTAATAGATTTCATGTAATGTTAGATATTATATATACGGTTCCTGACAACCAGACCAAATGTAACATGGGGGAATTGGGAAGTTCAGTAATTCGGACATCCAGTGGCTAAAATATATTGGAATCGTATTATTAAAAAACTCCCCGTTTGTTCACATTGGAACTTAATTATGTTTGCAG
Source organism: Macrothele yani (assembly GCA_039090855.1). Lineage (NCBI taxonomy): Eukaryota > Metazoa > Arthropoda > Arachnida > Araneae > Macrothelidae > Macrothele > Macrothele yani. The sequence continues at coordinate 82,496,045 of CM077004.1, read as the reverse complement.
ATATGTCTTTATATCAACGGGGGGGTCGCAGTCCTTTGAGAGTCTGCAAGAGTATATTTTATGATTTTTAGAATTGAGCTCTTTCAACTTAATAAACTGAGAGAATGCAATATTTATTGCTTAATTATATTTTATCTGACAAATATGTCGGCAATGTGTATTTATTTTCAGGGTAGGAGGCGTCCACGGGCTCCACTCTGTATTCTATGCCGAAAATATCAGTTGTTTCGAGGTTAAAAAAAAAAGAAAATGGAAAATGCGTTGTCGACCGAGCCGTTTTGAGAAGGGTTGCGCATCCTAGGGTAGCTGTGTAGTAACCCACCAAGTGGAGGGAGGTAAATGAGTCACAAAATATTTTTTATCACTTCTAATAAAAAAAAAGTAATGAAGAACAAAACCCATGTTCGTCAAAAATTAAGCCAGAAATATTCTTTCGATTTGCACCAGCACAACGAGCTCTGAATGATGAAATCAATATTTTAAACGCCAATGTATTTGGACTACTGAAAAAGGGAACAAAGTGGAATGTTAACGGAAGTACAGACGAAAGAACTAACAGTAAAAAAGCAGAAGCTAAAGGAACTTGAAGGAAGACTATGGAAAAAAAATAAACGTGAAATGCAGAGAAAAACAAAAGAGTGTGCTACAAAGAAAATGTACGTGTTTATAAATTAATGCCTAAATAATAAACATTTTCTGAAGCAAACGTGTAAATATATGGATGTTTCCTTTGAATAATTATGTTTTCTTTGTTTCACAACGGACTTCTAGAAACAGTCGTCAAAAATAAAGGGGGTTGCGGGAATTAGGACATACTTTTTAGGGAGGGGTTGATAACAATCGGACAAAATGTGACATAGGGGAGGCGGGGAGTCTAAAAATAGTAAAAATCTCGGACGTACTTTATGGACGGCCCCCTTACCTTTGTTTTACAGCAGTGAAGCCCCCCACACAGGTACTCCACAGATTAAATTATTTTTGCTAGTTTATTGAATTCAACCCCCCCCCCCCCGCACATACAGGTTCTTGAGACTATCTAACATCAATACATCATTATCTCACATTCCAGTACCCTACAGAAACTTTGTTAAAAATTTGGTTTTAGTCCAAGGACAGCAATTTTCATAGCTTTTCCTAAGATACATCAAGTAAACATAACCTGGTTTAGAGGGAAATGAAAAATTATTACATTGATGAAATTCATTTTAAACCATATTTTGATTACACCAGAGATTTAAGTCAACTATTACGCCAGAGACTTGAGTCAACTATGACATCTATGGCATCCCCCCAAAGCCATAAGCATTAGTTTCCCACTGATGTCCAAAGCATTGTTGGTGCGAACAATTCAGTTAGTGTTATGATTTTCCGAGCGACAAAAACAGCTAAATATCTTTAGCATTTTGTTACAACTTTTTCCCCATTTTAGCATTTGTTGAGCCAGCTTAATCTCAGGATTATGCTGCTGGTCATCTGACTGGAATGGCATTTAATAACACAAGTGCTACAACCAGTACTTTTGTATTCATGGTACAAAACCTAAGGTCTTCCTTTCAAGGTGTGGCCCAAAATTTTCCTGTCCACACTTTAACAAGAACTGATTTGCATTTTTTTTAAATAAAAAAAGTTATTGTTGGTTTGGAAGAAATTGGCTTTAAAGGGATTGCAACTGTAACTGACTGACAATTCTATAAACCAAAAAACAATGGCATTCTTTTCAGATCCTCCTTTACAAAGTGTGTGGTCATATACATACCCATATTATGATAGTTCAAGGCCATTACATTTTATTTTTGACTCTGTTCATTTAATAAAAACTGTGAGAAGTACCTGGCTGAATCAGAAAAATGGGCAATTTATGTATTATCCAGATTTTGATGTCCTCTATGAAGACCAATGACTTCACTTCAGTTAAGAAATTACATGAGACTGAAAGTGGCCAAATTGTGAAATATGGTTATGGTTTAACATTAAAAGCTTTGTGTCCTTCCAATTTAGAAAGACAAAAATTAAATGTGAAATCAATACTCCAGATTTTCAACTGTAGCACTGCTGAAGCTTTATTAACTGTTGGATGAATTAATAATATACTAAATTTTGGTGACACTGAATGTATTAAGATTATAATTACACGGTGGAATATTTATAATGTGACAGCAGTTTTTAAAGGGGAACACTTGAGGACCAAATATCATGAAACACTAACAGCAGATGTAAAAGTAGTGTTCATTGAAAAGTTCCTTAGGTGGCTTGACAGGTAGGAAAAATTGGAGTGTGATAGTGCAAAACTTACACTGCACTAAAACACATATCTTGTGCTATACTTCAGTTGGTTAGATACTGTACAAATCAACTTAAATTTAAATACTTACTGCCTGGAAAAGTACATGCTGATGAACTAGAAAACTTGTTTAGAAAATATAGGTAGCTTGCAGGATTTCAGTATCATATTTCTATATGTCAAGCTTATAAATGTGGAACAAAGTTAAGACTCCCAGGTAGTCTACCTTTGCTAATCAATTCAAGTGAATTTGGGGATATTTCTTTCAGTAGTTTCAGTGAATTATCTGACTGGAAAGAAATGCAGATAGCTGAAAATGTTTCAGACTTCCAAGACCAGTGTTTTAGAAAATGATATATCTAATGTGGATTTTGAACTTCCTAACCTTAAATTTATAGGAAGTTATTGTGCTTATACTACTGTTAAGAAACTAAAATGTAGTGACTGCAGTGTTTTCTTTGTAATCAACAAAACAATTAAGTATGACAAATGAAGATTAAAAAAATAGATAGAGATGGACTGCTTTACCTGCACCAATGTTGTATCAATTATTATTCACTGCTACATTGTTGTGAAGAAGCTTATTTCATCTTATATTTAAAGGCAGCTTTTTTTAAAACATGGCAACCATAGGGCAATTGTATGTTCTGCTGTAATGTCAGAACATACAATTGCCCTATAGGGGGCACAATGGTAAATTGCGTTTTCTGCGTTATTTCTGCTCATAAAGCTCTGATTTGAAAAATTCTTCCTGTATCGCACACGAGACCTGATGGAAAGTATTTTTCACATAATTTCTAATGTTTGGTAAAGAATGGTTTAGCCACCAGGGGTCATATGTGTTAATTTCTGCTTCTGAAGTATTTGTTGCAAAATCTGGGCTCCCGAAAACTCGACTAATTATTTCTTTTTCTGGGACCGATAACGCTCATATGGAAAAACGTTTTGAGAATACTTTCTTCCTAAAAAATGCATGGGTTTCCCACCAGGGGACGTAAAGTCACATCTGATTTTTGTCGATATCTCTATTTCTAAGAGTTCGTAAGCTCATGATTCCGTTTACACCAATATCTGAGGGATTAAAAACCCGATTGAAAATCTTCTTTCTTTCGTCAGATCTATTGTTTTCCATGCCGATTCCATTAACTTTGAATAGCTTTGATAAATTTAATTTGCGTCAGAACGGATTCAAAAGACGTGCTTATTACACCCGAAAATTCGGTGTCAACTTTCTTGTTTTTTATTAGAAACAGCTTCACTGCAATACATATACTGTTTCCCAAAGTCGCGGCTCGCTTTAATAACTTGAGAATGAATTGGAACAGAAAAACAGGGTCAACGGGTATTAATTAGGGATGATATGATATATTTAAGGGATATGCGAATGACCCTTAAGGCTCCCCTGATCAGGAGGCTCGGGGGGCTATCTCGTAAACAAAGCAAGTTAGGAAAAAATTTCCAATTACAAAGTTATACAGCGTTTTTACCTTAGCGTAAATACGCAGAAAAATTTCTAATAGCTCTCCCGGTTCGGGTTGTGCGATCTTGAGCTATTGCACATCTACAAGAAAAAGTTGTTTTCCCCGCAAATCTTGAAATGATTCTGCCTTTTCCTGAGCTTTGTAAGATAAAGCATCTATCTGAGTGGATGATTTTTTCGTTAACGAAACTAATGGTTCAAAAGCCCCCCGATTTCTCTTGCTTTTCGACAAGAAACTGTAAAGTCACCTAAACTTTCCGCAAAATGCCGCTGTGTAGTAAATTTAGGGTTTCAGTTTATGCATCTAGAACTTTGGAAGGAAATCTTGGAAATTATGGTCTTAATCTATCCCCGAATCCCCGAAATAAATTATTGCCTATGGTAACCCCCCTTCAGGAGATCAACAAATACAAAAATCAACAGATACTTCAGGGGAAAAGCAACTCACAGTAAGAGACCCTTGCAGTAGTGATTGATATATCAGGACAAAACAAAGTAGATAATTTTATTTACCACCAACTTGATAGCTGAATTCAACCAAGCAGTTATTCTAACTTGTCACAGTGGCTTGCAGTCAAAAATCATACTGAACTGTATGAACTTGCCATTTTAATGTAGTAACTTGTTCTAATAACAATACCATCATTATTAGTGGTTGAAAGATCACATGTAAATCATTCACAAAATTCAAAATGTCCGCCATCAGCTACAACACATGTTTGAATTTTACGAAGTACAGTTTCTGGCAACTTTCGCAGCAGATGTGAAGGTATACTCCTACAGGCATTATAATTCATTTTTTCAAAACATTCCGATAATCGGGTGGTGTTACATAAACTTGGGATTTCAAATGAGCCCAAAAATAAAAATCCATTGGTGTTAAGTCCGGTGACCTGGGTGGCTATTCTACGTTCCCGCAATATCCTATAATCCTCTCCTTGAAAGTTCGTTTGAGGAAATTTTGAACAGGCAATACTTTATGTGCTGGGGCTCCATCGTGTTGAAACCACATAAGACGACGACTTTGAAGCGGAAGACCATAAAAAATAAATCAGAAAGTACTTCCTTTAGAAGGTCTCAATAACGTCCTCCAGTAAGCGGACCTTCAAAGAATACAGGACCAATAATTGTGTTTCTCCATATCCCACACCATACTGTAACAGACCATTTTCTTTGATGACGAACATCTCTTGTCTCATGAGGATTATCCAGAGCCCAAAAATGGGAATTGCGTTTGTTTGTTACGCCCTCACGAGAGAAACAGGCCTCATCAGTTCACAAGACGTCATGCAGAAAAGAAAGTTGATCATTTTTTTTCTAGAATGAAAATGCACCAATCTAACTGTCGTTCATTATCACCTTCATATAAAGTCTGCTGTAAATGGACGTGGTATTGGTGCAAACCATGCCGATTCAAATTTTTCCAAATTCTGGCATTGGAAAGCCCACATGCTAAGCTCATTTCTCTGGTACCGATCTGAGGGTTTAAAAGAGCGTAAGCGACAACATCTTCATCATGAACCAGCGCACCAGATCCTTGAGGTCTTCCAATGCGTGGTCGAGGACTCACATTGCCTGTTGTTCGTAAACGCATAGCAACACGTCTTATGGTGGAAGAACTTGGACAAAGAAAATCAGTAAAAACGTTCTGCGTATAATTTTCTAGCAGCGCGAGCGTTTTGTCGACATTCTCCAAAAATTAATATCATTTCATAATATTCAGCAAATGAATAACTTTCCATTAGTAGGGTTGGTTCTTCGCATACAACTTAGAATTAACTAACTTTTTCACTTTTTCATAAGCCCGGTTCGGCAAAGGTGTTCCGAGGCATAGTTCTTAGAAAACAGAAAAAATGACTTAAAACGCTTGTAGACCGACTATACGAGTGAAATCAAAAGACGAATTGTGCTTCGTTGATTAACGCTCTTCGCGAATTGACTTTTACTTCCGCAGACCACATTCTCAGAATAAAAAGTAACTTTGCATAGTGCCATGATCATATGGTGGGCGCAGATTAACAAGTATTTGCATAAGTAAGCGACCCATTGTCCACAAAAGACACCCACCAGCTCTAAGAGAAATCGACGGCACTGCTAGGATCCTGTGTTCTTATAAGGTTTAACTTAACAAATATGCACATATGAGTCTGCATTTGTTCTGATAAGCATCTTTTTTTCAGACTCGAATGTTTCTGCAATCCAGTTTAAAGCACGATAATTTGGCGTTAATTGTTAACCGATATTCTTTATTCATTACGATCTGAACTCTGTTTCTTTAACTAGTTTGTAAGAATATGGTTTATTTATGTTATTAATGATAACGCATCGCTGTAATCCGCACGTTAGGAAAAATAATGATAAGTTGGTTATTTTAATGTGAGGAATTTTAAAACTCTTACTTATGCCATTAGCTACAGTATGGAATTCATGTGTGCAGGTGAACACATACTGTTTCTTTTATTGTTTTCAGTCCTTTCCTACCGGTTGGCACATTCCACGAAAACATTCCCGAGGGAAATGCGTATTTACTTGATTTTTTTTTCAACCCCTGATACATCAAGACTTCCGAGGGATTTAATACAGAGTGGTGCTTGGCCCGTTGAACGAGTTCAGGAATAGAAGCATTTGACCCATTGTATACACGATAGAGGAATCACCGTAAGAGATAGGCATAATTCAACTTCGGTGCAAATGTTTTTCTCGATAATGTAACAAAGTAAATAAAAGAGCATGGTCTGCTAAGGTAAATTTTAACTGTGCTATATTTCACAAATTTCGAATTGAAGAACCCATATTTCCTGATCTCAGAGGTCGAGAAATGCCAATAACAGCAAACGACTGTAGCACGAGTCTTTGCATCTGCTAATTCTACAGCCTACATGGACTATGTAAGAAGCCAGGGGGTATTTAAATGGGGTCAACAGGGATTCCCCTTTAGCCACCTTAACTTACATTAGAAAAAGGTGCATTAATTTTTTCTTGTATTCTTCATTAAATTTTATTTTATTCTGGTGGATTTCAAAACTTCCATTTTTTGTCGGACTCCCGAAAAAGAATTCTATACGCCTCTGTAATAAGGGTAATACAGTCCAAATGGTTGCTTAAAACTACAAGCAGCTGGTATGGAGCTGTTTGTAGTTTTAGGCATTGCATAGACTAAATATCTGTTGATTTTTGTATTTGTTGAGCTCCTGAAGGGGTTACCATAGGCAATAATTCATTTCGGGGATTCGGTGATAGATTAGGACCACAATTTCCAAGATTTCCTTCTAAAGTTCTAGATACATAAACTGAAATCCTAAATTTACTACACAGCGGCATTTTGCGCAAAGTTTAGGTGACTTTACAGCTTCTTGGCGAAAAGCGAGAGAAGTCGGGGGGGGGGCTTTCCAACCCTTAGTTTCGCCAACGAAAATATCATCCCCTCAGATGCTTTTTCTTACGAAACTCAGGAAAAGGCAGAAACATTTCAAGATTTGCTAGGAAAACAACTTTTCCTTGTAGATGTGCAATAGCTCAAGAAGGCACAGCCCGAACCTGGAAAGCTATTAGAATTTTTCTGCGGATTTACACTAAGGTAAAAACGCTGTATAACTTTGTAATTAGAATTTTTTTCCTAACTTGCTTGTTTGCGAGATAGCCCCCGAGCCCCCTGATCAGGGGGGTCTCGGGGGTCATTCACATATCCCTTTAATAGATCATATCATCCCTCATTAATACCCGTTGACCCTGTTTTTCTATTCCAATTCATTCTCGGGTTATTGAAGTGAGCCGCGACTTTGGGAAATACCCTGTATATACATACACATATAATATTTTATACATTATTTTATTTTTTATTTTTTTATTTACCTTTTTGTTCATAGCGACATCCCGGATTTTAAGAAAAACTCAGGAAGCATTTAATGTTTTTTAATAGAAAGGCGTTGTAGAGCATTCATTATCGATCTTGAAATCAACCAGTCAACCATCAAAACGTTTTTATTTATGCTAACAAAATAAAAAAAGAAATTATCTTCATTATCCTTGTTACCCACCTGGTTATTTTAATTTATTTTACTATTTTTGTCAAACATCCAAAAATGCTTTAAGAACAAAAAAGTGCTATAAAAATCAAAGTTTCATCTTACTTTCAATGATTGCGGCTGGAAAATCCCACTGACGTTACCAGTCTCTGTACAGTTTTTTTTATGCATTTTAGAGGCACGTTTGGAAGTAATGGAAACAGTCGTTGCATATCATTTTAACAACACTGTTAACAATATGATGTTCAACGATTCTAAACTCTAGGATGAGGACATTGCTTTAATTGCAACTGTCTGTCTAATTGCCAAGAATGAAAGGAAATTAAAACCTTGTTAGAATTCAACAAGACGCTGTAATCATTATGAAAGTAATAGGCATTTTGTTCTTTGTGCGCGAATAAGGGCTTTTCTCAGCCATGGGTTTTTTTTTCCTTTTTTCCTCATTTGTTTTTATCTGTGCTCTTTTCGGGGTTGCATGTGTTATGGTACAATCTACTAAGTGTTTTTTAAACTTATTAGTTTACTGACAGATTGTGTTTTCGCTCGTTCTAAATAAATAGTTTCCAAGTTGCAAAACATTCAGCTAAACTGTTTATATTACAGTTTCGTTTTCTCATGAAAGAGCGATTGCATTAATGGAATTTTTGTTTCACGTTTCTCCTTCTTGAGAACAGAGTTTATTTCTTCAAAAATTATAATTGCTTCATACGCTTCATAATATTTTACTAAAGGTGCTTTCCTTTGTGTTGTTTCAAGTCATTTCATGTTGTTAAGGTACTGTATGTTGTAAGCTATTTTTTGTTTCACCAGTATTTTTTATTTCCCTATTTTACTTCTGGTCGCTAATAGTTTCTCTTTTCTACTTTATTTTGATATTTTTAGATATTCTGTATACGGCAAATTTTTCTAAACGTTTTTACTATCAAATTTTTTGGGTTATTGCAAATTTTCGCAAGTGCCAAAACATAAGATTTGCGAATTTTTAAATATCTAAAAATGTTCATGTAGCAAATTTTCCAACGAATGTCTCAGTTTTTTTTTTTGGTGTCACAAACCAACAAGAAGTTATGTGACAAATTATTTGTTTTCATTTCATCAGCTCCTAAGTGAACAGCGTTGGTTGGGACACATTGGAATAATCTGTCAGTTGAGCAGTATTTTCTTTATGAATACAATTACATCACCCTTGAATAGTACTTAGTATTTTATGAGAATTTTGACACTTTCTATTGTGACAGATAACAGCTCATTCATGGATATGCCAAGAAAACATCTTAGTCAGATTTTACTGATTGCTACTTATTAAATTCTTATTTTAAATTTTTGTCATTCGTCAAACTTTTGAATTGAAGATAAAAGTAGCATTTACTTGGAAAACAACCATCATTTATCTTTCTCAAATGTTGATAAATTCATTCTATTCACTTCAACAGGAACTTTTGAACGACCTTATTCTTATGCGAAGATCACTGTAAAATTTTTTGAGGCGTGAAAAAGTATCATATCGAAAGTTGTCAATAGTACACAAAAGTAAAAGAGAGTTTCCAAATCTTGAAGAAGTTTCACAAGCACAGAAACAGCACAGAAGTAGACTGCGAAAGTAAACATAGAAGTATCAAAAGAACTGATTTACTTCAATTATAAAGTCTGTATGAAAGACTAGGAGTCGTGGTGTTGTCTACTATTCTTTCGTATTTTTGTATCGGAGATAAAAGAACATCATGAACAAAACTCTGAGGGCGTCTCGCATCCCTGATTTAGGGACACTGGTTCCAGGAAAAGGACAGTGCCCGTGCCATAAGACACATACATCATCCTTGCCACATCCTGGACTCAAACCCAGCCTCATGTCTTGCGAATGGTCAGAAACCAGCGCTCAGACCACTCAGTCACCGCGGTGGCAAAGTTCTTTATTCCCACGATTTGGAAACTAGAATTGGTAAATGGTCGATAAATGTAGCTTGAGTTATTGAAAATATTGCGAAAATGCTCGCGAAAGCATCTAGAGAAGTTTACCGTTTGAATAAAAAGAAATGCGCTCAAGTTTTTCCATACGAAGGTCGGTGATGGTTTATCTTTTCGTTCGACTACTTTCTGTTGATTTAAGGAATCATGTATAGGGTATTACTCTTTCAGGGACAGTTTTCACGGTGAGGGAGATCTATCGGAGAAACGATAGAGTTTTGTAAAGGAAGATCACCGCCAATGCCAGATGAACTAATGGAATTATTCAGGAGATGCGCATAAAAGAACCATTTCACACGAAAAACTTCTTTTAAAAAATGTTTCCCTCTTTGAATGACATCCAGTTTTATTTCTATAACCTAACTCGTAGAGAATCCACCTAGGAAAGTTAGAAACGTTACATACATGCATCGACCACATTAATTCGAAAATCAAATAAGAGATTGAACATACTTTCGCTTTTGCTATTCCTCAACTGGTCAAGACAGTTTTATGTATTTCCATGAAGATGAACCTACGCTAACAACAGTATAAAACAGCTTGCAATAGAGGAAATGATAAAAGTCGTGTTCTACAGAGATACACTGAGAAGCTGTTTATTAGCTACACCAGCCTCCCCAATAACGCAGTGCTCTAGCTTTTGACTGTTAGTCAGAGAGGGTCCGGGTTCAAATTCTGGGGAGGAATGGATGTTGTGCTCCCTCCCTTCCCTTGTACCAGTTGCATTGGGAACAGACACTGCTCATAGCCCATGGAACTGCTTGTGGTGGTTATTAAACCTTCAAAAAAAAGGTCAAATACATCTGCTCTAGTCACATAAATGACTCACTACAAGGGCCGGCTGGAACACAAGGGCAACCGCCTTTAAGGGCTCCCTTAGTTTAGGAAAAAAATCATTTTCGGTAGATTTTTTTACAATTATTATTTTTTTGTGTGTAAGTTTTGAGTGCGATGCCCTTAAAAAGTACTTTTTTTTTCATTCCCCCATTTTTGAATTGACCGTACAAATACTGAGATTTGCGGATTTCAGGTGATTATTGTAACTACCTTAGTATTTTATCAAATAGCAAATTAAGTTTCATTATTTCGTAACTTTTACTTTTGTGTTTAACAATTCGCGAGCGAACCAGATACTTAAATTTAAAGAAATAAAAAGAACAATATCAAAGTTAGTTTCGAGCTACATATGCAGGGCATTTATTCAGTGGCTTAAAAAACAATACTAGAAATATAAAAAAAAAAATCGTATGTGAGCGCGTATAAAAGTTTAAAAAGTCACTAATTTGTCATTTACTCCACTTTGCATCAAAAAATCAACCACTGCTACTAAAACATGTATCAGGAAAAAAACAAAACAATGTATACGAATTTATTTTAGAGGGATCCTCATTATTTCTTACAATAAAATATTCTCCATCCAAAAAATTTCATTACGTAGGTATCTTTTTATCATTTTGTGAGGAAGTTTCTGTAAGTCATAATACAACCTCAACACCATCTCCCCGGAAAGAAAATTGAAATCGTAGATTTTAACAGTTTTTACTCTCTCAGAACTTTCAATCCATATTATGGTCTTTTTCGTAAAATTAAAACAAATATCCCTTTCAGATACACATTTTGTCTTTATGATAATTTTCGTTATCACGTACTATAGAAGTCAAGATGGAAAAGTTATATCGATAAATTCCGTCGGTGTAGCTTAATTGGTAAAGCATTCGGCTCCGGAGTACAGGAATGGGGAGGGGGGGAGTTCGTCACCGTCCAATTTATGAATTTCACATCGTGTGTGTTCTTTACGTACATTTTTCACATAATGTCTTTATTAAAACATGAGATTTATTTCGCAGTGCCAGCAATGAAATTTTGCTCCGGGGCCCTGCAATGAAATTCCACCCCGGGTCCCGTAAATGCGCCATCGGGCTCTGCCATCACCTCCTAATAGCTTAGCAGGCCCACGCACCGGTTTGTGACGTCACTAGAGTAGTCCGTAGCCGCGGAGAGGGAGCATTACGGCGATGTGCGAAACGAACGCGTCTTTACGTACACCAACTAACCAGGTCGTGCGTTCTTTTAGAGTTTCACTGCATTTAAATAAGAACTTCTGTGTTAGTGTTTAAATAACTACAGAGTTAACACATTTGTTTTATAATCTTTTAAAATACAGAAGAAAAAGAAATTACAGAGTAAAATTTAGCGTAGCAATAGTTTCGACTTGAAAGAATAAGCAAGACAGATTCGTCAACTTAATGCAAGCATCGCTGTCATTTCACTGGAAGTGATAAACCATTCCCATAATCAAAATTATAAACTGTTGTAGTTTCAATTGAAGTTATAGTGTCTTTATAGTTAACCGAATGATTCCTGTACTTGTGAACAAATCGTTCTTGTACTTGAAAGATTAGTTTGAGGGTCCATTACGAAGTATCGCCGTCGTTTCAAAAGATGTCAATTGACTAATTTAAGGAATCAGGTTTTTCATTCATTGCAGACTTATGACTGAAAATTTTAGTAATGAAATAATTCCTTTAGTTAAAATGTATTTTCACATCAGACAGTAACGAGCAATTTATGTGCAATCCGTGATCACTAATATATAAAAAAAGGTCAAGAAAAACTGAATTTTCCTGTTTTTTAATTATTACCAAAGGCTCAATAAAACACTTTTTAATATACATACAGTGAATTGCTGCTTGATCCACTGATTGCATGAAATAAATTAAGATTTCAAGAAAATTATGCAATTGCTACATTATTAAACGTGCAATAATGACATAAGTTTTCCTAATTTTAGTACCATCTAGTTACGTGTTTGGACAACTTCATTTTGATAAGCAATTATAAAGTTTATAATTTTTGTCTTCCAGAGCACTATTTCAAAAAAGTTACCTTGTCAATGTATTAAGTATATTAGTAGCATTAAGCAAAACTATTTGGATCCACAATATAAGCATTTCTTTTTATCTGGAAAAATACAAGTAACTTATTGGCAGAAATTTCCTGAAATTTGATTTTCAAGAAGTATTCAGGAAAACTGCCAATGTACAAATAATTATGGTTGTGCAGTTCTTTGGGTATCACAAACACAATCTGATTATGTGTCCGTTAGCTGTTCCTTGAAGAATTTCAAAGACACATTTCTAAGAAAATCTGAAATTTGTTCCAATAATTTCTTAAAGTATTTTTACAGATAATTATTATATTTTTTGAGAACCTGACAAATGCACATGCAGTTATTGTACTGAATAAATCTAAGAGATTGTTTTGGTACTATAGGATGTATTTTAAAAGATGTACATGTCTCATTATAAATTGACTAACTCGATGTACCATTTTCTCAGAAACTATAAAAAGCAATGGTATAAAATTTTGCACAAATGTTTTTTCATTACTAAAGCTATTGAAAAAAGATTGTTTTTTCCTCTTTTTTATGATTTTGGTTTCAAAATAAATTCTATGAAGGATTGAAGAAGTTTTCCCCATACAAAAATTGACACCCACCCCCACGTTTGGTAGCACACTTTCCAGTAGTTATCGGATAATATGAGATATATTAGTTCCAGTTATTATTGCTGTAGCTTGTGAAGACACAGTGCAGGAAGTCTGGAAACAGATAAGTCTAGATAAATGAATAAAAAGTTGATCTCTCATTTTAAGCAACTGTTTTCAAAAAAAAAAAAAAAAAAAAGCGAGTATATATTTCTACTTGTATTTTAAAAACCTTGTTTGTTTAGAACATAGTTTCTACAATATGTGGATTCATGTCGATCCAGGTACTTTTTTTTTCTTTTAAAAATAACAATATCCAAGGCTTAAAAATACCATGCCAGAGATGCCCAGGGCATGTAAATCATTCGCCTGGGCAGGTAAATAAAAAATCTAATTGCCTGCGCATGGCAATTAAATTTTAAAGTAAAAAAGTTTGGTAATAAATTTCCTACTACACAAGAAAAAAAGCTAGTCATCACATGTTGTGTTTCATGTCATTGATAATTAATGGAAGTTGTATTATTGTTACGAAGTACCAAAGAAAGAGCAATATCACATCTTTAATTATGTTATGCTTTACGCCCAGAAATCGGAAACCATATGTAGTTTTGCTACAAATTTTGTTTATAATCAACAACAGGATGCATGCCTCTGATGAAACTGGTTTCTCGTGTTTAATGACAAAGGGAGAAAACTTTAATAAAAGGAACATGGCAAAATCACTAAATTTCTGAAACACCAATTTCATCTTTGTACCATTTCACACCAATTTTAGCATCATCATATTAAAAATTGATATACACACTTTTGTGCATTGAACATTTGTAATACAGACCCTTAAAATGGAAGTGCAAACATATTAAAACAGATCATATTTTTAACTTAAAAAAAAAATTAGTTTTCTGGTTTGTTATCTTAAAAGATAAATTTTCCTGCGCATCCAGCTTTTACTACCTGGGCAAGTAAATAATTTCTTGCCCAGCTAGTAAATAAACACCTAAAAGTTACACGCCCAACTGGGCACGTGGGCATGTAACTTTTCCCATATTTTTCAAGCCCTCATATCTATAGATTTCTGATATATTTAAAAAGAATATGATTAGTATCTTTTGGAAAACTACTGATTTTGCTTTAGCCAGCTGCTTTCACTATGCAAAGTGTGAAATTACTCTTACTAATTAAAATAATTACTTGAACAATTTAAAACATATATCTAGTCGCCTTCCTTAATCTTCTGAGTGTGATAACCGTTTTGACACTTAAGCAATAAAAACAATGCAAACCAGAATGAACAAATTTGTGAACATTTTATTAGAAAAAATGTCAGGCTGTATATACATGAGATATCAAGAGATATAGAGTAAAACAAATAGATTTTAAAACACAAAGGCAAAGGTAGAAATTTCTCTGTGACTTCTTTTAATATGCAATACAAAATATTTTAAAATTCATAATTAACAAATGTAACAGGAAAAATTTAACAAGATTGTTTAATACGCACGTATTTCACTATGTATCGAGATTTAAAAACATGTTTTACATACGTTATTCTTTTTCAGTTTAAACCATTTAATGGTGGTTTAACTGTTGGAACTTTTTACATGTTATATTTCCTTTGTGTGAAATGCAATTTCTCAGTTGGAAGTTATTAGTATTCACTGCGAACATATATCTCGGTAATCAAATGTAATTCAAGGAAAAAACTTTCACGTACCTCTTGGTTGTAAGTGGTCGATGTTCAAATCTTTGCACGGTTGTTCTCATCAACAACGATTTTATTTGAACATCGAACCTGAGAACCTGATGAGAACAACCGTGCAAAGATTTAAACATCTCATTAGGTAATTGATGAGAACAACCGTGCAAAGTTTAAACATCTCATCAGGTAATTGATGAGAACAACCGTGCAAAGATAAATTTAAAAATACGAGTTTAACTTATGTCACTTACTTCTGGCATGTAAAATTTTAAATTTTCAAGATTTCGGTCACATTTTGATATTTTTTACAAAATTCTGCTGTAGGAATAATTTAGAAAAAGAAACACTGTCTTGGATAAATTTAATCAGACTTCATCTGATATGCCACTCCATATACAGTATATTTTTTGTCACCATGAATTTTTCTGTGGTGACCTAAAATATGCTGGATTCTTCTGCCAATATGTTGAGTGTCAAATGGGAGATGTTTTCAAGATTCATAACTTGTGAGTACCTTGAAAAATAGTGGCTCATGCAAATTCTTTAGACCAAAGCTCTTACTAAAGTGAATCTTATTACTACAACAGCTTGTGTAATGTCATCAGCAGTGTTATAATCAGAAATAAATTTACTGGCCCAGTGGACGCACTAGAATTTGCAAGCCACTGGTCTACCAAAATGCTCATTGGTCCGTACAAAAAA
The DNA here is from genome assembly GCA_039090855.1 of Macrothele yani. Lineage (NCBI taxonomy): Eukaryota > Metazoa > Arthropoda > Arachnida > Araneae > Macrothelidae > Macrothele > Macrothele yani. Next base: position 82,480,407 of record CM077004.1, on the reverse strand, counting down.
ATTGAAGACATTTACAATATATGTAGTAAACAATGTATCATTTCAATGGAATTATATACAATATTTGTTTCTAAACTTATTAGTTTGCAGCCTAAAAAGAAAACCATACAGCAAGGTAAAAGAAAAACATTCATTTTTTAACTTGTGACAAATTAGAAACAAAACAAAAAACCAACTTACTAGCCATCCGGGCCAGCAAAATCAATAGTCTAGTGGTCCGACGGAAGTTTTACTGGACAACGGCCAGCGGACCACTGGGTAATTCAAACGCTGCATCAGTAAAATTTAACAGTGATGCTGATAAACTTGAACATATGCTTTACAGGAAGCAAATTATTTGCAGTCATTATGTGAAATTTGACATATTTTAGTGAATAAAAGATTCAGTATCTATATTTTGCTACCCACAGCAATTAATTTTTAACTAAATGACCATGACAGACGTTAATTTTTTTTTTTTTGATTGGAAGTTTAACGACCACCGTGAGCAACTCAATGGGCTATAAGCAGTCGCCCGTCCCTAATTTAGGGTCACTGGCTCCAGGGAAGGGAGAGAGCCAGTGCCGTAAGACAGACACAACATCCATGCCTCACCGGGATTCGAACCCGGACCCCGTTCGGACGAATGATCAGAGGCCATCGCTTAGAGCACTGCGCCACCGGGACGGCATGACAGACGTTAAAGAAACTATGTTTTCCTCACCTCACTCATGTTCTAAAATAAAAGTTTATTAACAAGTACTTGAATGAAGACAAAAATTTCTGGTACAATTATGCTCCTTGAGTTGTAGATTTTTTTTCAAATTAATATCAAAGATATGAAACTCTAGCTGACATGAAATATGATAAATGTAATATGAAGCCTTACTTCTGTACTTTACATTGGTATCACCATAAACTTCATATTTTGATTAGGACTTTAATGATTTGAATAGCTTAAAATCACTTTTGAAGGAGGATGAAATACCAAAAAATTGGGTATTAATTTAAAAAGCAAACTGCATAATGTTTGTAAACTTGTTTGTGTGAAATAAGTATACCACAAAATAGTTATGTCACAGTTACCAGTGATTTGCTGATACATATTATATGTAAGAAATGTTTCCATTCATGAACTAGAAAATACAACATATCCATCACAGATAAAGAATGTAAATATTCTTTATGAAATTTGAGAAAAAGTGGCATGTTTGGCATAAAATACAAATGATAACAGTAATAGATTTCATGTAATGTTAGATATTATATATACGGTTCCTGACAACCAGACCAAATGTAACATGGGGGAATTGGGAAGTTCAGTAATTCGGACATCCAGTGGCTAAAATATATTGGAATCGTATTATTAAAAAACTCCCCGTTTGTTCACATTGGAACTTAATTATGTTTGCAGATATGTCTTTATATCAACGGGGGGGGTCGCAGTCCTTTGAGAGTCTGCAAGAGTATATTTTATGATTTTTAGAATTGAGCTCTTTCAACTTAATAAACTGAGAGAATGCAATATTTATTGCTTAATTATATTTTATCTGACAAATATGTCGGCAATGTGTATTTATTTTCAGGGTAGGAGGCGTCCACGGGCTCCACTCTGTATTCTATGCCGAAAATATCAGTTGTTTCGAGGTTAAAAAAAAAGAAAATGGAAAATGCGTTGTCGACCGAGCCGTTTTGAGAAGGGTTGCGCATCCTAGGGTAGCTGTGTAGTAACCCACCAAGTGGAGGGAGGTAAATGAGTCACAAAATATTTTTTATCACTTCTAATAAAAAAAAAGTAATGAAGAACAAAACCCATGTTCGTCAAAAATTAAGCCAGAAATATTCTTTCGATTTGCACCAGCACAACGAGCTCTGAATGATGAAATCAATATTTTAAACGCCAATGTATTTGGACTACTGAAAAAGGGAACAAAGTGGAATGTTAACGGAAGTACAGACGAAAGAACTAACAGTAAAAAAGCAGAAGCTAAAGGAACTTGAAGGAAGACTATGGAAAAAAATAAACGTGAAATGCAGAGAAAAACAAAAGAGTGTGCTACAAAGAAAATGTACGTGTTTATAAATTAATGCCTAAATAATAAACATTTTCTGAAGCAAACGTGTAAATATATGGATGTTTCCTTTGAATAATTATGTTTTCTTTGTTTCACAACGGACTTCTAGAAACAGTCGTCAAAAATAAAGGGGGTTGCGGGAATTAGGACATACTTTTTAGGGAGGGGGTTGATAACAATCGGACAAAATGTGACATAGGGGAGGCGGGGAGTCTAAAAATAGTAAAAATCTCGGACGTACTTTATGGACGGCCCCCTTACCTTTGTTTTACAGCAGTGAAGCCCCCACACAGGTACTCCACAGATTAAATTATTTTTGCTAGTTTATTGAATTCAACCCCCCCCCCCCGCACATACAGGTTCTTGAGACTATCTAACATCAATACATCATTATCTCACATTCCAGTACCCTACAGAAACTTTGTTAAAAATTTGGTTTTAGTCCAAGGACAGCAATTTTCATAGCTTTTCCTAAGATACATCAAGTAAACATAACCTGGTTTAGAGGGAAATGAAAAATTATTACATTGATGAAATTCATTTTAAACCATATTTTGATTACACCAGAGATTTAAGTCAACTATTACGCCAGAGACTTGAGTCAACTATGACATCTATGGCATCCCCCAAAGCCATAAGCATTAGTTTCCCACTGATGTCCAAAGCATTGTTGGTGCGAACAATTCAGTTAGTGTTATGATTTTCCGAGCGACAAAAACAGCTAAATATCTTTAGCATTTTGTTACAACTTTTTTCCCCATTTTAGCATTTGTTGAGCCAGCTTAATCTCAGGATTATGCTGCTGGTCATCTGACTGGAATGGCATTTAATAACACAAGTGCTACAACCAGTACTTTTGTATTCATGGTACAAAACCTAAGGTCTTCCTTTCAAGGTGTGGCCCAAAATTTTCCTGTCCACACTTTAACAAGAACTGATTTGCATTTTTTTTAAATAAAAAAGTTATTGTTGGTTTGGAAGAAATTGGCTTTAAAGGGATTGCAACTGTAACTGACTGACAATTCTATAAACCAAAAAACAATGGCATTCTTTTCAGATCCTCCTTTACAAAGTGTGTGGTCATATACATACCCATATTATGATAGTTCAAGGCCATTACATTTTATTTTTGACTCTGTTCATTTAATAAAAACTGTGAGAAGTACCTGGCTGAATCAGAAAAATGGGCAATTTATGTATTATCCAGATTTTGATGTCCTCTATGAAGACCAATGACTTCACTTCAGTTAAGAAATTACATGAGACTGAAAGTGGCCAAATTGTGAAATATGGTTATGGTTTAACATTAAAAGCTTTGTGTCCTTCCAATTTAGAAAGACAAAAATTAAATGTGAAATCAATACTCCAGATTTTCAACTGTAGCACTGCTGAAGCTTTATTAACTGTTGGATGAATTAATAATATACTAAATTTTGGTGACACTGAATGTATTAAGATTATAATTACACGGTGGAATATTTATAATGTGACAGCAGTTTTTAAAGGGGAACACTTGAGGACCAAATATCATGAAACACTAACAGCAGATGTAAAAGTAGTGTTCATTGAAAAGTTCCTTAGGTGGCTTGACAGGTAGGAAAAATTGGAGTGTGATAGTGCAAAACTTACACTGCACTAAAACACATATCTTGTGCTATACTTCAGTTGGTTAGATACTGTACAAATCAACTTAAATTTAAATACTTACTGCCTGGAAAAGTACATGCTGATGAACTAGAAAACTTGTTTAGAAAATATAGGTAGCTTGCAGGATTTCAGTATCATATTTCTATATGTCAAGCTTATAAATGTGGAACAAAGTTAAGACTCCCAGGTAGTCTACCTTTGCTAATCAATTCAAGTGAATTTGGGGATATTTCTTTCAGTAGTTTCAGTGAATTATCTGACTGGAAAGAAATGCAGATAGCTGAAAATGTTTCAGACTTCCAAGACCAGTGTTTTAGAAAATGATATATCTAATGTGGATTTTGAACTTCCTAACCTTAAATTTATAGGAAGTTATTGTGCTTATACTACTGTTAAGAAACTAAAATGTAGTGACTGCAGTGTTTTCTTTGTAATCAACAAAACAATTAAGTATGACAAATGAAGATTAAAAAAATAGATAGAGATGGACTGCTTTACCTGCACCAATGTTGTATCAATTATTATTCACTGCTACATTGTTGTGAAGAAGCTTATTTCATCTTATATTTAAAGGCAGCTTTTTTTAAAACATGGCAACCATAGGGCAATTGTATGTTCTGCTGTAATGTCAGTAATTAAGGAAAAGCAATATTTCAAGATTGGTGGAGCATGAAGTTCTAAATGAAATTTTCAAGATACGGTAAAAAATAACAATGATTTCTTTTCAAAATTATTTTCACTGAACATTTAAGTATTCTACAATTTTTTTTTCAAACTATTTTTTTAAGGTTTGAAGTTTCCTTTTTTATCCTGCTTTTCATTTCTGTCACTTTTACTTTTACAGTAATTATTAAGAAATGTATTTGTGGCAGCCATGATAATATATTTTGTTACAACTTCAATACCATGACCTTCAGAGCAATCTACACCTAAACATATTTCTTTTTTGTTTAGCACATCTTTTGTCAAATCCAAAACAAGTTGCCTTTGGCTTCTGACCTTTAAAAACAGATTTTCAAAATCAGCCGAAACAAGTTTTTGTACGATAACATATGTATGCACTACAATATCTACAATATCTGGATGGGGATATAGAAGCCCTCCTCTATCCATTTTTTCTGTTAGTTTATACTGACAAAAATTAACAGTATTATCTATTACAAGGTACATTTTACAAGAATTGCATTTTAGTTTTTTAATAGTTGTGTGAGCACAATAACCAGCTACGTATGTAAGAACTGGAAGTAAATGCTGAACAGCATGCACATCTTTTCTATTTACATCAATTCTATCAAATCCAGAAAGAGTTGTATCTTCATTGAAATTTACTGTATTGGTCAATTCTTTTTGCTCCAGATCAATATTTAAGTCACCATACTTTGCTGACTTAATTTTTAAGGGAGCTACGGTTTGCAAACGTAACTTGCATTCAGTCTCAAAAACCTGACGTAATGAAATAGCAAACTGAGAGCCAGCAAGCTGGCGAAACTTACCAAAACGATACTCCAAAGTATCAGTCTGAATTTTCCCTGTTAATATAAAAGAAAATTTCAACTCTTCTATACAGTATGTTACTAACTCTAACACAGCATGAGTTGTATGTCTGAGAGATATAAAAGTTTCCCTTGTCAATACCCCAGTTGAATAATTTGCATTAATCCACTGGTTAACCCAGTCCAGAAATTTGCTTAAGAACTGGTATTTTACGTCATTGTCACTGTTAGTGAGTGGCTCCATGAACTTATCTCTTTTGTGTTCCCCCTTAAATAAGCTTTTAACGTTCATTATTGACCACCATGTATAAATAATCCTTATGTACTCTGAAGTCTCTCTAAAATGGGGCAATTCATTTTTTTCTCCAAACTGTATCAAACCTTCAATTACATGTTCATTGAAAATTTGCAAAACTAACTTAACATTTTGTCTCTCTAAATTTGTTGGAGAAAGAGCTTTTAAAGTAACACCATATGCGTATTTTACCAAGTTTCCCAGTTCTAAAGAATACATTTTGTTTATGGAATCAAAAGATGCTGTCTTAGTTTTTGAATGATCATCAAAATCAATGTAATAGATACACTGGCCATGGTTACGTTGGTTCAACCAATTATCATGCAATGACTTTAAAATATGGACAGGGTCATAAATAAAAAACAAAGGTCTATTTACATCAGAGGGATGAATGTACACAATACTCAGTTTTGGTGGAGAAGCAAAAAAAGACATTGCTTTACCATTGATTGCATTATTATCCGAGCTAACACAAATGATCTTAAAACAAATACCTTCTAAACCTGTTATAACTCTCTTAATAGCCTTAAAAAGGTCTTCGGTTGTTATCTTACTTACAGGCAAAATATATGCAACATCTTTATAGGCTGACAAAAAACTCTGAACCCTAAATACAAAAGCAGTTGTAGCACATTTCTCACTGTTGTAGGCAGCCCCTACAATATTTCCCCCCTTGAAATCAAGACATGACTTAATGTGAATTTCATCAACCATAAGAGACAATGTGATCTCTCGATTCTATCATACCAAACCTCTGTTTCATATACGACAAAAAATGTTCCTCAAATTGTTCACTTCCATGATCTAATTTCAATGTGGAACATGTTCTTCGTATTGTACATGGATGCGGAAAAATAACATATCCAGAACTTCTTAAAAATTTATACGCATGAGGAGAAATGGAAAAAACTAAACTTGAAAATATTAAGAAATCAACATTATATCTTACATTATGTTTTTTGTTAGAAATAAGCATGAGTTGCTCAGTTATAAAATTAACAACACCTTCTTTTTCTTCTGGTAACACCTTTAGCATATTTAGTAATAATTCCTGGATTACACTAATCACATCACTGACCGAGGAGTCGCTACTTTCTTTGTGCAATTTCTCGACAGTCTGCAGTATGTCAGATACATCATTAATATCTCTAATTTTGAAAGGAAAATTATACTTATCCAAGTGCTTTATTGGTGAACTTCCTACATATGCCATTATATCCAATTCATTATTTACACATACTGATTTTAACACAGAAGGGCCAGGTGAAAACTTTAAGTCCAGAAAAACTACTTGATCTGGTTTATCCATGATGACATTCCAAATATTAGAAATTTTTGTTGATTGTAAATGCTTTTTAAGTTCACATAAGTTGTTGCATGCCTTTTTCTTATCATACAATGCTTTACTTTCAATGCTTTCTTGAACTGCTCGCTGAAGAGTTTCCATTTCAATTCTGGCTCTTTTTTCATCAGGACCTTCCCTAGATGTGTCCGCTTTGGACATGTAATCCGGACATCCTGGAAACTGGGATGGAACAGCACCATCCCTTAATTTTGGGTGTGCCAATGGAGCTGTTATTAATTTCCCACATTTCTCGTCATAAGAAGAAGACTCTCTAACAATGTCAGTCTCACAGAAATGTAGCTCACATACCTAAGATTAAAAGTAACTAAATATTAGAAAACATTCTTCAAACAAAACACAACAACAAAAGTTATATTACATTTATATTTGTAACATTATAACAACAGCTATTATTTAAAATTACCATATCACATTAATTATTTACAAACCAGTACACACTTTTCTTTTTTTCAATTTTTTTAATGCCAACACACTGAGATTGTATTTGTTCATTACCAAAACCGTTCGTTAAATTACACTGAATCTAAACAAAATTGTCTGATAAATAGGTCTTTTGATATTTAAACAAGAGTTTAAATCTCAAAATACGTATTTATCAGACAAATTCATTTGACAAATTCGAAATGGGTAAATATTCTACAGCCCGAGCCCGTCTTAGCTCTGATAGAAGCAATCCACAATTCTTTTTGCTGTGTGGGTAGACAAGTTTCTTTCCCTTTCAACATTTTCACTGAAAATTTTTTTATAAATCTTTGCATTTGAACTTCTACACAGACATTTCTTTTTGGTGATACCACGCATGGTTGCGTTTGGGGGGGGGTGTCTTACGATGCTTTCTGCGATGCTGTATTGTCAATGTAGCAAATAAACTATGGGTCGCTTGCTGATTTTAATTATTATAAGTTTTCATTCATATCACTTTTGCCATCTATTTATCGCATATTAACTGCATTGCTTCCCTTACTTACAAAGTCATGCTTCACCACTGATTTATGCTCCGACTTTGCTAAATTGTATTTCTCTACATGGAATTTCCTTTCACACTGAAGCAAGGAATTCCATGAAGGTGGCTTTTGGTATGTTGCATAGCGCTTCATATCAGTGCCCTTATAATCAAGGTACCGTTCTGGATACTAGCACCATTTGTGCCATTCCTGGACCAGTAAAAATGAGTGAACTACCAACTTTTGATACATACTGGTCAGCTGTTTTTATTTTTATTTTCTACTACTGCATAGCATGTTTTGTGTTTTATTTATTAGTACTATTTTCATAATTATATACACACACGCATTCCATTCTAAATTTGCTATATACTACTACAATGAAAATGATACATTATTTTCTACTTATACTGCAAATATATATACATATATATATATATATATATATATATATATATATATATATATATATATATATATATTTTGCACAGACCAGTGGGCATTTTGGCAGACCACTGATTTGAAAATTCGAGTGGTCAGCTCGCTAAGCCTGTAGAAGATTTACTTCTAATTCTAACCCTGCATTTCATTGCCAATAAAAGATATAATTTTGAAAACTACGACGAAATAGTTAAAACATTAAGTGAAAAATCTCTAGGAAGTTTTGTCAAATCAAGATCAATAAAAAATATGCAGATGGCAATAACCATAATGACACTATTTCACGAATGGAAAAATTTGAAGTAGACACAATGTGATTATTGATCAGTTGCATAGCAAACTTAACAAACGTCTGTTAGCTTATAAAAACTGTCAGTCTCCATTTCAATTAGTTAACAGCCAAACTTCTAATGCGATTGACCAAATTTCTCTAAATACCTGTTTGGATTTGTACAATGAGGATTTGGGTGAATTTTTACAGTTCTACGACTTTATCAAAAGTGTGAATGTAGCCACTGCACAAAACACAAAGAAAAAGGAAGTAAAATACATATATACAAGAAGTAAAATACATATATACACTATATTGACAAAAGTCATGGGACACCCCTTCAAAAGCAAATGAACATAACCGCTGCATTGTTAAGATGTGCGGTACAGCTGCAAACGCCATAAAAACAAGCCTGCAGCTGACTGCGATCACATTGCACTGTGAGGTTGAGTGAAAATGTCACGACAGAGAGAACTGACTATGAGAAAGGAAAGATTTTTGGGGGTTATATTAGTGGTTTGTCTATGTATGTCAATAAATGCTATGTTGTGTTTCCCTTCAAGGTGTCCGGTGACTTGTCAATACAGTGTATATTACAATTTGATTTATGTTTTCCCAAATGTATTCAATGTATTAAAACTATATTTGATAATAACAATAACCAACTGACAAGCAGAGTATTCTTTTTCGAAAATGGCCTTGGTAAAATATAACTTGCAATCGACAATGCTTCAACAAAGACTTAATGGTCTTGCTATCATGTCATTAGACCAAGATTTTGTTAAGCAGTTATCGTTCAACGATGCACACTCCTTTGCAAACCTTAAAGCAAGAAAGAATACAGTTTAAAGACAAACTTTAACTCCTGAACTATGTGTGAACTTTTGTTTTTGTGCATTCATTTCTAATTTTTGTTGTCTATACTTGATCCAATGTTTGCATTTCTTTAGAATAAAATTTTTGTAAGATATGTTGACACTTGGAGAGATTTTGGGGCATTTTTGGGGTATACTAGCAATGTTTATTTCCTACACAGAGTACACTTGAAGAGATTTTTGAGGGAGTTTTCTTAGCTCACTTAGCAGTTTTAATGTAATGAATGCCTAACATCAGTGACTGACATGTTTGCAAAACTTTCTACAAAATTTTGTGTACACTGAAAGACACTTTTTGGGGTACTCATTTTATAAATAAAACAAACAGATATTGCTACTGCTATTAACAGCATTGGTAGTTTACCTGATATGTCTCGAGTTATAAGTTGGGTAATATTTCTCTCATTTTTTTATAATTTTACAGGAAACTTTGGCAGTTAAGCAAGTAATACTGAACCAATACTGTGTACCGATATATTTCATCTAATTTTTAAGAAATTGAATGGTTCTGATAAATTCCTATTCTACCACAGATAGAGCATACACACTGCTCACATGAAGTTCTTCAATGTGTTGGTTTGTAGAAAAATGCTTCAAAATCTTTAAACAGACATTTTAAAGGCAAACTTACTCCTGAACTATGTGTGAACTTCTGTTTTTGTGCATTCATATGTAATTTTTGCTGTCTATACTTGATTCATTGTTTGTGTTCCTTTAGTAATAAATATTAAAAATGATAATTCAATGCAACTCTCCATGTCTGCAAACACAAAAGATGTATTTTACATGGCAACAAGGCCTTAACATTTATATAAAGGACATAGGCATGTTAGATGTGTACATGACATACATATATTTCGTATAGGGTATACGACATAGTTATTTTACAAGCACTTGTGCCCAGAAATAGGGACCCCAAAAAAGTTTAGTCTGGCACTACCTTAGACACGTAAATAACTATGTGCGAATGTATCAACATATTACTCTTGGGATCAAAAACATGCAACCCTTATTATTCTGTGTCCATAATAAAGTTTAAAATTCCTTCCTAAATAAACATATTTTACTTTGAATTTATTTGATACATTGGAAAAACATGTTATGGGTTACTATAACAACACAAGTAATCTATTATTTCCATTACAAACATAAATTTCATTTTTCAAAAATCTTTTCAGTGCTCTGACTTCCCGCTGTGAGATGCATTGATTATAAAATTAACCAAATTTAAATTTTCTTGTTCAAAATATTTATTTTACAAGTAGTTTAAATAAGGTTAAAAAAATGTTTCCACTTACCCTAGAGTTCTTCGTGACTTGAAAATGTTCTCGCTTAATTGCTGTAATCCATTTGGTGTGAGCCTCCCCATTAGTAGGGTATTTGAAGACGCTTACGCGTGGTCCATCATCATAATTACCGCGGCAGTGCGGTACACAGCACTTAAAAGGCATATTGAATTTACTTCTGGTGCTGTTTTTCCTAAAAATATTCCTTAATGAAAATAAATTTGACGACGACCACGCAAATCAACAGTTAAGTTTACACAGAGTGAGCAGCACACGCATGCTCGACCACCCACCACTGACATCAGCCTACTCTCCCCTACGTCATGCAGTTTCCGGTGTTCGGTGCGCGGGCCTGTAGCTATTAGGGGGTGATGGCTCTGCTCAGTTCAACGCGTAAGAGGGCATGCGAGAGCATTTTGATGTATAAATCAGGCCGTCCAATTTAGCGAGCATCAGTTAAAGTTCGACTGAGAGTCGGAATGGGTAACACGAATACACTGGGCTACTTTGAATGTGATATGATAGTTGGCGCCCGTCGTGGTGGTTTGAGTATCTGTCTAACGGATGTACTTCTGAGGTTTTCACACACATCCATGGCAAGGGTTTACGGCGATTGTTGCGAAACGTACAGACAAAACCTCCAGCAATCGGTGGTCCTGTGGACAGAAACAGCTGGTGGATCAGAGGGGTCAAAGGAGACAGGCTACATGGTCGTCGGCTGTTGCAACCAAATCGCCACATGGTCCGATACGGTGTGTGTTCAAAGATGAGTGATTTGTCGTGTTGTGACTAGTTTCTTCGCTTCCACGATTTAAGATATCCTCTTTTGACGCTTCAGATTCCTCATCCCTTTTCATCCACAGCATCGCCAATTGCTGGAAGATTTAGCGGTGTCGAGTCATTACGGTGAACCCTTTCTATTGCTGTCCATGAAAATCCCATTAAGAGGTGCGTTTGAGGGATCTGGAACAAGCATGCCTGGCAAAAACAATCGTGCAACGTTCAAGGTCGAACATAATAGTTGTTTTGCCTACTTCCGCCCTCGTTCGAACGCTAACTGATGTTCCATGAGCAAGTCTAGTCTACTTCATTTATTCTGTACACCGCACTCGAGTTCCGTCTTACGTATGACAGTGAGCCAATCATGTGACGAGGGAAGGTGTACCTAATTAACTAAGTTTTTCGTTGAAAAAAGTTTAGTCAAATCCGCTAAACTGGCAGGCCAATGAGCTCTTACTAGTAAAGGATGTATATACACCACAAGTATCTGCTTGCTGTTTTTTAAAGTGGAGGTCTGTACGGGCCAGGGCCACGTCGGAAGTTTTCTAGCTAAGAGAAGAGAACAAAGGCTTTTTTCAAAGACACTTACGGCCGGGATTTTTCTCACAATTACAGCCGGGCAAAGCCGGCTGTAATACATCAAAATGCTCTCGCATGCCCTCTTCCCCGGTCTGTTTAATTGTTTTGCTGACTTTACTTACTTCCATGACATAGGCTTAATCACAGAGGCCAGAAGTGGCACACAGTGCTTTTTACCAGTTGTAGGTATTAAGATGGTAAAAATGCTTTTGGACTTGTTGACAACAAAAAGATTCGACCCCAAGCGAGTGTGTGTGTTGTGTGGAGTGAGGGACGGGGGTGTAAGCACTGGGATGGTGTGTGTGTGTGTGTGCGCGCGTATGTGTGTGAGAGAGATAGAGGGAGAGAGGGACGACATCGATTGTTTCTCCTAACCCTAATCCGTACAGGGATAGACTTTTGTAGTGTTACCGCTAGCTAGTTCAAAGAAACGGCGATTTTGAACGCACTTAGTCTTTATTTTTCTTCTTTTTTTCTCTCTTTAAAGGTTATATTCTTCGATAATTACTAAAGTTTAGTTAGTACTTTTAGGCTTACGTTCAACTAACTAGTTTCAATAATATCTCATTTCGTTATTTAATTTTCACAATTTAAGAAAAATAAAATGGAACGCCAAATTAGCACAAAATGGCACATGGATTGGGCCAAAATAATAGCTGCAATTGACGGGACGGACAGAATGTCTCATACCTGAATCGGGACGGGCCTTGAACGCACGTGCCTGAGCCGTGCCGGGCTCATCAAATAAGGCCCGTGCAGACTTCTACTTTAAAGTGCGCGAAGAAGCTTTTTCCTGATGCAAAATTAAAACGCGAATGCAATTTGGTGTTAGAGGTTTAGTTTTATACCATGATAAAGTTTCTTCACACACAAGAAAGCGGTATTAAGCTGTTTCATCGATAGTCTCCTCATTATCCTAACATTAGGATGCATTACTCTTCGTTGTAATTTAGTAATAAAAAAAAACAAAAGTAAAACGCTGACGTGGAGAATTTTCATCAATGGATGTGATTGAATACACTTTTACTCATCTTTCAAGTGTATTTCGAGTTGAAAGCTTTTCAATTGCCGAAAATTTGTTTAGAGAAGTGCATTAAAGGTAGAAGGTTTTACTTACAGTACGCGTACCATATCTCTAACCATTGGTGTCCATTGTTTTAAGCTCAATAGTAACTCTCCTTAACTCTCTAAGCGTCCGATGCAAACCAAATGATTCCCGAAATTCTTTGCGCTCCCAAAACAGAAATATGTACACACTGGCGAGATTATTCGAATGCAACGGTAAAAATGCCACCTCTAATTTCAACCATAAACCTTTCAGGGCGATAAGAGCTCGCTTCTAGTCCTCCATTTTTTTCTCTATGAGCTAAGAAATGATGACAAATAACTAGTCCCCCTGACGCGGACACCATGTCTTTGGGCAGAAATAAGTTACTTGGACATATTCTCTCTTAGTTCGTTACCATTGTTTCAGCCGTTTTAGTATATAATCACTCAGAGAGGATCAGTGCCAATCATCTCTTTGAATGACCACTTTGAATAACAAAGCTAAGAAGAACGCAACGTTTCCTGATACGAAGGCTCACTCGTTCCAACAGAGTTCTTTCCCACCTCTTAGACTACGAATATATTCGTTGGAGCTGATATCAGCCGGGTTTGGTAACCCCGAGTTATTCCGTTCCAGGCGGTTAAAGGGTTGATGTCTCTCTATATTAATAATATATTTATTAACAAGCAGTTGGGACTATAGAGCTCACAAATTCGGGAAATATAAAACATAAAGCTTTCTTGTTATCCTTTCGAAATGTCTGTATCTAGCAGCTACTTGCTTGTATCTAGCAAGTAGCTACTAGGTATCTGGCAGCTACCAGCTATGCAGAACCGTTAGGTGCATACTCTTGCGGTAGGTAGCAAGAGTATGCTACCTACCTAGGTTGATATGTTCAGTTGGAATATTATGCGATATTAAACAAATTCCGCAGTCCTTTGGAATGGCATTCTGTTGATATAGTTACATAACATCTTTTCAAGATGTGACAGTAAAGTTTTCTTACAGTGCCAAGTATGGGTGACATCCAAACGGGGAGATACTTCTGAGGAAGCGTTTGTTTGTGTGCACCGTTCAATTCATCTCGGCAACCCAATACAAAGAGCGGCCTCACGTTTCGAAATTGTTGTAATTAAGTAATCTTTGTTCCCAGTTTGACATGACTTCGGCCTTTTCTGATCCGCCTTAATCAGTTGCGACCTATCAGGAAGTGCGTCGATGCGAAGACATATTGCAGTTAAGAATGAAAGTGAGTCAGATAAGAGACCATTTTAAATGCTTTAAATTCGGTGTGGCTTATTTCTGAAAACCACTATTTGCTGTTCTTGTTGAGAATAACTGATCATTGTTCATTTTGACTTCAGGAGAAGCGATTGGTATCAGTCCTATGACAATACAATTAGGGCATAATAAATACTTTTCAGAGAGCAAATCAACCGCACCTAGAAGCAATCCTGCTGCTTCAGAGCAATTAATTCCTAAAATCAAATCATTTAGTCTGGAATATAAGAAAAATTTATCACGCCATTTTCAGAAAATTGGAAAAATGCCGCAATGCGTTAATGACTAAAAACATTTTAAATAATGAAAAATATTAAGGTAATCGGATACAAAATTTGTGACTGAGAGACGCCAGCTTCGAAGGATTACACGAAAATTACACTTCTGCGATACAAATACAATCACAGTTGACTGGTTAAGTACAATAACCGCACGACTCATTAATTTCCTAATTTCGTGGATATACATTGTATATGAGCTGTAATAATTAAAGTACTTCATCTGATATACATATCTGATAAACTTTTCTCTAAGTATGGGATTCACTGAAGTAAAACACGTGCCGTCATTAAAGTTGTATATCGCATTTTTTCACATATGTATTTTCTACAAGCTGTAACAAACATAATGTGTTTATAACTCCCATAGATGAAAGTTTTTCAGTGGAGTAGAGGCATGTTGATTGTTATAAAAGATATGGGTTAACGAAAGACTTTTGTGAATATGCAATGGAGAAATACCAGGTTTCGTTTTCAGACTCTACCTTAGATGAACCATGTAATCTTATTCTCGATGCAGCAAAAACAGTCCCCATTTTGGTTTGTGAAATGATGTTATTCATAATGTGATAAATCCTACAGTGCATTCTAAAACTATTAAGTCCTTGTCATGAAGATACTTTCATCTGAAATTCAAATATCCACTCCGGTAGCCAAGTGGCCTGAGGCACTGGTTTCTGACCATTCGTCCAACATGATTTTACCTCAATCGTGTTTCTCCGAAATCGCTTTTACCCGAATTCCCATTTCCCCTAATTTCGTTTGCCCTAATCTCGTTTCCCCTAATTCACGTTTGTCCTAAACACGCTTACTCCAATTGCGTTTCCCTGAAATCGCTTTTACCCGAATTCCCATTTCTCCTAATTTCGTTTGCCCAAATCTCGTTTCCCCTAATTCACGTTTGCCTAAACACGTTTACTCCGAACTCATTTCCCCGAAATTACTTTTACCCAATTTCCCATTTCCCCTTAATTTTGGTTGCCCTGATCTCGTTTCCCCTAATTCAAGTTTACCCTAAACACGTTTGTCCGTATCAAAGTTTCCCTAAAAACGTTTCTTGTATGAAGTTTGCTCTAATTCTCCTTTACCTTGATTCACGTTTTCTTTAATTCATGTTTTCCCTAATTCTCTTTCAGCAAAATAAAACGATTCTTTTATCTTCAAAATTCAGGAAAAAAAATCGTTGTGTAATATATATATATTTTTTATCGTCAAACTCAGGAAAATATATGTATATTTAATCATCATCATCAACCATTATCAATCCAATGCTGGACCTAGTCTCTTCTATGTCACTCCCGCATGCTTTCGAATTTCATCCAACCATCTTCTTTCTGGTCTGGGTCTTTTTCTGCCCCTTGGAATACAGTCTAGAATTTCGGTTTCCCATCGGTTGTCAGTTTCTCTGCAACAGAGGAACATCCTACTGCCTTTTTAGGGATTTCACTCTGATCAGGATGTCCTCCACTCTTGTCATTTTCTTTATCCATGAGTTCCTCTTCTCACCTGTCCTGGTTGTCAGTTGCCTGCAATCTATGTATGTCTTTTTTATTTAAGGTCCACGTCTCTGCTCCGTACGTAATCACTTTAAAGATGCATTCATTAAACACTTTTCTTTTTGAGACATAATGGCATATAGCTCTTAAAAATTGTATTGTGTTTTAAAAAGCTCTCCATCCAAACTGGGTCGCGCTAAGGGCATTTGCCACACCTTGTACGAGAATATCTTTCAATTTTAATTCATTTTTACATGAAATAAATACCTTTAGCAACACGATTTTCCTTTTCCCGTAAATTAAAGTTTTCATAAAACACAAGTCTCGTATAAAACTAAAAGAAAACAAAATCTATAAAGCACTAGTTCAGTTGACGCTTTGAATAATCCAAAAAGTCAGCTTCCTCTCTGTCAATTTACAAAAGTCCGCTGTACCGGTAAAAAAAAAGTTTTGTTATGCACGATTATAGACATATTACAGTTTCTTCCTTGGAGGTGGCAATTGCTACGTATATTTACTAGTTGTGCCTACGGCTTCGTTCGCGGTGAAGATATCACTGAAAAACAGGGCTATGATAACACGTGTAATCCGATCCATCCATAAGAACTGAAGTTGAATTACATAGCAATCGATGAAGGAAATTGGCTGAAAGATTAAATGGTCGGCAGTTAGTTTTTCATGTGAAAGAAAATTATAATTAATTTTGACATAAATTTAAGTACGCAATTTTTATTTTATTTTTTGAAAATAATTCATAATGCGCATGTGTAACATTCTTAGTCCCATTTCCATTCGTTATCAAAATAAACTGATTGTCGGAACTGCCAGTTCTCGATAAGCTGACGTACAACTGTCCATGGGAGAAACATTCTGCGGGTATATGCTAACGCAGGAATACTGTCGGGGGGGGATGCCGAAAATATAAAATGTGAAGAATTTTTGGTCTGATTCGGAGATTTTCAGCGTTTACGAACTACAACTCTACAAATTTCTGCGGGCTTCTGATACCGTAGGAAATCTGTCTGTCGGAGGGAGGGTGGTAGGTAATATCGAAAACATAAAATATAAAGAATTTTTGTTCCGATCGGGAAATTTTCAGAGTTTACAAATTGCAGCTCAACAAATTATCTGAGGGGACGTTCAAAGGCAAGATAAAATATAAAGAATGTGCAGCACAATTGGGAGATTTTCGGCGTTTACACAATACAGCTTAACAAATTCTTTCCGGGCATGTGCTAACGCAGGAAACCTGTTTCTTGCGTTCGCACATGCCCGGAGAGAATTTGTTGAGCTGTATTGTGTAAACGCCGATAATCTCCCAAATGGGTTGCCAATGCTTTATATTTTTAGTATAAGCCCTACCCCTCCCCCTCCAAGTTTCCTGCGTCAGCACATGCCCGCAAAGAATTTGTGGACTTGTAGTGTGTAAACCCCGAAAGTCTCCCGAACGGGCTACAAACTCTTCACATTTTATTTTTTCGGTATTAGGCACCTCCCCTCCCCCCACCCCCGACAATTTTCCTGCTTTTGCACATGTCCTCAGATGATGTGTAGAGTTGTAGTTTGCAAGCGTTGAAAATCTTCGGATCGCACCAGAAATTCTTTATATTTTATATTATTGGTATAAAGCCCCCCTCACCCCTCTCACCCCCTCTGGACATACTTCCTACGTTTGCAGAGAATTGAGCTGTAGTTTTTAAAATCTTATGTTGAGTGGTAGATTATAAATTTTTTTTATAAAGAATTACATTAAATATCGCAGTTAAGAAGATACGACTTACGAACTTTATGTGATTCAAATAACCAACCTCTGGGGACGTGGCCACGAAGCGGTCGAAAACGCAGTTTTATACGGCCCCTAAAAAATTTTGTGTCCAGTTCTCCTACACCTAATCAGTGATGATTAGGTAAGTGGGAAAACATTCAAGCGGGACAGATTGACGTCTGCTATTAAGGTGGAAATGCATTAGCAAAAAGCATTTCCACGGATTATGGTTAGTCTCGTACGGAAGGGGGTGGGTGGGTCTGGAACTCTAAAAACTCTTAAAAAGAGTGCATTCTGAGTTCACAATTCTAGTGAATGCATTACAATACTGTCTTTTGCTTGAATAAAAGTTTAGCGCATGTAGTACTTTATCAGTGAAGGGGGAAAGGGGGGTGACGGTTACAATGGCTGCGTTAAGGACTATCCGAATACTGGTAATAACCACGTGCACGTCTTTACACTTTTGCTGGCATGGTGGCTTACGTTATCAACAGGAAGGGAAAGAATAATTCTCTTTAGATATCAAGACCCACCGTTTTATTTCGGTTAACAAAAATTAGGCAAACGCGAAATAGCGAGTTAGGGAAAACTTGATACGGGCAAACGTGTTTACAGCAAACGTGATTACAGGAAACGAGATTTAGGGGAAACGAGATTAGGGCAAACATAATTAGGGGAAATGGGAATTCGGGTTAAACGATTTCAGGGAAACGCAATTCGGGTAAACGTGTTTATCATTTTTGATTGGAGGTTTAACGACCACCGTGAACAACTCAAAGGGCTATAAGTAGTCACCTGTCCCTACTTTAATGTCACTGGTTCCAGGGAAGGGAGAGAAACAGTACCGTAAGACAAACACAACATCCATGCCTCAACGGGATTCCAACCTGGACCCATTTCGGACGAATGATCAGAGGCCATCGCTTAGACCACTGCACCACCGGGGCGGCAAACGTGTTTAGGGCAATCGTTAATTGGGGGAAACGAGATTTAGGTCAAACAAGATTAGGGCAAACGAAATTAGGGAAAATGGGGATTCGGGTAAAAGCAATTTCGGGGAAACGCGATCGGATTAAACGTGATTAGGGCAAACGGGAATTAGGGGAAACGGACTAGGGGAAGTGAGGCTACGCGTGATCCAGGTTTCGTGTCATTTACCCCACTCGCTATCTCAGTTGGCTGGAACTAGTCGCCCAAAATTAGGGATGGGCGACTACGAGTTGTTCATGGTGGTCATTAAAGTGCAGTTAATTCCAGGCTTCAGATTCGACACACACACACTGAAAGGATTTTGTAAATTTGAAAAAGGCTGTCAAATGTAACGTGTCTTAGAAATAAGCAGACATGATTTTAACTGATTTTCTTCACAATGTCCTTAGTTTTAAACGCTGCATTTCTTCAACAATAAAGCGAGTCGAAATGGTATTTCTTCAGCGTTCTGCGCTAGGTCACATGAAAACTTTGATATCTTTGAAGTCTTCAGGAAATTTCTTTTCAAAACTTGAGCTAGATGAGAAGATAGTAAAAAAATGGAATTTACGAGAACTGTGAATGAAAATGGAATTCACGAAAACTGCGAATGAAACCTGAAAGAATGGAAAATAGCATTCCCACGTAGAACCAAAAACCCCTTTTCACACTGATGTGGACTTTACAAATTTCGTTTTTTATTATGTAATTTTCAAGTACGATTAAGGTGGACGTTTCAAGTAATTTTGCTTTCTATACTTCCAATGGAAAAACTTTTGTACACATCTCCTTCACAATTAGTGTGTTCTCAAGGATGAAAATTTGAGCATCGATTTAAAATAACTTCATATTATAACTTGGAATACTTAATATTTTCTAAAACATAACCATAATTATATTAAAAAAAATAACTTTTCCTTTGGTAGTGTTGAAACCAGGAAAAAGATGGTGCAACATGTACTTTGATGACGTCAGTAGACAAACAAATGTTGGAGTGCATAATTATGGTTATGTTTTAGAAAATATTAACTATTCCAAGGTATAAAATGAAGCTACTTTAATCGATGTTCAAATTTTCATCCTTTGGAACGCATTAATTGTGAAGAAAATGTGTACAGAAGTTTTCCCATTGGAAGTATAAGAAACAAAATTATTTGGCGTGCACCTTAAAATCGTGCTTTTTGAAAAACTGTTAGTTCATAGGAAAGTCGAAGTATGTGGATAAGAAGGTGGGTGCTAAGAATGCTATTAATTATCGTTATTTTGCGAGGTTTACCTCAATGTACGGAAATCACAGGTTGGAATTACGATCACATATACTGAATCTAAAACCCTTATACTAAGAGTTGTAACCGCGAACTAGTTTTTCATAATAAAACAAGAAGCACTTTAATTATATGTCATGCAGAAAGGGTGGGTATGTTTATCAATAACTCTTGTAATACCCAATTTTGCCTTTCAATTTAGCTGGTAAAATATATTAAAGTTTCAGAGTGAAGACTCGCAAAGCTTGACGTGTGTCTCTAAAAACACCCGACCCGGTTCTACGAAATCCATGCTTTTAACTTGGACAGCTTCATTTAAAGCTCAAGTGTAAGTGGTAAGAGAAATTACATATTTCATATCCAAATATGTTACTGGAACTTTGTTGCATATGGGTTAGAAGTAGGGTTTTCATTTCATGCATATTTTTTTTTCTGATTTATTAATACTGCTAATTAAAAAGCAATTTCTCGAACGTTGTACCATGCAGCTCAATTATTTCATTGTGTTTGTCAACAACAGGTTTTTGTATGTTTCTTTGCCAAAAGATTAACTTACTCTTTGCATTTAATCGGTAGTATTCCATGTTATGTCAAGGCTTTGTTTTCACTATGCCTTATATCGTTCAGTATAGAAATATCTTTGATCCTTTATTTGAAAAATGCACTACCTTCATGAGCAATGCCAGTTATTTAGTATGATACTGGATCAAATCAAATATTATGTCCGCTTTTTTTATGTAATTCAGAATGCTCCACGCAGCACTTCATGAATTAGCAGTATGCATGTGTGTCATAAACGTTTCTTTTATGTCTACCTCGCTTGCAGACTCAAAATCTCTTCTATCGTTGTGGAAAAAATATTGTTCAGATTTGGACTGATGCAAGTATAATAACTATGCTAACGCATTTTCTTCTTTCTCTGATGGTTAATTTTACCACTAGGAAATAATCTGCTTGTGTAAAGATACCTCTGGTTTTAAAAAACTGATCGGAATTCATTTCATCTGATAAAGGATATGATGCACAGCATTTCTCAATATCTTTCATTTGTTTCTGGAAAATAATTTTACAGTGAATGGCTTAAGTGCATGTTTTTGTATGGCTCGTAATATATGTGAGTTGTAGAATGCTATCTGACAAAATATAATCTTTGCCAACAAAAGAAAAAAACTAAGCCTCCAGAAGGAATCATCCAATCGAAATGAACATTTGTTTGTGCAATGTGTATGTACAGAAAAGACAATGTTTGCAATTCGAGAGCAGTTGGGCCATTTACTTGGATAACACAGCTGCACGAATGAAACAAGTCAGTACGTTGTAACGCCCCCTGTGTCTCGGATACAAGTGGCTTTCCAGCGTGGCATAGACGCATACAGTTCACGGATACTATCCTGAGGTATTTCGTGTCAGATGGTGTCCAAATCGTGGGCCAATTCGCCGACATTCCATGATGGGGGTAGGTGGTGTCTCATCATGTCCCAAATATGTTCGATCGACGAGAGGTCGGGAGATCAGGCTGGACATAGAAGGGTGTCGACATTACCGAAAAGGCAGGCCTGGGAGAGTTGCGCCGTGTGTGGCCGGGCTTTTTCCTGGTGCAAAATTTCTCGGTGATGCTGCGACAGGAATGGCAACACAACAGATCGTAAAATTTCGTTGATGTACCGTTGAGCCGTAAATATGGTATGTAGGACTACCAAGGATGTTCGGCTGTCGTAGGAAATGTATTCCCAGGCAGTAACTCCCAGTGTGCGAAATGTGTGCCGTTCCACGATAAAGGCAGAGTCCGTGCGTTGGCAGGCTCATCTCCAGACACTTGTGCGCTATTCATCGGCGCCAAGCGCAAACCGTTACTTATCACTGAAGACAATACAACGCCACTGGACACTATCCCGCGTTGATTGGCCCGACACCACTGCAAATGGTGCCAGCGATGGTCGCTGGTCATTAGTAGGCAGAGAAGAGGCCTCTTCGAATGTAGTCTCTATGTCGCTAGTCCTTTAGCAACTGTCTGATTTCCATTTCCGTACCTGTAGACGACGCAACATGGCCATGCATGGTTGAGAGTGACGAATTTGGGTCTGCTCAAGCAGCTCTCGCAGTCGCTCGATCCTCGTGTTCTATTGTCTCCCTCTACCGTCCACAACCCACATGACGCTGGGTTGTGTGCCCTTCCCGACCCATTAGCGCCCACATCGTCCGATTGCCGTGATGTTCCGACCCAAATTTCTGGCTACATAGCCACTTGACCAACCGGCATCTCTCTGTCCAATTACATGTTCTCTCTCAAACTTACTCAACTGCTCGCATTTTGCACTGATCCGAATGTCGATGCATCTTAACAGTCCGTGGAGGTTAATGCAACCGCAATTTGGCTGTCACAATTGTCCCAGTGTGCAAGCTGTGCTCTTGATATACCCTCCTCGATGCGCGGTTCTCATGTGCTGTGGCGGGTCAATAACATTTAGTCATTGGTCGTTATTTTTTAATCATTAGCATTGTCGGCCGTAAAGTACTAGCATGCGGAATTTCTTCAGGATCGAACGGCTTTCTCGGGTTGCTTCGTTTTTTGTTTTTTTAGAAGGGGGGGGCAAGCAAGAAGTGTATTTTGGATGAAATTCACTTCAGCCAAATGAAGATTTTCAAATCATGTCACAGCTCATTTGGATGCACCACTTCCTCGCTACGTGACTTAAATTCATTCTAGTGTTTTTATTCATATTCCTGGAACTAGAAGGTAAACTTGATAAAACGACTGAATCAACGTAATTTTACTGACGATTTTTGATATACACTCATCATCAAAAAACTAGTTGCGCCCAGAATAGCGTGTCGGATTGTAATGCTATTCGGGATGAAGGTAAAGGTTACCAAGAACAATAAATGATTAAACTTTGAGACCGATATGGGCAATACGTATTGAGCTACGTGCCATTAAGTAGTGTCTCTTAGTATAACGTCAGGTCGCCATGTTTGCTCACATAGCATGCCAGACGTCTCTGCATGAAGTTGTGCAGGTTCCTAATGGTATCCTGCGATAAGCCATCCAATGCAGTTCCTGCAGATTGTGATGTAGGGGGTGGAGTGTGAATAGCGCACCCAAAAGCATTCCACACATTTTAAATCGGTGATAGATCTGGCGATGCGGCTGGCCTTGGCAGAGAATCAGTGCCTGGAAGGCAAGCTCTCGAGGCAGAAGAAGTATGCGGACGAGCGTTGTCCTGTTGGAAAATCACACCGGTTTGAGCGTTCAGAATAGGTCGTGCCACTGGTTGCAGGACCTCATTAACGTAACGTAGAACTGTCAAAGTGCTTGTAATGAACACCAAAGGTGATCTGGTAACGTAAGCATTTGCACCCCACACCAGCCATTCTGGACGTGTGACGCTCGAAAACAAACCGTTCATCTTGGCGCTGACCACTGTGCCTCCACACACGGATTCGGTGGTCGTCTCCTCCAAGACAAAAGCGGGACTCGTCACTTAAAATCACTCGCTGCCATTCTGAGTGGCTTCTTGAGAGTCTGGCACGAAACCATTGCAGCCTTTGGCGACGATGCAGTGGTGTTAATGACAGTCGTCGTAACAGTTTGCGTGCGTGCAGTCCTACGTCGTCCAGCCGTCTGCCAATGGTACTGGACCTAATCGGTCGATGCATGGAGGGCACCACTGCTCGCTGAATGTCCGCAATCGTGGTTGTCGGGTCACTCCGGGCATGTCGGACAACCCGCTGGTCCTCTTTCTCCGTAGTTCGTCTAGGCCTCTCACACCCTTCCTGACGCTGCTGTGTGTCTTGTTCTATCCACTGCTGCAAACAGCGTGCTACGGTGATATCCGCATGTCTGGTGTTGCGCGCAATACGGCTACATGACCATCCTCCTTTCCGAAGCACGACGATGCGGGCCATCTCGTACTACTGCAACTGCTCCAACTGCTTCCGAACTTTTCTCCGAGGCATACTTCACTTGCAAAGGATGCAACCAATACAAGAGCACGAGTCAGAATGGCAAGCACGCGCAACGGGACGACCTTACATAACCGGTCAGGCAGAGCACTTTGATCCCTCTTGCTGGCTTCATATGCGCGGCCGAGTGTGATATTCGATTGAATCATTTGCATGTCTCACGATGTCAAACCTACCCACCAAGTTTCATTCCACTCGGTTGCTTCTTTCTGGGTGCAACTATTTTTTTGAAGATGAGTATATTTTACAATTTGTCTGTATTTAACGACTTACGATGTCTGTAGTGCAAAGATATGCTCGCATTCAGTAAAATATCTACGCCTTAGTAAATGTTTTCGAGTAATGCCTTTGACTGGGAAAACGATAGAAACGGCTAAATTTTTTTTGGTTTTCTTAGTATGCACTTTTCCATTTATGTGGCGTAATGCAGAATACAGTACGAAAAAATAAAAGCACTGCAAAGTCTATTTGTTGCCAAACTACACCCTTCTACCATTTACATTCCGACACCTGCATTTCGACAGATAACTTTATTTACAGAAAGTTTACTAATGCGTGCTGAACACTTTCCCCGTTATGATGGCCTCTAATTTACGAAAATACCATCTCAAAGTGTTTTATAAATGGCAGCCGACATGTTCCGCCATTCGGAATTCAAATTGGTGACCAGTTTAACTTTACTGAGTGGCCATCTCCCACGCATCCGACGATCCAATTCATCCCTGAGATTTATTATGGAGTTTATAATGTTTTTAAATGAATGTTGATTTTTGTACTTACTCTATGTGTTTGGAAATCTATACCCTTAAAACATTACTTCTCTGTGATTCTTATTACACAAGAGCTTCTTGATGTTATGTTCTGAATAACCAGCGCAAAATCCTTATTTACACAAAGAACAATATTACGCGTTCTAACGGCCAGAAGATAGTAGTCTTTACTTAAGAAAATAGTCCTCATTGGTTCCTGAGCGCATTAGGACTATACTTCAAATGACTTCTCAGCATATAATTTATGACTACACACTTGTGGTGTTGAGATAAAATAAAAATATCAACGTTTATCGCAATCAAAAGTTTACTATACATCGACTATAGTTTCGCAGAGCTTCTGGCTGGCTTTCATATATGGGACAGACCCGCAGGGCTTTATATTTCCGTGTGAAGGAACACAAAACCTACGTACGGAACTGTGAACTGAAGAAGTCGTCTATTCGACAGTATAAAACAACCTGGACAGAATGTTAGTCTCAAAGTGTCTCACTACTAATGTAACTTCATGAAATATGTACGTATATCTATCTATCTATCTATCTATATTTATATACGTATATTCTTATGTTGGAAAAACATGAACACGTCATTCAGACCTGACCTCAATACTGTTGCCAAATAACATTCAGTGAATGAGAAAATATATCGTTAGGGTTGAAACTCTTGAAGAGGGCGAACTCAAAATTCACATAGTTAAAGAAACTAAAAATTAAAGTTAAGCTAAAATATACGTCATAAGTTTAAGTGAGGACTCTTGGCTGGGTGGTCAAACTTTTGACGCCTATGTCTCCAACCAATATGTAACAACTGTAACGTACCAGGAGATGTGACGTACCTGCCAGAAGGACGCACACGACATAAAGGCAGATAGGAATCAGAATAAAATGTCCGCGTAGCTTAATTGGTAGAGCAACTTATTCCGGAATGAGTGGACCCGGGTTCGAACCCCGGCGCGGATAAAAATGACGGAGAAATTCACTTCGTTATACAACGGAAGCACTAAAGGAGGTGCGTAGCCCGGCTGATAGAAGTAAGGGCCATCCTCAAAGTACTTCTACAACGTTGGTGCTGCTCTATACCATCACGCTGCTTCCTCCAAACTTCACTGTTCTGACAATGTAGTGCGGAAACTGCATTTCTCCTGGGATCAGTCACACCCAGGAACAACGATCACACTAGTAGATTGCGCAATGTGACTCGTCAGTCAAAAGCACAGTTTTCCATTTGTCTACCGTCCAAGATCGACATTTCTTACACCACGCTAATCAGCGTGTGACATTAATCGAAGAATTTAGTAGCTCCTGTATGGCTGCTTGATCGTGGTTGATCATATGGTGCAGCGTTTTGAGCATTGTACTGCTGCTAACATTAAGCGCAATAATCTCTAAGAGGGCTGGAGTGGTTTGAGACAATATTGATCTGCGTTTTAAGACAACAGTCTTTTGCAGAGTTCTCCTGTCATGCTCTGTTCACTTCAAAGGCTTCATCATCATCAACAGCCATGGGTAATATTTTTTGTAGGTGCCTGAAGCCATGTGATATCAGATTTCATTCGTCTTACAGTGTTTTACTACCAACAACTACAAACGTTCAAAAAATTTCTCGGTCGTTTCTTAGCAGATTCAATGCTAGGCCGCTTCCACTTTCATATCGCATCACAAACCGTCTACCAAGGGATCTTCAATCAATACCGCTGGAACTTAGCTCTGTCGACGATCGAGGGCATCTTGTATTCACAGTCGTGCCATTGTACCATGAATGAGCACATTTTACTTGTGTCCGTGAAGTGATGTTTGCGTGGGATCTAATTCACTACCAATAAGTGCAGTTCCGGATTTTGATGGTAGGACTGCATAAATTAGTTTCGAAATTTTCCAAAGGTTAATTTGTGACCATGATCTTTCAGATTTTCTGATGTGCGTTTTTTTTGTTAAATCATGATACCACAGCAGAAAAGTAGGGTACAGCTCAAAACAGCACATGACAGTGTCTATCTGTGAACACGATTATCTTTTTTTAATTTTCTACATGGTCAGGTTTGAATCTATGTGAGAAAGACTTTCTAGCTGCCCTAGTGCATAATTTTCCGTTTCATAATACTAACGTATAGTATTCCTCAAGAAAAAGTACACACGATAATTCCCCTCAGTCAGCAAATGACATATTTTCTCCCCTGAAATCCGTGTACTATGTACAACAGTGGCGTATGTTCAAGGCTAGCTAGGCTAGCTGCGAAGCCCAGAGAATGCACAAATAAAAGTCAATAATCAAAAGCATTAAGGTATGTCGATGCTTTCGGTGCGCAAGAAACACGAGCGGATTGGCTTGTTTCGATGAAGAGAACCAGTCTGGCGAGCGATAACCTACGGCATAACGCAAGCAGGTCTTCCAAAGTCTTCGCTGTTCTGATTCGAATAACTTCGATACGATCGCCTGCTAGCGTTTCCATGACAACATGAATGAACGTATGGATGGGAATGGACCATTGCTTTGCGCAACGGTTCGCCCAGAAAACAGAAGAGTTCGACTAGCTCAGCCACTCGCATGCTTTTGCCTGCAACAGCGCGTGTTTCGCGAGCGTTGTTTCAGTTTGTGTGAAGTGTAAATGAATTCAAATCAGTGATATTGTGTCTTTAATTCGTGGCTTTGATGGATTCGAACTGTTTTGATAAATTTTGTGAAAGCTTCCCTGAACATCTACAGTCGGAACATAAAGTACTTTATGCTTCAAATTTTGATACAGCTCGACTAATAAATGAAAGGAATGTGTTTTATTCCCTTGTTCAATTTATGTACTGAATGTGTTTTATTCCATTTATTCAACTTTATGTGAACGTATAAACCATGTTACGTTTGCATAAAGTTGAATAAATTGGCCATAGTGTTTTAGTGAGGTGTACAGATTAGCACACCTAATATTAAACTTCCCATCAACAACTGCAACTGCCGGAAAGTTTTTCTGTAATAAAAAATAATCAAGATATATTTTAGAGCCACACAAGGACCTGTACATTCGAACAACTTGGTTGATTCGTCAATAGAGAAAAACATTATTTTTAAATATGGAAAAGTGCTTGCAAGAAACATTTTTGTGAAAATGTAACACTCAAGTTCACACAAAAGGAAAGAAGAATGGAGTTCATGTACAAATAATGTATTCAGAAGAAGAATGGCGTTCATGTACAAATAATCAAATAATGTATTCAGAAGAAGAATGGCGTTCATGTACAAATAATCAAATAATGTATTCAGAAGAAGAATGACGTTCATGTACAAATAAGTGTTAAAATCCTAATCCTCATAATTATTTGGTATCATGTTAGCAACAGCATGTACCTAAATTGTAGAAAAAAAGTTACTCATATTACTTAACAATTAAAAATTAAACTTCGCAATTAAAAAAAGCAGTTCTTGGGGGGGGGGGTAGATAGCCTAAGTTTCGGACCCAAGATACGCCACTGATGTACAACTGTGTACAGTATTGGAGAATGCTCTTAATTTGAGCTTTGGACACGTGTTCAAGTCTCACAAATAGAATCCTTCCTCGAAATTTAAAGCTCTGATCGAAGAGCTTGATACTTTTGTCTTGAACCTGTTATAAAAAAAAATACAGAATTAATATCAGCCGTTCTTGCGGAAGCCATCTTGCGGCCTATGGAAGATTCCATCTTAAACTCCGGGGACTACTTCCAAAGATACGGCCAAGATACGCAGACGACATCTGTTTTTTTTTTTTTTTGGAGTTAGAGAAGTGTATCTCTAAGCGTTTTCTGAGATTGCATGAACTACTCCTACCAGGAGATAAAATTCACTGCTGAATATGAAGATAATGGAAGCCTCCCGTTTTTAGATATCCTAATGCGAAGGAAGGCATCTGGAAGGCTAAGAACACAAGTGTAGTATAAACCATGTTACGTTCACAATCCGATTGTCCCTTCATCCGCAGGACCCACCTCGCACAATTATGCCCTGTTTAGAGCCCGAGTGAAGGGAGCCTAAGATCTGTTGCATAAGGATGAGCTCCATGCAGAAATCGGCAAATTAAGGGAGTTTGTCACTGCAGCTGGTTACGAAATTGAGCGCATCAGAAGAATAATATACATAAAGCATCTCTGAAAGGAACGGGGACCGCGCAAACGTCACCTCCAGAGAGAGAGCAAATTTTTTTGGATCCATACCATATATGCATAGATTTTCTTACCGGCTCAACAATGTTCTGCGTAAGCTGATGCTGGATGTAGGTCTAAGGTCCCCGAGGACGATTGGGACTATTCTTACAGCTGATAGTAACAGGCAGCCGCTATCCACCCAAGCCGGAGTTAACAGCATTCCATTAGCATACCCGGACACATCCACAAGATAGCATTTATATCGGAATGACAAAGAGGTATTTCCACCTCATTGAGACGGAGCACAAACGGGATATAAAAAACAGAAAACTGACTACCGTCTTGGCACGAGTCGTGAATTTTAAGGAAGTCCGATCCATCTCGAAGGAGCCGCCCCGGTGGCGCAGTGGTCTAAGCGATGGCCTCTGATCATTCGTCCGAAAGGGATCCGGGTTCGAATCCCGATGAGGCATGGATGTTGTGTTTGTCTTACGGCACTGGCTTTCTCCCTTCCCTGGAACCAGTGACCCTAAATTAGGGACGCGCGACCGCTTATAGCCCATTGAGTTGCTCACGGTAGTCGTTAAACCTCCAATCAAAAAAAAAAATCTCGAAGGATATACTGTACGAAGACTTGCGCCCTACAGCGGCCTTAGGTCAATTGCCATTCAAGAATCAATTCAGATTCTGTCACGCAGTGACGTTTGTAACACAGACACGACTACTGAAATTTCTCCTGCCTCGCCCAAGGTGTTAGGCATTGACAGCGCCTGCTCACTAGACAACCAATAAGCGCGTGGCACATTATGAATCTCATGCTATACGTGATTTGAAATTGTTTACATTTGCATTTGTTCTGTTAACTGTTCATATTCAGCAACCTGAAGAAGCTGCCCATTGGCAGTGAAAGCTTGCGGATGTTTTATAATTTTTACGCCTATTAACGGATCAAAATAAAATACATATTAATGTATTAAATTGTATTATTAATACAGAATTCCTTGCATGGTTTCATTGCTGCTGCTGTTATTTTCCGCCAGCGTAGTAGTGCTTTTGCGTAAATAAACATACCGTCCATTACCGCCTGATAAGTCGTCTATTTAAGTGGTGTGCAAGAGCAAATGTCCTGTGATTACATAACAATGTCGCATTTTCAGATACCCAGAAATTATACGATTAGTGAGAAAGCCCAAAGGATTCATTTGTGCTTGAATAAAACAAACACAGCGCTTTCAATTATCGCTTGTAGTAACGAGGGGCTTAAACGACGGTCGCGCAGAGGATGAGAGAGGCTTATTTCTCTAGCCACTACCACATTCCTGGCCTGTAGAATCGTACAAGCGCATTTCATCCCTTGTGATGTAATTTCAACACTCGCATCTGCTTTGAATTGATCAAACTGAGGGGGTCATCTTTGTCTATGAAATGCATGCATGTTTGCGCACTAAATATTTCTCAACTCAGAGAATTTGTTGGTTTGCAAAGCAATTAGAGATTTTGACAGACGAATTCATTTTACTGACGCTAAGCATAGTAAACACAACTGTACATGCAAAATTACACCCATAACTTGGTGTTTCGCAAAGCTTTACTTCATTAGGCCGATGTATTTGTCTGTAAACTCTAATCTGAGATGAATTCTGGAAAATTTACGACAACAATTTCCGCCAATTGCCAGGGAAATGTTAGAGTACTTGTTGAGCCTATTTCTAGCAAGTTTTGTGTTAAGAATCTACAAAGAAGAAATTATGTCCTAGAATATAAGTTCCGGAGCGCAGTTGTGTTTTCTTGCAATTGTCGTTCCAAGAACTTAAAGTGGAAAACAGAAGTAACGTTATGTGTACATTATAACTAAGTTTATATTAGGAACAAAATATCTGATATTTCAGCAACTGGGATAAATCAGTTACAACCCACTTAAATGAGTTCACAACAGAGATGGCGAAATTCTCCTTGGATTTTCTTACAGGGCTCATATCCGCAGCATTGACTTTGGAGGCCACAGTAATGTACTAAAATAATATCAAGGGAAGAGCAAAAACCGTTCTGGCTAACTAAAAGGACAGTGTTTTCTTGCTAGATATGCCAAACAAACTCAGTCATTTGACGTTCAGTCCAGAAGGCGTCATCTATTTTCTGGAAGAGGAGACACAACTTGTGTTTGCCCACCCCGGTGACGCAGTGATCTAAGAGATGGCTTCTGACCATTCGTCCGAGATGGGTCCGGGTTCGAATCCCGATGAGGCATGGATGTTGTGTTTGTCTTACGGAACTGACTCTTTCCCTTTCCTGGAACCAGTGGCCCTAAATTAGAGACGGGTGACTACTTGCAGACCATCGAGTTGCTCACGGTGGTCGTTAAACCTCCAAATAAAGAAAAACAACTTGTGTCTGCACTTGCGTGACCTCAGCATGGCGACAAAGGTTTCATCACTTCGCGAAATCTTTTTCTAACATTTTTGACGTACAAAACATAGAAAATGGAGTATTGTAAGGATGAAAAAAATGTTTTTTCTGTCCTTGTACCACCTACCGAGGGAACAATTGTCAACATATTTCAAAATTTTCCTGATGCACGCCCTCTTGTACTGGGTGAAATAAAGCTATTTTTGAATTGGGATGGCATCTGTTTTTAGCACGCTTTTGTAAAAAAGATCGTGCTTATGTTATCGGTTTGTCCCCTCCGTCCGTCCGTGTGTGCGCATCATATCTCTGCAACTATTAGTCCGATTTCAAAAATTCTTTTTGCATTGGGAAGCTTGAAATGTGAGAAGCTTGAAATGTGAGAAGCTTGAAATGTGAGAAGCTTGAAATGTGCGAATGATGATCTCCAATATTTCGCCTTTTTATACGATGCCCGATTTCGCCGCTAGAGGGCGTAAATGCAGATGATGTCGAATTCAAAATACATTTTATTCCATATATTTGTTTCTAAACATCCGATTGAAAAAAATATTTTACCTTTCGATTCCATTTATGTCGAAGCCTCTTTTAGGTATAGTCACTTTTTCCAATTACTTATATATTTTCCGCTAGGGGCGTAAATGCAAATTGCGTTCATCCCGATATATCTGCTTCTAAAACTCGGATTTGAAAAATTATTTCTGCAGCTGGTACAACTCCTGATGAAATTCGTTTGCATATAATTTCTAATTTTTGTTAAAAATGGTTTGGCCACCAGGGGGAGTAAGAGTTCATTTCTGCTTTTGATGCATTTGCAGCAAAATCTGAGTTCTAAAATCTCGATTAAACAAATTCTTTAGTGGACCAATACCACTCACGTCAGTAAATATTTTCGAAATATTTTCTTCTTAAAATAATGCATGGTTTCGCCGCCATAGGGCGTAGACGTATATCTTATTTTTGTCGATATCTCTGCTTCTAAGAGCCCAATTTGAAAAAATCCCTTCTTTGTTTGATAGAGTTTCCGATGGGAAGTGTTTTTCATATAATTTCAAAAATTTCAAGTAAGTGATAGCCTTTCCGCTATGGGACGTAAAGGTAAATTACGTTTTCCGCGATATCTCTGCTTCTAAAACTCCGATTTAAAAAATTATTTCTATATAGAGCACAGCATCTGATGAGAAATATTTCGCACGTAGTTTCTAATA
The DNA here is from genome assembly GCA_039090855.1 of Macrothele yani. Taxonomy (NCBI): domain Eukaryota; kingdom Metazoa; phylum Arthropoda; class Arachnida; order Araneae; family Macrothelidae; genus Macrothele; species Macrothele yani. Next base: position 82,447,818 of record CM077004.1, on the reverse strand, counting down.
TTTGGTAAAAATGTTTTGGCCATCAGCGGGCGTAAGTGTTAATTTCTGCTTCTGATGCATTTTCAGCAAAATCTGAGCCCCTGAAAATTGGATTGAAAAAAAGAAAAATCTTTCGTGAAAGATTTTTTTCTCAGTCCAGTTTTAAAAGATTAAAAAAAAATCTTTCTCACATCGAAAACCTTTTGCCGCCCCGGTGGCGCAGTGGTCTAAGCGATGGCCACTGATCATTCGTCCGAAAGGGTTCCGGGTTCGAATCCCGGTGAGGCATGGATGTTGTGTTTGTCTTACGGCACTTGCTCTCTCCCTTCCCTGGAACCAGTGACCCTAAATTTGGGACGGGCGACTGCTTATAGCCCATTGAGTTGCTCACGGTGGTCGTTAAACCTCCAATTAAAAAAAAAAAACAAAAAAAAACTTTCGAGAATGCTTTCTTCTTAAAATAATGCATGGCTTTTCCTCCAGTAGTCGTAGACGCACAGTTTATTTTTGTCCATAGTTCTGCTTCTGAGAGCCCGATAACAAAAATTCTTTCTTCGTTGAAGAGCGTTTCCGCTGAAAATGTTTCTCATATAATTTCACATTTTTCTTAACGCACAAGTCTGCCACCGGAGGGCGTAAGATCACGTTTTCGTTTACAGAAGTATCGTCGGAACTACAGCTCCAACTGAAAAACTTCTTTTTCGATCAGATTACTAAGTAAGCAAACTCTGTGTGAGAATTTTCTTTCCAAAATAACGCACAATTTCGCTGCTAGGGGGCGCGAATACTTAATCTGTTGTTCTCAGTATCTCTGCTTCTACATTTTCGATTTAAAAAATTCTTTCCACAGCGGATGCCATTTACTTTGTGCAACACTTTAGGCTAGTATATGAGGAATTTTGGAGCTTACATTTTTGTCGGTAGGTGATGCTTTTGTATTTCAGTTAGCAGCTGTATCGCTGCTTCTAAAAACACTATTGAAAAATGTCTTCTTTACGGTATGCCATTTGCTACAACAGAGATGTGGAGCATTATCCTCTTTAAATAATGCAAAGATTTCCCGGTAGATGCGTAAATATCGAAACTTCTTTCCCTATCTCTGCTTCTGGGAGACGTGTTTGAAAAGTTCTTTTTCCTTAGCATAGCTTTTCCCATTAAGGATATTTTTCGCCTATTTTCAACTTTTCCATTATGCAAAATTCTTCAACTAGCAGACGTAGACTTATATAAAGTTTCCTTCTATATTTCTTCTTTTACCTGTTCGATTTGAAAATCTCTTTGTCTCTGATACTTTCCTTGTGCTATGAGAAACTTTTTGTGCGCTATTTGTCAATCTTCGTAACATGGTTTTTAGCCGCTTGTGGAACTAAGTAGATGTTTCTATTTCTGGATGATTTATCGATGTTGGAATCGGTTGATTGTGTTTTCCTAACCGGTTCCATTGACTTTGAATAGCTCTGATAAATTTAATTCGTGTCAAAACGGTTTAAAAAGACATGCCCATTACAACCAAAAATGCGGTGTCATATTTCTTGTTTTCTGTTTTATTTATTTCAAACACCGGATGGATTTGTGTGTGTGGAGGGGGGGGGGGGGGGCGTACGTGTGTGTCACTTAGCATAGCACTCCCAAGTTTGACCCAGCTATGATCATATTATCCCCACATTTTCTGATTTTCGTAAACTACCTTCCTTATATTTTATTACGACATAAAGGTTAACACTTGTGGATGTGCATGTTCTCTACTGTCTTGTTTACATTTTATTCCATAAAAAAATTTAGCACACGGTGGGTGTAAAAGTGCTTTCTTGTTAAATTGTGAATCGGAAGAAAATTTACACCACTATATTTGACATTAAGTTTATTTCTAAATTAGAGAAATAACAGCATCCCAAAATTTAGAATATTTAGGACCCTGGAATACTTCTTACAAAGTTTTAGGAGAAAGGTTTTTCACTAAGTAATTTTGGTAAAGTCCACAAATTTTTTTTTTAATTGACATGTTTGCATTCTTTGTAGTCGTGTCATAACCATATGTCGTTCATTGCTAAATCTTTGGCAATAAAACTAGTGTCTCCACTTCGGTCTGCACCATTTTTTTCAAACTGGGCCCTTTTTATATAACTGATAATTAAACCCCGAATGTTCAGGTATTAAAAACCACCTAATTAAGCAAGTATCAATGCACAAAGATTAAGAAATATGCGCTAAAACAGAAGAAATATGCATTCAACATACCTGAAAGCTGTACTGTATAGTATATGTATTTACGTGATGTAGACGTATGTACACTTTACTCTAGAATATTTTCACGACTGCACATGGCAACTAAATGCTTTTTTATATTTTCGAAAGGAAAAGGATATCTTCTGTCAGTAAAAAATGCTTATATATAGAAAAAGCCCTTTTCACATCTGCAGAAGTTATCGGTGCGAATTTAAAGCACGCAATGTAAGCGGGAGACATACTTTCACGATCAACATTTTCTCCCTGCAGAATTTTATAATTTTCTTTTCAATTGTTTCCACACCAGCATTACTAGAAAACACCTTAGGATGCTGTCTTTTTATGTCTTATCCTTGTACGTTAGATATATTTTCATTATCTTTCTTGGTCTTGTACTAAACAAAGACATCGCTCTCTCCACGTTACAGCAACAAACAACAACCGAAAAATTGTTATTCGGTCACCGCTGGGGAATCGAATCCCAGATCTCTCGATATCCAGCAGAGCGCCTTACACCACGGCGGCCAACAATCCACGGCGCTTTGTGTGTTTTTCTGTCAGCTTCTGACAACCTAAATCCGTAAGATGGGCTCAGTTACGGAAACGTCTCCATCTGGTGGGCATTAACGGCACTGGCCATATATTAATTATAGCAGTTAAATCCAAAGGGCAAAAGCTGACAGAAAAGCATACATAGCGCCGTATATTGTTGGCCACCATGGTGTAAGGCTAACGCGCTCAGCTGGATATCGAGAGATCTGGGATTCGATTCCCCAGCGGTGACCGAATAATAATTTTTCGGTTGCTGTGTGTTGCTATAACGTGGAAAGAGCGATGTTTTTGTTTATTCACTGATGTCGTGTTTGGAGGTTTTTCACTCTTGGTCTTATATCAATTTGAAAGAGTTTAGTAATGTTTCATGCTTTCTTTTCAGAGTAGATATAGCTGCTGAAAGTTTCGAAAGATAAGCTTTAATAAAAACCAGTTCCCTGATGCTAGTTGAATTTCTTAAAGTTGTTTGTCTCTAATGATCATAGAGAAATCTTCATACTGAAATACATTCACGATATCTGAAATTAATTCCATGCGCGAAGCATAAAATAAACGTCAGAAGAAATCTATGTTCCTTATCTCGTTAACCCTTTAAATGGCCGGAGCGAATTAACTCGGGGTTAGAAAAATGGACTGAAATCAGCTGGAACGAGTACAAGAAGTAGGAAGAACATGGCTGGAACGAGTGAACTTGAGAATCAGAAAGCGTTTCTTTCTCTTTAGATTTGTTATTCAAACTAATCATTTAAGAGAATAATTGACACTAATCCTTTCTGACTGATTACCTGTTAAAGGGCCATAACAGTGGCAGCAAACCTAAGAAAAGAGAGCGAAGGTGTTTGAGTCACTTATTTGTAATCCAGTGCCACGATGTCCGTGTCACGGGGGCTAGCCGTCACCTATCATGCCTATGGAGTAGAGAATAAAGGATTACAGGAGGAAAGTGCATATCATCCTTGACAGGTTTGTGGTCGGTTCTGCTGAAATGAGAAGAGGGAAGGAATTGTTTCTTAGTGAAAACCAACAGGTTTCATGAAACTCGGCCGCCATGGGACCATTTCTGTTTGTGGATCGCAGAACACTTGGAGCCAACGCGTGCGTAAGCTACTAATGATTTTTGGCACCATTTGGTTCACTTAGATCGGCCGTTTATGTGGTGAAAACTGCCTGGGGGAGGAAATTTAATTCTGCAGCCATTTCCTTAAACAACTCAATTCGAGAGAGGGAGCTTTTAAAAAACTTTCTTCACCCTTGATATCAATGTGTCAAGGCCAGGAAAATATATCCTCACTTTTTCTGAAACACTGTGCATGACCCAAAAATGTATAATGCATCATATTTCGATACGAACTTGTGAAGCTTTGCTAGCCTTCTTCATATAACCAGCAGGATCTGTAAGAAAAATTACTACATCATCAGACTTATTGCCTCAAGCCAGTGGATGTTTAAATATTTTGTAAATACCTGAGCTTTTGTTGTGTTGTTAGTTCTTTCTAATTATTCGACACATGTCAGAAATTCTCGAGATAGTTTATTTGGGTCCATAGTTCTGATAATGAAATTTGCTATGCATCTGCCAACAGCATCTGTGGTTTCATCAACAAAAATCCAAATTTTCCCTTGTGAACTTCTTCTCTTACATTTTGATTGTATTTGTGTAACACTTCTCCAAATAATGTTTTCTTGAGGTAGATACATTTGGAACTATTTCTCTTGTGTACTTTCTGAAGAAATGCTTCAAAGATGAATTTTTTAACTTGAACTCCTGCGTCGATAAACGCCTTGCACAAATTCAGAGTTCCACACATACAGCAACTCTTCACTGCTAATCAACGACATGATATCTATTCCATTTCTTTCAAGCACGTGGAAACAACTCACCAAAATCCGTGACCGTCAGAGCTTTGATGATGTTAACAATGATTGAATGTTTGCGCTCCATTTTTCCTGATAAAGCCGAGCCAAACGCTCTGCAAATATACTATAGTAGACGTTAAAGTAAATATTTAGTTGTGAATAAACGTGGCCATTTTATTTTATCTCACAATTACAACTTCTATAGTCATAAGACATATTAACACAGGTAGTAGTTATTCGGTGATAGAAATGATATGAAGGAAGTAATGATATCAAGATACAGTAGAAACACTTTAAGGCATAGTCTAATCAATAGCATTAACTAGCAAAAATACATGTGGTGGGAAACTGCTGGCCACTAGCTGGCAGTGGTGGGTCACTGCAGGCTGAAATATGCCGCTCACGGTCCGTAAGTAGAAGCGCCATCAGTTGGCAGCCATTGATGGCTAGTAGCTTGCAACCGAAGCAATCCCAACACGAGGTGGAAGCAGCGTGACTGCGCATGCGCAGAAGCAACACGTGCTCATAATCTCGTGGTACCAGTTAGTTGAAAACGACGCCATCGCCATCGTGTTATTTTAGTGGATGTTAAGAAAAAAAATACATATGTAGAAAGGCGTATTGACTTCCTAATAAAATGCCACGTAGATGAAGATTACCGTCGGAAGAAAATTATATACATAATAAATGAACTGTAAGAAATAGTCAACTACTCTCATGTATTTATAGAAACTCATTTCGTAGCAAAGTTCCTGCACCAACACACAAAGAATCGAGAGTACAGACAGCCATGAAACACACCCACTCCATTCGCATGAATAACAAGAAATATTTTCTGTATAATCTTTCGTTTCAATATACTCTAACCCGCTTCAAACAAAAGTGCGGGAAATACATTAAAAATCGTTATGCTGGGAAAAAAATATAAGAATTACGCGCTTACAAAATTTATCATTTATTTGAAAAAAAAAACCCCAACGCTATGTGGAACGCTATGTGGAACGCTATGTGGATATAATGACAAGTAAAATAAAATATATTTCCTCTTTAGAACAAATATAGCTTTAGAGCGTAGAAAGAAAAGATACAACGTTGAAGATGTAACAGAATGTGACATGAAAGGGTAAATATATTAATTAACCAATCGCCTTCCAAGACCACAAGGGCAGCACAGAACTTTGGAAAACGTCTTTAAGTTGGTACACTCGTTGAAAGTGAGTGAAGTTCCCTTAAGGTAAATAAAAACAATCGTTACGTTAAATAAATAAATTTATGAATTATATGAAACGGACATTTATGAGAAATAACTCGCAATATTGCAAAATTAAGAACAGAACCATGCGTTTCACATCGCACAAGGAACAGGCTCACCTTCAAGCAAACGCTCGTGCGTGGCAAATCTGTGTAGTGGTTAAAGCGTCCTCTCCATAAACAGATTGCCGTTGGTTTGATCTATCACTGATCGAGGACCTGATTTCCGGACCTGTTGAAAAATTTCCCCAGCGCCGTGCCGTCCTACAGAAATTTCGTCGGGGAGGAAAGAGTAGCTGCCATCAGTTACGTTAGGAGGAAAGTGGTAGCTGCCATCAGTTACGTCAAGTGATTGCCGGCTACCAATGCCGGGAAATTAGCGGACCACATTAGACTAGTCATCATTTATGTCACGCGCTCGCAGGCCCGCCTATGGGCTGCCTGTGATGGATAACTGATGTCTCTGCTCTGGCATATGACAACTGATGGGGGTGCTAACTGTTGGCCAGCTTCTGGCATGAACTGATGGCCCATGTGGTGGCCGCCGGAAATTTAATTGACGGTTGGGCAGCCGGCAGTCACAATATTTCAAATGATCAATGCAATAATGAGAAGTTTTCAGCATTCCATGTTAGCGGCAACATAGTGCTAGGCCACTGCTAACACTGTTGGTTGCCAGTTATGGCTTGAGTGTTGGCCCAGCAACATTGTTTTTTGCTGGGTTGTACTTTAAATGAAATCTCTATTGCTGTCTTTTAAGTTGGAAAAATTAAAATCGACAAGAAGCTTTCACTGCAATAAATGGTTGAAATCATTTTCATCAGATCGCATCAGGAGTATACGCGAGTAAGTGGATTATTATTGAAACGGAATTTCAATGTTTCACGATGACGTTATCTACCGAAATTCTTTTCTCATGAGTCAAATTGCCGATTTCCTGCATCGAGGCAACTTCTTAGACAGGAAATATATTCATTCGGGTTCGATTTCAGCCCATTGTACTAATCCTGAGTTAATTCTTCCCAGCCGGTTATAGGGTTCAACGGCAACCTGGAATGCTGAAAACTTCTCATTTTTTCATTGATCATTTGTAATATCAATCATGGAAAGGATCAGAAAACCCAACCCAGTGTTCTTCTTGGAACCAAAATAACAAACATTTAAAGGGTAAAGTTACAGGAAATCACCTAACGAACACATGCGTTCGGGTATTTTTGGAAGGTGTCCGATCCTGGTCATGCCGGCCATCTATTCTGCGGTTTTTCTGGGCTTTTCCGTAGACTCCTGTCGGCCATCTAGTCTGCGGTTTTTCCGGGGTTTTCCGTAGACTCCCCTGGTGTGGGGACGCGATTGCGTGGATGGCTCCATCGGAAGTCGGTCCCGGACGGACTTAGTCCCTGGTCTCCCTTCCCCGATTGGGTTTACCAGATGAGTGTCGATGGGCTGGTAGTAAAAATAGAAGACGATTGTAATCTGCTGCCATACGGTGGCCGGCTCCTACCGGCATTTGTCCCATGGTTATTGATGATGATATTTGGAATGCATCATTGCTTCCAACTCTATGTATTTGTTCTAGACTTCCTAAGAAGTTTTGGTATTTGAACAATGTCTACATTTCAGATCAGTAGCGTAAATAATGCCTCAATTGAAGTTTCTTCTGTATAATTTACATCTTGCCACATTTTTTTTCACTTTCTAGGTGAGTGCGAAATGTTTTACAGGATTGTTTTGAAGGCAATGTTACTGGTAAAAATCGTATGGCTGCAATCCTTTGTAATATTGAAGAAGATCAAACGAAAAACCTTTAGTCGCAATTATATTTTACTTTCAGGTTTATTTTAATTTCGTTAAGCGTTTCGATTGACTTCATCTGCACAAAATGGAGGGAAATATTATTACCATTGTGACGTGTCACATCATCAGCGTTTTGACGGTCACAGATTTTGTTGAGTTGTTTCCACACGTTTAAAAAGTAATTTCAGAGCTGCCATATTTATAAGCCATTACATTATGATCCCCCGCACGGGGATAACTGGTTTTCCAGTTATTTGCGGAGCGGCGCCCCCAGGCCCGAGCTAACCTTGTGACGGTTTCTCTTGCCTCTGCGGCTTTAACGATTACATAACCGAAGGGACAGCTGTTCATCCAGCTGATGGGGGATGGCGTCCCTACGTCCCGAGCCGATTTTCTCTTATTGTTTTGCTTTTTTCGTCTTTAGATCATATATTGACATGCGCCCGCCTCAGTTGTAGGCTGCTGAGGTTGTGATGAGGCACCAGCTCTGGGTTTTGTTCCTCGTTCCCTTCCCTGTCTTTTCTCTTTTATGTTACATTTTCTGTTTTTTCCGGAGCTGGTTAGCTTAGACCTACCTGCACGTTTGCCGTGTGCGGTGACCCGTACAGGTGGAAATGGGGATGCTGGAGGCTGAGGTATCTGGGGGCCGGGTTGTAGTGTCTCCAGATACCAACACTCCTCTTTGCCCTCTGCTTCACCCTAAACGGGAGGCTGGGAGCTAACCTACTCCTAGTCAGGAAGTCTGTGGCCGAGTGGCGTCCAGACGTCTAGCGGCTTGTCGTTCTGTTCGGCTGGGTGAGTTTGGGGGGTAGGGTGGGCATGCCAAAGGGGTGTTCTCCGGGCACGGGAAAGTCTGGATGCACGCCGAGCGTGTGTCTGCCCTACCAACTTGCTATATCCGCTGACTATCCCTAGAGCCGTGTCCTGCGTCCTCTTGGGCTTGCGGACCTCCGGCTCTCCCTTGTTGGGCTCGGTAGTGGGTGGGGAGGTTGGCGGACGAATCTTTTTTCTCTCTCATGGCAAACAAATGTGTTTCCCAGGCTGTACCTTTAAAGCGCCGTGTGGAGGATGGGACACCCTCCTCCACTAAGAAACTACTCAGTTCCACCTGCAATGCTCTGTTTCTTCTACTTCATTGTGTTGATCCTGCACAATCCCTCAGTTCGAAGAGTCATTTCTGGATTAATAAGGCTCTTCAGGCCGTTTCGGGATCACCAAAGAGTGTTAAGAAGCTCCCGTCAGGGGATCTTCTTGTGGAGACATCGAATCCACGCCACAGTGCTACCTTGCTGGAGACGACCGTTCTGCTTGGCGTTCCAGTCCACATATTTTCCCATGGTTTCCTCAATTCCTCTCGCGGGATTATCAACTCCCGTGACCTGCTGGAGTGCAGCGATGAGGAATTGCTGGAAGAACTTGTGGAACAACATGTCACTGGGGTTCGGCGTATTCTTTTCCGGCGGGATGGGAAGTCTATTCCCTCCCGGAACATCGTGCTAACATTTGACTCCCCTACCCTGACAACTTCCATCAAGACGGGGTACTTGCGTCTCGATGTTCGCCCATACATCCCGAACCTCTTGAGATGTTTCAAGTGCCAGCATTACGGTCACTCCCAGCAGTCTTGCCGTAATGTAGCAAAGTGTGGGCGCTGTGGGTCGCCTGAACACTCTTTGGCGGACTGCTCCGCTGACACGGATCACTATGTCAATTGCGAAGGATCTCACCCGGCTTCTTCTAAGCAGTGCCCAAAGTGGATCGAGGAGCAGGCTATCCAACGCCTGAAGACGACAGAACATCTGTCTTATCCTGAAGCCAGACGGCGGATAGCTCCTCTACAACCAGGCCGGCGCTCCTATGCATCAGTTGTGGTCCAGAAGGCTACTGTTGCGGTGCAGACTGAGGTGACCATCCCGGCGCTGTGTCCTTATGATTTTGAGGACATCTTTGCTGCCGGATTGGAGGCACTCAAGTCTCGCCGCATTGAATCCAAGGCGCCTTCAACATCGACGCCTAAAACATCCTCTGTGCAGAAAACATCCTCTGCCAGCACAGGGACCCAGGTCCAGGGCTCTGGAAAGAAGAAGCCGGAAAAGGTGAAACCAGGCTCATCCTCCCCGAGACAGAGCAGGCAAAAACCACCTCTCAACACAGGGGGTAAACACAGCCCTGTGTTACCTCCGGATACTGCCGATGGATTGGAGGTGATGGACGACATGGAGACCTTCTAGTCGTCGGTCTTTTTCATTCTTTCATTTCATTTTCCATTATGGTCACACTCATTCAGTGGAATTGCCGAGGTCTGCGATCACGCATTGACGATTTGAAAGGCTTACTGTCTTCGCACACGCCTGTGTGCGTGTGTCTCCAAGAAACAAAGCTTCGCACGACGGACACTCCTTCGCTGCAGAGACATTCTTTTTCCGCAAAGATCACCAGGACGGCGTTATTGCCTGCGGAGGAGTGGCCGTCGTTGTTCCTCATGGTGTTCCTGTCACTGCGGTTGCCCTTCGGACATCTTTGCAGGCAGTGGCAGTGAGACTATCTGTGAACACTTTGTTCACGGTGTGTTCCATCTACATACCACCAGATGAAGCTGTAAGCCTTCCGGATCTGGAAGATTTAGTTGACCAGCTGCCGCCTCCTTTCTTCATTTTAGGAGATTTCAATGCACACAATCCGTTGTGGGGTTCTACCACTCGAGACTCCAGGGGCCGTGTTGTTGAGTCCTTTCTCTCCAACACGTCTCTCTGTCTCCACAACACCGGAGCTACTACTTATTTTCATGAACCCACCCGCTCGTACTCAGCCATTGATCTGTCTCTGAGTTCACCATCTTTATATCCTGACTGGTCCTGGAGCGTGTCTGGTGATCCCCTTGGCAGAGATCACTTTCCCATCCTTCCCCGTCTAGAGGGTGGCGGGTACCGTTACCCAACTCGCCCTGCTAGATGGAATATTGATCGAGCCAAGTGGGACACATTCACGGCTTCAGCAATTATTACTCCAGCTATGGTGACCTCAGGAACGGTCAATGACGCTGTTGCGGTGGTAACGGATTGTATTGTGCAAGCGGCAGAACTTACCATCCCCAGGACGTCGACTAAACTTCCACGTTGCCCGAGACCTTGGTGGAATTCCACTTGCATGGCAGCTCGTCAGGCCCAATATCGGGCTTGGGGTAGGTTCCGTCGGTACCCCACCGACGCGAGCCTACTTGCTTTCAAGAAAGCCAAGTCTTACGCGCTATTGGTTGGTAGGCGTAGTCAACGGGAGTCCTGGTTACAATATGTATCCGGGATTAACTCCACTACCAGCCCTAAGATCGTTTGGGACAGGATCCGTAAGATTCGGGGACAGTACCCATCTGGGGAAATCTCCATTCTTGAGAGTGATGGAGGAACGGTTGCTGATGCTCAGGGTATTGCTGACTGTCTGGGCGCCGCATTTTCTTCGGTGTCCAGCAGCAGCGATTACCCTGCTTCGTTCCGGCAGTTACAGCCGCGGCTTGAAAGGTCCAAGATTTCTTTTGGACCATTTTCTTCCGCAGAATATAACAGCCCGCTGACTGCCGTAGAGCTGAAGACCGCTCTGAATAGGTCCGGCCGGACATCTGTCGGACCAAATTACATCCATTACGAGATGTGGAAGCACCTTTCTCCGTCCTCTCTTGAATGTCTGCTAATCCTGTTTAACAGGATTTGGCAAGAGCGTGTCTTTCAAGAATCTTGGCACACTGCCATTGTCGTTCCTGTCCCCAAACCTGGTAAAGATCCCACCAACCCGTTGAACTACCGGCCAATTGCTATGACGAGCTGCCTTTGCAAAGTACTGGAGCGTATCATTAATTTTCGTCTCATTTTTTATTTGGAGTTTCATCACATTTTTTCACCTGATCAGAGTGGATTTCGCAAATGTCGATCCACCACCGATCATCATCTTCGCCTTGAGACATCTGTCAGGGAGGCGTTTGTCCGGCGTCAGCACATGGTCTCCGTATTCTACGACATGGAGAAAGCTTACGACCGCACCTGGAGATACGGCATTCTCCGTGATCTGCACGAGTGCGGATTGCGGGGAAACTTACCATCTTTCATCGCCGGATTTCTCCAGGACCGGAGTTTCCGTGTGCGCGTCGGGTCGACCCTCTCTGCGATGTACCCCCAAGAACAGGGTGTACCTCAAGGCTCCATTCTTTCCGTTACGTTGTTCATCCTTCGTGTCAACCATATCTTACAACTACTTCCTCCGACGGTTCGTGGAACCAAGTACGTGGATGATCTGCAGATCTCTTGCGCCTCTGTAAACATGCCCACCATCGAGAGACAGCTCCAGTCTGCCATTACCAAGATATCTCACTGGGCTTCCCGAAATGGATTTGGCTTCTCGACGCAGAAGACCGTTTGCGTGCATTTTTGCCGCAAACGGGGTCTTCACCCAGACCCCACCCTCCGTCTGGGGTGTTCTACCATCCCTGTGGTGTCAGAAGCCAGGTTCCTTGGGCTAACTTTTGACCGAGCGCTCACCTTCCGGTCTCACATTCAGTCTTTGAAGGTGAAGTGCACGAAGTCATTGAGTATCCTGAAATTCCTCTCTCGAACATCCTGGGGGGCTGATAGGTGCTCAATGCTTCGCATTCACCACTCTCTCATTCGGTCAAAGTTAGACTTCGGATGCATTACGTACGGTTCAGCGCGTCCATCGGTTTTAAAGCCTTTGGACCCCGTCCATCACCAGGCATTGCGGCTATGTACTGGTGCTTTCCGTACCACTCCCGTGCATAGCCTGTATGTGGAGGCTCATGAGCCGCCGTTATGCATCCGTCGTAAGCAGCTGTCTCTTCAGTTTTATACCAAACTGAAATCTCTTCCTGATCATCCACTGTATGGTTCCATCTTCCAACCGATTCTCCTGTGTTCCGACGGTCGGGATTCGGATGTCTGCCATAGTGCACGATGCTGTTCTCAACTTGTCTAGGATTGGTTTGACCACCTTTTTCGACCATCCTCCTTGGCAGCCCGTTCAAGCAACGGCTGACCTTTCTCTTTGTGTGTGGCCAAAGTCGTCCACTCCTGCTCTGGTGTACCAGCAGCTCTTTGCTGAAAAATTGTCTGTCTACCCGGATTTTGTGCCTGTGTTCACCGATGGCTCGAAGTTCGGGGATGTCGTTGGATCCGCTTTTGTGTGTGGCGATGCCTCCCATGCTGAGAGGCTTCCGCCTGAATCCACCGTCTCTTCGGCAGAGATGCGTGCGGTACACCTCGCTTTGTGCCACACACAGTCTCGATCACATCGTCGCGCTATGGTTTGCTCTGATTCCCAGTCTGTCATCCAAGTTTTATCTTCTCCAGAGGACACGGACTCACCTGTCATCCGTGATGTCCGTCGTCTTCTTGGAACTTTGGAGGGTGATGGCTTCCTGGTCCGATTCTGTTGGGTTCCTGGCCATGTTGGGATCCGGGGTAACGAGCTGGCAGATCTCTCTGCCAGGTCTGTTCCCTCCATGTCGCCAGCTCGGCTGCCACTGTCTTTCCGGGATTTTCGCCCTTCGATCCGGAAAATTGTTTTGGATGAGTGGCAGTCCCTGTGGTCTCAGAAGGGCAGCAATAAACTTTATGCCATCAAACCACAAATCGGATTATGGAAGTCTAGTTTGCTGACGAACCGTCGTGAGGAAGTTGTTCTTGCGCGTCTCCGCATTGGGCACTGTCGTTTTACTCACCGCTTTTTGCTGTGTGGCAACAGTGCCCCGATGTGTGAGGCGTGCCACTGTCGTCTCACCGTCCTTCATGTTTTGTGTACTTGTGTTCGTTTTTGTGATCATCGTTTTCGTTATTTTCATTCTCATTTGTTGGACGAAGGAGCACCTACGCTGCAGACTCTCATTGGTGAGGACTGCGACCTGACCGCAGTGTTCTCCTTTTTTAAGGAAATTGACTTTTTTAACCTAATCTAGTTTTTACCGTATTCATTTCCATCTTTCATTTTTACCGCTTCATCCTGTTTTTAACCTTGTGTACGTGTTTTATTGATTTTGTTCTCTTTTGATGTCTTATGTTTGGCGCTCTTTGGCCAACCCTGGCCCTTGCGCCATTAAAATCTGCTTACCAACCAACTACCAACATTATGATCACCCCCAACCTAGAGAAATGAGCGCGCCTGCAGACCGAAAGGTAGCGCAGGTGAAGTTCACAAAGCTGCATATATATACAACCCGAGAGTCGGCTTCCGGTTAGTAGAGTGTTCGGAGTCAAAATGGGAAAAGCTGCAGATTTTCAGAGTTTGATAAATTACAAATCGTAATGTCACAGTGCCTCGGAACTACGATCTCGGAAATGGCGCAGCTTGTGGGTTGTTCACGTGCCGCTGTATGAGTACGTATCAAACGTGGCGCACAGATGGCCAAAAGACGAAGCGTCGTCCAGCTGCATATCGTCCGCAACTCACTGAGGCCAGAGGAGAGAGAGAGAGAGGAGACTGTCGCGCATTATTCACAGCGACCGCGGGGCCACAGTGCGATAAATCACTTGCAGGTAGAACAGTGGTAATCAGTGCAATGTGTCACAGCACAAAGTTCATCGCAGCCTTCTGCGCACGGGCTTGCGGCGCCGAAGACCCAGCCGAGTCCCCATGCTCACTGCAATTCATCGCCAACAACGAATGAAATGGGCCCAGGATAATCGAGATTGGACTGTGGATGATTTGGAAGAAAGTGAGCTAAGACCATCGAGATTGAACTGTGGATGATTTGGAAGAAAGTGGCCCAGTCTGACGAATCAAGATTCCTGGTGCATTACGCAGACGGGCGAGTGTGGATACACCGATCGATTACCAACGGAGCCTATAGAACCTGGATACACTGTTGGGAGGAATCCGGCCGGCGGCGGCGGTGTTATTCTGAGGGCAATGATTTCTTGGGACACTTTAGGCCCCGTTATTCCAGTGGTACAATCCCTGACAGCTGTCAGATAATTGAATATCATTGTGGACCAAGTTCACCCATTCATGACAACTGTGTTCCCTCCTGGGGATGGACATTACCAACAGGATAATGCGCTATGCCACTTTTCCAGAATCATCAAGGAGTGTCTCGAGGAACATGCTGGTGACTTTCAGCTAATACCCAAGCCTCCAAATTCACCTGACATGAACCCAATCGAACATTTATGGTTCGACTTGGAAAACCGTGTTCGCGCTAAATCACCACAACTCCGAAATGTACGGGAACTGGAAGACCTGCTGTTGACATTTTGGTAACAGGTACTCCAGGATGTCTACCGCCACCTCATCGAATCGATGCTTTGCCGAGTAGCCGCTATTTTGCGGTGAAAAGGGGGTCCTATAGCTTATTAGGTAGGTGGTCATAATGTAATGACTCATCAGTGTACACGATTCCAAACATGATAGTTGAATCAGGTTGGTCAATAAGTTTAGCACTTTCAAACAAAAAATTATGGCTATTTTCATGAAAATGTTCAGTTATAGATAACTTTTTCAATTCACAGTTTTGTACAAGTAGTTCATAGCGCGGTACTGTAAACTAAAAAAAAATAATTTATAGCTCAATATTTTCATAAAAACAACCGTAAGGTTCTGTTTCAAAACGCTTCCCTTATTGATCAAGCTGGTTAGTTTGGAAGCATTCCATATATATTACAACTCCTCACCAATTGTTGAAGACATAGCATGAACTCACTTTTGCCGCCCGAGTGACGCATTGGCCTAAGCTTTGGCTTCAGACCGTACGTCTAAGTAGGCCCGATTCCTTGTCACGTGCGAGATGGCTTCTTGTCTTACGGCCATGGCTCTGTCCTCTCCCGAGCCAGTAGCACTAAATTAGGGACATAGCCCTGTAAGTTGTTCATAGTGCTTATTAAATAAACCACCAGAAATGTAACACCTACGCTTCTTTCAAGGATCTGGATACAACTCACGAAAATCCGTGACCGTCAAAACCCTGTTTATGCCACAATGACTTATATATGTACGCTCCCTTTTGTCCTGATGAAGCTGGTCCAAACGCTCAGCGAAACTACATTAGACTATATAACGAAATGCAATTATGAATAATTATTGTTCATTTGATCTCGCGATGAGATTAAATTTGACACTCAAAGATCGGATGTGCGCTTGTTATTCGGTGCTATGATAATATATTTTTGTGTTGATATCAGATCATGTCATTGCAGATATTCGTGTTCTTGTTCTTACTATTCTGCGCGACCTAACAACTGATGAAATATAATATTGATGTACAAAGTGGTTAGAGTGGGCTATCAACACACACACACACACACACACACACAAAAAGAAACGTGTTACAGGTCGTTCTCCCAAGCCACTAGAACAAGATGTTTTCTTTAATTCGTTCAGCGGAGTTTTTTTTAGTGATTTTAAATTTTCCTCATTTAAACAATTAAATTTTATTAAAACAAATAGCAAATTCTTCGCATGATTTCTTGCACCATACTTTTCCATATGTCCTTTCATTGTTTCCCTTGTCATCCAATAGCTTGATTAGTGGATAAGGCTAAAAAAAGCGGTTTTCTATTTTCATTATTTGTTTATTAACATTACTGGAGTTCATCTTCATCTCTCAGTAATATTTGGCAGAATGAAATAGATAACTTACTGAATTTACTCACAAAGCAAGTAACCAAAAGAAATAAAATAGGAACTGCTGATTTCTTTAAGAGCTGCATTCTGGTATTTTTGAGAACTAATTCAGCCGATGTATCTAAAGACTGAATTATGTATGTTTTCTTCCAATTTTAACAGGGAGAGTAAATAAAGATAATCTGTAAAGATGATACACCAAAATGAACAAGTACGGTTTCAACTGACTCGCTTAAGACCCGCATTCTAGTATTTCTGAGGACAAATTGTGTTAATATCATCAAACAGAGGTTATCGCTCTTTCCAATTTATAAAGTGAGTCACGGAAAAATTCTCATTGGCCGCCACCGGGAAATGAACCCAGAGTCTTCCAGTTACCCGCCGGATATGCTTCCACTGCATCACAGCGGCCTCGAATTCCTCAAGACTCACACACACTAACTGCCAAGTCAATTTGGCAGGTTGCTTCTTGGAGTCCCGCACAATGTTGGGGATTCACCAAAGATGGTAAGCAGCAACTGAACAAATAATGTGAAGGCCAATAAATAATTAATACAGACATTTGACGTGGACCAGGAACATTAAACAGAGGTCATCGCTCTTTCTGCGTTTATAAGTGAGTCACGGAAAAAGTATCATTTTCCGCCACCGGGAATCGAAACCAGGGTCTTCCAGTTACGTGCTAGATATGCTTCCACTGCACCACAGCGGTCTCAAATTCTTCCAGATTCACACACACTAACTGCCAAGTAAATTTGGCGGGTTGCTTCTTGGAGTCCCGCACAATGCTGGGGATTCACCAAAGATGGTAAGCAAAGTGACTCACTTATAAACATGGAAAGAGGATGACCTCTGTTTAAAGTTCCCGGTCCACGTCAAATGCCTGTATTAATTATTCATTCGCCTTCTACTATTTGTTCAGTTGCTGCTTACCATCTTTAGTAAATAATTAGCATTGTTCGGGTCTCCAAGAAGCAACCTGCTAAATTGGCTTGGCATTTAGTGTGTGTTAGTCTGGAGGAATTCGAGGCCGTTGTGGTGCAGTAGAAGCATATCCGGCGCGTAACTTGTTCAGTTGCTGCTTACCATCTTGTTCCTGGTCCACGTCAAATGTTTGTATTAATTATTCATTCGCCTTCTAGTTATTTGTTCAAATGCTGCTTACCATCTTTGGCGAATCCCCAGCATTGTGCGGGGCTCCAAGAAGAGGCCGCTGCGGTGTAGTGGAAGCATATTCGGCGCGTAACTGGAAGACGCTGGTTTTGATTCCCGGTGACGGCTAATGAGAATTTTTCCGTGACTCACTTATAAACGTGGATAGAGCGATTACCTCTGTTTGATGTTGCTGGTCCACGTCAAATGTCTTATTGATGTGTTAATGCCTCCGAAGGAAACGGGATTTTTATTTTTAGCAAATACTTTCTAATCAGAGAAGCAATTCTTTTTTCCAGGGAAGCTGAGTGCATTTACTTCTTTAAAAACTAATTGGATGCTATCGCACTGTAGGAAGACTTGAATCATATTGTAAAACAGGTAAAGCAATGTGGAAACTAACACAGTGATATTTACTGTAATTCTTCAATTTTTTAAGTCTTTTGAAGAATAACAATTTTCTGCAAAACGGAATTCATTATCTTGTTTAAGGCAACATCAGCACCACGTATATATAAGCAGTCGGTTGTCCCTAATGTGGATCTACTGGTTTCCGGAAGAGTGAAAATCCCAGTGCTGTGAAACAGGCGCATGCGTCATCCGGGACTCGTACCAAGACGCAGTTTGGATGACTATCAAGAAACTAGTGCCTCTCATCACTCAATCACACGCGCGGCTACCAAAATGGAAAATTCCTAGCTTTTCATCCAAAATTAATACACTATTACAAGTTATTCACCCATAAATGCTCATCATTATTTTATAGTATGTACACTATAGTGACAAAAGTCACCAGACACTCTTCAAAAGCAAATGAACGGATCCGCTGCGTTGTTAAGATGCGCAGTACAGCTGCAAACGGTGTACAAACAAGCTTGCAGCTGACCGCGATCATATCGCACTGTGAGGTTGAGTGAAAGTATCGCGGCGGGAGAGAACTGACTTTGAGAAAGGAAAGATTGATAGGTGTTATATTGGTGGGTTGTCCATAAAAGAAACCAAAATGCGTTTAAGCATACCCAAGCCAACTGTTTTGGATATACTGAATAAGTAGAAGACACATGGTGTTCCTGAAGCAGCAAAACGTACCGGCAGACCAAAGAATATCAGTGATGGAGGACATCGAAGCCTAAGGAGAGTCGTTGCAGCTAATCGACGGAGTACTGCAGAATATCTTGGTGAGTAAAAATGCTGGAATCTCGGTATGTACACGTACCATGCGCAGAGAACTTCATTCCATGGGTTACCGTGATCGTGCGGCTGCTCATAATCCTTTCATCTCCACTCGGAATGCTACTCGTCTTTTAGCATGATGTGAAGAACATTTATCGTGGACGGTAGATCAATGAAAACGGGTCCTATGAACTGATAAATCCAGATACACGATCCATCAGTCTGATGGACATGTGTGGGTATGACGGCAGCCAGGGGAACGCTATTTACCACAGTGTACTGTTCCTACGGTCAAATTTGGAGTTGGAAGTGTACTCGTGTGAGGCTGTTTTTTCGTGGTATGGTCCCGTCCCATTGGTTAACGGGGACAAACCTGTTAACCAGCACGTCTACCTTGATATTCAGGGCAATTGTGCGCTACCAACTCTGTGGCAATACAATGGAACCGAGCTTTGTTGGTACCAGCAGGATAATGCACCGAACCATAAAGAAAGGACTGTTACGGCGTGGTTTGACGATAATTCCGTATCGTGAGTGGACTGGCCAGTAAAGAGCCCTGATCTTAGTCCCATAGATCGCCTATGGATGAATTAGAGCGCCGCATAAGAAATTCGGAACCGAGGTCTACTATTAAGCAACAGTTAGCGGCAGCATTATATACTGAATGGAAGCGCTTATCTATCTCTGTGTTCCAAAACCTTGTCGAAAGCATGCCTCGAAGGGTCAGTGCATGCATTAAGGCCAAAGGTGGACCGACACCGTATTAATTTATGTCAACAAATGCTATGTTGTATTTCTGTTCTAGGTGTCCGGTAACTTATGTCAATGCAATGTATATGTTATTGTATATTATGTATATATTATTGAATATTATTGTATGGTTTGTATATATTATTGTACTACATGTAGCTGTTTAAATATTTAATATTTGCCCGTTTCTGTAGCGCACTAGTCTAAGCGTGGCATTCTGACAGTTCGTCCTAGATGGGTACGTGTTAGAATTCTGGTGAGGCATGGATGTTGTGTTTGTCTCATGTCACTGGCTCTCTCCCTTCCCTTGAGCCACTGACCCCTAAATGAGAGATGGGTGACTGCATATACCCCATCGAGTTGCTCACGGTGGTCTTTCAATTTTCAAACAGGTATTATACGTCAAGAAATAAAAATGTGCAGCCCCGGAGCTTATCCAAAACTTTTTGCATCAGGAAAACTAGAAAAATTGGAAATGCATACTCATATACACACACATTTCCTATTTTTCTATTTATCGTGGTTCTCGGAATGCAAGTAGATCTAAAGGGCTTGTGCATTTGCTGATGTACAGCTCTCTCCTCAGTAAAATGTCCGCTAAAGTTTGATGTCTTAGTTCCCCCCGTCACTGATAATCTGCTTTTCTGCACAACTTCTACGCTTTCTAGCAAAGGGAAAAACAGTAAGAAGGAAAAGTTTTACACACACGCACAATGGAAAGTTTCATAATATGAAAATTAGCTGCCGAAGTGGTTTCGTATATTTAGGAACGTATTTCCAAAAAACTTGCCGTTACGGGGTAACTATGAACATTTCACAAATGTCGCGCTGACCGTCCACTACGGATCAGTTGGAATGCTTGCAAGCTTCTCACGGAGAAACGCGAATTCCTTGTTTTTTATCTCACCTGGTAAACCAGTACCATGTGAAATTAATTAGGTATAGCCTGCATATACAGTAGGATCTCGCCATGTCCAGATCTAGAGTACGCGAACCTTTTCAGTATATCTTTCCTTATCGATAATCACCACATATGTGTTTGTTTCATATTTCAATTTTATTATTTTAATTAGAAAAGCCTTTTCAGCACGATTAGGTATTTAATAATACTGTCTGTACTTAAAATAGACATTTTTAAGGTACAGCAACTTACAAGATCTTTCAAAACACCAAGTGCTCCATCGTCAGGTGTTTCAATATACACTCAAGAGCAACTGAATTAGAGACAGCTGGCGTTACGCAAATGTGGCGCTGTGGGCGGCCGTGTAAACGGAAAGGACATGACGTATGAAGCGATCCGACAACATAAGGAATGGTGCGACGGAAATCAATAAGATTCGGATGCAGTATAAGTAAGACGAAGGATCTAAGCGCATTTGATCGTGGGCAAATTGTCGGGGCCCAACGAATTGGTCACTCCATCTCGGAAGTCGTGCAGGCACTAGGGTTTCTACGAGCCACTGTGTCACGGGTGCACCGTGAGTACATCGCATCCGGTAAAACTATCCCTGCGAGGGCCAACTGCCATGGACAACAGCTTGTGGTTGAGCGGGGTCATCGTCTGCTAGCTTGCATTGTAAGAGCGGATTGACGGGCCACAGTGCAATAAAGCACTTGGCAATTTAACGCTGGTGCACAAAAACGAGTAAGCAGCCACACCATCCAGAACCATCTCCTCGCTATGGGGTACAGAAGCCATCGTCCCACGAAGGTATCGCTGCTGATCGCACATCACAGGGTGCAAAGATTAGCATGGGCGCGGGAACATCGCCACTGGACCCTAGACATGTGGGAAAATGTTGCCTGGACTGATGAGTCGAGATTCACGTTGGTACATGTGGATGGCAGTATACGAGTACGGCGCCAACCATATGAAGCGATGGATCCATCTTGTCAGCAGGGTACTTTTCAAGCTGGTGGGGGTGGCATTCTCGTCCGGGGACTGTTTACGTGGACTGAAATCGGACCCCCTGGTACATGTGACATTGTTCCTCACAAGTTAACGTTACCAGGATATCCTGGACGACCATTTGCTCTTGTTTCTGCGTCTTCAACATCCCACTGGGGACCTCATCTTGCAACAAGACAATGCACCGTGCCATCGCTCCGGAATTGTATCCGAATCGTTGGATGAACACTCCACCGACGTGACCTCGCTTCCTTGCCCAGCTAGGTCACCTGACCTCAATCCCATCAAGCACATCTGGAATGCCATCGAGAGAGATGTTCGAGGCTCTGACCCCCCTCCATCAAATCTTCGTGAACTGTGGGAGCTTGTTCAGGGGTCGTGGATCCGTTTGGCTTCCAACGCTTCAGGTGTCTTGTCGGGTCCATGCCGAGTCGAATCGCCGCCGTCATCAGAACTAAAGGTGGTGCTACACGTTACTAGACAGGTATCTCTAATTCAATTGCTCTTCAGTGTACATAAACAAAGCAGCGGATAAAAGCAAGAAGCATTTTCAAATTACGCGAGCACGGGATAACAATAACGAAGTTCACAATAAATATAGTGGAAGTTTGGTCATGCGCTAAAAGGATTCAACAAATAATACTATGAATTGCTATTACATATGCGAAGAAATATATGCACAGAGAATAATTAATAAGTTCACATTCGTCATTAAACTGTAAGTGAATTATTAGCAGTTAAGTGTTGTTGGAGAAGAACATGCTTTTCTGGCTACATTAACCTTAAAAATGTATATTTTTAGTACAGACAGTAATAATAAATACCTTATCGAGCTGAAAAGGCTTTTCTAATTAAAATAATGTTTAGTGCACGAAGAATCCTTATTAAATTTCAATTCGATTTTCGACACACGGGGAAGTCACACGAAATCTGACTCATAGGATTGTACAATATTATAATGTTATCCAAAAACATTTTAATTTTAAACTTTTGTTTCCTGTTACGAAGAAATTCATTTTAATTCGGCACAGATGTTGCAAAGACGAGATGCCATTTTTATGCATTTAGATAACATCACAAAAAGTGTCTTCCGTTTTCCGTTTTAACCTAAATTACAGAAAAAAATCCTTCTGATTGTCACGATGATAGAAGGTCGGGAGAGCACTGTCATCCACGGAGCATCTAAATACTGTTTGATAGAATTTCTGAAAATTCGTTTAGAAGTAAGTTAACTTCCACTTTTGGGCACATATTAACGATTTAGAACCCCAGAGATGTGTTTAAGCACATGTTGGCAGGTCAGAATGGTAGCTGAGAGAGTACGAAACTCAACGGAATGCCACGTTCGAAATTCAGCTTTGCTTTCGCGTGAGCACAGGCGCAAAAAATATCCATAAGTGGGCCATGAAGCAGTTAATGTGCTGAGATGTGTCTTAACAATGTACGTCTGAAAATGGTAATATAAGACTGTGAACAATGCAGAGGAGACATATAACAGCCGGAGAATGCAATAGGGTAATGGGAATGCTGTTGTCCGTTCTTAGACGTACAGATGCTGCAGCAGCACTTAATTAAATACTAAAGTGTGGTATGTGCTGCAGCACTTAATTCCATCTAAAGTTTTGTATCCTATGCGCATAATATGGAGCAAGGTTATACCGCAGAATGATTGTATGGTCATCAGGGAACAACTGAGGCCCTGAAAGATTGCTATCTCAAAGTAAACGGTCACAGAAATCCCGCCGTCAAGACATCCATTACACCAAATTCAGCTGTCTGGGGCAGTCTGGCTAAAAGAGTTATGAGTGGGACACGACAACCCCTGTTGTGGCAAAAGGTGTAGGAAAGCGTCCAATCTGCGGTGAACCTAGATTTGTCCTATATTTTGATAGTCGACGACTTCGTGTCTGTAGATCCTCAGGAACCTGCACCAGTCAGCTTTTGTGCCAAACTGCGCAGCTTTTGCGCTATGGCGCAGTCTCTGTGTCCGGACGAATCTGCTTCAGTGGCGGCGAAGATCTGCATGCTTGTCAAAATCACATGAACATTCTATCGTGTACCGAGATGATATTATCAGCAGTACTATGGCACATTTACACGGGACGATGAGCCGTAGAATTTTACGCTCTCCAATAGTAGGTTGAAGAAGCGTATATGCTGCAGCTTTGTCCGTCCCTCTGTCTGTCAGCACGATAACTCACGTAAAAATGGTTCGATTTCGATGAAATTTTAGTATGTGGTAGGGGATAACGTGGGGTCGAACTCTATTGAAAATGGACGAAATAACTTACGCAAAAATGCTTCGATTGCGACAAAACGTTATCATGTTGTTCCGGTATACTGAACCGCTTCTGTTGAATATCAATGAAATGGTGTCGGGGCACAGGAGCGAGATTTATTCCACAGCCATTATCCTCATAACTTCACTAAAGAAAGCTTCTATTGCGACAAAACTTTAGTATGTTGTTTCGTAGGTATACTTAACCAATTCTGTTTAATATAATAGAAATGGGGTCAAAGGTCAGGGCACATAGGAGCGCGATTCATAACACAGCCATTATCCTCATAACTTGAGCAAAAATGCTTCTATTGCTACAAAACTTTAGTGTGTTGTTCCGGAGGTATACTGAACGAATCAGTAGTCAGGGTAGGGTTTGTCTACGCGCGATTTCTGGTATGTTGGAAAGCGTATCATAATCAATGTATTGCATGATTTTACTAACTTGTTCTTTCTATGAATGATAATGCACGCCGTCATGAAGCTTACATCGTTATTCGGGAGCTCGAAGATCGTGATATTTCGGCTTTACCAATACCTCGAAGATACATTAACTTAATTCCATTGGACAAGTCTGGTATGCTTTGAAAAGAAACTTGTACAGGTATCACCCGACCTCAACCCCCGCACGGGGATAACTTTAGTTTTCCAGTTATTTGGGGAGCAACGCCCCCACGGCCCGAGCTGACCTTGTGACTGGTCAACATCTTATGTCATGCCACCGCTTGTTTTTTATTTTGGTGTTTGCAGGGACGGCTGTTCATCCAGCTGTTGGGGAGTCGCGGCCCCACGATCCCGAGCTGGTCTTGTGTCTCGCTTTTTCGTTTTTCCTTATTTTCTCCACTGGCTAGTTGCCCGTGTTGTATTCTGTACCTAATCGCTACCACGTTATGTACTAACACCCCGGTCTTGTGGTTTTGTTACCCTCCACCACTAACTGTTTTATATTAACCGCTCAGTTCGTAGGTTGCTGAGATTCCGTTTAGGTTCCCTTCCAGGATTTGTCTTCTTTAGATTTCTTTTTTTCCTTTTAGCTGGTTTGGGTGCTAGACCTACCTGCATGTTTGCCGCGTGCGGAGACCCGTGAGGCGGAAATGGGATGTCTGGCGGCTGAGGTCGCAGGAGACCGGATAAGTGCCTCCTGTGTACCAACACTCCTCTTCGACCCCGGCTTCGCTGTAAACGGGAGGCTAGAGACTAACCCACCTCTAGTCAGAAGTCTTGTACCAAGTTGTGTGCAGGGCTTTAGCGGCTTTTTTGTCGTATAGCACGGCAGGGTGAGCCCAGGGCTGTGGGATCATGCCAAAGGCGTTGGCATGACGGTACCCGGAGGCCGAAGTGTCCGCCGAGTGCGTGTGATCACAGCCAACGGACTATATCTGCAACGTATAAGCTCCAGAACTGTGTCCAGCGTCATTTTCTTGGCTTGCGGACATCCAGTTCTCCCTTGTAGGGCTCGGTGGTGGGTGGAGTAGTCTGCAGACGAATTCTTCTCCTTTTTTTCATGGGTAAACCCAAAAACAAACGCTCCAAATTCAAGTCACCTGAGCAAATGATCGTTGACAACGACTCTCCTTCGTCTTCTCAACCTACCAAGTCTCATACCCTTAAAAGATCTTTAGATCATGATCTGGACCAAGAATGTGGAACCTCTTCTTCGGCAGCTGTACCAGTCGCTCCGAAGCGTCGTCTCCCCCTCGATTGTTGTGAATACGCATGCTACATACTTAGTTGTAGAATCCATCGATCCGAATGAGAGACTGTCCACCAGATCTCCATTCTTCATTTCTAAAGCTTTGGACGCTGCAGTTGGCCCTTTGAAGTCTGTGAGGAAGCTTCGCTCTGGGGACCTGCTTGTCCAAACTTGCAGTGTTTCTCAGAGTAACACTTTTCTGCACCTCACTAGTCTTCAAGGCATTCCTGTCAAAGTGACACCTCACCCGTTTCTTAACACCTCTCGGGGTGTTATTTCGGAGTTTGATCTCTTGCCATGCAGTGAAGAAGAATTGGTGACTGAACTTGCAGATCAAGGTGTTATTGCTGCACGCCGTATGATGTTTCGGCGCGATGGTTCTTTGATTAAGTCTAAAAATGTGATCTTGACTTTTAACTCCCCGAAAGTTCCAACCGAAATCAAGGCTGGCTACTTGGTCTGTGGAGTTCGCCCGTACATTCCCAGTCCTCTGCGCTGTTTCAGATGCCAGAGGTACGGGCATTCACAACGTTTCTGTAAGAGTTCTGCTCGTTGCGCTAATTGTGGCTCCAGTGAACATGACGGGGAAGGTTGCGCTTCTGCGGCCTGCTGTGTTAACTGTGGTGAGGCCCATGCAGCTTACTCCCGCAACTGTATGAAATGGAAGGACGAGATGGCTATCCAGCGCCTCAAGACCCTGGAGGGCCTCTCGTACCCTGCTGCCAAGGCCAAGTTGGGTATACCCACCACCCGACAGCGTACTTTTGCCGCAGTTGTTAAGTCTCAGCCACAACCCGTGCAGCCTTTTGTTCCGCGCCCTGTAGCTCTCGCCGCACTTGCCAAGCGATCTACAGCTGAACAAGCGACACAGGTGGATTTCACCGAGCTCCAGCTTATTCGACCAGCTGCGTCTTCGCCTTCTCTTTTGAAGACGCCCGCCTCTTCCGGTTCCCAGCAGACAGCCTGCACGTGCGGAAGACCCTGGCCCTCAATCCGCAAAGGTGTGCGGTGTCCATCAAACTGTCTCGGCCTCAGCGAGGTCCCCACCCTCACCCAACATTATAGAAGAACACGGGGGGGAGGAGAGTGACAGTTCGTCCCCAGCCTCTACCAGCATTGCAGAGGAACATGGGGGGAGGAGAGTGACAGTTCGTCCCCGCCCTCTGCCAGCATTGCAGAGGAGTGTGGGGGAGGAGAGTGACGGTTCGTCCTTTTCCATTAGTAAATATGTTACTTTTAATAAACTTCATTAACTACCTTTTCTTCACTGCTTTCTTCATACTCTTTTTCAACTTTTACCAAGCCTGTCTGATCTTCATCATTTTCCACGTTTCTAAAAATCTGTGGCTGATCGTTCTTTGTCTGGCGCTCTTTGGCCAAACCTGGCCCTTGCGCCAATAAAATCCAACAACCAACCAACCAACCAACCCGACCTCAACGCCATTTTTAGAACTTTACATACTTCTTTCTTGTGTGTGTGTGCTGTGTGTGTGGGCTCAACAATCCAAAAGATAGCTGTATTATCTCATCTACAGCATATCACGAAGGTTTGAAGCTATTGTGAACAACCAATGTGCATCACAACATACTGATAGACCACGTTAAGCCTCGTTTGCATTTCATTCCTCCTGAGTCCGCGAAGCGTTCTCTTGTTTGAAAGTCTACAACACCACGCTACACCTTTTGTCTGATCATTTCATATGTTTTTGGGTCTTACATCATGTGTTGTTCTTAATTAAAAGCATGCGATAGGTCTGTCTGACCTGCCATCTCTTTTGTTTTTCTGTTATATCACTAACTTTATTCCAGTAGTTTATTTATTTGCCAAAACTGTCACTTTTAAGAAATATAAATTTGTTATACCTTTCAAACACATACACGCGCTCCCGCGCAAGCGTGCGGTTGTTGTAAATAACTGATCGACACCGAGGACGAATGCTAAGAAGCGCTGTCTTCTAGCAAATTGTCAAATTCGGGCAAACTTTTAGATACCGGATAAGACTCAGATGGTGCATTTGTCCAAATGCACCGGTTCCGTCCTTCCGCAGGACCAGTGGCTCTTTATCCGAGGTGAGCAACTCTGTATAGCTTTAGGTATTCTTGAGTGCCCCCGAAAGCCAAGGTACGAGGGGAGAACTGCTGTTTTGCTGCACACACGTATCTACTAAATCATCATTATTCGGGCAGCCAGTTTCAGGAGCTGCTGCTTAGTTTCTTCTTCATACGTTCTTACGTTTTGTATTACTTCACCCTCTACATTTCTCTCAGTCATATTTTTTTTATATTGCTTTCCCATCTTCTTTAAGTTTGTTTTTTTCAAGCCTGCTGTCCCTGTTCACAAGGAGAAATGGGGCTCTTTTCTTCGTCGATCAGCGATCAGCTCTCTGTAATGCTGGAGCAAATATTTATGAGCGCATACGCTTTCTGTCAGGTATACCCTACATTCATTCTCTGCGCTCAGAGGGACGTTAGAAACGGGCTGGAATGCCAGTCTCTGGGAGGAGTGGGCGAAAGTGTTATAGCGATTCCTCACATATCTACGCTTTAGCGAAAGAGCTATTGCAGCTATGCCATTCGTCAGGGTTTTTTCTTTACCAGTGAAGGAAATATCCGTACTACATTAGCGAGGTTGTGTACTAGACATCATTTGCTGACTGGCATCTCTTTTATTTGTCGCCAGCGTTTAATTTCAGGGCATCTCACTTCAAGAAAAACTAGATGCTCGCATTATTGCTGTCACCCTATCGCCATTCTGCATTTGCACACGATATCTCGCTTTCAGAAATCGCGCAATAAAAATATTTTTGTATTTGATGCGCGTAGTCAAAAACTTAATGTTGTATTTATACACAGTCTAGTCACATTATTGTGATCACCTCCTACTTTTGACGTCAACAGTGCGTAGCCAATGAATGAAGGCACGACGTGTAATGAGCTGGCTTGAAGGGTATATAAAGTGTGTTGTATGCATTTTGAAAACATAACACTCATTGATGTCATGGATAAAAGGAGCGATTTATCAGATTTTCAAAAAGGGATGATTATCGGTTTTTCAGGCCAAGGGTGGCAGTATTTCTGAAACAGCGTAGTTTAAGAACAGTTTGCGTGGTGTGGTTATTAAAGTGTATCGTGGTTGGAGAAATGACACCATTGCAAATAAGCAACGTGAAAACTGCGGAGCACCACGTGCCATTAATGTGAGAGGTGAACGTCGGCCTCGAAGTAGCGTGAGGGCCGATCGACACGCTACAGTGGAGCAATTCACTAGCAGAATGAACCAGGAGGCAACCGGAAGTGTGTCCAAAATGACAGTTGAGCGAATTCAGCTGCGTGTGGGGTTCTGATGCAGAAGGATGGTCACTGCACCAAGGCTAACAAATGTGCATCGGCAGAAAAGTCTTATTGGGTCTCCGCTGTTTGGCAAAGGATTTCCTTCTCCGATGAGTCACGTTTTCTGCTTCATCGAACGGATGGACGTTGGCGTATAAGGCAAGAAACGTCGGAGAACAAACACTCTTCAACCATTGTCTGAAGAACACAAGCTGATGGGGGCAAAGTTATGGTCTGGGGAATGTTTTCGTGGCATTCTCTGGGTCCACTCATACCTGTGGAACGAACCATGGTCTAAATTCCTTATGAATCCATCGTTGCAGCCCACGTACACCGATACATGCTGATTGTCTTCCCTGGGGCCGATGGTATCTTCCAGAACGACAATGCGACGTGTCACATAGTTAAAAATGTTCGAGAGTAGTTGGAAGAGCACGGTGATGGCTTCACAGTACTTCCCGGGCCCCTAATTCCCCAGACATAAACCCAATTGAGCATCTGTGGGACCACCTCGATCGTGTTATTCGCTCTATGGATCCTCCAACATGCACCCTCTAGCAGCTGTCAGATGCACTGCAGTCAGCATGGCTCCACATAACTGTGAACACCTTCCAGCACCTTATTGAATCACTCCCAGCCCGTCTAGCTGCTGTCAGCGCTGCACACGGCGGTTACTCTGGATATTAGCTGGTGGGTACAATAATGTCACTGAACCGTGTATATCCACTCGTCCGTATCTCCATCTGCTTTAAGAACTGTCACTAGTTCTAAAGGTAAAACTCAGAAAATACCAACCTGGCCAGCCCGGCGGGCGAGTTGTCAGGGACGTTCGTTTCGGGCCAGTCACGCGAGCAGGAGTCCGGCTCCGCCGCTTGGATGGGACATGGATGTTGTGCTTGTTTGTCTCCTCCCCCTCCTCCTTTTTTTGATTGGAGGTTTAAAAATTATTTATTTTATCCGGTGGTACAGATACTGTGACAGGATAAACAGACATAGTTATATTGACAGGCGGACATAGACAGTATATTCAGTTTCTATCAAAAATGTACGTAGCGAACATGGTACCCAGTATTACAAATGATCAAGCTACACAAACAGACCCAGTTCTGACCAAGTAATACATTGAGAGCCAGTACCGAATAACAAGCACAAACATCTATGCCTTACCTCGGATTCGAATCCGGACTCATTTCGAACAAATGATCAGAAGCCACTGCGCCACCGAGAGTGACCTGTCTCTTTCCTGGAATCCTAATTTAAGGATTTAGATAGAGATGACATTTTTGATATTCATCTTGACTTTTGTGGCTTCTCTTAATAAGAGGTATTTGCTAGAGGACACATATTGTTTGTTAATGTGGCTCTGCATATCTAATAAGCTTTTTGAGAAATTTCATCGTCCCAAACAAATGTAGCACCAAGCGTAATTTTTTGCGTTGCGCACATTCACACGGTTTGCAAGTATTTATAAAATATAATTAAAGTAGCACAATGAATTCCTTGCACCACTCAAAAGTCATTGTGCACTGCGTTTTAGAATTTATAAGTTACGTCGGCGTTTATGCTTGGGTGAAGCATGGCGAGATATAGTACACGATGCCAATAATGGGATTATTAACAGATATCACAACATTATTATAGCATATAGCTCATGCTCAGGAGAATGCTACAAGAAGAAGTATGGGAAAGTAGGGAATACAGATTGGACCAGCAAAGCTTTATGTTATGCCTAAAGACGTGATACCTGATCAAGATTTACTTTCGAACAAGCCTCAGATCCGAAATTGGACATTTCTTATGTTTTATTTTATGAGCGAAATAAAAATTTAGACGAAGATCATTGTGTCATTGATAAATAGCAAATCATTGTATGGTATCTCATAGGGTCTCTCTCTCTCTCTCTCTCTCTCTCTCTCTCTCTTTTGTTACTTGCCGATTCAGTATACCTCCGGAACAACATGATAAAGTTTTGTTGCAATCGAAGCATTTTTACGTAAGTTATGATGCATAAGGGCAATGGGATGGGTTCCGCTCTTATGTCCTGTCCTGTGACCCCATTTCGTCCATTTTCAACAGGGTTCGCCCCAGGTGGTCCCCTACCACCTACTAAAATTTCATCGAAATCGAACCATTTTTACGCGACGTATCGTGCGGACGGACGAACAGACAGACAGACACACAGACAGACAGATGGACAAAGCTGAAGCATATACGCTTCTTCATCCTACGGTTAGAAAGGGTGAAAAACGTGTTAGGCGATGGAAAGCACATAAAAACTGAAATGGTAAAAACTGACAATGTGTGATGGTAAAGACTGACACGTTCTGGTAAATTGTACTTTATACTGTTTCCCACTATTAGTAGAGTGTAGTCTTTTTCAGTGCTTCGAAGAAATAAATCAGTGTGATACGTTCCACACACCAAATTGTCTGGGATTTCTCAAATGCACGTTCTTCATCGGATGACTGCCTACAGCGACATATGGTCCCGGAACCCGTGGGCCATGCCCCCGGTCCTCTTTCGGGAGGGGAGATGTGACATGCCTGTACCGCAAGACGCACATGAGATAAAGGCTGATAGCCGTGAAAGCACATGTCCGTGGAGCTTAGTTGGGACAGCGACTTACTCCGCAGTGAGGAGACCCGTTTTGATGCCCGGCGCTGACAACCTTGTACGTTATAACCAATCTAAATACGAAAACGTGAGAGTTTACATACATACATACATTACATACATATCACTAAGCTATTCTCTGAGATTCAGAGGTTAGCTCCAAAAAGAAATACAAACTTCCAGATATTTTTAGCACGTCTTTTGTAAAAAAAAGGATAGTGCTTATGTTATCGGTTTGTCCGTCCGGTCGTCAGTACGTCCGTCTCTCTGTACCCACGATATCTCTGCAACTATTAGTCCGATTTGAAAAATTATTTTTGCGTTGGGAAGCTTGAAATATGCGAATGATGATCCTTCATTTCGTTTTTTTTACGATGTACAATTTCGCCGTTAGAGTGCGTAAATGCAGATGATGTCGAATTCAAAAATACGTTTTATTCAACATATTTGCTTCCAAACATCCGATTGAAAAAAATATTTTATCTTTCGATTCCATTTATGTCGAAGAGTATTATATATATATACACTGACGGAAAGTGAAAAAGAACACCATGAAGGAATTGGCGGACAATCATGAAATTTACATATGTTAATGGGGTCGAGCTTACGTAGGTATGATGTTAATTTCGGGACCAACCGGTGAGCGCTTACGCCACAGCACGGCATAATATGCAAATTATCGTCGGTGGTATTTAAGGAGTACGGCGAAGTGAATGTAATCAGTCGTCGGCGTACGGACACGTGCGAAGACCCCGAAAAAACTGCAATGCCTGGACATGGAAGACGTGTACGATTTCAGCAGTTATCGGACTTTGCGCGTGGTCGTCTAGTCGGACTCCGCGAGGCCGGGTGGTCGTATCGTCGTATTGCGGAGCGAATTGGACGGGAAGTATCGGTGGTGGTACGATGGTGGCGTAGATGGTCCGAGGAGCATTATTACACGAGAAAACGTGGGACCGGGAGTCACAAACGAATTGATGAGCGGACCGCTCGACGCATAAGAAGAGCGGCGTTGTCAAGCAGAACATCCACTGCGACACAAATCTGAGCTGTGGTTGCACCTGAGGTGACTGTGCGAACAATTCGCAACCGTCTACTGGATGCAGGACTACGTGCACGTGTGCCTCTGGCATGTGTACCTCGGACTCCAGCCCACCGTCAAGAACGTCTGCACTGGAGAACGCAATGGCGATCTGTCGTGTTAAGCGATGAAAGCAGAATCTGCTTGAGACCCTCCGATGGGCGTATGCGTGTTCGCAGACGCACAGGGGACCGTCTCCACCCTTCTTGCATCCGCCAGCGACACACAGGGCCTACACCTGGTCTCCTGGTGTGGGGAGCGATCAGCTATGACTCCCGTACACAACTAGTGTTTGTACCGGGTACGTTAAACAGCACCTCCTACATCAACAACATCATTCAGCATGTTGTTGTGCCATTTGTAAGGTCGGTCCATCGTGGTGTTTTCCAGCAAGATAACGCATGCCCACACACGGCACGTGCAACGCAACATGCACTTCAGGGTGTGAGACAACTTCCATGGCCTGCACGTTCACCGGATTTGTCCCCCATTGCGCACGTGTGGGATTTTATGGGACAACGACTTATCCGGTCTCCACGGCCATCCCCGATTTACGCGTCCAGGGTGAGGATGCTTGGAACTCAATACCCCAAACTTACATCCAACATCTGTACGACAGACTCCATGCCAGAATTGCACAGTGTGACGCAGTTCATGGCGGTTCAACCTCGTACTAACCATGTTACATGGAGATGTTATTTTCAGTTTACCAGCAAATACAGCTGTATTTTGTCATAATGTTTTGATCACGTTATCCTCTGTTTTCCGTTATTATGCTGTATAAATTTCGTTAGTATCAGACGTCTCCTTCTTGGTGTTCTTTTTTCACTTTCCGGCAGTGTAGTTACGTTTTCAAATTACGAATAGATTTTCCGTTAGGGGACGTAAAAGTAAATAACATTTTTCCCGATAACTCTTCTTTTAAACCTCCGCTTTGAATTTTTTTCTTCAGCGGTTAAATCTCCTGATGAAAAATCTTTTGCATATAATTTCGAATTTTTGGTAAGGAATACTTTGGCCACCAGGGGGCGTAAGTGTTAATTTTTGCTTCTGATGCTTTTGCCATAAGGTCTGAGCTTCTAAAATATCGCTTGAAAAAATTATTTCCCGGACTGATGCCACTCACATCGATAAACCTTTTAGGAATATTTTCTTCCTAAAATATTCCACAGTTTCTCCGTCATAGGGCTTAGAATTATATCTTATTTTTGTCAATATCTTTACTTCTAGGAGTCTGATTTGAAAAATTCCTTTTTTGTTGGATATTGTTTTCTATAAGACATATTTTTCATATAATTTCAAAATTTTCAAGTAGTTTCTAGACTTTCCGCTAGGGGGCGTAGTGATAAATTGCGTTTCCCTCTATATCTCTGCTTCTAAATCTCCGATTTGAAAAATTATTTCTGCACCGGATACAACTTTTGATGGGAAATCGTTTTCATCTAATTTCTGATTTTGTTAAAAAAAAGGTTTGTCCACCAGGGGCGTAAATCTTAATTTCCGCTTCTGATGTATTTGCAGTAAAATATGAGCTTCTAAATTCTCTATTGAAAAAAAACGTCGGTTGTAGACCGATACTACTCGTGCCGACAAACCTTTTATAAATCTTTTCGTCTTAAAATAGTGCATGGTTTCTACGCCAGGGGGCGTAGATGTACATCATACTTTTGTCAATATCTCTACTTTTAGGAGTCCGATTTAAAAAAATCCTTCTTTGTTGGATAGTGCTTCCAGTGTGACATGTGTTTCATATAATTTCAAAATTTTCAAGTAATTCATAGACTTTCCGCTAGGGAGCGTAAGAGTAAATTGCGTTTCCCCCTATATATCTGCTCCTAAATCTCCGATTTGAAAAATTCTTTCTGCACCGGATACATCTCCTGATGAGATATCGTTTGCACTTAATTTTTATTTTTTGTAAAAAAATGGTTTGGCCACCAGGGGGCGTAAATCTTAATTTCCGCTTCTAAGGCATTTGCAGCAAAATATGAGCTTCTAAAATCTCGATTGAAAAAAGTTGTTTGTTGACGGATACTACTCACGTCAACAAACCTTTTAGGAACATTTTCTTCTTGAATTAATGCATCGTTTCTACGTCAGGGGGCGTAGATGTATATCATATTTTTGTGAATATCTCTACTTCTAAGAGTCCGATTTGAAAAATTTCTTCTTTGTTGGATAGTGTTTCCGATGCGAAATGTTTTTCCTATAAATTCAAAATTTTCAAGTAAATCATAGACTTTCCGCTAGGGGGCACAAAGGTAAATTGCGTTTTCTGCGTAATTTCTGCTCCTAAAACTCCGATTTGAAGAATTCTTTCTGTATCGCACATAAGGCCTGATGGAAAATATTTTTCACATAATTTCTAATGTTTGGTAAAGAATGGTTTGGCCACCAGATGTCATAAGTGTTAATTTCTGCTTCTGATGTATTTGTAGCAAAATCTGGGCTCCTGAAAACTCGACTAAATTTTTTTTTCTTGGACCGATACCGCTCATATGGATAAACCTTTTGAGAATACTTTCTTCCTAAAATAATGCATAGTTTTCCCACCAGAGGACGTAAAGTCACATCTTATTCTTGTCGACATCTCTGTTTCTGAGAGTTCGTCAGCTCACGATTCCGTTTATAGCAATATCTGAGAGATTAAAAACCCGATTAAAAAACTTCTTTCTTCCGTCAAATGTTTTCCATACCGGTTCTGTTGACTTTGAATAGCTTTGATAAATTTCATTTGGGTCAGAACGGATTCAAAAGACGTGCTTATTACACCCCAAAATTCAGTGTCATCTTTCTTGTTATTTACTGTTGTCGTATCAAACTTCTCCATTTATAGCGATTTTGACATACAACTCGGGCTTCACTGATATCTATTAAACGCCGTACACAAGATCTTTTATACTTGATATTCATCATCTTTTTCTCATAAAGACACTCCTGAATCTGACCAACCCATGTCTTTCTTGGCCTTCCTCTGCCTTTCCTTCCTGCTACTTGGGCTAAAAAGATTTTCTTAGTAAGCATCACATGACTCATTCTTTCAACGTGGTCAAATCACCGAAGCATATTAGTCTCCGCCTTGCTAACAACATTTTGCTTCACATCACACAACTGCAACAGATTTTCATTCTTCACACAATCAGACCGTGTCTTGCCACAAACCCCCGTAAGTAACGCAGCACACAAACGATTTCTATGTTTCTTCTCTAGTACCCAAGTTTCACATCAGAGAAGGAACAATTACACTTTCATACACAAAGTGAGAGTTTACTCAGAAGGTAAATCTAAATATATGAAAACATTGATGTTAATATACACCGTTACGGGAGCTATTAGCAAAAAGGCGGCAGTACTTTATTAAATCCAGAAACATAGAAACGTAATTTTTAGAGACGAATTTTCCCAGGTTGCAAGTTTCTCTACCAAGATTTTGGATAAAAGTTTAAAAAAATACTACCAATCTACTCTTTTGTTGTATTTGTATTGATAACATACAAAAAATTGTTACCCTGTCTTTCTCCATTCTCCCTTATGGTCTAATAGTTAGCCAGTACGACCTGAAGTCGGTTGGTGTCTCGCTGAACCAAAAGATCGTCCATGTTCCCGAAGGCACGTTTAGTCGCTTGTCCTAGGTTACAGACTCATCATTATACAGGGTGTACACAAATTAGTTGGGGAAAAAGAATGGTTTATTATGCGTAGTTATATAGGCACACATGGGAGTGAACAAGATTATAAGATAGTGAAACACACCAAGTTTACCTTTTTCACAAATGTTCGATTTTGCTGCCCTTCGTTACTCTGCAAATGTCCCATCGGTACATCAGCTCTTGCCATATGTTAGTGAGCATGTTCACGTCGATCAAACCAAGTGCAGTGCTGATTCGTGGTTTCAATTCAGGAATGGATATCGGAAGCGGCGGACGGTAAACCTGGTCTTTAACAAAACCCCATACACTGAAATCTAGGGGTAAAAGATCTGGTGATCGTGCTGTCCATCAGCCGTTTTTGCAGGATTTTATGCACTGTTATTTTGGGAATTCCCAGTTGTAAACTAGCACGTGCTGTAGATTTCCCTGGACTTCTCACAAATGATTCTCTCACTGCATCCACCGTCTGTTCTCGCATTTTAGGTCTGCCTTGGCCACTAAGCCTATGTGCCACACATCCCGTTTCGGTAAATCGATTGTACCATGCCACAATGGTGTCTCTTTTCGGCGCACTTTTGTGGTATTCTTGAAGGAAATTTTGTTGCTCTTGCACAGAGGAATGCGATTCGTGGAACCACAGACAGCATTTCGCTTTTTCACCGCCGGTAAACGTCTCTATCGTTACGCGAACACAGAACGAATGATGAACAACCGCGACCTACAGCTCACTGAGACGTGGACATGACACACCTAGCGCGATCTATCTGCAAACTTAGGATACACTAAGACTCATCAGCATTTGAACCGGTAACTTACAATTAATATTTCGCACATTACTCACTTACGAAATTGTTCAACTAATTTGTATACACCCTGTATGTAAAAAAATCGTCTTCTGCTACTGCTTCGACCCGGGAAATAAATATCTTCTGCCTGCTGTACAGCATGATTAATGACCGGGTGGAAATGGAAAACAAACAATCAAATTTCCCCATTTTCAGCGTTTTGAATAACGGACGGATAACTGGTTCAGAATATTCATGTTCCCATATTCTAATGTCGTAAATAAATATTGGTAACTTTGAATATTTTTGCGATTTTTTTTACTGTTCCGAAATCCCGGTAAGTGTAGTCTCTCTGCAAGTACAAGATGTTACACTCGCTACTTTATCCGGCATTTTTGCAATAACTGGAAGAGGAATGAAGATATCGTAACGGAATTTGAACTGGACTTATCTTAGGCTGTGGAAAGGAGATGGCATCATAACATAAGTTGGAAATGGTAACCATTTGCGTTCAGGCAAAGCTGAACACGACGCTCGATATTTTGGAAGGTTAGGGTCAGCATGTCCCCAGGAATTGCCTGAATTTCTTGAATGATGTTGGATTTCAATGCGGCGATGGATCGTTGGTTATTGCCCAAAACTCTACCTTTCAGGAAGCCCCGGAGAAAGTAATCAGGCGGCGTCAAATCTGGCGAACGCGGAAGCCAAAGTCCCTTCGAAATGACTCTGTTCTCGAAAAATGACTCAATTTCGGCCATGCTGGCACGGGAAGTACGACATGTTGCTCCATCCTGCTGGAATATCCAATGGATAATTCCCCATCATTCAACTGATTCACGAAGGTCTGAAAAATTTCCACGTAAGCTGCTGTCGAGTGGTTGTTTTAATGAAGATCGGCCCAATAATGCGCCACTGTGACATCGCACACCAAACACCGATCTTTGCTGGACATAGGGGTTCTTTGAGTGTAGCGTTGGGATTGTCAGTTGCACCAAAACGGTAATTTTGGGCATTGACATATCCAGACAGATGAAATCAGGCCTCATCTGTGAACCAACAGTAATCCAGTATGCCAGAATTTTGTTGCAGGAATGTGTAAAACCACTGACAATATGACACTCTTTTCACGTGGTCTGGCGTTTTCAATGGGTGAACAACGCTTACACAATATGGATTAAGGTTACTTTTCCCGCAGCTCTGTAACAAGTGCTTGTATATAAGCTGGTTTCCTGTGAGAGTGTCGGCAGACTCAGTAAATTGACAGACGCCCGCTCGTCCGGCAGACGATGAAGAGTCGCGATGCACTAGCACCGCCACTTCTCTCTGACCACGCCCACGACGCCGGCGCTACTATTACACGTCGCTTCCGTTTGCTTTCTCACAGCCTAAGGTATGTCCAGTTCAAATGTCGTTAAGATATCTCCATTGCTCTTCCATTTATTACAAAAATGCCTTGTAAAGTAGCAAGTGAAACATCCTGTATAATTTCAGTAGTCACATTATTATGGGATTTCAATCAGATCAGAATATGGTGACCAACAGAGGTGACCGACACCGTACTAATGTGATCTCAGAATATTTCCAGACAATGATGAATCGTTGACCTTAGAGTTCAAAAGGCGCTCATTTCTCGATAGAATTTAGGCGCTAATTACTGCAGATGTTATTTATTGAAAATAAACTCAGAACTAAATGTAAGCAGATCTGTCAGCAGGAGCATTCATTATCGCTGATAACACAAGAGCATTTCTTTTATTTTCCTAAGAACAGCTTCACGATTCTAATTATGCAATTTTCGCGGTGGGGATAACATCCACATTTTGAAGGTTTATGGGAAATGCTTTTCATTCTTGGAGTCGCTTGTGAGAGAAGTAAATAAAGTTGCCAGGCAGTGTAAGCATGTGTTTTTTAAGGATAAAATCTTATGGTGCTTCCATTTTCTGTAAAACTCTCTTGAGAATTTCTCTGCTCTTTTTCCTGCTTATTTTTGCTTCGGGATTCCGAGGAATACGTATCTTACGAGAAACACATACTTGAGAAATCGCATAAAATAAACCATAAAACACCCTCAGGACATACATTTTCAGCTTCTTTTCTAAAGAAGTAATCATATACACTGAGAAACTATGTTTATCGTC
Source organism: Macrothele yani (assembly GCA_039090855.1). Lineage (NCBI taxonomy): Eukaryota > Metazoa > Arthropoda > Arachnida > Araneae > Macrothelidae > Macrothele > Macrothele yani. The sequence continues at coordinate 82,408,991 of CM077004.1, read as the reverse complement.
TTCCTACGCAGAGGAGTACACACTGAAATTATTAAAGGCCGTTCTGCACTCATAATTTCCTTCGGGACTCACTTAGATGACAGACACCACATATTGTTATAACACTTATGACTCTTCTCTTTTTCAATCCGAACAGTTTCCCAGGATTATGCCATTATAAATGATCTTTTGCGTAGGATCATGACATTATAAATGATCTTTTGCGTAGGATCATGACGTTATATTTCTCGTTCAAGATAAAAAACACAATGTCTGGTTCCGTCATTTCTGTAAGAAATATCTGGAAAAGGGCTAAATACAGTATCATGATCAGTTTCGTCGACGTAGAGAGGCTACTGTATACATAAAAAACGGTTTCATTTAGTCGTAGTAATAATTTTGACCAAAGTCATAACTAACTTCATACTATGGATTTTCTATCGCAAATGAGAACACACACACAAATACTATCAAATGCTCGACAAATACCTAATGCAATCCCTCTTTCTTTCATGCAGCATCCAGTTTATTAGGTAGATCCTTAAGCTATGTCTGTTGAAAAGTGTGTAGTGTTTCGAAATTGATCTATGATAAGGAGTGTTTTGAAGCTGATTTATGTCTTTGCAAAATTACTTGCTGAATAAATATCTTAAGTCTGATAACATACAGAACGGCTGAGATTCGTATGAATAAAAACAACTACCTTTAAAATCCAAGTCTGTCCAAAAGTCACGCAATTGTGGAAATGGATATAACATCAATAGTATGCAGGAGCAATCGCATATACGATTTAGAGTTTCGTAGTATAAGTTAATAACCACAATCAATAAATCCTCTGAAAATAGTATAACACACTCTTTTTTATCTTTACACTCTCTCCACTCTCCACACATTTGCGTATAAGAAAATTCGGGGAAGTGATGTGCTACTAAAAATAAAATAAAATGGAGAAATAACACAATTCAAATAAGAATAGAAACTCAAAATGAAAGTTTAATTAGAGACATACATCACAATTCGCAATCTCCCCTCAGCAAAAACCCAAGTGCTGGGAAACTGCTGGCCATCAGCTGGCAGTGATGGGACACTGCTGGCTGAAATCTGTCACTAACGCCCCGGTGGCGGTCCGTTGGTGGCAGCGCCATTAGTTGGCGAGCCATTGATGGCCCTGCAGCATCGCCGTGAATTGTGGGCCTCCAAACAAGTGCCACTAGTAGCCCGTTGCTGGCAATCAATGCAACCCCAACAGCAGGTGGAAGCAACGGGACTGCGCATGCGCAGAAGAAACACTTGCTGTATCTCTCATGATACCAGTTAGTTGAAGACGACGCTATCGCCATCGTGTTACTTTAGTAGATGTTAAGAAAAAATCCATATGTAGAGAGGCGAATTAATTTCCTAATGAAATACGTCGACGAAGATATCAGATTAAGACATGAAACACTAGATTACAGCCATGAAATGCACACACTCCATTCCCATTAATAACAATTCATAGGATGGAGTGGGTGATCAACAAGTAAAAAATTTGACACCGCTTGAAACAAATGTCCTGGAAAACCATTAAAAGAAACGTTTGTTGGAAAAAAAAAGAATTGTACGCGTACAAAATTTATTAATTATAGCAACGCTATGTGGATATAATGTACTCATCCATGGGTTGAATACACAAGACTGGGAGGAATTCACTTCTAAAAATAACGAGAAATAAAATAAAATATCTTTCCTCTTTAAAACAATTGTAGCTTCGGACAACGGAAAGGAAACATACAACGTTAAAAATGTAACAGAATGTGACATGAACCTGGTTAAATATATATTAATTCAACAATCTCCTTTTCAAGACGACAAGGACAGTACAGAACTTTGGAAAGCGACTCTAAGTAAGTACACTCCTTGAAAATGAGTGAAGTTCTCTTAAAGTAAAAAAAAAAAAAGAAACTATCGTTACGTTGAAAAAATAAATTTATGAATTATATGAAACTGACTTTTATGAAAAATACCTCGCAATATTGTAAAATGAAAGAAGGAACCATTCGATTACACATTCCGTACGAAACGGACAGCTTCAAGCACACGCTCGTGCATGGCAAATTAGTCTGGTCGGTAGAGAGTTCAGCTCCCACGCCAACGGACCTGGTTCAGATCCAAACGGGCGTTTTCCCGTTCTGTTGAGAAAATTTCCCCAGCGCAGTGCTATAATTCACAAGTTTCGTAAGGGTAGAAAAAGAAAATTGTAGCTTTGGGAAACTGCGGTTATCCTTGGGGTTTTTTTTATTTTTTTTATGGCTACTACTGGGAAATTGGCGGACAATATTCGGCAACCCACCAGTTACATCACGTGGTTGCCGGCTGCCACTACAGGCAAACTAGCGGACACCATTAAGCTAGCCATCATTTCTGGCACGAGCTTGCAGGGCCACTGAAGGGCCACTTGTGGCAGCTGCTGCCTGTGATGGACAACTTGTGGCATGTGGCAACTGATCGCGTGCCAACTGTTGGCCAGGTGTTGGCCTGAACATATGGCCCTTATGTTGGCCGCCCGGACATTTTATTGACGGTTCGGCAGCGGCAACATAGTGCTAGGCCATTGCTTGCAGTGTTGGCTGCCAGCAATGGCCCAGTCCTGGTCCAGCAAGACTGTTTTTGCTGGGCCCAGGAGACAAACTTAATGTGATGCCGCCTGTCTGAGTTGTCAAAAAATGGCGACAAGATAATTTTGCCATGATAGAGGATAGAGTTATTTCCTCTAATTTGCGCAAAATTACAGAAAGATGTTGTCCATGTTATATCTATAAATAATCACAGCTTGTAATGAAGGGCGAGAATAAGAAAATACGAGCGCAGACTCATGTTAACGATGTATCTGACAAAGCAACAATCAAGTTCGTACGTATATATTACCTTTAGCTGTCTTGATTATACTGTAGAGGTATTTAATAGATAAAAATCGCATAATTATACTCATTTAATCGTGTAAAGGATGAGGAATACCTGGTATTCGTATATACATACGGTCGAATCACATCATCGTAACCACCAGCTAATATCCAGAGTAACCGCCGCTTGCAGCGAGGACAGCAGCTAGACGGGCTGGGAGTGACTCAATAAGGTGCTGGAATTTGTTCGCAGGTATGTGGAGCCATGGAGACTGCAGTGCATCAGACAGCTTCTGGAGGGTGCGTGAAGGAAAATCCAAAGAACGAACAACATGATCGAAGTGGTCCCACAGATGCTCAATTGGATTTAAGTCTGGGGAATCAGAGGGCCAGTGAAGTAATTTGAAGTCTTCGTCGTACTTTTCCCCACCACTCTCAGACATTTCTAGCCGTGTGACACGTTTCATTGTCATACTGGAAGATCCCATCCGCCACAGGGAAGATAATCAGCATGTATGGGTGTACATTATCTGTAAGGATGGATTCGTAACGAATTTGGTCCATAGTTCTTTCCACAGGTAGGAGTGGACCCAGAGAATGCCGCAAAAACATTTCCCAGACCATAACGCTGACCCTCCAGCTTGCGGTCTTCCAGAAGTTGTTGGAGAGTGTTCGTTCTCCGATGTTTCTTGCCATATACACCAACGTTCATCCGTCAGATGAAGCAGAAAACGTGACTCATCGGAGAAGGCAATACTTTGCCAATCAGCGGAGGTCCTATTCCCATACTTCCGTGCAAATGTAAGCCTTTTCTGCCAATTCACCTTCGTTAGCATAGGTGCAGCGACAATCCGCCAGCATCGGAGTCGCATATATTCAACAGGTTTTGCACAAATGTAGTTTTAGACACACTTCCCGTACCACCATGGTTCATTCGGCCAGTGAGTTGTTCTACCGTACCGTGTCGATCGGCCTTCATGCACCTTCGAAGCCGATGTTCACCTCTCACAAAAATGGCACGTGTTGCTCCGCAGATTTCACATCGCTTATTCGCAATGGTGCTATTCCTCCAATCACGATACACTGTGACCACAGCAGCACGCGAACAGTTCACAAACTGCGCTGTTTCGGAAATTCTGTCACCCTTGGCCCGTAAGCCTATAATCATTCCTTCTTGCAAATCTGATAAATCGCTTGTGACGTATATTCTAAATTAACTTTCCTTTTTAGTTTTATTCCCTATGTAAATCTTGAGTTTATTCTCCGTTATATTTCACTCTTAACGTGATATCTTTTCTCTCAAACGAATACGTTTGGCAACACAACTGAGGTTGAATGCACGTGACTTATGCCTGATTTAAGATAAGAACGAGAGATAAAAACGACGACAAAACTGTTGCCTATAGAGCGTTGCAAGGAGAGCGTTGAAAGAGAGCATTGTGTTAAGAGCTGTGTGGTGTGTTTAAATGTTGATATCGTTTTGTTATGGAAGCTACATCCTGAATAAAGCATCTTTTCCGTAAGTTTGACTTCTGTTGTTTACATGTTTCGCCTGGCCGTTAAGGTTTAATTTAGGAACTATTTCATTTTATGGATGTTTTTTAAAATAACGTAGAAGTACGAAAAAGTGGTCATTTCCAGCCCGTCTAGCCGCTGTTCGCCCTGCACACGGAGGTTACTTTGGATATTAGCTGAATGTGGTATCCAGTGGGCAGCCTTCCATGGCCTAGTGGTTCCATGTATATTTGCTTCTGATCATTCTACCCAGATAAACCCGGGTTCGGGTCACGGAGTAGACATGTGTAGTGGGTTTGTTTGTTTCAGCTGTCTCTGTCTCTTCTCTGCGACCAGCGGCATTAAATGAGAAATTACTCATGTTTCTTAAATTTGCTCCTAGTGTTCGCTAAACCCAAATCGAAAAAAGTAAAAAGTAGCTTGCACCATTTTGGTTCTTTTCATTTTGCACGCCTGTGGATAGGCGCCGTGTGTATCATTACTAATTGTGCTTTCAATATATTCGAATATCTTTTCTGCCGCGGGAAGAGGATATTTTGCAAGCTTGTTGAGTATCAGTTTCTTGGGTAATTTGAAGGACCAAAGTGATTGATGAATATTTTTGGAGTTACATAACTAAGAGAGTTGCACACATCATTAGCTTTCAAAGCATGAGTAATTCTGGCTGGCTAGGTGTAGAGTGATTCGTGTCCGTGACGATACCTTCTTTTAGCAATATCTCAGGAACTTCTCCTTGGATCATCTAATAAAAGTTCAGTTGATCACTTTGAAACATCTAATAAAAGTTCAGTTCATCACTTTGAAACATCTAATAAAAGTTCACATTTTCACAGCGGTCTCCTTGCGCCTCTAATTGTCATATCTCCAAGCACTCATTTTGACTCACCGCACTCGAATGAGCATCCGTTCGAAACACGATAAGGCGTGGATCTCAGCACTTTCTTTTACAAGTAGGGATCCTTAAATGAGAGACAAATGTCTCACTCTACCCCTTCCAAAAATGCGTGCGTGAATCCAAATTTTATGGCAAGATTTTCCAGCAGATTATAATCCGGACCTCTGAAATTAAAACAGCATTTCTGAATACTCAAGAAACGCTTATAGCCTAGTAAGTCCATGTGTTTTTGTGGTGTAATACGCATAAAGATTCGCCAAGCTTTCGCTCTCCACTGGGAGCGTCTTTCAATGCACTGGTAGACATGCCTAAAATGCAGGAAATTAAAAGGGAATTGAAACCGATAAGAAACAAAAATGATTTTTTGAAAATAACGTTGGTGACATCAGGAGCAGTATTACGCGAATTTTTATCACGCAATTATACGGTATGCTGCGACGCGTTTCCATATTTTAATAACGCACGCCGAACCACTGGTACTTCGATAGAGACTATATTATCGCATGCTAGTTTACTGGCGAGGATTTCAGCTGTTTCCATGATGGCAGTCTCTTTAAAGTTTGTGTAAGGGCCAATTCTCCTAATTATATTCTATACAGGAGCGTCCGAGCAATGCATGACTTCTTTTGCGAGGGCTATATTCTGCATGACCTGGTTGACACTTGGTACTTGTTCTTTACATTTAGTGTCCAAGGACCGCTTTGTCATTCCGATATACACTATATTGACAAAGTCACCGGACACCTAGAAGAGAAACACAACGTAGCATTTATTGACATACATTAATACGGTATCGGTCCACCTTTGGCCTTAATGCATCCACTGTCCATTCGAGACATGCTTTCGACAAGGTTTTGGAACATAGCGATAGGTATGCACTTCCATTCAGTACATAATGTTGCCGCTAACTTTTGCTTAGTAATAAGCCTTGGTTCCAAACTTCTTATGCGGCGCCCTAATTCATTCCATGTGCTCTTTGGGATTAAGACCAGGGCTCTGTGCTGGCCAGTCCACAAACGATACGGAATTATCGTCAAACCACGCCGCAACAGTCCTTGCTTTATGGCTCGGTGCATTATCCTGCTGGTACCAACAAGGCTCGGCTCCATAGTATTGCCACAGAGTTGGTAGGGCATAATTGTCCTGAAAATCGGGGTAGACGTGCTGGTTAACAGGCTTGTAAACGATAACCAATGGGCCGGGACTATACCACGAAAAACATCCCAGCACGAGTGCACTGCCAGCTCCAAACTTGACCGTAGGAACAGTACACTCTGGTAAATATCATTCCCCGGCTGCCGCCGTACCCACATCCGGCCATGAGACTGATGCATCGGGTATCTGGATTCATCAGTTCATAGGACCCGTTCCCATTGATCTACGGTACACGATAAATGTTCTTTACACCATGCTAAACGACGAGTAGCATTCCGAGTGGAGATGAAAGGCTTATGAGCAGCCGCACGACCACAGTAACCCATGGAATGAAGTTCCTTGCGAATGGTACGTGTGCATACCGAAGTTCCAGCATGTTTACTCACCTGTACATTGAGGTCTTGTGCAGTACTCCGTCAATTATTTATAACAACTCTCCTGAGGCTTCGACGTCCTCTATCACTGATTTTCTTTGGTCTGCCGGTACGTTTTGCTGCTTCAGGCACACCATGTGTCTTCCACTTATTCAGTACATCCTAAACAGTTGACTTGGGTATGTTTAAACGCCTCTCGGTTTCTGTTATATACAACTCGCTAACATAACACCCAGCAATCTTTTCTTTCTCAAAGTCAGTTTTCTCCCGCCGCGATATTTCCACTCAACCTCACATTGCGATATGATCGTTGTCAGCTGCAGGCTTGTTTTTATACCGTTTTCAGCTGTACCGCGCATCTTAACAGCGCGGCGGTTCCGTTCATTTGCTTTTGAAGGCGTGTCCGGTGACTTTTGTCAATGTACTATATATCTTTTCCGTGTTGTCAGGATATACCAAAGGTATAGCCTACACACCCGCCTTTCCTTCGGTTCCCTATCACTTCGTCCGTGTTCAATTCGTCCATGCTCACTTCGTCCAGTTCATTTCGAACAACGTTCACTTTGTCCACTGTTCACTTCGTCCGCTATTCACTTAGCCCAATGTACACTTCGTCCACTGTTTATTTCGTCCACCGTTCTCTTTGTCCACATTCATTTCGTCCTCAGAATAAATGGAATACCGAGGATTTTTTTTGTTTGCAAGGAGTTTTTGTTATAGGCAGAAGAAAAGGTCAGTGGATATTGCTTGCAAGCGATTTGTTTTCCTGTCTGAGTTTCTCGATTAAAATATAACGATTTTAAATGTTATTTAAAGTAAAACAAAGAACTTAGCTTTGAAGAGCTTTTTACCACTTTTGTGTGGTACGATGTCAATCACTACAGCATGACTCACGCTATGTTCGGAAAAGGACTATAAGGTGGGATTTTTTAATAACGCTGCGCTTTTACTTAGGCACTAAATATTTACATAAGATGCCAAGTTATTCGTATTTCTCTTTTACTTACTGAGGCACTAAATATTAATTACTATGCCTAATGTGTAGGCCTTTTGACAGTTTTTATTCTGCCGATGTCATATTCAAAACGTTTACGTATCCACTCAAGGTAATAATAATATTGTGCTTTTACTGAGGCACGAAATATTAATTCATAATCCCTAGGTTTAGCCCGTTTCAACAGTTTTTATTCTACGGATCTCATATTCATAACGTTTACCTATCAACTCAAGGTAATAATATTGTGCTTTTATTTAGGCACTAAATATTATTTCACATGTCCCTAGGCCGTGGCCTTTTTCATAGTTTTTATTCTAATCACGTCATATTCATAGCATTTACGTATGAAATCAAGCTAATCATACTGCGCATTTGCTCAGGCACTAAATATAATTTAATAGGCCCTAGGCATAGCATTTTTTCACAGTTTTTATTCTAACCATGTGATATTCGTAACGTGTATGTATCAACTCAAATTGATTACACTGCGCTTTTACTTTGATACTAAATATTATTTCATAGGCCCCAGGCCTAGGCCTTTTTCACAGTATTCCACGAATGTCATATTCATAACGTTTACATATGAAATTAGGGTAATATTATTGCGCTTTTTCTCAGTCATTAAATATTATTTCATAGGCCTGAGGCCTAAGCCTTTTTTACATTGTTTATTCTACGGGTCATATTCATAATGCTTACGTATCACGTCATTGTAATAATATTGCGCTTTTACTTAGGCACTAAATATTATTTCATAGGCCCCTCTCCTAGGTCTTTTTTACAGGCCTTTTTTACGGATGTCATATTCATAACCTTTACCTATGAATTCAAGGTTATAATATTGAGCTTTTACTTAGGCACTAAATATTTCATATGCCCGAGGCACCTTTTCACAGTTTATTCCAACCACGTCATATTCGTAACGTATGCGTATCAAGTCTAGGTAATAATATTACGCTTTTGCTCAGGCACTAAATATTATTTTATTTGCCCAAGGCCTAGGCTTTTTTCACAGTTTTTATTCTAACCATGTGATATCAACTCTAGTTAATAATACTGCGCTTTTACTTAGGCATTTAATATTATTTCGTAGGCCTTGGACTTTTTTTACAGTTATTATTCTGCGGATGTAATAATCATAACGTTTAGATATCAAGTTTAGGTATCAATGTTGCGTTTTTACTTAGGAACCAAATAATAATTATCAAGTGCAATGCCTTTTCTCATATCTTTGAGTAAAAGAAGTACGTAAATGAAAAATCTTGTAGAGTAACGTATCTCGTTTTTTTTTTTTTTTTTTGTAATCGTCTTTTAGCACGTTTTTTGTGAAAAGAGATCGTGCTTATGCTATCACTTTGTCGCATTTACCTTGTGGAACACTACAGGTTTCTATTTGAGAAATTTTGGGTGGTGCTAATGTACTTCTGTTTGGAGACATATCTTCACTTCAAAAGTCCTATTGAGAATGTTTTATTTTTTTACTGTATGTCATTCGTTACAATAGATATGTGGAGCATCACCCTCTCTAATGAAATTCACCGAGTATTTAGAACTGGCCGCCGGTGAACTGACCACATTGTAATTTCAGTGCCACAAAATTGTTATGAATAAACAAATATCGTGTGGCTATATTTCCCAGTCCACGTACCTGGAAGACCCTGGGTTCGATTCCCGGTGGTGGCCAATGAGAATTTTTCCGTGACTCACTTATAAACGTGGAAAGAGCGATTACCTCTGTTTGATGTTCTTAGTCCATGTCAAATGTCTGTATTAATTATTCATTCGCCTTCTAATTATTTGTTCAGTTGCTGCTTACCATCTTGGGTGAATCCCCAGCAATGTGCTGGGCTCCAAGAAGCAATCTGCCATTTGGTTTGGCAGTTAGTGTATGTGAGTCTGGAGGAATTCGAGGCCGCTGTGGTGCAGTGGAAGCATATCCGGCGCGTAACTGAAAGAACCTGGGTTTGATTCCCGGTGACGACCAATGAGAATTTTTCCGTGACTCACTTATAAACGTGGAAAGAGCGATGATCTCTGTTTGATGTTCCCAGTCCACGTCAAATGTATGTATTAATTATATTTCCCACCATTTCAGCAGCTATTATTATCAAACCATTTTTTCTTAATATTTCATTTTCAATAAAAAATTTAGACATTTACATGATTTTCGGCTCAAAGACAAAGCGGAGAACTGGCCCCCGGAGAACTTGCCACAAAAATTTTAAGGGGCCGTATAAAAATTTCGTTTTCGACTGCTTCGTGGCCACGTCCCCAGAGGTTGGTTATCTGGATCACATAAAGTTTCCGTAATTTCGTATTTTCTTAGTTGGATATTTAATGTAATTCTTTATAACAATGTTTATAGTCTACAACTCAACAAAAGAATTTCAGGGTTGATAAACAACAGGTCAACAAATTCTCTGCTGGCATGTGCAAATGCAGGAAACCTGTCCGGGGGGGGAGGGTCGGTCTTCGGAAAGCGGAGTATCCGCTTTCCGAAGACAGCTTGAAGAAGACCACCTAACTGGAGAATAAACCTGTGCGGATTTGCATACCCATTGGGAGTCAAAAAATCGAAATGTGTGCGCAAACGGGCCACCCGCCCCCAAAGTACTCTTGGTTCGTTTCTCTTTGACTGTGGTTCTGTGACCTTGTAGCGCCTCTACCTCGCATTGCCCAAGGCTGCTAATTAGAGGAACGTTTCCTTTGCTGTACGACAAGATGGGCTAAGAAACGCCTGTACAGAGATAAATTCAATAACACATTTCTCAAAATTCGTTTACGGATGACTGGTTCCCGGAAACGGGCCACACGGACAACTAGGCACCTGAAATTTGGGTATGAGGAAAGATTCCCACAGAAAAAAGTATGTGATGTGTTGTTATGTCCGTTAGACATATGAGGTCTTTCTTGATTTCATGAAAATTTCAACTAAACGATGGACAAAACTAGTTAGAACACTTCCTCAGGTCAACCGTATAAAGTTTTCTTGCATTATTAGGCCATCGTAGTTTGTTTCAAAAATGGCGGAAGAAGTTCATTGTTCGAGTGAATACGTGCTTGGCCCTTCGAAGAAGATTAACTACGCTTCAGGCAAATAATCTCCAGCATTCCTTTTACACGGAATTAGGGAGTGGTGCATTATAGGGGAAGCGCCTTTAACGAAGTTCCCTAACTGAAAAAGCCCCCTAAAGTAACAAGTCAAGCACATGTTAAAATAAAAAGAACTCACAAACAAGGTATCGCATAGGCTAAGTATTGGTGTAAGGGTGCACCAGAATAATAAAACTGTACCTAGAAAGATAATTTGAAAACGTTAATTCATAAACATTTTCAAAATATATTTCTGTAGTTTTTATTCTACCGATATCATTTTCATGAAGTTTACATAACAAGTCAAGTTAATAGCTTTGTGCTTTTACTTGGGCATTAAATATTAATTACTAGGTCTTAGACCTAAGCCCTTTTAACACATTTTATTTTACTGATGTCATATCTATAATGTTTACATAACAAGTAAAGTTAGTAATATTGCGCTTTTACTTACGCACCAAACATTAATTAACTGGCCTTATGCCTAGGCGGTTTAACACTTTTTAATCCGCCGATCTCATATTCATTACGTTTACATGACATAAAAATTCAGTAATATTGCGCTTTTACTTAGGCACTAAATATTAATTCATAGGCCATAGGCCTAGGACCTTTTAACTGTGTTTATTATACCGATGTCCAAGGCCTAGTAATTAATATTTTATGGCTAAGTAAAAGATCAATGTTAATAACTTGACATGTTATGCAAATGCTATGAATATTTAGTGTAATGGATCAAAAACTGTTAAAAAGGCCTAGAATTTTCTAATTAATGTTTAAAGCCAAAGTAAAGGTGCAACATTAATAGCTTGACTTCATATGTGGGCGTTATGAATACAACATGGTTAGAATAAAAACTGTGAGAAAGGCCTAGGCCTAGGGCCTATGAAATGATATTTAGTGCCTGAGCAAAAGCGCAATATTATTACCTTAATTTGATGTGAAAATGTTAGGAACATGACATACTTAGAATAAACACAGTGAAAAAGACCTAGGCCTAGGCCAAATAATATTTAGAGCTTGAGCAAAAGCGTGATATTATTACCTTGACTTCATACGTAAACATTATGAAAATGACATCCGTAGAATAAATATTGTAAAAAAGGCCTAGGCCTATGGATTATGAAGTAATAATTAGTGCCTAAGCAAAGGCGCAGTATTATTACCTTGATTTCATATGTAAATGTTATGAATATGACGTGATTAGAATAAAAACTGTGAAAAAGGCCACGACCTAGGGCATATGAAATAATATTTAGTGCCTAAATAAAAGCACAATATTATTACCTTGACTTGATAGGTAAACGTTATGAATATGAGATCCGTAGAACATAAACTGTTGAAACGGCGTAAGCCTAGGGATTATGATATAATGTTTCATGCCTCAGTAAAAGCACAATATTATTACCTTGAGTGGATACGTAAACGTTTTGAATATGACATCGGCAAAATAAAAAGTGTCAAAAGGCCTACACATGAGGAATAGTAATTAGTATTTAGTAATTAGTATTTAGTAAGTAAAAGAGAAATACGAATAACTTGGCGCCTTATGTAAATACACTGCTGGCCACCAAATATGCAACACCAAGAAGGAAGCATCCGATTAGCCTGAAATTCGCAGCATGCGTCGACCGCGAGAGGACATGCAAACGATTTTCATTGCTGGGCATATGCAAATCATGTGCGCCCGGTACGCCACCGAGAAGCACTATAAGAAGGGTGCACAGACGGCGGGTTATAAATAGTGGAAGTGTGTTGTGCTGCCGGACTTGAGCGTGGGAAGCTTCCTGATGCCTCGTCGCAGAATACGGCAGTCATTCCAGCACGTTTCGGAGTTCTACAGAGGACGAATAGTGGCTTATCGCGACAGCAATTTATCGTACCGAGACATCGGCGCCCGTGTGGGACGACATCCAGCCACAGTGAAGCGAGTATGGATTCGGTCGGTGCAGGAGGGACGGGCTGACCGTCAGGAGCGATTTCCGCAGCCGCGGCACACCACCAAACGAGAGGACCGGCATGTTGTGCGGCGGGCATTGATGGCTCGCACCGCCACATCACGGACGTTAGCGCAGGAATTAGGGCGTGTTGCGCAACAACCTGTGTCAGCACGTACCGTTCGACGCCGTCTGCAGGAGCGGGGATTTGTCGCACGGCGCCCATTGCTCCGATTACCATTGAGGTTACACCACCGGCGAGTGAGGCGTCAGTGTTCCGTTGAACGCCCCACCTGGACTACGGAATGGCACGACATTGTCTTCTCCGACGAATCCCGCTTCTTCCTGTAACATCACGATGGTCGGATCCGCGTGTGGCGGCACCGCGGCTAGAGACTGTATGACGCCTGCGTTATGCATCGCTATACCGGTCCGTCACCTGGCGTTATGGTTTGGGACGCAATTGGATATGACACCCGCACCCCTCTGGTATGCATCGCCGGTACACTCAATAGCCACCGCTTCATCTCCGACGTTTTGGAGCCTGTAGTTCTCTCTTACCTGCAGGACCTGCCAGCGGCCACGTTTCAACAGGACAATGAGCGACAGCACGTGCCACGCATCGTGCAACAATTCTTCACGGCCCACCAGGTATCACTGCTGCCGTGGCCCGCTTGTCCTCCCGATATGTCGCCCATCGAACACGTCTGGTCGCTGATCGGCAACCGAGTGGCCCGGGAAGCACCACCCGCGGCTACGCCTGATGAACTGTGGCAACGTGAGGAAACAGCCTAGACCGACATACCCCAAGCTCACATCCAAAGCCTCTTTCGTTCGATGCCGCGGCGTGTAGCGGCCGTTGTTACCAGCCATAGGGGCCACACGAACTATTTATGCCTGCGTGTTCCGCAAGTCGCACGGGCCTGTAAGCTCAATCGTTTCATTTTTGTATCTGTTGTTATGTGTCCAGTAAACCTGGCTTTTCTATCTCGTGTCCTTCTTGGTGTTGCATTTTGGGTGGCTAGCAGTGTATTTAGTGCCTTAGTAAAAGCGCAGCGTTATTAAAAAATCCCACCTTATAGTCCTTTTCCGAACATAGCATGAGTCATGCTGTAGTAATTGACATCGTACCACACAAAAGAGATAAAAAGCTCTTCAAAGTTAAGTTCTTGTTTTACTTTAAATAACATTTAAAATCGTTATATTTTAATCGAGAAACTCAGACAGGAAAACAAAGCGCTTGCAAGCAATATCCACTGACCTTTTCTTCTGCCTATAACAAAAACTCCTTGCAAACAAAAAAATCCTCGGTATTCCATTTATTCTGAGGATGAAATGAATGTGGACAAAGAGAACGGTGGACGAACTAAACAGTGGACGAAGTGTACATTGGGCTAAGTGAACAGCGGACGAAGTGAACAGTGGAAAAAATGAACATTGGACGAAGTGAACAGTGGACAAAATGAACATTGGACGAAGTGAACAGTGGACAAAATGAACATTAGACGAAGTGAGCGTGGACGAAATGAACACGGTCAAAGTGATCCGTTCCCCTTTTCTTCCTCACACTGTCTTTCCTTGCAGCTTGATATCGAGATCTTGCTATTGTGATATGTGATAACGGGGTCTGTGATTTCTTTGCTTTTGAGATGTTGTACTTATACAATAAGTTCTTCAACAAATATGTAAAGCCTGGGACACATGTGATGCATGATGCGTGTCTCATTGTCGTACTCGTTCGTTTTGTTATCGCAACAGACGTTATACTATTTCTCACACTTCTATATATTCTGTGTATGTCACCCTTCTGATATCCAGCCTTCAAGTCTTTGTTATAAATATTATCAATTTCCTTTTTATTTAGGTAGTCGGGTTTGCATACGTTATATGCTCTATATGTATAACAATGCTTTAAATGCATAAAGGTTTTACTCTTTTGTGCAGTGTGAATCAGTAGGGCCGAATTCCGGTAGTACTGCTGGTTTATATTAACGTCCAAATCGAAGCTGTATATTCCATTTCTTCTAAGCGCGACATCAAGATCGTTAGGATCTATGAATTTATGAATTTCAAATTATCTGTTGTATTCTCTGCAATTATGTAGCTACTGTTGTGAAAATAAAATGTAAGTCATTAGATTTGAACCAAACGTCAGTAGAGACGTTTGGTTTGCGAGTTATAAACACTGTAATCAGTATTTCTCAGTCTCAACTGACTTAGCATAAACGTCAGATTTAATGGCTCATGTTAAACTCTTCTTTTTTCGTTATTAATTCGAACTGCATCGAAAACAATTTGACCTGATCATGATACGTTCACCAGCAACTCATGGTTTGCGCTCAGGAAAACTGAGCAGGATATCGCTATACATATTAATGTTCTTACTGTCGATTTAGTTTTATTTAAATATAACGTTAAGTACCGACACTATATGAGCTAAACTTCCTGTTGGAGCAGCAGCTGGGATTTTATTGTCGCAGCTTTTAACATTAAGAAGTTACTCTCATAAGTCATGTCATTATGACTACACCTGTATCCATGAACGGATGCCTCCCACCGAGCAGGTAACAGAGACATTACCGACCAGCTCAGAAATTCTCCAGTACGAAGTCCGTTCAATGGGAGAGAGAAATGACTTGTTGCACTTTGAAATGACCATCGGCGCGTGGAAGTCGGGGAACAGCATCTCAGCAACAACAAGCAATCTTGACTGCTTGAGGGCTGCTTTAGTGAAGGTGTGGCGGAAATGGTACACAGAGGAACACACATCCACCCAACCTGTCGCAAAGAGGACACTACCAGTGAATAACCGTCAAGGTTATTCACTAAAGGTGTGGCGGAAATGGTACAAAGAGGAGCACACATCCACCCAACCTGTCGCAGAGAGGACACTACCAGTAAATAACAGTCAAGGTTATTCAATGCAGGTGTGGCGGAAATGGTACAAAGAGAAACACACATCCACCCAACCTGTCGCAAAGAGGACACTACCAGTGAATAACAGTCACTGAAGGTGTGGTGGAAATGGTACAGAGAGGAACACACATCCACCCAACCTGTCACAAAGAGGACACTACCAGTGAATAACAGTCAAGGTTATTCACTGAAATTGTGGCGGAAATGGTACAAAGAGGAACACACATCCACCCAACCTATCTCAAAGAGGACACTACCAGTGAATAACAGTCAAGGTTATTTACTGAAGGTGTGGCGGAAATGGTACAAAGAGGAACACACATCCACCCAACCTGTCGCAAAGAGGACACTACCAGTGAATAACAGTCAAGGTTATTCACTGAAGGTGTGGCGGAAGTGGTACAAAGAGGAACACACATCCACCCAACCTGTCGCAAAGAGGACACTACCAGTGAATAACAGTCACTGAAGGTGTGGCGGAAATGGTAGAAAGAGGAACACACATCCACTCAACCTGTCGCAAAGAGGACACTACCAGTGAATAACAGTCAAGGTTATTAACTGAATGAGTCGCGGAAATGGTACAAAGAGGAACACAAATCCACCCAACCTGTCGCAGAGAGGACACTACCAGTAAATAACAGTCAAGTTTATTAACTGAAATTGTGGCGGAAATGGTACAAAGAGGAACACACATCCACCCAACCTGTCGCAAAGAGGACACTACCAGTGAATAACAGTCAAGGTTATTCACTGAAGGTGTGGCGGAAATGGTACTAAGAGGAAAACACATCCACTCAGCCTGTCGCAAAGAGGACACTACCAGTGAATAACAGTCAAGGTTATTTACTGAAGGTGTGGCGGAAATGGTACAAAGAGAAACACACATCCACCCAACCTGTCGAAAAGAGGACACTACCAGTGAATAACAGTCAAGGTTATTCAGTGAAGGTGTGGCGGAAATCGTACAAAGAGGAACACACATCTACTCAACCTGTCGCATAGAGGACACTACCAGTAAATAACAGTCAAAGTTATTCACTGAAGGTGTGGCGGAAATGGTACACAGAGGAACACACATCCACCCAACCTGTCGCAAAGAGGACACTACCAGTGAATAACAGTCAAGGTTATTCACTGAAGGTGTGGCGGAAGTGGTACAAAGAGGAACACACATCCACCCAACCTGTCTCAAAGATGACACTACCAGTGAATAACAGTCACTGAAGGTGTGGCGGAAATGGTGCAAAGAGGAACACACGTCCACCCAACCTGTCGCAAAGAGGACACTGCCAGTGAATAACAGTCAAGATTATTCACTGAAGGTGTGGCGGAAATAGTAGAAAGAGGAACACACATACACCCAACCTGTCGCAAAGAGGAACACAGATCCACACAACCTGTCGCAAAGAGGACAGTACCAGTGAATAACAGTCAAGGTTATTCACTGAAGGTGTGGCGGAATTGGTACAAAGAGGAACACACATCCACTTAACCTGTCGCAAAGAGGACAATACCAGTGAATAACAGTCATGGTGAATGCCAGTTGGTACGGGTTCTTCGAGACTACGGACAGCTCATGATCTCGCACTTTACGGCAGACTACAACCAGGACACACAAAGAAATTCTTCTGATCACACAAAGTAGGGCATACTCTTGCTGATTGGACTTATCGGTTGGTGGCACGTGCATTTCCCTATTTTAATGGACGTTATTGACCTCTTCGCATTCAGTGGGCTTGGGTTCAACGTACCTGTACTTCGGACGATTACAAATGGCACATATAATCCCTTGAGTCAAGTTTTAGCTCCAACATGCGGAGGGGGGAGGGGCACCGAATCTGTCACCGCACGGGTGAACAGTTTTCACTAAACTGCACGTTCGGACGGAAACATTTGAATCATGGTATAAGGATTATTCTGATGGATATAAGTGTATCCCTACATCCCCGTTGAACGTACCCACCGCATTATTCGGACTAGGCATTTTTTCGAAATAAGTTTTGCTCCGTACGGTGACCATGTACTCGGATAACTCTGAATCTTTCATAAAAACCCCGTGTCACAAGTCTCGCATTGTGTAAGAAAAATTCGAAATCAAGTTTTTGGTGCCTTCTCCATGCCACCGATTTCCCCGATTTAAGATATATTGAACATTTGTTTGATACAATGGAATACAGCATTCGCCGGTCATCACTAGTGCCCCGCTCTAGAACACCATTCTGTTCAGCTAGTACTGAGGACATGAGCACATTTTCTGTAGTCTGTTGGAGTCGATGCCAGGTCTGGTGCAAGAATTTATCATGGCGAAAAACGGCTCAGCATATTGTTTGGGAGATAGTGAAAATTATATATGTCTACTATGAGGCACACACACGCACAAAGCGGAATTACTTTTAATGCAGAGAGCATACATCTATCAGAAACGTCTTATAATTAATGAAAGGTAACATTTGAATGTGTTTAGACAAGCAAAGCAAAAATTATGTGACGCTATGTTTCGCGGGAACAACAAAAATTATACTGTCTTAAATAGACAGATGCTGAAGTTTCGCCATGAAGTCCTGTAGCTCCCTGCTGAGGCATAAGTTTCTGGATTTATGAATTCATGTGTATTTCGCATTTCTTCTCTTGATTGCCAAACGTGCGTGTCACAGAGCAAAATAATAATTTTTGAGATTTACGCTCGCTTCTGTTTTCTTTCTGTAATACTATTTATCTGCGAAGTAACATAATCATAAACCAAAGATAAAAGAAGGAAAAGAACAATGATAATCAAAATTTGACAGCCTAAAACTGCGAAGTTTCTTTCCTTCCTTTTTTTATCTTTTTCTGTGGTGTGGCAACAAGTACTTCTATTGTTGCTAATGTTTCAGAAACTAGTTTGTGGTTTCTGGAAAGAATTATATGGCAGTATCTATGGGCAATTTTCACATGCTTTTTTCGTGTAAGCTGCGATTTCATAACATTTCCTAAATGATTCGAGTTGTAAGGAACAGTAAATTTTGCAACTTTGTTTGCTTCATGCAGACTAAATGTTACTATTTGTGATAGTGGCGTGTTTACGGAAGTGTTGCAAAACTTCGCACTCTTCGTGAATTCTGAAAAGCTATGAGTTTAGATCTTGAATTAGAAAATATCTTCCTCTCTCTATCTGCTTTATATTCTAAAATTTCTGCTTGACAATTTGATACGATACCTTCGCTATAAATTACTCAGAAATGTTAGTTATCAAACATGAGAAAACATTTTTCATTTTCGTGTAATCTATCTCTATCTCGTCCGCCCATGGCGGCTTGAGTTCCGCAAAGACGACTATGCGCGCTTGAAGATTACTGCAAAGTTAATGCAGCCGGCTTGCCATTCCTCTGCTGTATACCGGTAAGGGACAAAGTGCGTCCGGGACCGACTTCACTCACTGTTAAAAAAAATCTACTTACAAATCAGAACCTGAACCTACTAGTTTTTTTTTTAAGTACAATCGTATCGTAAACGAGTACATCACATGCTCAAATATATGTAACCATACGTACTTGCAAATAACTGCGTCAATAAATATAAATATAATCTCGTAGTACTTCATTTTAGATATTATAGATTTCAAGAGAAATTGTTTAATAAATGTGTGAAGTGATACACATAAGTAATTAGTACAACAAAGTCACTGATCACAAGTAATTTAATTATGCATAAAGTGTCTTTGTGTACGTTTTTACATTAACTATATTTGTGTCAATCTCATAAATAATATGTCGCTTTATCACTATATTTGACATAAAATTGTGCGATGCATTTGCCCAGCATGTGACAACGAGTATATCTGTTATCCCGCAGCAAAAACACAAATGTTGTGAAACTACTGGCCACCAGCTGGCAGTGATGGGTCACTGATGGCTGAAATCTGTCACTCACGGCCCGGTAGCGGTCCGCTGGTGGCAGCGCTATCTGCTGGCGAGCCATTGATGGCCCTGGAGCATCGCCGTGAATTGTGGGCATCCAAGCAAGTGCCACTAGTGGCCCGTAGCTGGCAACCGATGCAAACCCAACACCAAGTGGAAGCAAAGGGCATGCGCAGAAGCAACACTTGCTGTGTCTCTCATGGTACCAGTTAGTTGAAGACGACGCTATCGCCATCGTGTTATTTTAGTGGATGTTAAGAAACAAAAGCCATATGTAGAGAGGCGAATTAATTTCCTAATGAAATGCCACGTCGACGAAGATATAAAATTAAGCCATGAAATACTAGATTACAGCCGTGAAATATACCCACTCCATTCCCATGAATAACAAGAAATAATTTGAAACCGCTTGACAAAAATGTCCTTGAAAAACATTAAAAAAGCGTTTGTTGGAAAAACAAAAAAAGAATTACACGCGTACAAAATTTATAAAATATTTGAAAGAAAAAAAAAGCAACGCTGTGTGGATATAATGTACTCATCCATGGGTTGAATACACAAGACTGAGAGGAATTCGCTTCTAAAAATGACGAGAAGTAAAATAAAATATCTTTCCTCTTTAAAACAAATATAGCTTCGGACAACGGAAAGGAATGATACAACGTTAAAAATGTAACAGAATGTGACATGAACCCGGGTAAATATATTAATTCTACAATCGCCCTTCAAGACAACAAGGACAGTGCAAAACTTTGGAAAGCGACTCTAAGTATGTACACTCCTCGAAAATGAGTGAAGTTCCCTTAAGGTAAAAAAAAACAAAAAAAAAACTATCGTTACGTTGAAAAAATAAATTATGAATTATATGAAACTGACATATATGAAAAATACCTTGCAATGTTGTAAAATGAAAGAGAGAACCATTCGATTACATATTCCGCATGAAAGAAACAACTTCAAGCACACGCTCGTGCGTGGAAAATCAGCATCGTCAGTAGAGAGCTGCCTCCTACATGACAGCCCTGGTTCGTTTTCACCCGATCCGAACGGGCGTTTTTCCGGTCTGTTGAGAAAATTTCCCCAGCGTACTGTTATAATTCAGAAGTTTCGTAAGGGAGGGAAAAAAGTTGTAGCTTTCGGAAACTGCCATTATCCTTCATTTTTATTTATTATTATTTTTTTTTATGGCTACTACTGGGAAATTGGTGGACCAGATTTAGCAAGCTATCAATTACGTCACGTGGTTGCCGGCTGCAACTACCGGCAAACTAGCAGACTACATTAGGATATCCATCATTTTTGGCACGTGCTTGCAGGGCCGCTGAAGGGCCACTTGTGGCAGCTACTGCCTGTGATGGATAACTGATGGCCCTGTTGTGGCATATGGCAACTGATGGGGGTGCCAACTGTTGGCCTGAACTGCTGGCACTTCTGTTGCCCACCTGGACATTTTATTGACGGTTCGGCAGTGGCAATATAGTGCTGGCCCAGCAAGACTGTTTTTGCTGGGCCCAGATGTGCCATCGAATAATATACTTCCAGTTGATTCTGTGAATAAATAAGTATGTATGGAGTACACGTATTCCAAATTTGAAAATGAGCCGCGGATGGCTTAGTGGTTAGGGGGTTCAGATTACTTATGGAGGGACCACAGGTTCTAAACCCACCCTGGTAGTGTGAATTTCTAACATTTGCTGAATGTCTGCCGTGGATCGGACGAGCACGTTAAGTGACGGCCCCCGGGTAGGAATCCCCAGATTAAAGTTCCCAAACCCTCCCTAATTTCTATATTCTAAATCGTGTGCTTGTACGGTGGCGCCTTCTAGTGTGATGTCTCTCACTTACAAATTATCCTGTCAGAATCGCTAGATTTGCTCTAACTTCCTTCAGTTTCTGTGCCCTTCCCGAAAGGGCACAGAAACTGAAAGAAGTTAGAGCGCATATTTTTTCAAATATGTGGATTTTTTAGTACATATATTTGAAATATATGTACTCAAAAATGAGTACATATATTTCAAATTGGTAATACCATATATACTCACAATTGACTCCCTGTATGTACTCAAAAATGAGTACGTGTCTTTTCCAAAAATGAGACACAAGTACTCTGAGCTATTATAAGCACAGAATGTACTTAAAAACGAGTACATTTTGTTTATTTCTGAGTGCCAATTTTTAACAGTGTAGAGAATCATCTGCGCATTCGCGTCCCCAAATACAGGGAGTCTGCTGAAAACTCCGGAAAAACCGCAGACTAGATGGCCTTTATATCCTAAATCTTCGTAACGCAAAAATGTTATTTGATTCTATTGGGTTGTCGGAAAAGTCATGACGTATTTTGGCACCCAATGGCGGTTGGGCGGTTTTGGAAGTACTAGAGGCATACGCAGCTCTGTTATCGTTATGGCATTCAACAGGCGCTAGTTTTAGCTGCAGTCTAAAAGGAATAGTGAGCGATTTGGTTGATTTGCGGAGATTTGACATTAACTTGAAGATGGAAGACCAAACTGTGCATTTTCGCCACATTTTACTGTTTTACCTCCGTAAAGGGAAGAACGCGCGTCAAGATTATGAAAAGCTGCGTAAAGTGTACGGTATTAATGCTCTACAAGAATGTCATTGCCAGCGGTAGTTCGCAAAATTCCGTGCTGGTGATTTGGACCTCAACGATGCTCCTCGGTCGGGGAGGCAAACCGAGGTTGATGACGACCAAATCAAGGCATTGATCGAGTCAAGGCCCCGTTACACGACACGATAGATTGCAGACACATTGTACATCCATCATTCAAGCGTTCACGACCACCTGAAAAAGCTGGGATACGTAAGCCAGCTCGATGTGTGGGTTCCTCATGAACTCAAAGAAGCTCAATTGACGGCGCGTATAAACATCTGTGATATGCTCATTAAACGTGAGGAAAACGATCCTTTTTTAAAGTGACTGATAACTGGTGACGAAAAGTGGATTCTGTACAACAAATGTGCTGCGCAAACGGTCTTGGTCCTGACGTGCTGCTCCGCCTTAAACGACATCCAAAGCAGACATTCATCCGCGGAAGGTTCTGGTCTCAGTGTGGTGGAATTTTAAAGGTGTCTTGTTTTTTGAACTCCTAACACGGAAACAAACAATCAATTTGAATGTGTACTGCCGGCAATTGGACAGTTTGAACGAATCCATCATCCAGAAACGCCCAGAGCTCTTTCATCGTAAAGGTGTTGTGTTCCATCACGACAACGCGAGACCACACAAAAGTTTGATCACCCGCCAAAAATTATTGGAGCTTGGGTGGGATATGTTGCCACACCCAGCATACTCGCCTGACCTTGCGCCGTCAGACTTACACTTGTTCCGCTCTCTTTAACAGTCCTTGCATGGTATAACGTTCAATTCAGATGAATCTGTAAATCAGCACCTTGTACAGTTTTCCGCCACGAAAGACAGGTCCTTCTATGAACGAGGTATTCTGCAGCTCACTGAAAGATGGCAAAAGGTTATCGGAAAAAACGGGAATTATATCATTGATTGATCTTTGTTCTTTCTATCAATAAATGACCTTTGCAAAACATGGCTAAAATACGTCATGCCTTTTCAGACAACCCAATACATAATTAAATAGGCTCTCTGCTAAATTGGGAGGGGAATTGATAAGAATAAAGATAGTTAATTGAAGATTAATGAAAACATGCAAGCGTTTTCGCAGTGTGGCTGTAGATATGGTAATTGCTGTGGGGTAATTTAATATTCTTAAGTAGCTCATCCGCTTGTATAATTAACTGAATAATTCTGCGTATTTCATATTGAAAATAATTTATTATCACACTTTCAAATATGCATGAGCCATGCTTTTGTAATTAATGAGATGGTCTCATTCTGGTTTTACTGGCCACATTTTGTGTTTTTGGAGCTGCAGTCATTCTAGCAAAAAGCGGAATTACTTCTTTCACGAAACAGTCTCTCTACATTATAAATATTAAAATTAAACAAAAGTAGGTAAAGATACGTCATATGAATAGTTTAGAACACAAAATCCTTCGCAATAAATTAGTGAAAAAAATAGCTCGTCAAAATCACTGAAATGGAACCGAAAAGCATGAACCAGCTCTTAGTAGAAAATGTTAAAGATAAATTCAAGAACATTTTAAATATTAATGTCTGAAAGACTTTCACTCATTCGGCTTACGAGATGATTCGAGAGAAAAACGTAAACTAAAAAGAAACATAAAACTATGCATGATATGGCAAACAAAAAGGCTACGTGCATTACGTTAGCTAAAAAACACATCCACTTCTAAAAACAGTGCTTCTGGTTTCACTTGCTGTTTTTGTTTTAATCTTTCTACACTAATCTTAAGCAAAGCTGCATGATTGAATTTAAAATTCGAACTAAATAATTGAAGGCCTCTAAGATAAACGAGTGCGTGCTTTCCTTTCTCCTCCCGGTACATACATAACAACCTTTGCTGAGAAAGAACCTTAAATTAAACAACATTTCGATCTAAAGAACTCATATAAAGAATTTTAGGTTTTTTTTTTTTTTGCTGTTGTTTAAAAACCACCACAAGCGACACCAAGGATTATATGCAGTTGCCCCTCCCTAATGTTTAGCCACCGATTCCAGAGAGGAGATAGATACTGACCTGAGGACAGGGCCTCATCGAGTGCTCAAACTCGAGCTGATCTCGGAAGAATTGCGAGAGCCAGCACCGCAGACCACTTGGCCATCAGGGCGGCACTGTTTGACTTCTAGCGAATTACACAAGTAGACTCTCAATGACACTGAATTTTTATTTCATTTCATGGTTTAAAGGCCACCGTGAGTATCTCTAAGAGCTATATAAAGTCACTCACCCTGAATAAGAGCCACTATTTCCAGGGTAGGGAGTCAGCCAGTGCCGTAGAAAAAATACACCAACCACCCTGGACCCGAACTCTGGTCTGCTGGGGCAGATTACGTAAATCTAATAAAAAAGATACACTATTTGCAAAAAAAAAAAAAAAAAAAAAAAGAGAAAGAAGAAGAAAACGAAGCACCCAGAAGGAATCATCCAATCGAAATGAAAATTGGTGTGTGCAATATATGTATAGGAAAGGAAATGAATGCAATTACAAAGCAGTTGCGCCATTCATTCGGATAAAACAGCTACACGAGTGGAACAAGTCAATACGTTGTACTGCCACCTTTAGCTCAGATACAAACGGTTACCCAATGTAACACAGATACATACATTTCACGGATACTGACCTGAAGTATAGCATGCCAGACGGTGTCCAAATCGCGGGCCAGTTCTCCGACATTTCGGGATCAGAGTAGATGGGGTCGCATCATGTCCCAAACAGTTTCGATTAGTGAGAGGTAGGGCGATCAAACTGTCCATGGAAGGGTGTCGACATTGCGATGACAGGCCTGGGAGAGTTGTGCCGTGTGTGGCTGGATATTTTCCTGTTGAAAAATTGCTCGGTGATGCTGCGACAGGAATGGCAACATAACAGATCGCAGAATCTCGTCTACGTACCGTTGAGCTGTGACGGTGGTACGGAAGACTACCAAGTGTGTCCGGTTATCGTAAGAAATGGCTCCTCATACAGACACTTCCGCTGTGCGAACCGTGTGCCGTTCCATAGCAATGGCAGGATCAGTGCGCTGGCCGGCTTGTCCCCAGACATTTATGCGCTAGTCATCGGCGCCAAGTTGAAAAGGTTTAAAAAAGTGCAAAATACGCAACTCCATTGGACTCTATCCCACGTTGATCGGGCCCAACACCACGACAACCGAGGCTGGCGATTATCGCTGGTCAGTGGTAGGCGACGGAGTGGCCTCCACAAATATAGTCCTCGTGCCGCAAATTATCTGACAACTGTCCGGGTGGCTACTTCCGTACCTGAAGACGATGCAACATGGTCACAGACGGTTGGGAGCTACGAATTCGGTTTTGTTCGTGCAGCTCTCACAATCGCTTGATCCTCGCATTCTTCCGTTACCCTAAGCCGTCTACTGTCCTTGTGCCGCTGGGTTGTACCCTTCAGGACACATTGGCACTAACATCGTCCGATAGCCACGTTGTTCAGACATATATGCCTGGAGATACGGAGATTTGACCAACCGGCCTTTCTCAGCCCAATTACACGTCCTCTTTTAAACTCGCCTAACTGTTCATATTGTGCACGGATCCGATGTCGAGGCAACCTCACAGTCTGTGGAGGTTAATGCTACGGCAATCCGCAGTCACAACTGTCCCTAAGTGCAAGCGTTGCCCTTTTGAATTATCTCCTCGATTCGCGGTTCTCATGCACTGTGGCGAGACATTGTTTGGCCATTGGTGGTTATGTTTCAATCATTTGCATATTCCTCTCTAAGGTATTTGCACGATGAGTTTCATCAGGATTGAACGCTTTTCTTGGAGTGCTTCGTTTTTTTTTTTTTTTTTTTTTGCAAAGTGTGTATATAAATTACTTTTCCACAGTCGTTATGATTAAATTTTCGAAGACGCCCTACTACTTTCTTCTGATTTACAATTTGTTAGATTGACTATTTGTGTTTGATCTGTTCTCAGTTTGGGTTTGTTATTCTCAATATCTAATTTTATATTTATTTCGTACTGGCAAAATTGCAAAAACCTGAATATCTTTCTTCATACATTGTGCTGCATATATAGACGCTTTTTACCACTTATTTATAAACGAACGTTGAATAACAGTAAATAATCCTGTTTTTACTACTGAAATCTAACCCATGTAAAATAAAAACTAGAAATCATGGGCGCAAAACTTAAAATATTGAACAAGATTGTTATACTAAAAAGAAACGCAAATTTCCATTCAGTTCTGGGTTACGTGAAAAAAAGAAAGGGAAAGAAAAGTAAAAAAAAATAATGATCATATGTAGAGGATTTTAGGAAGGGAGTGTCTGACCCCAGATCTTAAACGACCCTTTGAAATAGCAGGATAGGAGATTTGGGCTAGAACGAATGATAGGTAAGTGACACGGAAGCGAAGGTGAAAGGTGGTGGAAGACGCCCATATTTATTACCGTGGGGCCAGTACCCGGGGTCTGACGGCTTAACATGCCCATCCGACACACGGCGCATATTTAGTGTATCGAGTGTTCGTACCTGCCTGAGATCGAACCTGAGGTTCTTTCCGTGGCAGTCACGAACGTTGCGCACTAGGCCACCCGCGGCCCTAAAAATAGAAAGCTTTGTGCTAAAACATTTATACTTGCAGAAAACAATCTCAGTTTACTAATCGTACTACCAAAGGAACTATGAAATTCAGCAATGCCTTCCAGTTTACTAATCAACGAATTTAATTGGATTTCGACCTGCCAGGAATTACTAAATCTTGTAATTATGTCCATGTCTGTCTTATAAACTGTCGGGATTTTGACTTCCCAGTATTTTGATCTTTTCGAAATTTTGGCTGACAGAATCTTGATCTTTTCCGGAAGTTTGAGACCTGTTGAGATATTGTTTTTTTGGGATTTGACAGTCAGGATTATGATTACTGGAATTTACACCGGATTCCCTTCAGCTGGCCGTTTTGCAAGTAGGATCATCAACGGTATTTTCCTTTTCAGTTCGCCGAAGAACAGCCTATCATAATTCATTCAAATGTCTTCTGAATGATACACAAAAACAATGGGAAAACGTTATTTTCACAGATGAGATGAATTCAGTTTTAACGGTGATAAACGAAGAGTGCTTTCGGACAGAATATTGGGCATGGTATTAACGTTAGCAAGAAGAAACGTCACGGAGGTTGTGATCTCTCTTACATAGTGCTCAATTTTTCTTCTCTAAAGGTACACTGTACGTACGGCAATGGCCACTCACACTCTTGATTCATTAAATTGCTCCCGCCGTCAAATAAATCTAATTAACTCGTACGTCCCAGTACCCAGTCCTGTTGCTTGCGTCTGTGATATCTCATTCTGGACTCCTCATTCATACTGAAAATACTTACTATAACTTAGCTGTTTGACGACCGCGTATACTTCATAACTTGTGGTGATATTTTATGAAAGGTATAAAGAGGCGCTAAGAATCTTGCGTTACTGCAGTTAGAAATGAATTTTTAACTTTAATTTTTATTCACTTTCTTTAACTCACTTTCATTATTTCATTTAAGAGGGATTATTATTCATAAGACCATGTATCTAACCATTTTCTTACCGTTTGCACTTGAATGTTGATCGTACTGGAATATTCCTTTTTGTGAAATTGACTTTGTGCTTTTAAAAATGCGCTTGGACTGTTTGTGAAAAGAATATGTATAATCCGGAGGTTTAAAAAATTGTTTTACGTTTGTTTTAATGCTTGCTGTGCAATTCTCAGAAAAAGGAACGAATGAATCGCCAGCGCCATTGTTCAGAGATTTGAGATATGTAACAACTTATGGAGCTGAAATACCTGCGCCAAATAGCTACTCAGCTGATGAATCACAAGTTCATTCTTCAGTAACATTATAAAAATGTTTGTTGAAAGCCTAAATCTGGGTCGAATCACATACTGTATTTATCTGACATATTTTCTGCAAATATCAATAAAACTATTTAAAAAATCAATGAAATTATTTAAAAAAAACGGCAAATGGAAATTTTTTCACTTTAGATAATAGTTTCGATGGCTTTCTGTTTTAATACAGATGAGCTTTCATCCTTTGTTCGACATAGTTATTCTTTTATTGTTATGTATTTTTATACTTATTCTTTTATTTTATTTTTCATCATCATTGTCAATCATTATCAGTCCAGTGTTGGATAAAGGTCTCTCCAAGTTTCTTCCACAGCTTCCTTGTTACTACTGCATGCTTTCGAATTAAATCCATCTATCTCCCATGTGGTTTGGTCTTCTTTTGTCCTTTGGAATTCAGTCTTAAATTTCAGTTGTCCATCAGTGGTCCGTTCATCTGGCAACATGTCCAACCCATTGCCATTTCAGGGATATTGCTCTGATTATGATGTTTTTACTGTAGTCATTTTTCTTATCCACGAGTTCCTCTTCTTATCTTTGCTGGTTACACCAAGCATGCATCTCTCCATGTTTGTTTCAGGTATCTGCAACCTTTCTATGTCTTTTTTTATAGTTAAGGTCCATGTCTCTGCTCCATATGTAAGGACTGGAAGAATGCATTGATTAAAGACTTTTCTTTTAAGACATTATGGTATATTGCTCTTGAAAATTGTACTGTTGCTTCCAAAAACTGTAAGACCAAGTTTAATACGCCGATTAATTTCCTCATGGATGTGATCCTTGCTTGAGATTTGTTGCCAAAGGTAAATGTAAGTATCGGTTACCTTGAGCTTTTTTCCCCATCAATCGCAAAATTTTTCATTTTCTGAAAAATCAATGTACATCAGTTTTGTCTTCTAAAAGTTCAATTTTAATCCCACTTTTGTTTCAAGTTCATTTTGAATCCAGCAAATTCCTGGATCATACTTTGTAGCTCTGAAGGGAAATCTTGGAAGCGCTTTTATCAAAAGTGAAAAAAATCGACTTGCAGTTTTTTTTAAATAGTTTATTGATTCTCGAAATGCGGAAAATGTGCCAGATTAATAAAAAAGCACATGTACGTACAGTCGGACATTTCCATGAAATACAATCACTGACGGTGGCAAATGAGGAAACATTCGAGCGGGAAAGACTGTCGTTTACTATTGAGGTGTAACTGAATTAACAAAAGACATTTTCACAGCTGGAGTTTTAGTCTTGCCCGGGTTGGGGGTGGGGGTGGGGGGATCTTGTACCCTAAGAACTCGTAAAGCGGGCCTTCTGCGTTTACAGTTCCAGCGAATGCATTGTAAATAATATTTCTTGCTTTTTTAAAAAGTTTTACGAGATTTATATAGTTTATGTATGAGTGAGGGGAGCTGGAGGAGACGAGTACAATGGCTGCGTTAAGGATTAGCAGCCACATGGCAGTAACCACATGCACTTCTTTACAGTTTTGCTGGCATGGTGGTCGACCCACTGTTTTATTTCGGTTAACTAAAATTAGGGCAAACTTGATACGGGCAAACGTGTTTAGAGTAAACGGGAATTCGGGCAAACGAGATTTAGTGCAAACGAGATTAGGGCAAACGAAATTAGGGGAAATCGGAATTAGAATAAAAGCGATTTCGGTTAAACGCGATTAGGGTAAACGGAATTCCAGCAAACGAAATTAGGGCGAACGAAATTAGAGAAAATGGGAATTATGGTAAAAGCGATTTTGGGTCAACCCAATTGGGGTAACCGTGATTCCAGTAAACGTAAATTAGGGGTAAACGTGATTCCAGTAAACGTAAATTAGGGGTAAACGTGATTCCAGTAAACGTAAATTAGGGATAAACGTGATTCCAGTAAACGTAAATTAGGGGTAAACGTGATTCCAGTAAACGTAAATTAGGGGGAAACGTGATTCCAGTAAACGTAAATTAGGGGGAACGTGATTCCAGTAAACGTAAATTAGGGGGAAACGTGATTCCAGTAATCGTAAATTAGGGGGAAATGAGATTGAGTAGAAACGAGATCAGGGCAAACAAAATTAGGGGAAATATGAATTCGGGTAAAAGCGATTTCGGGTAAAAGAGATTGGGGTAAACGTGATTAGGGCAAACGGAAATTAAGGAAAGCGAGGCTAAGCGGATTACACTGTCACCTTCTGCCTGTATCTTCTAGAGCATCGTCTCTGGATGATTTCTGTCAGCAGTGCTTTGCTATACTTTTCATCGATCATCCACACAATAAAGCAGGAAACGTGATTCGTCTGCAAAGGCAACTTTCTTTCACTGTTTGACGGTCCAATGCCTCTTCTCAGATGCAAATTCACGCCATAATCGTCGATGTCTGGCCCTCAGCATGGGTATTTGAATAGACGGTGGCTCCGGAGATCCATAGAGAGCAGGCTTGGTTGGACTGTTTTCTGCGCCATATTCTTCGATATACCTGCATTAAATATACTGGCCAGTTGTTCCACTGTGGCCCGTCTTTTGAATCGTACTAGTCGAGATATTCGTAGCTGCCCACGGTCGTCAGCGCTTTGTGGGCGTCCACTATTACCTTGATTCCTGCAGGTCTTGCCGGTTCTTTCCGTTCCTGCAAATAACAATTGCACAACTCTGTTAGGTCACGTCGTTCTCCCATTTTCACGCGAAACTGGATACCGTCCGTGGAGTTCGTGTCCTTTTAAATGCCATAATAATTTGCATTTGTTGCTACGCACGCCATCTGGCTGCTGGTTACGGTTCCTTCTTACGTCAATGGTGGTAATAATTCTTTGACTGGACTGTGTATCTTCATCGTTGCTGGGATAAAAGCATTGGTTAGCTTCCATCTAGCCGTGCTGAATATAGTTTCCGCATCAACTAATTTCCAGATGCATTTTTTCTAAGCTAGGTGCACGGCAGTAAATTTGCGTATGGGACTACAAATAAATAAGTTTAACAAAAATCCGGATACAAAACTTCTTTTTACATCTGTTTGGTACAGCAGTGAGCGAAATTCTACATGGCCATCTAGCTTTCGTGATGAAAATGTTTCCCTCTATGTAACTTTAATTAAAATGTTTTCGACCAAAATGAAGAACCAGTATTCAAGCATTGCCTATCTGATAATCCATATGCTCCCTGATTTTCCAAATGCCCTATTTTCCCACTAGAATCTTAACGACATATTGGCGTTTAGTGCTCTATTAGCGCTCGTAAAAGTCCTACTTGAAAGTTCTCTCTTCATCTAATTCCCGTAAAAGTGTTCGATATTTTCCATACTTTTCTAGTTTTTCTGATGCAAAATGTTTCCTCTAGATGGCATAAAATACATAATTTTTGTGGCGAAACTACTAACTGCGCACTTTAGAAATAAAAAATATCTTGAGATACGGTACCTTCATTTAGCATAAAGGTTTAAATTTTGAAATATTTTGCTTGCAGATTCACTTATTACACCCAAGACGTCGGTGCTATATTTCTTTAATATATTTATACCAGGCTTCAGCCTACCAGCGTCGGTGTTTCGGAGATATTCTTCCCAAGGCGTCTTGCCATAACAATCTATCCTTTGTCGAAATCAGATAAATTATTTGTTTTCCCGTGTTCAGATTAAAGGAAACACTGACAGAGAGCTCCGATACAGATAGAAAGCCTATATAATATGCTACGTCTATCACTAACGCTCTGACATCATTCAGTACGTGCAGCGCCATCTGCTCTTATCCGGTGGCCGAATTCGGAACTAAGCTCATTGCTATCTCACGATATGTAAAATCAAGGAGAAATACTGAAAAATAAAATAAAGTTAGTAAGACAAGCGACTTCATCTGTAGCAACACGCACTTGCACGAACGCTCTGAAGTCATTCTTTACTTGCAGATGGCCATCTGCTTATATCCGATGTCCGAATTCGGAACTAAGCTCATTGCTATCTCACGTTATGTAAAATCAAGGGGAAATACCGTAAAATAAAATAAAGGTAGTAATGAGATAAAAGATTGCCGTTCTATGCATGATTAAAATAACTAAAAGTTAAAAGAACTGATGTTCTTGTACACACCAAATGTGCTGAAAATGATCTAACTGACATATTAAAACAACATAAGATCTTTCGATCCTCTTGGGATCATCCGCAGATGTGCTCACGAATTGTTGATTCCGATTTTTAAATAACAGAAGGGCAGGTGTCTGGATTCAATCTGTGCATTCACTGCGCATGCCTAGGTTATTCACGGGCGGATGCGGGTCACCGAGTGGATGGTATGTCATCTGGTGTTAACGTATTCAAGGTGTTGTCATTCTGAGTATTATTTGATTCCTTTGGCAGGATATTTTTCCAAGGACTGGGGATATTCATTGGTAGAAAGTCGTCGCAACATTGATTACCCTTGATGAATATCATCAAACTCTCAGCAAAAAGCAACGAAATTTTGTTCCATGGTGTTGTAACGATGGAAGCTTCCTGCCAAGCTGGATAACAAAAACCTTTGTTGGTAAAGCGTGATAATGCAGTTTTATTGTTTCCAATCTTGGTGTCATATATACACTGACGGGAAAAAATCCCAACACCACGAAAAAATAGTTGTAGAGGAATGAAATGGCGGTAATACATTTGTATAGGTAACATATGTAATCGATTAAGGTTTCAAGATCACAGCTTATTGTAAGCGCGAGAAGAGCCATTTTAAATGTGAAATGCTGGTACATTAATAACCGGTGTAACTGCCAGAATGTTGAATATAAGCACGCAAACGTTCATGCATTGTGTCGTACAGGTGCTGGATGTCAGTTTATGGGATGGAGTTTCATGCCTGTTGCACTTGGTCGGTCAATACAGGGACGGTTGATGCTGGTTGGGGTGACGCTGGAGTTGTCGTCCAATGATGTCCCATACGTGATCGATTGGTGAAAGATCTGGTGATCTAGCAGGCCACGGCAACATGTCGACACTCTGTAGAGCATGTTGGGTTACAACAGCGGTATGCGGGCGAGCGTTATCCTGTTGGAAAACACCCCCTGGAATGCTGTTTATGAATGGCAGCACAACAGGTTGAATCACCAGACCGACGTACAACTGTGCTGTCAGGGTGCGTGGGATAACCATGCGAGTGCTCCTGCTGTCATAGGAAATTGCTCCCCAGACCATAACTCCAGATGTAGGTCCAGTGTGTCTCGGCCGCAGATAGGTTGGTTGCAGGCTCTCACCTTGCCTCCTTCTAACCAACACACGGCCATCACTGGCACCCAGGCAGAACCGGATTTCATCAGAAAACACAACAGATCTCCACTCCGTCCTCCAATGAGCTCTAGCTTGACACCACTGACGTCGCAAACGGCAGTGGTTTGGAGTAAGTGGAATGCACGCTACAGCGCGTCTGGTTCGGAGCTGTCCTTCAAGTAACCGATTTGTAACAGTTCGTTGTGTCATTGTGGTGGCAACTGCAGCTCGAATTGCTTCCGCAGACGCGGTACGATGCACCACGGCCATACGCCGTACACGGCGGTCTTCCCTCTCAGTAGTGCCACGTGGCCGACCGGAGTCCGGTCTTCTTGAGGCAGTACCTTCCCTTGACCACCGCTGCCAACAATCATGCACAGTGGCTACATTCTTACCAAGTCGTTCTGCAATATTGCGGAAAGAAAATCCACCTTCTTGTAGCCCTATTACACGACCTCGTTCAAACTCCGTGAGCTGTTGATAATGGCTTCTTCGTCTTCTTAAAGGCATTCTTGACTAACATCAACACACTACGTCGAATCTAAACGATAACTAACGCTCACAAACATTACAGCGCGTATTTACAGCAAACCTGCTTTGCATGTTCCGAGGGGCGCTACTAGCGCCACACGTATGCGCCGAGCGCGACATTTGCATAGACGTCATCTTTCAGGTGTACTCTCACCGCCTACCAACTGTCGTTTATCTAACACAAACCCTTCTTGGTGTTGGGATTTTTTTCCCGTCAGTGTATATTCTTTCACTCTAATATATAACGTCCTCTGTGTAGATCCTATACAAGTGGGAGGTGAGTCATCCGGCTCAATACTGTAAAGAGGTATGCTATATACTCCATGACGGGATCCCTGTTAGATTTGATCATGGTCGTTGCGAATAATGGAGTAGATATTTGATGTTCTGATACCAAAATCGATTTTATGACGGTGACACAAGTTTTTTATAGTGTGAGTAACGTGTGGGTCATAGCACATGGACCCAACAAATTTCTTAGTCCTAGTTTCTCTCTCGAGGGTAGACATTTTATAAACCGAATATTAGTTCTTTATAAACCGAATCCACCAAATGATCTTCATAGCCATGGTTTTGGGCCATCTCTTGTTTTTTCAGTTGGTTACTAGAGGAGTGTGTAATGGCTCGTTGTATTATGAATCGAATGGCTGCAAGTTTAGGACTTAGAGGGTGCATAGAGTTGTAAGGGATCATGCTAGTTACAGACACAGGCTTCCTGAAAACTGAGGTTTGAATAGTATGATTTGTACTGTTTCTAGTTAGTAAGATGTCCAAAAATGGCAAGACTCCTTCAGATTCCAGTTCCAACGTAAAATTCACTGATGGATTCAGTGAAGACATGAAATCCTTAAAGTTCAGTAATTTTTCTTCAGTACCCAACCAAAAAACCAAAATGTCATCGACATACCTCAAATATAGACCCAGATCTCCAGGTAAAGGGTTCAGTGCCAAGTGCTCTAGATGTTGCATAAATATCCCTGCCAAACGTGGTGATCAAGGGGAACCCACTGGGACCACTTCTCATTGCCTGTAAATGATGTTGTTGAAGCAGAAGTAAGATTTAGACATGTCTGTGCCTGAAATCATCGCAATCCTTGGTGCCCTAAGATGTATTCAAAATCGATCATATTTCTGTTTCAACAACATCATTTACAGGCAAAGAGAAAAGGTCCCAGTGGGGGATTCCCCTTTATCACCACGTTTAGCAGAGATATTTACGCAACATCTAGAGCACTTGGCACTGAACCCTTTAACTGAAGACATGGGTCTATATTTGAGGTATGTTGATGACATTTTGGTTTTTTGGTTGGGTACTGAAGAAAAATTACGGAGCTTTAAGGACATCATGTCTTCACTGAATCCATCAGTGAATTTTACGTTGGAGCTGGAATCTGAAGGAGTCTTACCATTTTTGGACATCTTACTAACCAGAAACAGTACAAATCACATTTTTCAAATCTCAGTTTTCAGGAAGCCTATGTCTGTCCCTAGCATCATCCCTTACAACTCTATGCACCCTCTAAGTCATACACTTGCAGCCATTCGATTCACGATACAACGAGCCATCACACACTCCTCCAGTAACCAAATGCAAAAACAAGAGACTGCAAAAATTAAAGAAATCGTCCGAAACCATGGCTATGAAGATCATTTGGTGGATTAGGTTTATAAAAGACTCAGAAACTCAACCGTGTCTACCCTCGAGAGAGAGAAACTAGGACTAAGAAATTTGTTGGATCCGTGTGCTACGATCCACACGTTACCCGCACTATGAAAAACTTGTGTCACCGTCATAAAATCGATTTTGGCCTCAGAACATCAAATATCATCTCCATTATTTGCAACGACCGCGATTAAATCAAACAGGGATCCAGTCATGGAGTATATAGTATACCTCTTTATAGTACTGAGCCAGATGACCCACCTCTCACTTACATAGGATCTACCCAGAGGACGTTAGATATTAGAGTCAAAGAACATATATATGACACCAAGACTGGAAATAATAAAACTGCATTATCACGCCTTATCAATAAAGGTTCTTATTATCCAGCTTGGCAGGAAGCTTCCATGGCTACAACACCATGGAACAAAACCTCGTTGCTTTTTGCTGAGAGTTTGATGATATCCATCAAGGGTAATCAATGTTCTAACTACTTTCTACCAATGAATATCCCCAATACTTGGAAAAATATCCTGCCAAAGGAATCAAATAATACTCAGAATGACAACACCTTGAATAGGTTAACACCAGATAACATAGCCACCCACTCGGTGACCCGGATCTTCCCGTGAATAACCTAGGCTTGCGCAGTGAACGCACAGATTGAATCCTGACACCTGCCCTTCTGTTATTTAAAGATCGGAATCAACAATTCGTGAACACATCTAAAGATGATCCCAACAGGGATCGAAAGATCTTATGTTGTTTTAATATGTCATTTAGATCATTTTCACCACATTTGGTGTGTACAGGAACATCAGTTCTTTTAACTTTTAGTTATTTTAATCGTGCGTAGGACGGCAATCTTTTATCTCATGACTAACTGAGCACGAACTTTCATCAATTTTCAAGTTACTAAGACAAGCGACTTCATCTGTAGCAACACGCACTTGCACGAACGCTCTGACCTCATTCTTCACTTGCAGCGCCATCTGCTTTTATACGGTGGCCGAAATCGGAACGAAGTTCACCTCTATCGCACGATACGTAAAATCAAGCAGAAATACCGGCAAATAAAATAAAGATAGTAAGACAAACGACTTCATCCGTCGCAACACGCATGTGCTCGAAGAAATGTCTGCGACGTTTGTTCTGTTACGCAGGTGTTATGTCGTGTTTTATTTCATTGACTTTGCATTGCACAGTAATTTCATAAATGGGAATAAAATATTAGAGTAATTTCATAAAAAGAAATAAAATTGCAGAGTAATTTCATAAAAACGAATAAAATTGCAGAGTAATTTCATAAGAAGGAATCAGCGTTATTATAAATATAAATACCCAGATCTAAATCGCTCTAATCTACAATAAAAACTGAAATTTTGGGATGTTAAAGTGAGCAAAATCGCATCTAAAGACATTTTCAGCTCTTACATGAAAGAGTATTTATTTATTATTTTTTTTTTATTGGAGGTTTAACGACCACCGTGAGCAACTCAATGGGCTATAAGCAGTCGCCCGTCCCTAATTTAGGGTCACTGGTTCCAGGGAAGGGAGAGAGCCAGTGCCGTAAGACAAAAACAACATAAACGCCTCACCGGGACTCGAACCCGGACCCCGTTCGGACGAATGATCAGAGGCCATCGCTTAGACCACTGCGCCACCGGGGCGGCAAAAAAAAGAGTATTTACTATATTTCCCTACAGAAATCCGGCGTCTATTCGATATATTTTCAATCCGCTTCAATTAAAAATTTCATCCCGTCCGAGGTCGGGCAACATCCCCTATATATGAATATTTATTTAAAACTTAGAAACAGCCGTCCTAGGACTGGCTGCAGGCTAGTTGTATATATCATTTGCGACCTTGGCACTTGACGCTGATTAGCTGCTCTCCCGCTAATTTGGAGAACGCTGAGGTGGTTTCAGTGTTTTGGCTGATCGGTGTAAATTGATCGTTGCATATACAAGTTAGCTAACATAACGACGAAAATCTTTCTATAATGTAATGATTTCTTAAATATAAATGGTGACATGGAGTGCATAATAGATCATTGAATTAAATCAGTAGATTACATATGTTTTCATCTGAAAAGGCTTTGTTTGAATATACGGAAATGCTATTTCAACTGTAAAGTCTCTTTTCGTTTATTTCGGGTTTAACAACAACAATGAGAAACGCTATGGGATATAAACGCCATCCGCTCTTAATTTGGGGCCAGTGGTTACCGGAAGAGAGATAGCCACTGCCGTATGATAAGTACACCACCCATGCGTCATACGAAACTCGAACAGGTACCCATTTTGGACGAATGATCAAAACACAGAACTCTGACCATAGCGCCACAGCGGCGGCCAACACACACACACAAAAAAAATAATAATAATCTTCCTGATCTTATTATGTCTGAGGCAATACGACTATATTAATAAAGACAAGTAGTGCTTCTGAACTGTTCGCCATCTTTTTAATGTGCGCAATTGTTTAAAAGCTACTTACGGAGAAATCAGGGTTCTGGTAACTGAACAAACACTATAAAATGTATTTATGCGTTTTCGCCTAAAACCATAAATTTTTCATGGCACTGAGTTATTACAGGGGAACCTTCTCAGGTTATACTTTTGCAAATGCAAATATAAATGCATAAGTATGTGTTGATATCTGTGTAAAGACATGCATCAAGTGGTCTTATCATCTTGAAGATGAGAGAAGAGAATCATCAAATTCTTCATGTTGGTAGTTTTACTACCATGAAAATTAACACCCGAAAAGATAGAATTGACTTTTTGTTTCATAAAGAAAGTGTTTGTTGTTAGGAAATCTATTTTTATCTTTACGAAGGCATGTTATTTTCTTATCGTGAAATTAATTGGCGATTAAAATTTCTAAATGGAATTAAAGAAACAAAATAATGTGTCACTTTGTTTTGCTGTCGTCGGATAACTGGAATCAGTCAGCCGTTTACTTATCTGAAAATGTTTTGTCCACTTCCTTTAAAATCTTACAAATTATAACAAGAAAGATGACACCGAATTTTCGGGTGTAATAAGCACGTCTTTTGAATCCGTTCTGACGCAAATTAAATTTATCAAAGCTATTCAAAGTCAATAGAACCGGTATGGAAAACAATAGATCTGACGAAAGAAAGAAGATTCTCAGTCGGGTTTTTAATCCCTCAGATATTGCTGTAAACGGAATCGTGAGCTTAGGAACTCTTAGAAACAGAGATATCGAGAAATTAAGATGTGACTTTACGTCCCCTGGTGGGAAAACCATGCATTATTTTGGGAAGAAAGTATTCTCAAAAGGTTTATCCATATAAGCGGTATCGGTCCAAGAAAGAAAAATTAGCCGAGTTTTCAGGAGCCCAGATTTTGCAACAAGAACTTCAGAAGCAGAAATTAACACTTATGACGCCTGGGGGCTAAACCATTCTTTACCAAACATTAGAAATTATGTGAAAAATATTTTCCATCAGGTCTTATATGCGATACAGGAAGAATTTTTCAAATCAGAGCTTTAGGAGCAAAAATAACGCAGAAAACGCAATTTACCTTTGTGACCCATAGCGGAAAGTGTATGATTTACTTGAAAATTTTAAATTTATAGGAAAAATATTTCGCATCGGAAACACTATCCAACAAAGGAGGAATTTTTCAAATCGTACTCTTAGAAGTAGAGATATTGACAAAAATAAGATATACATCTACGCCCCCTGGCGTAGAAACCATGCATTATTTAAAGAAGAAAATTTTCTTAAAAGCTTAGTCGACATGAGTTGTATCGGTCAACAAACGACTTTTTTTTCAATCGAGAATTTAGAAGCTCATATTTTGCTGCAAATACAACAGAAGTGGAAATTAAGACTTACGCCACCTGGTGACCAAACCATTTCTTACAAAAATTAGAAATTGTGTGCAAACGATTTCCCATCAGGAGCTGTATGCGGTGCAGAAAGAATTTTTCAAATCAGAGATTTAGAAGCAGAGATATAGGGGGAAACGCAATTAACGTTTACGCCCCCTAACGGAAAGTCTATGAATTACTTGATAATTTTGAAAATATATGAATCACATGTCCCACTAGAAACCCTATTCAACAAAGAAGGAATTTTTCAAATCGGACTCCTAGAAGTAGAGATATTGACAAAAATAAGATATACATCTACGTCTCCTCGCGTAGAAACCATGCACTATTTTAAGAAGAAAATGTTTCTAAAAGATTTGTCGACATGACTAGTATCGGCCAACAAACGACGTTTTTTTCAATCGAGAATTTAGACGCTAATATTTTGCTGCAAATACAACAGAAGCGGAAATTAAGATTTACGCCCCCTGGTGGCCAAACTATTTTTTTTACAAAAATTAGAAATTATGTGCAAACGATTTCCCATCAGGAGCTGTATCCGGTGCAGAAAGATTTTTAAAATCGGAGATTTAAAAGCAGAGATATAGGGGAAACGCAATTTACCGCTACGCCCCCTAGCGGAAAGTCTATGAACTACTTGAAAATTTTAAAATTATATGAACAACATGTCACACGGCAAACACCATCTAACAAAAAAGAAATTTTTCAAATCGGATTCCTAGAAGTAGAGATAGTGACAAAAATAGGATGTACATCTACGCCCCTGGCGGAGAAACTGTGCAATATTTTAAGAAGAAAATATTCCGAAAAGGTTTATCGATGTGAGTGGCATTAGTCCACGAAAGAATTTTTCAATCGATATTTTAGAAGCTCCGATTTTATGGCAAATACATCAGAAGCAAAAATGATCACTTACGACCCCTTGTGGCCAAAGTATTCTTTACCAAACATTTGAAATTATATGGAAAAGATTTTCCATCAGGAGATGTATCCGCTGAAAAAAAAAATATTTCGAATCGGAGTTTTAGAAGAAGAGTTATCGGAAAAAATGTAATTTACTTTTACGCCCCCTAGCGGAAATTCTATGCATAATTTGAAAAAGTAACTATATCTAAAATACTTTTGGACATATATGAAATCGAAAGATAACAAAAAATTTCAATGGGATGGACGTACAAACCGATAACACAAGCACGATCGTTTTTTTTAAAAAGATGTGCTAAAAACAGGAAGGGTAAAATGAATCTTGTATATATGAGATAGGAAGGCATGTGATCAAACTTTAAAAAGCCATTTTGTTTTCGCTTCTGAAAGCATTGTTGTGCATATCCAACGGGAGTAAACGCAAGCTTTTCCTGCATTTTAGTTTTTCTTTTCTTAGAATAAGTAAATGAAACAAACCTAGGTATACTGACTGTTTGAAACATTTATCGGCCCTTAATGTTAATATGAGACGTAATTAGCAAAAAACAAATGATTCCCATGATTCTCCTGTTGAGTTCATTGCACTTGTGAATTATGATTGCATTGCTTTAGGGAATGATTCTCCTTTTGAGTGCATCGCACTTGTATTAGTTAAATTATGCAAATATATATATGTTCCTCGACTGTAATCATTATATATATATATACACTGGCGGAAAGTGAAAAAAGAACACCAAGAAGGAATTGGCGGACGATCATGAAATTTACATATGTTAATGGGGTCGAGTTTACCTAGGTGTGATGTTAATTTCGGGACCAACCAGCGAGCGCTTACACCACAGCACGGCATAATATGCAAATTATCGTCGGTGGTATTTTAGGAGTACGGCGAAGTGAATGTTATCATTCGTCGGCGTACGGACACGTGCGAAGATCCTGAAGAAGCTGCAATGAATGGACATGGAAGACGTGTACGATTTCAGCAGTTATCGGACTTTGAGCGAAGTTGTCTAGTCGGACTCCGCGAGGCCGGGTGGTCGTATCGTCGTATTGCGGAGCGAATTGGACGGGAAGTATCGGTGGTGGTACGATGGTGGCGTAGATGGTCGGAGGAACATTCCCACACGAGAAGACGTGGAACCGGGAGTCACGGACGGACTGATGAGCGGACCGATCGACGCATAAGAAGAGCGGCGTTGTCAAGCAGAACATCCACTGCGACGCAAATCCGAGCTGCCGTTGCACCTGAGGTGACTGTGCGAACAATCCGCAACCGTCTACTGGATGCAGGACTACGTGCACGTGTGCCTCTGGCATGTGTACCTCTGACTCCAGCCCACCGTCAGGAACGGCTGCAGTGGTGTAGCCAACGTCTGCACCGGACACGCAATGGTGATCTGTCGTGTTCAGCAATGAAAGCAGATTCTGCTTGGGAGCCTCCGATGGCCGCATGCGTGTTCGCAGACGCACAGGGGAGCGTCTCCACCTTTCCTGCATCCGCCAGTGACACACAGGGCCTACACCTGGTCTCCTGGTGTGGGGAGCGATCAGCTATCACTCCTGTACACAACTAGTGTTTGTTCCGGGTACGCTAAAAAGCACTTCCTACATCAACATCATCATTCAGCCCGTTGTTGTGTCATTTGTAAGGTCGGTCCATCGTGGTGTTTTCCAGCAAGATAACGCACGCCCAACCACGGCACGTGCAACGCAACATGCACTTCAGGGTATGAGACAACTTCCATGGCCTGCACGTTCACCGGATTTTTCCCCCGCTGAGCACGTGTGGGATTTTATGGGACAACAACTAATCCGGTCTCCACTGCCAGCCACGACCATCCCCGATTTACGTGTCTAGGTTGAGGATGCTTGGAACTCAATACCCCAAACTTACATCCAACATCTGTACGACAGACTCCATGCCAGAATTGCACAGTGTGACGCAGTTCATGGCGGTTCAACCTCGTACTAACTATGTTACATGGAAATGTTATTTTTCAGTTTATCAGCAAATACAGCTGTATTTTGCCATAATGTTTTGATCACGTTATCCTCTGTATTCCGTTATTATGCTGTATAAATTTCCTTGGTATCAGACGTCTCCTTCTTGGTGTTCTTTTTTCACTTTCCGCCAGTGTATGTATATATATACATAACCCTCTGATGCGCAAAGCAGCAGTCCGTGGGGAAAGGCAATATAGACAAATAATGATTGAAGCAGACCAAGGAAACCCACAAACACCCAAACGAAGCACATAATACATACCACCAAAGGAACATACAATTTCCACATACTCGCAAAAAGCCCTGGACTCAAAAACAGATGAGTACTCGAACTCATTACGCGAATAACGTGCCGAATGGAGCCCAAAATACAAGCAAGAAACAAATACAGAACAGCACCATAGCTGCCTCAATTTAAAAGGTGAAACACAAAACAAAGAAAGGACCAAGAAATTACTCGAAGCAAATTAAAACGGTCGTCATCAGGGAGGCACCTGTTTTTTGTAAGTGGCTTTTCTGAAACCAAGAAAGGGACGGACAATATATAAAATGTCCCCCTGGTCGTGCTCCCAAAGCCACAAAACCAAAAGAAAAGAAATAAAATACAAACAAGACAATAAACCAAAAAGAACAAGTACAATCATGATTAGTCCTGCCTGGCCAAAGAAGGCCGGAAACGAAAGTAACCAAAGAAAGCCAGAACGAACTCAAAAAGTAACGTAAAACCACAAAGATGTTTACAGCACCAAACACCAAGAACCACTGATAAAGAATCAAGAATGCCGAAGCTGCACAAGGGCAAAGGTTAAGCTGATAAGGAAGAGATGATATACGGTTTAACCAAAACAACCTGTTTGGCAAATGGAGGAATGTAGTTTACTTTTTATAGGCTAGGTGTAAGCTAGTGTGAAGAAAGCAAAGGGTTATGGGGTCCTCTCCACCGAAAGAGAGGACCGGCATGTTGTACGGCGGGCATTGACGGCTCGCACCGCCACATCACGAACGTTAGCGCAGGAATTAGGGTGTATTGTGCAACAACCTGTGTCAGCACGTACCGTTCGACGTCGTCTGCAGGAGCGGATACTTGTCTCACGGCGCCCGTTGCTCCGATTACCATTGACGTTACACGACCGGCGAGTGCGGCAGCAGTGGGTCGTTGAACGCCGCACTTGGACTACGGAATGGCACGACATTGTCTTCTTCGACGAATCTTGCTTCTGCATGTAACACCACGATGGTCGGATTCGCATGTGGTGTCACCGTGGCGAGATACTGTATGACGCCTGTATAATGCATCGCCACACCGGTCCGTCGCCTGGCGATATGGTTTTGTTGCGCAATTGGATATGACACCAGCACCACTCTGGTACGCATCGCCGGTACACTAAACAGCCACCGCACCATCTCCGACGTTTTGAAATCTGTAGTCCTCCCTTACCTGCAGGACTTGCCAGCGACCACGTTTCAACAGGACAACGCGCGCCCGCACGTGGCAGGCATCGTGCAAAAATTCTCCACGGCCCACTAGGTGTCTCTGCTGCCGTGCCCGCCGCTCCCTGGTCACCCGATATGTCACCCATCGAACACGTCTGGTCGCTGATCGGCAACCGAGAGACCTGGCAAGCGCCACCCGCGGCTACGCCTGATGAACTGTGGCAACGTGTGGAAGCAGCCTGGACCGACATACCCCAAGCCCACATCCAAAGCCTCTTTCGTTCGATGCCGCGGCTTGTAGCTGCTGTTATTGCCAGCCATGGGGGCCACACGAACTATTGAAGTTTGCGTGTTCCGCAAGTCGCACGGGCCTGTAAGCTCAATCGTTTCATCTTTGTATCTGTTCTTATCAGTCCAGTAAATCTGGCTTCTGCTATCTCGTGTCCTTCTTGGTGTTGCATTTTGGGTATCCAGCAGTGTACATACATTAAATAAATACTATGCACAGTATTCACTTGAAAATTTTGCCAAACACTTCAAAATTTGTGCGACCTACCCCTTTCATACTTCGATTTCCTAAGAGCTCACCCACCCAGTCCTGAGCTCCTGGCATCACCACTACTCATGGTGGTAGTTAAAGCTCAAAACAAAACAAAAAAAATTTGGCTCTCCTTTGAAAAATCCTGATTTGGAATCAATTTGTTCTACCAAATATATTTCCACAGTAGTTGGAGAATGCCGGCTTAATTTTTTATTAGAATTCCTTTAATCAAGGTCCTAAATGTACCATATAGGATACATTAATTATTGGCAAAGGTTAGCTTGTACACCGAACCAATCTTTTTAAAAACTGTCAGCTCCATTTTGGATGCATAAGTTGTGTTAAGAGGTTTTCCACAAATGTGATGTCATTTCTTCATCTTATAGGACAATCATATCTGTGGGGTACTTAATAAAAGACTGTATAGAATAACTTTCAATTATGTATATGTGCAGTTTCTAGGAAACTCCTTCATTTTATGAAGGCTTTCAAAATCCAGTGGTTCGCAAGTAAGGAGGAATATATTCCACTGTCTCACAGAATATCTATTTTCCTGAAAAACATAT
The DNA here is from genome assembly GCA_039090855.1 of Macrothele yani. Taxonomy (NCBI): domain Eukaryota; kingdom Metazoa; phylum Arthropoda; class Arachnida; order Araneae; family Macrothelidae; genus Macrothele; species Macrothele yani. The sequence continues at coordinate 82,364,142 of CM077004.1, read as the reverse complement.
AATGTTTTCTATTTCTTGTGCTTCAAAAAAAACGGCTATGAAGTAGCGGGCTCGTAAGCGCATAAGAACGTTTGACGTTTGATTTTATGACGGTAGATTGTCTTTTCCATCGAATGACAGCGTTAAGTCTGAAGATAAAATTTTATGTTTTCTCAAAACATACAGAGGAAGAAGGACTTATGTAAAGAGATCGAAGAAAAATCGATTTCTACGTGTGAGTACTAAACGAAGAAACAAGGTTCTGAATATATAATGAGCTTTACCATGAAAAACGTTTCCTCTTGTTTTCTCAACTCAGATAATGCCGCTACATGAAGCTGATGCTGTTTGATTGTCATGTGGAAATTCACAAAAGACATCAAGGATCAGCAGTCTATGTATTACGAAGAATCTTTATGCGTTGAGGATATTTTCACATCCCACGCTTTTCAAACCAATCTCGTTTCCTGCAAAGTTTTCATTAAAAAAAGATATAGCTGCACTGCTGACGTTACTGTTTGCTAAAGAATCAACCGTAAGAAAGGAAAATAGCTATTATGATTTAACCTTCCTGGGTTTAAAAGCGGACTAAGAATTTATGAAGTATAAGCGTGCCTTTTGAAAGCTGATTTTAAGTGCTATTTATGAAACTGTAATGGAAAAAATATACTTTTATGGTAAGTGCAACATTAAAATCCCATTACGTCGCCACTCTTTCACTTGTTGTGATAATGGAAAACAAGAAAAGTCAGTGGAAGTGTTTTCTTAGATACTGCTTGCTTTTTCATGATTTGTCTTTAGGGATTCTTAAGGAAAACAAGTCTGAGTTTTAAGGAAAACAACTCTTCTGTGAGCTCTATAAGAGGAAAGCCCTCTGGAGAAATAAAGAAAATGCGCGGAAATACCGGTTTTAGCTATTGCTACCTTTCGTTCATTAACCTGTCTGTCTCTAGACAAACAAATTCTACTTCTAAAATCCGCGCGGAATTGTAAAAAGTTATTTATATTGTATATATTTCATATATATAAAGGCCGTTATATAAAAACTGAGAGTATTTTGTTTGAGTTGGCAACAGTGCAAAGGGGGAAATAACCACTCAGACGACTAACTAAATTAAGGACGTATCTGTGGCATCGGTCATTAGCCGCGGCAGACTATTCTGGTTATGTTATTGCGCCGTTGCTTAAGATGCGCCTGCATTTCGCCATACAACTATCGAGGTGAGTGATTCAGAGTTAAGAAGTGAAATGCGTTGTGCAACAAAATTTTGCTATCGTTTGGATAAAACGGCTCTAGAAACAGATGATTTAACAACAAAAAAAGCTTACGCAGACAAATGCTTGTGTGAGTCAACGTTTTTTAGATGGCACTAGGATTTCAAAAAAGGGCGTTTGTCGGCAGAACTAGCTCCTAGGCCTGGTCGACCTCAAAGTGGTGTTACGGAGCGTATTGGGAAATCCTGCAAGAAGATCGACAAATAACGCGTGAAGACATCCCAAGTAAAAATTAATGTCGGTCCGATATCGGCTCCATGTCGGTAGCCGATATAACGGATATCGGCTAAATATCAGGGAGGGTAACTTTTTGCAATATCGGTCCAATATCTGTAGCCGATATCGGTTAGATGACAGTTATATCTCATCAGCATTCTGAATTAACATTGCGTTCTGGGAAGTTGTTTCACCATGAAAAACAGGATTATTAGCTGCAATAAAAACGGGAAAAGTCTGTTGGGAGTTTTCATTAATTTTAAGCATTTTACAAGGAACTCCGTTATCGTTCAAAATTTTATGCCGATTATCAGATGCTCCACTATAAAAAACCGTAAGCATGTCAGCTGCGACACGTTTTTGCACAAAACGAAATTTGGTAGATTTACTTTTATACATACCAGATACAATACAATTATTTATTGCACACATTTAAAATTTACAGTTATGAAATCAAAAAAACAAAAAAACAAAAACAAAAAAAATTGCGAAGGAATTAGGCACCGAAGCGAAGTACAATCAATAAAGAGTAATCAACGGTAAAGCCCGTGTGTGATTTGCACAGACCACGATGTGCTGGTATCTAAAGGTTACGGTTATTGTTTACAAAACGGGATTAGAATTCATTGGCTAAAACTTCTGCGTCAAGTGACAAGAACTCTCTGCTTACGTTCTTGGCTTATTTATTTATTTATTTATTTATTTTTTGTTGGCGGTTTAATGAACACCGTGAGCAACTGAATGGGCTATAAGCAGTCACCCGTCCCTAATTTAAAGACACTGGATCCAGGGAAGCAAGAAAGCCAGTGCCGTAAGACAAGCACAACATCCCCGCCCTCGTGGCGCAGTGGTCTAAGCGATGCCATCTGATCATTCGCCCGAGAGGGGTCCGGATTTAAATCTTGGTGAGGCATGGATGTTGTGTTTGTATTACGCCGCTAGGTCTCTCCCTTCCCTGGAACCAGTGGCCCTAAATTAGGGACGGGCGACTGCTTATAGCCCATTGAGTTGCTCACGGTGGTCTTTAAACCTCCAATAAAAAAAAACAAAAAAAACCCCCGCAATATCGAACCCGGACCCATCTCGTGCGAATGGTCATAAGCCAGCGCCTTAAACCACTGTGCCACCGGGGCGGCCGTTCTTGGCTTAGTTCGACATTGCACTGATACAAGAAGCATAATGGTATTTTGTTATTTCTACTCGACTATACAGTATATACAATGCTGGTCACCCAAAATGCAACACCAAGAAAGATACGAGATAGCAAAGCTAGATTTACTGGACACATAACAACAGATACAAAGATGAAACGATTGAGCCTACAGGCCTGTGCGACTTGCGCAACACGCAGACATCAATAGTTCGTGTGGCCTCCATGGCAGGCAACAACGGCCGCTACACGCAGCGGCATCGAACGAAAGAGGCTTTGGATGTGGTCTTAGGTATGTCGGTTCAGGCTGCTTCCACATGTTGCCACAGTTCATCCGGCGTAGATGCGGGTGGGGCTTGCCGGGCCACTCGGTTGCCGATCAGCGACCAGACGTGTTCGATGGCGACATATCGGGAGAACAGGCGGGCCACGGCAGCAGGGACACCTGGTTTGCCGTGAAGAATTGTTGCACGATGCTTGCCACGTGCGGGCGTGCATTGTCCTGTTGAAACGTGGCCACTGACAAGTCCTGCAGGTAAGGGAGGACTACAGGCTCCAAAACGTCGGAGATGTAGCGGTGGCTGTTGAGTGTACCGGCGATGCGTACCAGAGGGGTGCGGGTGTCGTATCCTATTGCGCCCCAAACCATAACGCCAGGCGACAGACCGGTATGGCGATGCATAATGCAGGCGTCATACAGTCTCTCGCCGCGGTGCCGCCACGCGCGAATCCGACCATCGTGGTGTTACATGCAGAAGCGGGATTCGTCGAAGAAGACAATGTTGTGCCATACCGTAGTTCAGGTGCGTCGTTCAACGGATCACTGCCGCCGCACTTGCCGGTGGTGTAACGTCAATGGTAATCAGAGTGATGGGCCCCGTGCTACAAGTCCGCGCTCCTGCAGACGACGTTGAACGGTACGTGCCGTCACAGGTTGTTGCGCAACACACCCTGATTCTTGCGCTAACGTTCGTGATGTGGCGGTGCGAGCCGTCAATGCGCGCCGCACAACATGCCGGTCCTACCGTTTGGTGGTGTGCCGCGGCTGCGGCAATCGCTCACGTCGGTCCGTCCGTCTGTCCGTCCTGCACCCACTAAAACTATACTGGCCTCACTGTGGCTGGATGTCGTCCTACACAGGCGCCGACGTCTCGGTACGATAAACCGCTGTCGCGTTAAGCCACTATTCGTCCTCTGCCGAACTCCGAAACGTGCTGGAATGATTGCCGTATTCTGCGACGAGGCATCAGGAAGCTTCCCACGCACGCATCTGACATCACAACACACCTCCACTATTTACACCCCGCCTTCTGTGCACCCTTTTCATACTGCTTCTCGGTGGTGTACCGGGCGCACATAGTTTGCATATGCCCTGCAATGCTAATGGTTGCATGTGCTCTCGCGGGCGACGCATGCTGCGAATTTCAGGCCAATCGGATGCTTCCTTCTTGGTGTTGCATTTTGGGTCGCCAGCAGTGTATAATACTATTTTTAATTTACATGATATAGAAACTGGTAGCGGTGTACTTTAGATTATTTAATTTTCCTATCTGCATAAAAGGTGAAGAACGGAAAGATGGGCATTGCCGACATCATGATTTCGGCAATGCCAATATCGGGCGAACAACAGCAAGACGATATCGTATATATCGGCAATGCCAATATCGGGCCGATAACCGCTGAAGAACGGCAAGGCAAAGCCGGATATGTCGACAATGCCGATATCGGCTGAAGAATGGAAAGACAATGTCGGATATGTCGACAATGCCGATATAGGCTCAATGTCGACTGATATTAACGACATTCGTCCGACATAACCGATATCGGCCCGATATCTCGCCGATATTCACTGCTACTTGGGATAGCGGCATCAACTAATATTTAAAAAACGTCGGCATTCAGTATTCTGCGCGACCCATTACTACTTTATCGCTTGTGTTCCAGATAGGTACCTCATCACCTGACGAGAGAACAATTGTTAGCCAGAGTTCAAGTGTGTCATGAATGGAAACAGATGATTTCAGAGAGTCCAAACTTTCTAAACACAGTAATAACTGTCGATGAAACATGCGTAAACTATTTCTACCCCCTCACGAAGAGCGCAACGAGTATCTGGAAATACACAGGCTCACCTCTTCCGAAAACAGTCTGCTAAACCAAATCAGCTGGGAAGGTTATGATTATAATGTTCTTTGATCATAAAGGTGTAGTCTACCAGCATGCAGTTCCTCCATAAATTACTGTAAATTCTGAGTATTACATTCCAGTCTTGAAGCGTCTGCGACGAAACATAGTTTAAGCTACCGGAACTGGTGGGGTATGTGGACACTACACCAGAATAACGCCCGCCCGCATGTAACAACTTGTGTTCAGAATTTCTTACGAAATGCAGTATTAAAATCATGCCACACTCTGTCTACAGTCCTGCGCTCGCACCGCACGATTTCTGGTTGTTTCCAACAATGCAGAAGTTCCGTTGCGCAACATTCAACACAGATGCTGCCGTTATTCAAGCTGTACAAGGGTCACTAAAGCAGCTTCCACAAAGTGCCTTCGCCACATGCTTTGAAAAGTGGATATCATTTGCTGTAGCTATTGAAGCACGATCCCAAGTAGCAGTAAATATCGGCTAGATATCGGGCCCATATTGGTTATGTCGGCCGAATGTCGTTTATATCAGTCGACATTGAGCCATTGTCGGCATTGTCGACATATCCGACATTGTCTTGCCGTTCTTCAGCCGATATATACGTTATAGTCTTGCCGTTCTTCAGCCGATATCGGCATTGTCAATAAATACGATATCATCTTACCGTTCTTCAACAGATATATACGATAACGTCTTGCTGTTGTTCGCCCGATAATGGCATTACTGTTTCCGTTCTTTACCTTTTACGCAGATAGGTAAATTAAATAATCTAAAGTACACCGCTACCAGTTTTTATATCATGTAAAATAAAAATAGTATTATATATACTGTATTGCCGAGTAGAAATAACAAAACACTATCATGTTTCTCGTATCAGTGCAATGCCGAACTAAGCCAAGAACGGCCGCCCCGATGGCTCTGTGGTCTAAGGCGCTGGCGTATGACCATTAGCCCGAGATGGGTCCGGCAGTCGCCCGTCTCTAATCTAGAGTCACTGGTTCCAGGAAGGGAGAGAGCCAGCGCCGTAAGACAAACACAACATCCATGCCAAACAGGATTCGAACCCGGGCCCCTCTCGGATGAATGATCAGAGGCCATCGCTTAGACCACTGTGCCACCGGGTCGGCGGATGTTGTGTTTGTCTTACGGACCTGGCTCTCTTCCTTTCCTGGAAACTGTGTCTTTAAATTAGGGACGGGTGACTGCTTATAGCCCATTGAGTTGCTCACGGTGATCGTTAAACCTCCAAACCCCTCCCCCCCCCAAAGCCAAGAACGTAAGCAGAGAGTTCTTGTCACCTGACGCTGAACCTTTGGATACCAGCACATCGTGGTTGGGCGCCCCGGTCGCGCAGTGGTCTAAGCGGTGGCCTCTGATCATTCGTCCGAACGGGGACCGGGTTCGAATCCCGGTGAGGCATGGATGTTGTGTTTGTCTTACGGCACTGGCTCTCTTCCTTTCCTGGAAACTGTATTTTTAAGTTAGGAACGGGTGACTGCTTATAGCCCATTGAGTTGCTCACGGTGATCGTTAAACCTTCCACCCCCCCCAAAGCCAAGAACGTAAGCAGAGAGTTCTTGTCACCTGACGCTGAACCTTTGGATACCAGCACATCGTGGTTGGGCGCCCCGGTGGCTTCTGATCATTCATCCGAATGGGGTCCGGGTTCGAATCTCGGTGAGGCATGGATGTTGTGTTTGTCTTACGGCACTGGCTCTCTCCCTTCCCTGGAACCAGTGACCCTAAATTAGGGACGGGCGACTGCTTGTAGCCCATTGAGTTGCTAACGGTGGTCGTTAAACCTCCAATCCGATCCATCGTGGTTGGTGCAAATCACACACGAACTTTATTGTTGATTACTGTTTACTGACTGTACTTCGCTTCGGTGCCTAATTCCTTTGCAACAATTTTTTTATATCAGCTGGTATGTATAAAAGTAAACCTACCAAATCTCGTTTTGTGCAAAAACGTGTCGCATCTGACATGCTTACGGTTTTCTGTAGTGGAGCATCTGATAATCGCCATAATATTTTGAACGATAACGGAGTTCCTTGTAAAATGCCTAAAGTTAATGAAAACTCCCAATAGTCTTTTCTCGTTTTTATTGCAGCTAATAATCCTGTTTTTCATGGTGAAACAACTTCACAGAACGCAGTGTTAATTGAGGAAGCTGAAGTGCACAAAGATAAGGCTGAACATTCGGGCGAGTTTCTTAATGAACTTTCTGCATGGGCTATCAGAAATAATATTACTCATAAAGCACTAAATGAGCTGATAAAATTATTGAAACCCATGAAACCTGATCTTCCTGAGCCGAGATTGGACCAATATTCTAAGGTAGCACTGTGTTACTCAGAGCTAAAGATATAATATTTGCGGTAGGTATAAAAAGAGTGGAATTCAATCTGTACTCATTACATTCAATGTAAGGGTACTTTGACCAAAAAAAATAAAACGTGCTTTGCAATGCAAATATACACCGAACTGCCAGAAAAACTGGTACAGACGAGCTTATGCAAAATACATTGCAACGTCACCTATGCGAGTACTCGGTTGCGTCCGCCAGTGCCTATATAAAGCGATAGACATCCTTGCCAGCTGTCAGAGCTGTTTGCGGTATGAGAATGACAAGTAATAACAATATAAGCTATTTTTAACGCGGTGTCATAGTTGGCGCCCGTAGGATGGGCCATAGTATTTTGGAGGTAGAAACGAAGTTCGGATTTTAACGGACGACCATTGCAAGAGTGTACCGTGACTACAAGAATTACGGCAAAACCTCCAACCTACGATACCAGTGTGGCCGTAAAAAGACATTGGGTGAACGTCACCATCGTCGGCTGTCAAGAATCGTTTCACGCGATAGGCGTGCAGTACTCTCGCAGGTATAATCGGAATTCAATGCTGGAGCCTCAACAAGCATCAGCGTCCGGACTGTGAAAAGTGCCCTGCACGATATAGGCTTTGGGAGCCGACGCCTAACTTGAGTCCCCTTGATGGGTGCACGACACAGAGCTATGCGCCTCGCTTAGGCACAGAAACACCGCCACTGGACACTTGATGATTGGAAATAAGTAGCCTGACACTTGATGACTGGAAACAAGTAGCTTCCAACTGTATCGGGCAGATGGAAGGATTCGTGTGTGGCGCAAACCCCATGAAGCCATGGATGCCGCCCGTCAACAAGAAACTGTACCGGCTCGTGGGGGCTCTGTAATGGCATAGGGTGTGTTTAGCTGGACTTCACTAGGACTCCTGGTATGTCTACAAACGTCTGTGACCGGCCAACGCTGTGTGCGCATCCTTTCTGACGAGGTACACCCGTTCATGTCCTGCATTCAAACTGATGGGTTGGGTTTGTTCCAAACGCACAATGCACCTCCACACAAGTGTCGGGACGCCACATTATGGTTAGAGGAGCATTCATCTGAGTTTGGGGTGTTGCCATTTTCACCCAAGTGCTCAGATCTGAACGTGATAGAACACATTTGGGATGCCATGCAACGCGCTGTCGAACACAGAAATCCGAGACCTCAGAATACATCCGAATTGTGGAACGCTCTGCAGGAAGTATGGTGTGCATTGCCTACAGCATATTTCCAGAAGCTAGCGGAGTCTATGTCCCGTCGTATTTCTGCAGTCCTGCGCTCCCGTGGGGGACCTACCAAGTATTAGACTGGTGTACCAGTTTTTCTGGCACTTCAGTGTACATTCAAGAAAAAAAATCAAAATTACAGTACGAGTTTATTTTCTAATGTAATAAATTAAAAAAAACAGAATTTAAAAAACACTTGGAAACAGAACAATGCTCACACTTTAACATAATGTTTCTTGATTAGATTCACTGTACTATGCCATTCTACCAGTGGTTCTGACCTAATATAGTTCTGACATATATTAGGTGAGTTCATTGAAACGATATTGCAAATGGTTATCCTCCCAAGTGTTCATATGATACTGGCTAAGTATCGGTTGTATTAAATCCGACAAACAGCGAATATTGGTAAGATGACAGTTATATCTATAGACATAACTGTCATCTAACCGATATCGGCTAAATATCAGGGAGGATAACCTTTTGCAATATCGGTCCGATATCGGCCACAGATATTGGACCAATATCGGCTACAGATATTGGACCAATATCGTTTACAAATATTGGACCAATATCGTTTACAAATATTGGACCGATATTGGCTACAGATATTGGACCGATATCGGCTAAAAATATTGGACCCATATCGGCTACAGATATCTGACCGATATTGCAAAAAGTTATCCTCCCTGATATTAAGCCGATATCGGTTCTATCGGCTACCGACATGGAGCCGATATCGGACCGACATTAATTGCTATTTGGGATACTATAATTTTTGAAAAGTGGTCTGAACGATGGGGCCGTTTCATATCATCCCAGAGAAGATACTTTGAGAAAGAATAATATATATTTTGCTGTACCTATATTTCTTCAGTGTGTGTGATATTACTATCTTTTTATGGAACGGCTGTTGTATATGCAGTTTTGCCTTTGTAGTGCAATCTGCAGTTGCATGTCGGTTTTCAAAAAAAAATTAGATCTGTTTTACGAAACTATGCTCCAAATTTTCGATATATATTTCAGAGCATACCGATGGGCAGTTTTGTTGGTGGATGGTGTAAGCGACCTTTTGCATTTTCCTCGATATCTTTCCTTCTGAAAGTCTGACTAGAACTGTTTTTTCACTGAGACCCACGAAAGCATATGCCTAGATTTCCGGTTATGATCTAGCTCTTGAAACCCTGATGGCGCAGGTTTCTGATCATTCGTCCGAAATGTTTGAATCCCCGCGAGGCACGGATGTTGTTATTGCCTTACGGAACTGGCTCTCTCCGTTTCCTTGAACCAGTGGCCCTACGTTGATGACGGGCAACTGCTTATAACCCATTGAGTTGCTCACGGTGGTCGTTAAACCCTCAAACATTCTAGCTTCGTGGATACCCGTGTCTTTCGTATTTTTAATTTCTGCATATCAGATTTAGGAAATTTTTCTGAATTTTGGCGATCTTTTGAGATTTTTGACTGCAGAATTTGGTCAATGGCTGTAAAACTATGTATATAACGATATTATTAAATGTACTGGCCATCAAAAGTACGAAACTCAAAGATCTGAATAAGAAACGAAGCAGCTAGAACTTCATGCAAAGCTATTACTGTGTTAAAACCTGTGATGCCGCCTAGGTGCCCGAGTAGACAGAGGGGTAAGTAAATGGCCAAAATCATCGCTCTTTCCACGTTTTTCTTTAATTAACACACAGCAACCGAAAAACTATTTCGACAAGGCTGGAATCGAAACCTAGATCTCTCGATAAGCTAGTCATCGAGAGATTGGGGGTTCAATCCCATCGGTGTTGAAATACAATATTTCGGCTGCTGTGTGTTAATTAAAGAAAACCATGGAAAGAGCGATGACTTTGTCCATTTACAATGTCTCTACGTATTTTTAGAAGATTTTCAGCATTTCTCTCACCCTTTGGATTCATTAGCTATAATTAAATAGCTTGGGCCGTTAAGCCCCACCAGTTTGAGACGTCTCAGTTGCTGATCCCATCTCTACGGATTTGTGAAGTCAGATGCTGACAGATAAACACACATAGCGCCGTGAATTGTTGGCACCGCAGCGTAAGGTGTACACCCTCGGCTACTTATCGAGAGATCTGGGATTCCATCCCAGCGGTGTCGAAATACATTTTTCTGTTGCTGTGTGTTAGTTAAAGAAAAACGTGGAAAGAGCGATGACTTTGTCCATTTACATTGTCTCCACATATTTGGAAGATTTTCACCAGAGGAGAAAGTTTTTGACTAGTCCATCAATTTGGGCATGTGTTTGTGACCCGGATGACGCATAAGTGGTGTGTTTCGACGATGACTCCCAATTTCCTGGAACCAGTGGTCTTAAATTAGGAACCGTCGACTGTAGCCCTTTGAGTTTCTCATGGTTGTCGCTAAACCCTGAAAAATAAAACATATGGTTAAATATTTTTCAAACTATCCCCATTTTCTTCTTAACATTAAAATTTTGATATTCAGTGCAGGAAACAAATTAAATAGAAAAATATCTGATCGAGCAGAAGACAACATGACTAAAAATTTTGAAACAAGTTTTCCAACTCCTCCTAATGTAGTTTTCCAGCAAGTCATTCGTATTTTGCTACTATACACATTTGTACTTAAAACTGCACAACAATAGGACAGAATTTGGCAAAACTAAGTATTCCCGAATCTTCAAGATTTGAAGTATTTCACAAAGTAGCAATAACATATGGTACCTTTCAGATAGCGACTCTTCATAAAGATAAATTTGCTCGAAACTGGTTTAGAAATGTAAAATGTAAAGGGGGAAACAAAACATGTTTCTGAACTAGGGGACAGTTCAGAAACATGCTACAGATATTGGAACGACATTGGTCCAATATCTGTAGCCGATATCGGTTCAATATCTGTAGCTTTCTGTGAGAAGCCATAAATATGGCGTTAAATGTGTGTATCAACACAACAAAATTATTAGGTTATATGCGTCTCCTTCGTAAACCGCATTTGGTGGCGAAAAAACTTCAGCGATTATCGTATAGCATTGGAAGGGAAATGTCTGGCTCCTTTTCATGCGTGATGTAAACGAAACATCGCCAAGGAAAGCAACTGCACTGACAAGGGATTCGTGCGGGTTCGGACGCGCCAATGGACATGAAACGTATCGTATGCATACCAGTATGAGTGCGAACCACGGCAGGGTGAGTGATTCCCATGTAAAACGTGCTAAATACCGGTAGCGTCACCTGTCCTCCAAAGCACACTTGTCATAAATCGCGTAGTTTGCGTGGAGTGTACAGAGTCCAGGAAAACAACTCGTGTTTATTGTACCGCACAATGTGTGAGGTGCTGTCGTATTTATTCGAACATGGTGAAAACCGTAACCATTAGCCGTCTGAATGTCGTTGAGCTGCTGAAAGCCAAAATAAGGCGGCGATTTATCTATCAAACGCTAAATGAGGTGGAAGAAGAAACATTTGCGACAATTTTAACCAATGTAATTATCAGCAAGGATGAAAATGAAGTGGAAACGATGCACGCAACTACACACGACGGAAATAGTGAAGACGACAGCATTGGGCAAGATGACAACTCTGATAGGTGTGTATTTCTGGTCGTGCTAAGGAAATACGACATTGGATTTCTCGGTGGCGCTGTCGGCGTTCAACCCGTTTTACACGGGAATCACTCACCCTAAGTTGGTTCGCATCCATACCTGCACATAAGTGCAACGTTTCATGTCGATTGTCGCGTTCGAACCCACACATATCGTCAGAGCCCATTTAGGGGTGTAGGGGATGCAGCCCCGGGCCCCGCACTTTCAAAGCGTCCCAGAGTTTTGCACGATGCTTGAAGAATTGACAGAGTTCTAAAGTTTTTAGCACGTCTTTTGTAAAAAAGGATCGTGCTTGTGTTACCGGTTTGTCCGTTCGTCCGCCTGTACCCACGATATCTCTGCAACTGTTAGTCCGATTTGAAAAAGTCTGTTTGCATTGGGAAGCTTGAAATATGCAAATGATGATCCTTTTTTCGTGTTTTTTACGATGCACAATTTTGCCGCTAGAGGGCGTAAATGCAGATGATGTCGAATTCAAAAATACGTTTTATTCCACATATTTGCTTCTAAACATCCAATTGAAATTTTTTTTATCTTTCAATTTCATTTATGCCGAAGAGTATTTTAGATATAGTTACTTTTTCAAATTACATTACATTTTTCCCGATAACTCTTCTTCTAAAAATCCGATTTGAATTTTTTTCTTCAGCAGATACACCTCCTGCTGCAAAATGTTTTGCATATAATTTCAAATTCTTGGTAAAGAATACTTTGGCCACCAGAAGGCGTAAGGGCTTCTGATGTATTTGCCATAATGTATTTGTTCTTTAGTGAAGATTTTATAAACCACTGATAGGAGGCTGATAGGTCTGCAGTTCCTGAGATCCTCAATGTCACCTTTTTTATGTAACAAGATCATTGCAGCGTTGTTCCAATCCTCAGGAATTTTCCCTTTATTAAGGCATCGAGTGAAAATTTGGGCGAGTACTGTTTCGATTTCTCCACTTGCTTCTTGTATGATGTCTACAGTAATTCTATCTTCTCCTGGAGCTTTTCCCCGCTTCATGTTCTTGATTGCATGTGCAACTTCTGCTGGAAGGACTGGAAGAACTCTGGTACTGGTACCTTTCATGATGTCTGGAGTACATGTATCATCCCTTTCATATAATTTGGAGTAGAAATCTTTCACTCTTGTCAAAATTTCGCCTCTGTTTCTTGTTACAGAACCATCTTCTTTTCTCAGTGCCATAATCTGTTTTTTCCCCTTACCGAGATGTCCCTTTGCTATCTTTAGGCTTTGGTTGTTTTCAATTGCTTTCCTTACTAGTTCACAGTTGAATTTCCTTACGTCTTCAGTGATACTTTTTCGTACTGTCTTGCATAGCTCTATGTATTCCACTTTGGAAGTCACATCTTCTTTAGTTGTCCTCATCTCTCTTCTTTTTTGCATCAACATTTTGGTTTTTCCTGATAATTTGTTCACATGCAATTTGTTCTTAGACCCAGCTAATTTTGTTGCTGTTTCCATAAGAGCTTTGGTTACTTTCCTGTTAACTTCAGAAATATCCACTTCTTCCGATATTAGGCCTTCTAAAGCAGAGAATCTGTTCTTCAGTTCCAATTTGAAGGTATTATGGTGTTTTTTAAGGTTGGTTATGTCAATACATTTTGTTTGTCTTATAAGCTTGCTACGTTCGAGTTTAGTGTTGAGGTGCATCTTACATCTCACCAATCTATGGTCACTGCCTGTGTTGAACTTGTTTAGCACACTGCAGTCTTCTATGACGGATTTTTTGTTACACATAATAAAATCAATTTCACTGGTCATCCCATTTGGATGTCTCCATGTCCATTTCCTGTGTGGCTTTTTCTTGAAAAAGGAGTTCAAAATGAAAAACCCTTCTGTCTCTGCAAACTCTACGAGAGTATTTCCACGCTGGTTTCTGTTGCCGTTGCCCTATTTTTGCATTGAAATCTCCCATAATTATCTTCAAGTGCTGCTTACCTTTATTATTTAGATGACGAATTTCCTCATAAAATTCTTCAATTTTTTCTTCAGCATGACTTGTGGTGGGCGCATAAGTTTGAATGATCTGAGCCTGGTATCTTCTCGAGAGTTAGATAACGAGTAGTGCAGCTCTGTCAGAGGAACTTTCAACTTCTACAACTTTATCCTTCAGTTTCTTGTTTATTATAAATCCAACACCACTAGTTCTGCCAGTATCTGTCCCACGATAGTAGAAGAGATGTCCACTTTTCAGTTCAATGAGATCTTCTCCTTTTCTCCTTACCTCACTTAGCCCGACGATGTCCCACTTGATCCTTTGTAGTTCCTCTTCCAATTCAAGAAGCCTTGAATCAGAAGATAGGGAGCGTCCGTTGTACGTAGCCAAGGTCAGCATTATTAACTTCTAAAATATCGATTGAAAATTTTCTTTGGTGGACTGATGCCACTCACATCGATAAACCTTTTCGAAATATTTTCTTCTTAAAATATTCCACAGTTTCTCCGCCAGGGGGCATAGATGTATATCTTATTTTTGTAAATATATCTACTTCTAGGAGATCGATTTGAAAAAATCCTTCTTTGTTGGATAGTGTTAACAGTGTGACATGTTTTTCATATAATTTCAAAATTTTCAAGTAATTCATAGACTTTTCGCTAGGGGGCGTAAAGACAAATTGCTTTTCCCTCCGATATCTCTGCTTATAAATCTCCGATTCGAAATATTCTTTCTGCAGCGGATATAGCTCCTGATGGGAAATCCTTTGCACGTATTTCTAGTTTTTGTAAAAATGGTTTGGCCACCAGGTGGCGTAAATCTTAATTTCCGCTTCTGATGTATTTGCAGCAAAATATGAGCTTCTAAAATCTCGATCGCAAAAAAAGTCGTTTGTTGACGGATACTACTTATGTCGACAAACCTTTTAGGAACATTTTCTTCTTGAAATAATGCATGGTTTCTACGCCAGGGGGCGTAGATGTATACCTCATTTGTGTCAATATCTCTATTTCTAAGAGTCCGATTTGAAAAAGTCCTTCTTTGTTGGATAGTGTTTCTCGTGTGAAATGTTTTTCCTATAAATTCAAAATTTTCCAGTAAATCATACTTTCCGCTAGGGGGCACAATGGTAAATTGCCTTTTCTGCCTTATTTCTGCTTCTAAAACTCCGATTTGGGAAATTCTTCCTGTATCACATACAAGACCTGATGGGAAATATTTTTCACATAATTTCTAATGTTTGGTAAAGAATGGTTTGGCCACCAGAGTGCAATAACTGTTAATTTCTGCTTCTGATGTATTTGTAACAAAATCTGAGCTCCTGAAAGCTGGACTAATTTCTTTTTTCTTGGACCGATACCACTCATATGGAAAAACCTTTTGACAATACTTTCTTCCTAAAATAATGCATGGTTATCCCTCCAGGGGACGTAAAGTCACATATTATTTTTATCGATATATCTCTTTCTAAGAGTCCGATTTGAAAATCTCTTTCGGTGATGGAGAGCGTTTCCCATGCGAAATGTTTCTCATATAAATTCATGTTCTTCTTAACGCACAAGTCTGCAACCAGAGGGCGTAAGCTCACGATTCCGTTTACAGCAATATCTGAGGGAATAAAAACCCGATTGAAAAACTTCTTTCTTCCGTCAGATACTATTGTTTTCCATACCGGTTCCATTCACTTTGAATAGCTTTGATAAATTTAATTTGTGTCAGAACGGATTCAAAAGACGTGCTTACTGCATCCGAAAATTCTGTGTCATCTTTCTTTTTTATTTTGCAGATAGCGCAACGAAAATGATAAGAAACTGCTTTGTGAGAAAAACAATTTCTATTTATTTCCGCTTCTTTTTAGGAGTCCGCAAAAAGTATAGTCGCCTCGAGTCCTTCCTTGAATTTGTCGAAAGCATTACAGCTGGTTTTTTTTTTTTTTTTTTTTGTACAAATCTGTACTTGGGGAAAATTTTCATACATTAAGAAATCATTTGAATCATGATATTTCGATCACATGATTTTGTCCAATGCTTCGATATATGTAATTTCAACAAACTGAACCCTGGGGGTGGGGGATTAAAGCAGAACTGAACTGGTATCGATTTTTTCAACCATGCATTTTGCATTTTCTTGCTAACACTGATTCTTCCATGAATCATGGGCTACACACTTCAATATCGCAGGGCTATTTTTATGGCTTCCTCATCATGCTTTGGGGATGTTTCCCCCTTTTTTTTTTTATTCTGCCATTCATAGCGAAATCTTGGATGTGACTCTAATGCTAGGGCCTAGTGGTACCGCCATGCTACTTCATATTTTCAAGGTCTGTTGGCGGCAGGTTACTTTTTACCTCACTGAATCGGACTTATTTAATTTATTTAATCGTTGCCCATCGAAATCGACATTTTCTAACACAAATAATCTTAACCTAATTTTTTCTTTCTTCTTCACACACACACTCTCTCTCTCGCCTACCCCCTTCCCCCACACACGCATACCTGCTGGAGTCGATACGCCTCTGCCGATGTTCGGAGCACCAGGCCACTCAATTTTTCAAAACTGCATCATTGCTGAGGCTTCCAAAATGCTGTCCAGTGCCAGGGCCCCCTGTCTTCTTAAATAGGCTCTGCATATTCCTTGTAAGACAAAAGGAAATGAAATAGATTTCAGCATTCAGTAGATGGAATCAGAGCCGTAGCTACCGGGGGACAGGGATGGAGGTTGCTCACCCAGAATGGTCACTCCAAGGGCGTAAATTTAGACTCTAGGTGATGTAAAAAATAGAAATACTAACTAAAAAAGAAAGTTACACCCTTCAGTATTTTCTTTTTAAAGACTTGTTTGTTTTCTATACAGTATTCCATGCAGTTGATCAGGGCAGTAAAATAACATACACTATGATGTGCGAACATCTTATATCGACGAAGGAAATTTTCCAAAACAGTGAGTGGATTCATATAGCATGGTTTTCCTAACCTCCATGACATTTCCGAACATGCGTTGAGATGAAGAACTTAATCATTTGGGCTCTGTCGCAGAAAGTTCTCTGAGCGTTTATCCTTGAACGGAATTTTTTTAAGCCCTACCCCTAAAACTTCTGCCCATTGTTACGTTCACTATCCGATAATCATTCGTTCTGCATTTCTGTGTTGTGCAGTCGGCGTTCACTTTACTTGGTATTTACAATCTGTGGCTATTGGGTATTTACCTAGTTTTATATTTTTAATAAAATTATGCGAAAAACCTGTAGTGCGATTTTTGGACGATCATAACACTTTCGTATAACGGCGATATGTGAGAAAGTAAAGACTACTATTATTTGAGTGGAACACGAAGAGGCGTAATTTTGAATTTGAAGGGGACGTAATTTTAAGTCTCGCCCTCCCGGATAAGAAAAGGTTACTACAGTCCTTGTTGGAATATTTTGGGATACAGATGTGAAAGAAACTTCGGCTTCAGAAGCGAATTCGGAAAGAGCTGAAAAGTATCACATGAATTGTAGACGCAGGTGGACGATAGAGGCTGTTAGAGTGATCGGCAGTTCCTCCACCAGTCTGGCTAGTCTGCCGACTGGGGAAACAAAGTATCTATGTCTATTATCTTGACGTATGGACGATGATGATGATGATGATGATGGCTGAGACGCCTAAAGAGCTACGGAACAAGATGGCAGAACCTGTCCAGCAGCAAATCGTCTGTCAGCCTTGCGAGTGTAGACCAATGGCATATTTTAGTACTGAGAAAGACTCCGACGTCTTTGCTCAGCAAAGGCGACCGACGAATCAGAGCTACATGCTCGTAGGAGAAACTAGGGAATTCAAATACTACAGAAGGAAGCATATCAACAACGGATAGTGTAACCGCTCAGTTTTTGTGAAGTGTCTTTATAATGCCAATATGGAATATAATCTGGAAAAATCATTTACGAACCAATTGCAAATCCAGAAATGGAACTCCCACCTCTTTTGTTTTGAATCCAAAGATTCAAAAGAAAAAGCTCTCCAAAAATTCCAAATTTAGGGGTAGGCTGGTTCAATAATTCCAACATGAAAGTGAAATTACAGATGCGTTTTTGAGAAATAATACACAGGGATGTTTTGATCTCAAAGACTACAGTCTTGTAACGATTATACACTGACGGAAAAAAATCCCAACACCAAGAAGGGGTTGTGTTAGATAAACGACAGTTGGTAGGCGGTGAGAGTACACCTGAAAGATGACGTCTATGCAAATGTCGCGCTCGGCGCATACCTGTGGCGCTAGTAGCGCCCTTCGGAACATGCAATGTAGGTTTGCTGTAAATACGCGCTGTAACGTTCGTGAGCGTTAGTTATCGTTGAGATTCGACGTAGTGTGTTGATGTTAGTCAAGAATGCCTTTAAGAATACGAAGAAGCCATTATCAACAGCTCACGGAGATTGAACGAGGTCGTGTAATAGAGCTACGAGAAGGTGGATTTTCTTTCCGCAATATTGCAGAACGACTTGGCAGGAATGTAGCCACTGTGCATGATTGTTGGCAGCGGTGGTAAAGGGAAGGAAGGTACTGCCTCAAGAAGACCGGGTTCTGGCCGGCCACGTGGCACTCCTGAGAGGGAAGACTGCCGTGTACGGCGTATGGCCATGGCGCATTGTACTGCGTCTGCGGCAGCAATTCGAGCTGCAGTTGCCACCACAGTGACACAACGAACTGTTACAAATCGGTTACTTGAAGGACAGCTCCAAACCAGACGCCCTGTAGCGTGCATTCCACTTACTCCAAACCACTGCCGTTTGCGACGTCAGTGGTGTCAAGCTAGAGCACATTGGAGGACGGAGTGGAGATCTGTTGTGTTTTCTGATGAAAGCCGGTTCTGCCTGGGTGCCAGTGATGGCCGTGTGTTGGTTAGAAGAAGGCCAGGTGAGCGCCTGCAACCAACCTGTCTGCGGTCGAGACACGCTAGACCTAGACATGGAGTTATGGTCTGGGGATCAATTTCCTATGACAGCAGGAGCACTCTCGTGGTTATCCCACGCACCCTGACGGCACAGTTGTACGTCGGTCTGGTGATTCAACCTGTTGTGCTGCCATTAATGAACAGCATTCCAAGGGGGTGTTTTCCAACAGGATAACGCTCGCCCGCATACCGCTGTTGTAACCCAACATGCTCTACAGAGTGTCGACATGTTGCTGTGGCCTGCTAGATCACCAGATCTTTCTCCAATCGAGCACGTATGGGATTTCATTGGACGACAACTCCAGCGTCACTCCCAACCAGTATTAACCGTCCCTGTATTGACCGACCAAGTGCAACAGGCATGGATCTCCATCCCACAAACTGAAATCCAGCACCTGTACGACACAATGCATGAACGTTTGCATTCAACATTCTGGCGGTTACACCGGTTATTAATGTACCAGCATTTCACATTTAAAATGGCTCTTCTCGCGCTTACATTAAGCTGTGATCTTGAAACCTTAATCGATTAAATATGTTACGCATACAAATGTATTGCCGACATTTCATTCCTCTTCAACTATTTTTTCGCGGTGTTGGAATTTTTTTCCGTCAGTGTATATATCAAGATAATGCAACATAGTTTGTCACAAATATTTATTTTTTCAAGTCGACTATAGTTTCTCTGGGTATTAACCTAGCTTCATCAGAACGAATGGCACGTAAATATTATGATATTTATGTAGCTTCATCAGGGCGAATGGTACGTAAATATTACGGGACACGTAAATATTATGATATTTACGTGCCATTCGTCCTGATGAAACTATGTCAATACCCAGAGAAACCATGGTCGACTTGAAAAAATAAGTATATGTGACAAACTGCGTTGCATAATTTTAATATACAGAGGGATTTATTAGTCCTGAAAAAAATCGATTATAAAGAAACAACAACAGGATCACATCATTTCTTTCATTAGCTTTTTTTTTCACTGTCTTCAATAACACGATTTTTTTAGCTATAAGTCACATAGTCGGTCACATTGTTCGCATTATGTAAAATCATACTAAATAATCATAAATCTTGACACAAATTAATACATCATTTCGAATAGTTTCCATATTTAATGCACTCAGCATCCCAATTTTTTAGGACTCCCACCCAAAACAGCTTTGGTAAAAAAAAACATAGCGCGTATTAATCATAAGTAGAAAACCTAGAGTCACAAAACAGGCGGCGCTGCAGTCTCTCGGTGATATTGGCAGAATTGCCGTTTGGTTTCGTTCTCTTGGAAGAAGTTATTTTCCTGTCGACAGAAAACTACTCGCCCGTTTAAAACAGAAAAAAAATAAGGAAAGAAAGAAAGAAAAGAAAAGAAAGAAATCTCTTCAGTCTAATTTTCTTGATTCTCAGTTAGAGGAAAATATACACGAGTTCACCCTTTTATGTTGTACAAACGCTTGTGTAATCATTATACTCTATTATTTTTTTTTCGGTTGAGGGTTTAACGACCACCGTGAGCAACTGGATGGGTTATAAGCAGTCGCTCGTCACTAATTTAGGGCCACTGATTCCAGAGAAGGGAGATAACCAGTTCAGTAAGAAAACCAGAAAGCCCATGACCCACCGGGATTCGAACGCGCACCCACTTGGACGAACATCCATAAGTCAGCGCTTAGACAACTGCGCACTGAGGCAGCATGCTCTTTTTATATGTTACCTTCGGAAACAAGTTTTAAATAGCGACTATATCAGTCTATATTAAAAACTATGTCTTCAAAAATGATTCCGTGCGACTAATAATGACTTGAATAGGTTATCCAAACATCAATATTTTTTTTATACCTAAATATACTTGTTGTTGCATAATAGAACACACGCACACTCAAAAGGGAAAAAGAGATAACTGTTGAGAACAAAACAAACCCAGCAACAAAAAAAACACTGCTTGAAAATATTACGCAGCGTGGAAACAGATTGAATCCTTCACTCGTGCAGGTGGCAGAGCTAAGATCACGTGATCTCGTGCCTTCTCTTATCGCATAATCCAAAGTCTGAAAAAACAAACAACTTTTCTTTCGAGTTACAACAATGTGTGCAAATGAGAGACGTATTTAAGATTTATTTTGCAACATTTTCACTTTATTCCGTATAGGGCATGCATATATGTAAAGTATGATCAGATGCGAAGTGTTTTAACTAGTTTACCGAAATGGATCTGGGTTCGATTCGAGTCCCGCACGAGACATGAGTAATGCGTTTGTCTCACGAACCTGGTCCTGTTGCCTGCCTACAACCAGTGTCTCCCAATTAAGGACGCCGACCCGGTACCACAGTCGTCTAAGCGCTGTCCTTTGACCATTCTTTCAAAACGGGTTCGGGTTCGAATCCCAGTGAGGCATGGATGTTGTGGTTGCCTTAAGGAACTGGATCTCCCCCTTTCCTAGTACCAATGGCCCGAAATTAGGAGTGGGAACTGCTTGCAGGTCATTGAGTTGCTCACGGTAGTGGTTAAACTCCCAAATAAGCCGACCCAGTGGCGCAGTGGTCTAAGCGATGGTTTCTGATCATTCGTCTGAAAGGGGATCGGGTGCGAATACCGGTGTGGCATGGATGTTATGTTTGTCTTAGGGCACTAGCTCTCTCCCTTCCCTGGAGCCAGTGACCTCAAATTAAGGAAGAGGGACTGCTTATAGCCAGAGATGGAAGCAGGTCCGGGTCAAGGGGTCGACAATTTTTCGCTGGTCCATTGGGTCGGGTCAAGGTGCTCCTGGCCGCCCCGGTGGCGCAGTGGTCTAAGGCGTTGGCCTCTGATCATTCGTCCGATGGGGTCCGGGTTCGATTCCCGGTGAGGCATGGATGTTGTGTTTGTCTTACGGCACTGGCTCTCTCCCTTCCCTGGAACCAGTGACCCTAAATTAGGGACGGACGACTGCTTATAGCCCATTGAGTTGCTCACGGTGGTCGTTAAACCTCCAATAAAAAAAAAAAATCAAGGTGTTCCTGACCTGATTTTGACCCGGGTTTATTCCCGTTTTATTTTTGAAAAGAGAAAAATATATTCCAAAGAAAAATGCGCGTTGTGGAATTCTTTAGACGATACTGGTGCCCACGTAGTGAATAATGATTTGCCATGCAAAAATATTGTCTCTTTCTTAAAGCAACGAAGGTTTCCACCGAACGACGTCAGACAACACACCGACTCCATATCGTAAAAAGTTACTCCCTTTGCGTTCTTTTACAGTGAGATTGTCCAGTGCAAGGTACAGGCATACGCCATTCTCCTGCTTCTCAGCGGATTCACTCTCTCCGTGCGAAGTTCACTGTATGACTAAGAGTTACTTTTCATATCGCATCTTTTACATTGAGCATTTAGAGGTTTTCAATTGATGTGCTAGCATACCGTTCCCATGATATGTCATGTCGAAATTAACTCCTTATTTGTTAATATGGATGGATTTAATATTAAGGTGGTTGAGAAAGACGTCGAGGCCCACAAATACGTGCTTGTTGAAAACCACAATGGGAATAGTGAATGCTGGAAATTGTTTCGTCTCTTTAAGGAATAGGTGAATAACACAGTGTTGTTTGGTCTTGCTTGTTGTTCAAAATGTGGAAAGTGTATAATTACAAAGAAAGATGTCGATGGTGTAATAAAAGATTATGGAACCAAAAATCTAACTGGTGTACCTCCATCAAAGTGTGGAAAGAGCAAACAATCTAAATACATAAAAAAATGCATTTGTGTAATCGTAAGTAATGATTCCCATTTGTAATATACTTCATGGTCATGGTCATAGTCAGCCATTACTTCTGGATTACGCAAAAGAGTGGCACTAAAAATGGCACTAAAATTTAGCAAGTAACGAAATTTTATTATTAAAAAACGATTTCAGTTATTAAATAGACATATATTACGTTTAAATGTACATAAATATAAATTGAGTTTCGAATTTATAGTTCAAAGCAGATTTCTCCTGGTCAGTTTCGGGTCCGGGTCCGAAATTTTTGACTCGTTTCAAACTCTGCTTATACCCATTGAGTTGATCTGTAGTCGTTAAATCTCCAATAAAAAAAACACAAAAAAAAACCCCTCCAAAATAAAAGAAAATGAGCGATTGTTTATAGCTCTTAGAGTTATTCACGGTGTCGCTAAACCCCGAAGCTAAAAAATCAAACAGCTACTTCCTTCATAACTAGCTTGGCGCCGACTATCAAAACTGACACCGCCTTTGTAGTGTTTTTTTGTTTGTACGTAATCTTTCTATTTAACACAGTTAGTTAGACAAGTACACATGCATGTCTCAGAATACTTGAAAATTACATAATCTTGGAACGGAAACCGAACCCGCAGCTCTCGATTTACGTTCAGGTATGTTACCCTTACCTCACCTAGAATGAAGAACCTCCAAGCAACTGAGGATATGTTTCAAGACTCGGATGAAACGCTCCACTGTGAGCAAATCGAAGCATTTATGATCCTTCATCTTAGCAATAAAGGAGCTGAGGGTGAGTCTCCTGAAGAAATAACTCTTAAGAAATACATGATAATCAAACAAATGTGCAAACAGATGGATGATATATTAATTCTAAAATCAGCTGAGTCTTGAAACACACCCTGAGTTGCTTGGAGGTTCTTCGTTCTGGGTGGTGTAACGGTACCATACTTGAACGTAAATTGGGAGCTGCGGGTTCGGTTCCCGTTCCAGGACGATGCAATTTTCAAATTTTCTGAGGCATGTTTGTGTATTTTCCTGATTAATTTGGCATCCTGCACATTTATTTGATTAACAGTTAGTTATCTCTGAATCGTTACGTGACTGATGGTTTTACAGTGATCTCCTGTACGTTATGACGCTGTTCACTCATTGACAGGGAAACTCGGAACTTTTCTAAGACAAATGGTTTCTGAGACTATTGGGAGTAAAAATTTCACGATATGCTGTACACACGCGCATACACACGCTGATTTGTTAAAAACAACGTCTTCCAAAAATAATGGCAGCGGTGCTCTAAAATTGTTTGTATTATCCCTTATTTGCTGATACACTCATTGCAAAAAATAAAAAAATAAAAATTGTTCTACCCAGAAGGACGTGTCGGATTGCAAAGCTAATCGGGAAGAAGGTAAAAGTTACCAGGAACAATAAATGATTAAACATTGAGACTGATATGGGCAATATTTATTGAGCTACACGCCAATAAGTAGTGTTTCTCAGTATGATGTCGGGCCTCCATGTTTGCTCACACAGCATGCCAGAAGCCACGGCATGGAGTTGTACAGGCTCCTAATGGTGTCCTGCGATAAGCCATTCCATGCAGCTTGAATCTTCTCACGCAGTGCCTGCAGATTGTGTGGTAGGCGTGGAATGTGGATAGTGCGTCCAAACGCAACCCACACATTTTGAATCGGCGATAGGTCCGGCGATGCGGCTGGTCATGGCAGTGCCTTTAAGGCAAGCTCTCGAGACAGCAGCAGAATGTGGATGGACGAGCATTGTCCTGTTGGAAAGTCGCAACAGAGTGAGCGTTCAGAAAAAGTAGGGTCACTGGTTGTAAGCGTTCAGAAAAAGTAGGGCCACTACTTTGTGTCAAATTTCGTGACTGATAGTTTTACAGTGATCTCCTGTACGTTATGACGCTGTTCACTCATTGACAGGGAATCTCTGAACTTTTCTAAGACAAATGGTTTCTGAGACTATTGGGAGTAAAAATTTCACGATATGCTGTACACACGCGCATACACACGCTCATTTGTTAAAAACAACGACTTCCAAAAACAATGGCAGCGGTGCTCTAAAATTGTTTGTATTATCCCTTATTTGCTGATACACTCATTGCAAAAAAAAAAAAAAAAAAATTGTTCCACCCAGAAGGACGTGTCGGATTGCAAAGCTAATCGGGAGGAAGGTAAAAGTTACCAGGAACAATAAATGATTAAACATTGAGACTGATATGGGCAATATTTATTGAGCTACACGCCAATAAGTAGTGTCTCTCAGTATGATGTCGGGCCTCCATGTTTGCTCACAGAGCATGCCAGAAGCCACGGCATGGAGTTGTACAGGCTCCTAATGGTGTCCTGCAATAAGCCATCCCATGCAGCTTGAATCTTCTCACCCAGTGCCTGCAGATTGTGTGGTAGGCGTGGAATGTGGATAGTGCGTCCAAACGCATCCCACACATTTTGAATCGGCGATAGGTCCGGCGATGCGGCTGGTCATGGCAGTGCCTTTAAGGCAAGCTCTCGAGACAGCAGCAGCATGTGGATGGACGAGCATTGTCCTTTTGGAAAGTCGCACCAGAGTGAGCGTTCAGAAAAAGTAGAGCCACTGGTTGTAAGCGTTCAGAAAAAGTAGAGCCACTGGTTGTAAGCGTTCAGAAAAAGTAGGGCCACTTCTTTGTGTCAAATTTCGTGACTGATGGTTTTACAGTGATCTCCTGTACGTTATGACGCTGTTCACTCATTGACGGAGAATCTCGGAACTTTTCTAAGACAAATGGTTTCTGAGACTATTGGGAGTAAAAATTTCACGATATGCTGTACACACGCGCATACACACGCTCATTTGTTAAAAACAACGACTTCCAAAAACAATGGCAGCGGTGCTCTAAAATTGTTTGTATTATCCCTTATTTGCTGATACACTCATTGCAAAAAAAAAAAAAAAAAAAATTGTTCCACCCAGAAGGACGTGTCGGATTGCAAAGCTAATCGTAAGGAAGGTAAAAGTTACCAGGAACAATAAATGATTAAACATTGAGACTGATATGGGCAATATTTATTGAGCTACACGCCAATAAGTAGTGTCTCTCAGTATGATGTCAGGCCTCCATGTTTGCTCACACAGCATGCCAGAAGCCACGGCATGGAGTTGTACAGGCTCCTAATGGTGTCCTGCAATAAGCCATCCCATGCAGCTTGAATCTTCTCACCCAGTGCCTGCAGATTGTGTGGTAGGCGTGGAATGTGGATAGTGCGTCCAAACGCATCCCACACATTTTGAATCGGCGATAGGTCCGGCGATGCGGCTGGTCATGGCAGTGCCTTTAAGGCAAGCTCTCGAGATAGCAGCAGCATGTGGATGGACGAGCATTGTCCTTTTGGAAAGTCGCACCAGAGTGAGCGTTCAGAAAAAGAAGAGCCACTGGTTGTAAGCGTTCAGAAAAAGTAGAGCCACTGGTTGTAAGCGTTCAGAAAAAGTAGGGCCACTTCTTTGTGTCAAATTTCGTGACTGATGGTTTTACAGTGATCTCCTGTACGTTATGACGCTGTTC
This sequence comes from Macrothele yani, assembly GCA_039090855.1. Classification (NCBI taxonomy): domain Eukaryota; kingdom Metazoa; phylum Arthropoda; class Arachnida; order Araneae; family Macrothelidae; genus Macrothele; species Macrothele yani. Next base: position 82,338,032 of record CM077004.1, on the reverse strand, counting down.
ACTCATTGACGGAGAAACTCGAAACTTTTCTAAGACAAATGGTTTCTGAGACTATTGGGAGTAAAAATTTCACGATATGCTGTACACACGCGCAGACACACGCTGATTTGATAAAACAACGACTTCCTAAAATAATGGCAGCGGTGCTCTAAAATTGTTTGTATTATCCCTTATTTGCTGATACACTCATTGCAAAAAAAAAAAAAAAAAAAAAATTGTTCCACCCAGAAGGACGTGTCGGATTGCAAAGCTAATCGGGAAGAAGGTAAAAGTTACCAGGAACAATAAATGATTAAACATTGAGATTGATATGGGCAATATTTATTGAGCTACACGCCAATAAGTAGTGTTTCTCAGTATGATGTCGGGCCTCCATGTTTGCTCACACAGCATGCCAGAAGTCACGGCATGGAGTTGTACAGGCTCCTAATGGTGTCTTGCGATAAGCCATCCCATGCAGCTTGAATCTTCTCACGCAGTGCCTGCAGATTGTGTGGTAGGCGTGGAATGTGGATAGTGCGTCCAAACGCATCCCACACATTTTGAATCGGCGATAAGTCCGGCGATGCGGCTGGTCATGGCAGTGCCTTTAAGGCAAGCTCTCGAGACAGCAGCAGCATGTGGATGGACGAGCATTGTCCTTTTGGAAAGTCGCACCAGAGTGAGCGTTCAGAAAAAGTAGAGCCACTGGTTGTAAGCGTTCAGAAAAAGTAGGGCCACTTCTTTGTGTCAAATTTCGTGACTGATGGTTTTACAGTGATCTCCTGCACGTTATGACGCTGTTCACTCATTGACGGAGAAACTCGAAACTTTTCTAAGACAAATGGTTTCTGAGACTATTGGGAGTAAAAATTTCACGATATGCTGTACACACGCGCAGACACACGCTGATTTGTTAAAAACAACGACTTCCTAAAATAATGGCAGCGGTGCTCTAAAATTGTTTGTATTATCCCTTATTTGCTGATACACTCATTGCAAAAAAAAAAAAAAAAATTGTTCCACCCAGAAGGACGTGTCGGATTGCAAAGCTAATCGGGAAGAAGGTAAAAGTTACCAGGAACAATAAATGATTAAACATTGAGACTGATATGGGCAATATTTATTGAGCTACACGCCAATAAGTAGTGTTTCTCAGTATGATGTCGGGCCTCCATGTTTGCTCACACAGCATGCCAGAAGCCACGGCATGGAGTTGTACAGGCTCCTAATGGTGTCCTGCAATAAGCCATCCCATGCAGCTTGAATCTTCTCACCCAGTGCCTGCAGATTGTGTGGTAGGCGTGGAATGTGGATAGTGCGTCCAAACGCATCCCACACATTTTGAATCGGCGATAGGTCCGGCGATGCGGCTGGTCATGGCAGTGCCTTTAAGGCAAGCTCTCGAGACAGCAGCAGCATGTGGATGGACGAGCATTGTCCTTTTGGAAAGTCGCACCAGAGTGAGCGTTCAGAAAAAGTAGAGCCACTGGTTGTAAGCGTTCAGAAAAAGTAGAGCCACTGGTTGTAAGCGTTCAGAAAAAGTAGGGCCACTTCTTTGTGTCAAATTTCGTGACTGATGGTTTTACAGTGATCTCCTGTACGTTATGACGCTGTTCACTCATTGACGGAGAATCTCGGAACTTTTCTAAGACAAATGGTTTCTGAGACTATTGGGAGTAAAAATTTCACGATATGCTGTACACACGCGCATACACACGCTCATTTGTTAAAAACAACGACTTCCAAAAACAATGGCAGCGGTGCTCTAAAATTGTTTGTATTATCCCTTATTTGCTGATACACTCATTGCAAAAAAAAAAAAAAAATTGTTCCACCCAGAAGGACGTGTCGGATTGCAAAGCTAATCGGGAGGAAGGTAAAAGTTACCAGGAACAATAAATGATTAAACATTGAGACTGATACGGGCAATATTTATTGAGCTACACGCCAATAAGTAGTGTCTCTCAGTATGATGTCAGGCCTCCATGTTTGCTCACACAGCATGCCAGAAGCCACGGCATGGAGTTGTACAGGCTCCTAATGGTGTCCTGCAATAAGCCATCCCATGCAGCTTGAATCTTCTCACCCAGTGCCTGCAGATTGTGTGGTAGGCGTGGAATGTGGATAGTGCGTCCAAACGCATCCCACACATTTTGAATCGGCGATAGGTCCGGCGATGCGGCTGGTCATGGCAGTGCCTTTAAGGCAAGCTCTCGAGACAGCAGCAGCATGTGGATGGACGAGCATTGTCCTTTTGGAAAGTCGCACCAGAGTGAGCGTTCAGAAAAAGTAGAGCCACTGGTTGTAAGCGTTCAGAAAAAGTAGGGCCACTTCTTTGTGTCAAATTTCGTGACTGATCGTTTTACAGTGATCTCCTGCACGTTATGACGCTGTTCACTCATTGACGGAGAAACTCGAAACTTTTCTAAGACAAATGGTTTCTGAGACTATTGGGAGTAAAAATTTCACGATATGCTGTACACACGCGCAGACACACGCTGATTTGATAAAACAACGACTTCCTAAAATAATGGCAGCGGTGCTCTAAAATTGTTTGTATTATCCCTTATTTGCTGATACACTCATTGCAAAAAAAAAAAAAAAAATTGTTCCACCCAGAAGGACGTGTCGGATTGCAAAGCTAATCGGGAAGAAGGTAAAAGTTACCAGGAACAATAAATGATTAAACATTGAGATTGATATGGGCAATATTTATTGAGCTACACGCCAATAAGTAGTGTTTCTCAGTATGATGTCGGGCCTCCATGTTTGCTCACACAGCATGCCAGAAGTCACGGCATGGAGTTGTACAGGCTCCTAATGGTGTCTTGCGATAAGCCATCCCATGCAGCTTGAATCTTCTCACGCAGTGCCTGCAGATTGTGTGGTAGGCGTGGAATGTGGATAGTGCGTCCAAACGCATCCCACACATTTTGAATCGGCGATAGGTCCGGCGATGCGGCTGGTCATGGCAGTGCCTTTAAGGCAAGCTCTCGAGATAGCAGCAGCATGTGGATGGACGAGCATTGTTCTTTTGGAAAGTCGCACCAGAGTGAGCGTTCAGAAAAAGAAGAGCCACTGGTTGTAAGCGTTCAGAAAAAGTAGAGCCACTGGTTGTAAGCGTTCAGAAAAAGTAGGGCCACTTCTTTGTGTCAAATTTCGTGACTGGTGGTTTTACAGTGATCTCCTGTACGTTATGACGCTGTTCACTCATTGACGGAGAAACTCGAAACTTTTCTAAGACAAATGGTTTCTGAGACTATTGGGAGTAAAAATTTCACGATATGCTGTACACACGCGCAGACACACGCTGATTTGATAAAACAACGACTTCCTAAAATAATGGCAGCGGTGCTCTAAAATTGTTTGTATTATCCCTTATTTGCTGATACACTCATTGCAAAAAAAAAAAAAAAAATTGTTCCACCCAGAAGGACGTGTCGGATTGCAAAGCTAATCGGGAAGAAGGTAAAAGTTACCAGGAACAATAAATGATTAAACATTGAGATTGATATGGGCAATATTTATTGAGCTACACGCCAATAAGTAGTGTTTCTCAGTATGATGTCGGGCCTCCATGTTTGCTCACACAGCATGCCAGAAGTCACGGCATGGAGTTGTACAGGCTCCTAATGGTGTCTTGCGATAAGCCATCCCATGCAGCTTGAATCTTCTCACGCACTGCCTGCAGATTGTGTGGTAGGCGTGGAATGTGGATAGTGCGTCCAAACGCATCCCACACATTTTGAATCGGCGATAGGTCCGGCGATGCGGCTGGTCATGGCAGTGCCTTTAAGGCAAGCTCTCGAGACAGCAGCAGCATGTGGATGGACGAGCATTGTCCTTTTGGAAAGTCGCACCAGAGTGAGCGTTCAGAAAAAGTAGAGCCACTGGTTGTAAGCGTTCAGAAAAAGTAGGGCCACTTCTTTGTGTCAAATTTCGTGACTGATCGTTTTACAGTGATCTCCTGCACGTTATGACGCTGTTCACTCATTGACGGAGAAACTCGAAACTTTTCTAAGACAAATGGTTTCTGAGACTATTGGGAGTAAAAATTTCACGATATGCTGTACACACGCGCAGACACACGCTGATTTGTTAAAAACAACGACTTCCTAAAATAATGGCAGCGGTGCTCTAAAATTGTTTGTATTATCCCTTATTTGCTGATACACTCATTGCAAAAAAAAAAAAAAAAAAATTGTTCCACCCAGAAGGACGTGTCGGATTGCAAAGCTAATCGGGAAGAAGGTAAAAGTTACCAAGAACAATAAATGATTAAACATTGAGATTGATATGGGCAATATTTATTGAGCTACACGCCAATAAGTAGTGTTTCTCAGTATGATGTCGGGCCTCCATGTTTGCTCACACAGCATGCCAGAAGTCACGGCATGGAGTTGTACAGGCTCCTAATGGTGTCCTGCGATAAGCCATCCCATGCAGCTTGAATCTTCTCTCGCAGTGCCTGCAGATTGTGTGGTAGGCGTGGAATGTGGATAGTGCGTCCAAACGCATCCCACACATCTTGAATCGGCGATAGGTCCGGCGATGCGGCTGGTCATGGCAGTGCCTTTAAGGCAAGCTCTCGAGACAGCAGCAGCATGTGGATGGACGAGCATTGTCCTGTTGGAAAGTCGCACCAGAGTGAGCGTTCAGAAAAAGTAGGGCCCCTGGTTGTAAGACCTTATTAACGTAACGTTGGGCTGTCAGTGTTTTTGTAATGAACACTAAGGGTAATCTCGCATCGTAGGCAATTGCACCCCCCAACATGACACCAGGCCTTCTGAACGGTGACGCTCGACAGCAAACTGTTCATCTTGGCGCTGACCACGGTGCCCCCACAAACGGATTCGGTGGTCGTCTCCTCCAAGACAAAAGCGGGACTCGTCACTGAAGATCACCCGCTGCCATTCTGAGTGGCTCCATGACAGTCTGGTACGACACCATTGCAGTTTTCGGCGACAATGCACTGTTGTTAAGGGCAGTCTCGTAACGGTCTGCGTGTGTGTGTGTGTGTGTTGTCCTACGTCATGAAGCCGACTGCAATTATTGCTGGCACTAATCGGACGATGCATGAAGGTCACCACTGCTCGCTCTATACCCGCAATCGTGGCTGTTAGCTCACTCCGCGCATGTCGGACAGCCCGTTGGTCCTCTCTCTCCGTGGTTCGTCTAGGTCTCTCACACCCTTCTTGTCGCTGCTGTGTGTCTTGTCCTGTCCATTGCCACGAACAGCGTGCTATGGTGATACCGCAAGACCGGTATGGCGCGCAATACGGCGATAAGGCCCTCCTGCTTCATGGAGCCTGATGATGCAGTTACTTTCGAACTTTTCTCCGAGGCATGCTTCACTTACAAAGGATGCAGCCAACACAACAGCACGAGTCAGAATGGCAAGCACGAACAACGGGACGACCTTATATATTCGGTCAGACACAGCGCTACGACGCCTTCTTGCTTGCATCACATGCGCGGCTGAGCATGATACTTGAATCATTTCCATGTCTCACGATGTCAAACCTACTCACCAAGTTTCATTCCTGTCATTTGCTTCTTTCTGCGTGCAACTATTTCTTTTGTTTTTGACGATAAATGTATATACCATGTTCACGATACTTCTCTTACTCTTGGATTTTAGAAAAAGGGTAACCGTTGAAATTGCTCTCGCCTTCTAAAATCTCCTCTGTTCGTAAAGCAATGTCAGTGTAAAATTCTTTAGAACTCATTACAAGGTTAAGTAATATAATAAATTTGGTATTTTGCATGTTCATAACTGAAAAATCGAATGAGTTACATAGGTATCATGACTCTTAGTAATGCCATCCATTCACGGTTCCAATATATCTTGAAACTACAAAGTTTTTTGCGGCAAAGAAAATGTTAAGCCAATTTCATGAATGTAACAGCGCATAAAGTAAGGAAAGATATTTTTGCCTGCATGCAGAAGAGGGGATTTACTATCTTTTTTCGGCAGCTTTGTTACAAAAACACTTTTTCTCTTTTCCTTTTAGTCAAAACGAAAATAAAGAAACGCAAAAGAAAAAGTGAACCTTTTTTCTCAGAATATACTTATTCTTATCTCTTTATAATGTCATTCTCGTTACGTATAATATTATGCATCACCTCCTCGTGTTTCCAGTTCCCAAAATATCTACCCTCAACGAATATTGTATTTTATTATTTATGGCTGGTTTCTTTTATAATCCAGATGCTTTAGTTTTTGCTCTTTTTATTTCATTCCTCATACTTTTTTTAAACAAACCCTTCATCCCTTCTGCTAAATTGCATGCATTTTTATTCACCTGGTTCTTCTCAAAAATCTGATCACTAATGATGCAAAACGTTTTGTTCCATCGTTTCTGATTGGAAGGTAACTCAACATCTGTTTCATACGCGAAGTAATAACACGGGTTTTCTCTTCAACAGTTTTCTTTGGAAAAACTTGAAAATTTTTTCTCTCCCCTTTTTCTTCACGATTAACTTTTACATACAAATGTGTCTGTAAACAATCTGTTTAGAACTTAGACACATAACGAAAATAAACCAGCCGCAAAATTTCGTAGCACACACAAAAGCTAAGTATTGTTGGAAAATTGAAGCATGGTTTTTATGTTCTATTGCTGTGCAGGGCGTGATAAGGAATTCAATCAAAGTGCAAATTAACTGGCTGCCTAGAAAAGTTTCTAAGCACGCACACAATTTTTTTTTAGTTAAAAGTTTCGAAAGGAACACAAGAGTAAAATTTCGTCACTTTCGCATGAAAAATGAGGAAACAAACAACAGCTGAAAGTTGAAGGCCGTCGCAAATTTATAGTGTTTTAATTAAGAACACGGTAATCAATTTTCCCTGCAAAGACATGATATTTGCATAATTGCCGGACGTCACAACCCAAAGCGAAGTACAAGTGTGACCCTAAGGTGACCTTTCTATACCTGAATTCAGAAAAGATAAAAACAGGGAAGGAGAGGTAACATGCGATGCAACTCAGTATGTAAGACCAATGTAGATCACCTACTATACTTTCAAAAGTAAGACATACGACCCTGAGAAGAAATTGTCTGGTGCAATAGGAAGATAATTTAGCCAAAAGTGTAAGTTAAAAACTATAAGTGTTTGACATAACTTTCCAAACTACCCTACAAATGATTTTTGTAGCTTCTCTACTAGTAATTTGTTGAAAAAGAAATGTTTGATTTTATATGTACAAATCGTCGGAAGTTCAAATGTGGCTGATTTTCTTGAATCCTTTGAGATTCGTTTAATGTGTTAACAACCCGAGGGTTCAAAAAATATTATTTGACAATTTTGTTTAAATTGCGTTTTTTTCTCGAACGAAATGCGAAAGTGTTTCAGTTTATTTGTTGTTGTTTTTTTGCTTCCAACTTTTATTCGCATTATTTATTTGTATTCTTTGTGTCACATTTCTTAAAACGAAAAAATTTATCCCTATCTTTCTCCACTTGCTTTGTCACACATATTTAAACTTCGCAAATAATCATTGTAGAGTTACTCGAGTTATCATGTCTGCTATTTACAGTTATATACACAGAGTCCAATGAATAAGAAACCGATACCAGATGTACGGAAACGTTACTTACGCAGCGAATATGCAAAGTACGTGATCATATACATCACCAGATGATCTAGGCAACTATTTAATGTTCCTTTATGACAGTAATCGTCGTCTGTAATGTAAATCATAATGGGGAAAAACAAAGGATCTTTCGGAGTTTGATAAAGTGCTTATTTGGCAGTCTGGCTGGAACGAAGAATCTGAAGACAGCAGAGCTGACTGGTTTCTCAAAAGGTGAGATATCCTGGTTCTTTAATTAGTGGATAAATAACCCGCATTGCTTGTCTAAGAGTCCTAAATGTCGGGCAAAGACAATCTGTCTAGAACGAGATCGGAGAAGGCTTGTACAGAGAAACAAGACTTCCTACGTGCTGCAATTGAATGAAGCATTCGATTAAGGCTGTTCCCGACCCCAACTATGCTCACGGAATTGAAGATGATCGGTATTGGCAGTCACATGCTCATACGGAAACCACTGATTTCTGCAATGAACCGGAAAGTTCGTCTATAGTGGTGTCAAGAACACTATGACTGAGCATTAAAGGACTGGAAAAAAAGTCGTGTGGTCAGACTAACAGAGGCACCTCTTGTTCTGTACCGACTGTAGGCAGAGAGTTCAGCAGGAGCCCCATAAAGCAATGGGTCCAGCTTGCCTTGCAAACACAACTCAAGGTTCTGGAGGAGGAGCCACCGGTACGTTCTGTTGGTATGGAACTGCTCCCCTAATATTGCTGGAATGTTTGGTGTTCTCCAAGGATTATCTGAACATTGTTTCAGATCAAGTCCATCATGCAATGCTGACTTTTTATCCAGCAGGTGACGGCAGTTTCATAGATGGAAATGCTACTGTCCATCGCGCAAAATGTGTTCATAAGTCATCAAGAAAGTGTGATGTTGAACACTGCGAAAATGTTGAACACACTGAAAATGTGGTGTTGAACACTCACAAAATGTGTTCATAAGTGGTTCAGCGTGCACGACAGCGACTTGCACCATCTTCCCTCCTGGACACTACAAAGCCGGGATCTGAACCCCGTTGAGAATATATGGGGGAATGTTCGAAACATTTTTCAGAGAAAAAGTTCGCTTTCGTCAAATCTGAGCTAGTTAAAGGACTATCGGGTGAACACCTGGAATGCTGTAGACGTAGATGCACTCAAACACCTGGATTGCCGTAGACGTAGATGTACTCAAACACCTGGAATGCCGTAGATGTACTCAAACACCTAGAATGCCGTAGACGTAGATGCACTCAAACACTTGGAAAGCCGTAGACGTAGATGCACTCAAACACCTTGTAGAACCTATGCCAAACCGCATATGTGCTGCAAAACGGGATAAAAGGGTCCAACCGGTATTGAATTAAAGATTCTAATTTAGTGGCCCGTGTATGCATTTTACCATTAAAGAAATGGAATGCACATTATTTTAGAGTTTTGAAATCCATCTTCTTTTAGCAACTCATTCATCCGTGAAGTGTTTGGCTCTCTGCTGCATCTTACTGCGTCCCCCTTCGGCACTTCATTAACTGTGAACATCAAGAGCATGAATGCAGCAGATGCCCAGGCACAATGTTTTAACTGTAAAAACAGGGAATATAGGTCAATTTAAATTAGAAAAGTTAATTCTGATTTTTTTTCAACTCCTTCATATTATTACTGCTGTCTTTGGATTCAAACATAGGTCCTCATCTTATAACTCCGGGCTGAAAATCTCGATAAGGACTATGAGCTGTTCATAAATTCCAAATTGTAATTCAGAAGACCTTGAAAGAGACTAATAAGAGGAACAAATTTTATTATTATTATATTTTTGACTGAGGCGAAGACCTAACTTTAAAATTTTTAAATGACCTGGATCGTTCTTTTGATTCAATTTACTGTAACATGTAGTAGCTTGTTTTTACTTAAAATTATATACGTAACTTTACATTTCTCTTTGAAGTGTTTTTCCTATTCCATTCTGGCATGACTCGTAAGCCCCAAGTTCTTCACATGCCAATTTTACAATGTTCATTTCTTTGCATTCTCATGATTTCAGGCCCTAGGCGGAAAACTATTTTGATATACAGTATCTGTCATGATATTAGAAGTAAAAACTGCACTGCATGTTGGAGCTATTCCTTTAAACACTCCTGTCTATTAATACGCTGTATGTATCAACCTAATTTGGTCGGTAAAAGCACACAGACTTAAAACAATATGTTGAGACCTTTGGAATCTTGAAACATACACTGAAGAGCAATTGAATTAGAGACAGCTGGCGTTATGCAAATGTGGCGCTGTGGGCAGCCCTGTAAACGGAAACGACATGACCTATGCAGCGATCCGACAATATAAGGAGTGATGCGACGGGAATCAGGAAGAGTCGGACGCAGTATGGGTAAGACGAAGGATCTAAGCGCATTTTATCGTGGGCTAATTGTCGGGGCTTGACGAATGGGTCACTTCATCTCGGAAGTCGTGCAGGCACTGGGATTTTCACGAGCCACTGTGTCACCGGTGCACCGTAAGTACATCGAATCCGGTAAAACCATCCCTGCAAGGGCCAACTGCCGTGCACAACAGCGTGTAAGAGAGCGAGGTCAACGTCGGCTAGCTCGCATTGTAACAGCGGATAGACGGGCCACAGTGCAAGAAATCACTCGGCAATTCAACGCTGGTGCACGAAAACGTGTAAGCAGCCACACCATCCAGAACCATCTCCTCGCTATGGGGTACAGAAGCCATCTTCCCACGAGGGTACCGCTGCTGACCGCACATCACAGGGTGCAAAGATTAGCATGGGCGCGGAAACATCGCCACTGTACCCTAGACATGTGGAAAAATGTTTCCTGGACTGATGAGTCGAGATTCACGTGGGTACATGCGATGGTAGAATACGAGTACGGCTCAAACCACAAGAAGCGATGGATCCTTCTTGCCAGCAGGGTACTCTTCAAGCTGGTGGGGGTGGCATTCTCATCTGGGGACTGTTTACGTGGACTGAAATGGAACCCCTGGTACGTGTGACATCGTCCTTCACAGGTCAACGTTACCGGGATATCCGGGACGACCATTTGCTCCCGTTTGTGCGTCTTCAACATCCCACTGGGGACCTCATCCTGCAACAAGACAATGCACCTTGCCATCGCTCCCGAATTGTATCCGAATGATTGGATGAACACTCAACCGACGTGACCTTGCTTCCTTGGCCAGCTAGGTCATTTGACCTCAGTCCCATCGAGCACATCTGGGATGCTATCGAGAGAGATGACACCTCTCCATCAAATCTTCGTGAACTGTGGGAGCTTGTTCAGGGGTCGAGGACCCGTATGGCTTCCCAACGCTTCCGGTGTCTAGTCGAGTCCATGCCGAGATGAATCACCGCCTTCTTCAGGGAGGTGGTGCTACACGTTACTAGATTCAATTGCTATTCAGTGTATGTTGAAATATTTGGAGAGAGAGACAGAGAGAGAATATTATTCGATGGAAAAGACTTCAGAAGCCAGAAATGTTGAGCAGCTGTTACAATTTAACCGTAACAATCAAAATTTTGCAGAAAATAAGTTCTCATTACTGCCTTCTGAAGACTTGAAACAGGAAACACTTTTGAGGAAGAGATACCAACAAATGTCAAAAGTAGCGACGAGTCGCGATCAGGCTATTCATTTCTCTGGTCAGCCTTTTTGTTTTCTGGGGTATTCGCATGTGTGTGTGTGTTTCTCAGCGCAATCATATCGTGAACATCTGGGATTTCAAAAGGGAATGCTTTTGTTAAGTAGTGGCAAATGACCGGTCTGTACAGATTGACAGCTTTTTAAGCCCATCTCTCTTTTAAAATGTGTGACTGAAGATCCAAATACAGGCAGCACACGGACGTCATCACCTACACCTTCGGATTAAAATTTTGTTGCCAGGTGTTTGTTAAATGTCCACAAGTCTATCATTGGAAATTTTCACCACTTTCGAGTCTTAATTAATACAGACATTTGACGTCATCACCTATACCTTCAAGTTAAAGTTTTGTTGCCAGGTGTTTGTTGAATGTCCACAAGTCTGTCATTGGAAATCTTCACCACTTTCGAGTCTTAATTAATACAGACATTTGACGTGGACTAGGAATATCATAACGAAGTCATCGCTCTTTCCAAGTTTATAAGTGAGTCACTGAAAAATTCTCAGTGGCTGCCACCGGGAATCGAACCCAGGGTCTTCCAGTAACGCACCAGACGTGCTTCCACTGTACCACAGCGGCTTCAAATACCTATTAACGTTTAGAATTTTTCCACTGAGAATTTTTCCATGACTCACTTATAAACGTGGAAAGAGCGATGACTTCTATTTGATGTTCCTAGTCCACGTCAAATGTCTGTATTAACTATTCATTCGCATTCTAATTATTTGTTCAGTTTTTTCTTTTTTTTTGATTGGAGGTTTAACGACCACCGTGAGCAACTCAATGGGTTATAAGCAGTCGCCCGTCCATAATTTAGGGTCACTGGTTCCAGGGAAGGAGAGAGCCAGTGCCGTAAGACAAACACAACATCTATGCCTCACCGGGATTCGAACCCAGACCCCTTTCGGACGAATAAACAGAGGCCATCGCTTAGACCACTTCGCCACCGGGGCGGCATTTTTTGTTCAGTTACTGATTACCATCGTTGATGAATCGTGCGGGGCTCCAAGAAGCAATCTGCCAAGTGGCTTGACAGTTAGCGTATGTGAGTCTGGAGGTATTAGGGGCCGCTGTGGTACAGTGGAAGCACGTCTGGTGCGTTACTGGAAGACCCTGGGTTCGATTCCCGGTGGCGACCACTGATAATTTTTCCGTGACTTCCTTATAAACGTGGAAAGAGCGATGACTTCTATTTGGTGACTTTCGAGTCTGATTATTAGTCTGAAGTGTTAAATACAGCTCATATAAGACAATTTAAAAAGATGATAATTTAACCGTCTAATTATTATTTATGCTTAGTACAAAATAGGTTAGCATTAAATTCTTTTAACGGATACAATCGTGGCTTTCTCAATGGCTCCGTGGCTTTCTTTCTGGTCGTAGGATGCTTATAGGAGCGGAAAGTGTACGCTTTGATGTATTTTATCTTTTTGCGGACGGACTGGTACTGTCCTTTCTTTGGAACCACTGGCGCTACATTTGAGACGAGGGACTGCTTATAATCCTTTGAGTTGCTCACGTTGGTCGTTAAACAAGCAAAAGAAGAAAAAAAGCTTACTGATTAGTTCGAATACCTTCTTCACAGTTCGACAGTTGTAGTCCTTCGCATCTTTTTTCACGAAATATCAGAGGCACTGCTCTCAAGAGGAGTTAGCCACTTTCCCACCTTGTACGGTTTCTCCATCAGACGAAGATATGATTAAAAGGTATGTCAATAAAGTTCGATGAATGTCCGGTAAAAATAAGCAAACCGTAGTATTTAGGAAAACTTTCTTTACTTGCCTTTAAAGAAATCCTCCCTGCATACGATACACTTTTGTCATCGTTCGTATGACTGCTGTAAGCTATCGAAAAAGTTTTTTTCTATAGCTCACAGAACATGTTGGTTTCCGAGTTGCACGAATGAAAGAATTAATGAACCTTTCCTGCATCGGGCAATTTACCACACCTTTGACACACATTTTTTTTTCGCGTTACGACAGCATCATCGAACTTTACTGACGCACCTCATACATCAGCACCAGGGGTTCATTAATTCACTCATTTGTGCAACTCCAAAAGCTTGGAATTCCTTAGCTGTTTGCATTTTCTCTCGACTTTGCACTTTAGCTGTTAAGATCAAGCAAAAATAATATACAGTATAACTGAAAATCTGGTAAACATAAACGTTAATTATTATCAATATTTGATGTGAACTTTATGTCAGTATACTGAAGGCAGTGCTTACTGATTTGAAATCATCCACTCTGCAAAGCTGCACATGTGTGGCTAGAAACCAAGGTTAATAGACAGTAAGATTTTCTCATCTCCCCTTCCTCGCAGACGAATAATCGTGACGTCACTGTGTGACATCACCGTCCTAACATGTGAATCGTAGATCCAAACTGTACTTACGGAGGAAGATGACGTGTCAACAATTTTTATAACTCAAACACAGAACAAAAGATTATGCAAAAGTACATTTGCATTAAATACAGAAGAAATTCACAGTCATGTGAATATTTTAGTAACGGAGATTTCGAAAATACCTTACGCACATTTTTATTACGTAAAGGGCGGGAAAACGGTTATACTTTTAAATGTTAATTTATATACAAATGGAACTTTGGTGGTTTTGATATTAATTTAGAAGGGAAAACGCACAGCAGGACATATAATTTTCATATAGTAAATAATTTCTTTATGAGGAATAGGAAAAATATCTCGGCAACATTCTCCACATTTTTTAAATTAAAAATTGAACACATTATGCATTTAAAAACCTGGTAGGATTTATGAAAATTATTCCAGCTGGTTGACGAATAATGATTAATACACGCTGCTGTGGCGCAGATACAAAGAAACGTGGCAATTAGATAATCTTACGATGTCGATTTGGCCACGCTCCCGTAGTGCTTGTACACGCGGTAAGCGATACGGGTATATTTTCAGGTAACGCCACCCAATACGTTGACATGTTGGATACGGCACTGTCAAATCCAAGAAACTCCCATCTTTCTCGCCCTTCGGGCAGAGTTTGTCCTCCGTACTGCAGCGTTCGCGCAAATCACACCGTAGATGTTTGAAACACTTGGCAAGAATTGAGCACTCGGTATGAACTCTGTCGTGTCCGCAAAGAGAATCATATAGAAGCCTAGACAAACTGCCATCCATAAAGGTAATTTCTGTTAAATATTAACTTATTATACCTGTTACAAGCCATACCAAAGAATTTTTTAATTATCCCTACCCAAATGGATCGCCCTGTACGATTGATATGTATTATAGCCTATAAGAAGATAACTGTCATGCAGCTAGCTCTGAACTGTTACGTAAATCCTTTTCTTACCCTGAATAATACGCTGCGAGAATAATTCGCACCTAATGCACATTAAGATTTAGTTTCCATATCACTAAAATCAATAAGAAGAACTCACTACTAATTCAACAAGGAACTTAGTAGAGAACACATAACTTAAATAACTGAGATCCTGAATGTTCAGCATAAACACAAAACACAAAACACTTCAATATCTAACCGCAACCAAACATTACTGTCTGTGAATGAATAATGTAAGCCTAATGAACACCAACAAAAGTTACGACAACAATACTACTTGCATCCTATTAATCCATTACTCTCAAAGCCCCTTAAATGTGGCATATGATCTTTTTACCCAAGTGTTTAATTCCCTATTTTTTAAATAATGGTTTCAGCCGTTTTACTTTCTAAAATTAGGTTTCGTATCAATATTACAGACAAAGTCAAAGAAAACTCGTTTACATTTTATGATATAAATATTTTATGTTTAATTTCTTCTAAATGAAATTACATTAAGGTCTTTTTCTTTTTTCTGCCTCATTACTCTAGTATATAATAGGAATATCATGGACCGTCCCACTGATCGATGGTCTAAGCTCTGCCACCATCGATGAGGCGGATTCTTCAGTTCCGCCTCATCACTCTCTTATACAATTGGAATACGTGAGACCGTCCCTCTGCAGCAATGGTCTAAGCGCTGCCTCTGAACAAATACATTAGGATCTTTTATTTCCGCCTCATCGATGGTCTAAGCGCAGCATCTGAACAATTACATTAAGATATTTTATTTCCGCCTCTTCGATGGTCTAAGCGCTGCCTCTGAACAAATGCATTAAGATCTTTTATTTCCGCCTCATCGATGCACAGCCCCTGAACAAGCGCAGCCCCTGAACAATTACATTAAGATATTTTATTTCCGCTTCATCGATGGTCTAAGCGCTGCCTCTGAACAAATACATTAAGATCTTTTATTTTCGCCTCATCGATGGTCTAAGCGCTGCCTCTGAATGCGCAACAGCAGAGGCCACCGATTAAGATCTTTTATTTCCGCCTCATCAATGGTCTAAACGCTGCCTCTGAACAATTATATTAAGATATTTTTATTTCCCCCTCATCATTCTAGTATATAATAGGAATGCCAGGGACCGTTCCGCTAGAGCAGGGGTCGGCAAACAGTTTTTGTAAGGGGCCAAATAGTAAATAGTTTAGGCTCTGCGGGCCAAGAGGCAAGTAAACTCGAGGATATTTATGTAGGTATGTTTTTTCTTGTTATTTGAAGTAGGTAGGACTACTTAAAGAACAAAAATCACTTTTTCACAAATATACTGAACAAAATGTAACGTAATAATAACAATAAATAGACTAAAAAATTACTACAATTGTTTGAAATACAGCTCTACTAACGAGAAGAATGACTTGCTTTTTTAGGATAACATTTCATCTAATCCTTTTTTTGGGATAGCTTTGTCATCTAATTCGGTAAGAAAATAATTCACACTCCACTCTGCCGCAAATTAAAAGCACGACATTCAAAGTCCACTTTTCTCTTCTTTTCTGGTTTTGACAGTGACATGATGGATATGCAAGAGCAATCAAACGAGAACAAAATGTCGCAGAACAGCGATACACGTTACCCTGGAAACGCTGCCGAATTATAACTGCGTGGCGCTACAGCAGAGGCCACCGAATGCAAAACTATAGGTGCGCCACATTCGGTCGTATCTCGCAACTCCTCAACTCGGCGGTCGGTCGTTCCGTTATAGCTCGTACTTAGACATGTTAAATACAATACTTTGAAATTTTAAAGAATTTGAAAATGTAAA
The DNA here is from genome assembly GCA_039090855.1 of Macrothele yani. Lineage (NCBI taxonomy): Eukaryota > Metazoa > Arthropoda > Arachnida > Araneae > Macrothelidae > Macrothele > Macrothele yani. Next base: position 82,321,692 of record CM077004.1, on the reverse strand, counting down.
ATCCATTCTTAGAGCTCGCGGGCCGTAGAGAAAGAGGCGGCGGGCCGTAGAGAAAGAAACGGCGGGCCGTTGTTTGCCAAACTCTGCGCTAGAGCAATAGTCTGAGCGCTGGCTTCTGACCACTCGTGAGATTGAGACTGGGTTTGAGTCCTAGATGACGTATGGGTGGTGTGCTTGGCTTGCGGCACTGGTTCTCTGCCCTCGACGGAACCAGTGGTTCCAAATTAGCGAGAGCGACTACTTATGACCCTTAGCTCACGTCATTTAACCCCGAAAAATATTCCAGGGTCAGTAAATATTTTGAATAACAGGGCTGATTCAATAGTCCTAATCCTCCCTAATGATGTTTGCAGCGCCATAAAAGAACTGAACGGCATATGAATATCACTAAGCGGCATACGAATATCACCTGGCATATGAAAACATCGCTCAAATGCCATAATCGCGTATGGAAACATTACACTATCGCATGATCAATTTTGCTGACAACTAGAGGCTGTGCGGAATTTAGACTAGTGGCTTATGTCAAAATGTTCTCTACGATCGCTGTACCTAACGTCTCGTTCTTGTTTTCTGTGTGGCTGTATCAGAGCCTGCATTTGTGAGAAATTTGACAACAGCGGAGGCACTTAGAGAGAAAATATATACTTTATCACAGGGTACGAGACTTGTAAATGTATGTTTCAAAGTTCGTGGAGGCTAATTCAAATATTTTTGTTTCGTTTCGGGATTTAACGATCCCCATGGGCAACTATATGGGCTATAAGCATGGATATCTGCCCATAATTTAGGGTCATTAGCTCCAGGGAAGGGAGAGAACCAGAGTCGTAGGATCAGCGTTCTACTCAAGGGCTCAAAGCCAGGCCCTTTCACAGGATCGGAAAGAAGTCAGGGTTTAAACCACAAAGCTATACTGAGGAGGCATATTTATTTTGAAAATCTTGAGTATGCAATATTCAAGTATGTTCTACAGGTAACGGCGACGTTTACAAACATGTTCAACCGAGAAAAAAACATGAAATGTTTATGACGTATATTCTAATTTCACTTTCATTTTTGGTTTCTTTCCCTATGTAAATTTTGAGTTCGTTCTCTTTAAGCGTTTCAACCTTATTATATTTTCTCACTCACTGAATGTTATGTGGCAGCAGTCTTGAGGTCAAGGTTGTGTAACGTGTGCGCATGTTTTGACAAGATAACAACAGTGTGGATAATATGTGGAGCGAGCAATGTAACGTGTGGGTAGATGAGTGCAGCCTTGCGTTGTACCTTCAAAACTAGATATATTTTTCTGATAAAGTTGTATCGCTACTTAGGAACTTGGAATCTCACGTTGCAGAGGATCATTTTTTTGCATTTGTTGCAGCATAGTTTCGTTGACTGTTTAAGGTAACCCGTCGGTTGCTGAATATTATCTCTGACGAGTTATCTGTGGGGTATCATAAAATCACCTCTGAAATCTACCGAGAATTGCAGCCAATTGTCCATGCGTAAAACACATACCAAGCAAATAGAGTTCAGCACTGGCGTCTGTCGAATCTGCTAACCCTAAGGGGCCGGTCTGCTAATTACAATTGTGACACTTACCTAGGAAATACCGAAAACATTTGGATTTCCTCGCTTTTGAATGACCCTGGGTAAATTGTATCAGTCGTCAGTCCTTCCTCTGTGATTTTTAACGTATTTTTAGAGCATAGATTGAAAAAATTAAATAAGTTTCAACATGGCAATAAAATAAACCTGAATTTTTGTTAAATATCATTATTAAAAATTAAAAAAATTATTTAAACATAGGGTACAATCCAGAAAGAAAGTAGTATTTTGCATATATCCGCTTCTCGTGATTAAGACCGAAAATGCAACATTAAATGATTTCGAGACTGTTTTCACAAACAAGGTTCTTTTGCGTTGAGTTACCACACCTGCAATAAATTAACCTAGACTTGGTGTTATTCTTTTTGTCAGAGCAATTGATATACTTAATGGGTTTCGAACCTTTCGTGAATGAGCTACATCCGTGCCAAAGTTCCCAAAATTTTGTTCTTCAAATTTGAAGAACAACTCTTTTTCTTTTATAGAAAGCTATTTTCTTCCCCTTCCCTGTTTCATTCAAAGTACTGATTATGTAAATGCATAAAATACTGCGTTGCTACTATCTCTTCTATAAGACATTTCGTTCTTACATTTCAAAAACACTTTCTCCTAATGAAGCACTTGAAATGCATGGGGACAAACGCTTTCGTTCTGGAACGTATATTGAAATTTTTTCCTCTTTTTTTTTATTCGCCTTTATCCGTTATCTTCCGAAAAAAAGGTATCTTTACGATCCGAAAGATGCGGGGAAAAGATTTCGATCCATTTTAAAGAAGAGCGTGTATTTCAGGTTAGTTATTCTGCAGAATGCAGTCGATATCATGAAATAAGCTAGGCATTCTTTTATTATTTACGGAATGGAGAGTTTTAAACCCCATCCTCTCTACTTATAAAGATAACAATTCTGCAGCAATTCCTCAGAGCTTTAAGGTGCTTAGATCTTTGTGTAGGAGTCATTGTGCTACCCATAAAATAAATATGGCGTGTTTGCGTAATATAACTCGGGAGAAAAGATATTCTAACCTAAAACGGTATTCTGTTCTTTCTTATACTAGAAATTCTTTAAAGAATCGATGAGGCACAGCAACAAATAATATATACAAATTTTGAAGATGACAATCCGATTTTTGGCGTAAATGTGACAAGGATGGTAAGTCAGATAATTTTTGAAAACTTGAAAATTTCATCGTCCTGGAGCGGGACTCGAACCCGCGTCTCCCAGAAAAACGCCTAGGTATGCTAACCATCGACGATGGTTAGCATACCTAGCGATGAAAATTTCATCGCTCCAGGACGATGAAATTTTCAAGTTTTCAAAAATTATCTGACTTACCATCCTTGTCACATTTACGCCAAAAATCGGATTGTCATCTTCAAAATTTGTATTATATGGCGTAATCCCGTATTTCTTTCAAAATAATATATATTTCAGGGGAAAACTCTCGGTTCAGTTTCACGTTGCACAAAATTAAATCTTAAGGTAAGAAAATTTCATTCCCAGGCACGATTTTCAACGGAGCTGTTAGAACCTGATCAAATGTAAAAGCGCTTGCCTTGTCGTGTTTAAGCTGAAATACCGACTTTCTGTAGCCTGGTTTAATTCCATGCTTTTCGCAAAATCACTTAAACGGCAGAATTTGAATTTATTCAACCCCAAATCGTTTGTCAGTTTAGTTGGAGCACAAAATCACATTTCGCGCAGCGTCTATCAAACGTGTTTAGACATAAAAGCAGCGAAGAATTTGAATTTCCCCCTGATGAATATATCGTGTTGGATGTAATGCGCTGTAATTAGTGAAAATACCAAAACCCTCATTGGTACTTCCTGCAAGAATAGGTTTGTTGTTTCACTGAATGATTTAGCTATCTGAAGCCTGTTCTGTACTTTGAGTAGCCAATTAGTTATGTACAGATTTATACTAATTTTAAGGAAAGAAAAGCTCGCAGATGATACAAGTGTTGAACCAAATATTCGTAGATGAGAACTGAACTTGAGTGATGTTGAACAGCATAGCAACTTCATAAAACCCTCAAATTTTTCATCACCTATTTTTAACATTTCCAGAGTATGGAAGCGGAAATATTTTAAATTACTTCTCTTGTCTTATAATTGTTGTTTCTTAACTGCTTTTTATTAGGTGTGCAACTTAATTCTCGGCCCCTAACCGCAAGCGATCATAGAACGGCGGAAATGCAAATAGCTGTGTGCGATAATGGCTGATTGCAGCGCCATCCAACAGCTTTCCAGGCAACCGTAACCGCTCACTGCTGTAGTGACAGAAAGGACGAAAGTTGACGGTGAAAACAATGTCGTTCGAGAAGCAACATTTGAGGCACTGCCTCCTGTTCGTGTTTCAGCTGAAAAAAATTCCGCGAAAGCGCAGCAAATGATCTACGCTGCTTTGGGTGAGGCTGCTGTGTACTACAGTACGTGTAAGAAGTGGTTCCAGCAGTTAAAGAAGGGAAATTTCGATCCCCGAGATGCAGAACTTCCGAGACAGCCACAGAAAGTTGACGATGAGGAACTGGAACAACTGTTGAACGCGGATCCCTGTCACACACAGTCAGAGCTCGCCCAGGAACTCGGAGTAACACGGCAAGTTATTGCAAAGTGCCTGCACAAGCTTGGACGGGTTTACAAGGACGGCCGTTGGGTGCCCCACCAACTCACAGCTGCGAACAAGTCTAGGTGCTACGATGCTGCTGTGTCCTTGCTCTCCAGATTCAAGAAGACGGATTCCATCCACAAGATTTTGACCTGTGATGAAAACTGGATCCTCTATGATTTTCCTAAGCGGCGCAAATCGTGGGCTTATCCAGGTCAGCCGATCACCAGTACTGCCAAACCCAATATCCATGCTAGGAAGTTGTTGCTGTACATGTGATCGGATCAGCGCGGTGTCGTACACTATGAGTTGCTCAAACCTGGTGAAACGGTCAATGCTGAGCGTTCATTGTCAGTAACTCATTCGTGTGAGTGACGTAATGGAGGCGAAAAGGCCATACACCGTCAAGGGCAAATGGTTGGTCCTGTTGCTTCAGCATAACGCTCGTCTTCCCACCGCGAAAACGATTTTAAACATGATCACCGACCTGGGATGGGAGATTTTGTCCCACCGACGTATTCTCCAGACTTCGCCCTATTGGATTATCACCTCTTTCGCTCCCTGAAACATCAACTGAGTGATACGCACTTCACTTCTGTTGAGGAGATCCACACAATTATTGATGACTTTATGAACTCGAAACAGCCCTCTTTTTCCGTAGTGGCATTCGGCAGCTCCCTGACCGGTGGCTCAAATGTATCCAACACGACGGGGATTATTTTCCTGATTAGGACGTATTCTATTCGCTATAATTTGCTGTCAACATGTCGTGCCTGTGGCCGAGAATTAATTTGCACACCTAATATTTGCAAACGAACTGGGAGTATTGCATGTATAAATCCAAAACATCTAAAACTTTGGGTAGACATGTTTTTGTCTTAAATAAGTCGATTCTTATAATTTAATAAATAATTGATGGCCTACTTTCGTGCTTTATACTGGATATGTCAAGTTAATATGCTTATTATTTTGGGAGAAATATTTTTTTGATTATGAGTATTCCTTTTCTAGCATCAGAGCGGTTGTAATGAAATGGATATTTAGTGTATTTTGGCACTGAGCTAGTAAGATCTTCTACGATCTCAGAAAATTTCCGCCAAATTGTTCGTAATAAGAAATCTACCAAAGAGCTCCCATTATTCAAGATTATATCATATCTTAAATCAAATTTCTCAATAATAACCTTAAGAAGGCGTAGTTAAATACCTTATTTTGTGACGTATATCACCTTTTTAATTTTTCCTTTTTGCTGATCTTTTAGTTAAGCTAATTTGGTTACTTCTCTGTATGTTTCACATGTTGAATGTTATATCTGTACTTTCATGAGTGCTCCTCCTTATGGGTTATGACTGGTAGTCAGTCAAGTCATGCTGACTGATATAAATCCAAGGGCCATGCAATTTAAAGGAACTTAGACATACCTGATGGGAGCAGCGCACGTGAACACTGGCTTGACGATCGCTGCGGAGAAGTGGAGCTGATTGCCCTAGGCTCTTGGTATTGCCTAGCCACGGAAGTCTACCATCTATTTGTAATTTCAGGTACCTGGCTAAAGTGATCCAAGGGATTGTTTCTTGGAATATGGACAGTTCCAGCACTTCTTGGTAAGACCCAAACATGAACAACGCACTGCTCGTAGACGGATTGATTTTGACTCACCAGTCAGTGTAATAAGTCTCCAGCTCAAAAAGAAAGCTTTGCATGAACATCACAGCTCTGAGTTTCTTCAGGGACCTCATGGTAACAGCATTGTGTCATCTGCGTGCATCATTGCCTGACTGGATTTGGACTTGCAAGTCGTGCCGCTATATTAAGAACAGAATCCTGAGAGACATCAGCCCGTACTTTTCTTTCCGAACAAAGCTCACTATAAGCCATGACAGTGAAGCAGCGTTAGGCTACAGGGTGATTCACTCGGAACTCAACACTTATTTTTAATTTCTTTAATTAACTCACGATTGAAAATGCACATTTGAATAAAATTAATGTAAAACATACCTTGATCCATGACAAAATGAATGTCTCATAGAAGACGCTGGAAGTGCCCACCGCCAGACGTCCAGGCACACATTCACCTGACGCTCCATATTGGCGAATGTGCGATGTAGCGTAGCAACGTCGATGGCAGCAATTTCACTTGTGGTAGTGTCTTTGAGTTCATCGATCTTGGCTGGTTGGCATAAACCTTGCTTTTTAAAAGTCGACAGAGAAAGAAATCTGGGGGTTTGAAATCGGGAGACCTAGGCGGCCACAAGTCTTTGGAGATAATCCTGCCCTGAAAAAAGCTGCGAATTTCCGCCACGCTCTTATTGGAGGTGTGGCACGTTGCACCGTCCTCTTGAAAGTAACCATCTGCAAATTCCTGATAATCTAGCTCAGGGATCGTCAACCTTTTAATACCTATCGCCCACTTTTGTATATTTGTGGATGGTAAAATTTCCTTAACAACCGCCGGTGCCGCAGTAACTCAGTTTAGCACAAGTGCGAAGTAATTTTTTGAGGAGACGTTTTGTAAAAAATATAAATATATAACTTTATCTCTTATACTTTACTAGCAAGGGTACCCGGTATTTCCTGAGTAAATATTCGTGGAATCACCAAGTTTAGCGGGTAAAATTTTATGAATGAAAAATATATTCCAGTAATTTTCCCGTTAATACCAAATTTGGTGATTCTAAATTGAAAACTGTAGAACTTTTTCGAAAATTTTGTATATGGGGCCCCCTTGACCCCCCCCCCGCTCCGATCCCTTTCAAAAACTGTCTATGGTCTAAGTCAGAGTATTATGCGATACTATACCAAATTTGGTGGTTGTAAATTGAAAACTGTAGAACTTTTTGTGAAAATTTTGTATGGGCGCCTTTTGAGCCCTTCCAAAAACCGTGTACGGTCTGAGTTAGAGTACCATGAGATAAATACCAAATTTGATTGTTCTAAATTGAAAACTATAGAACTTTTTACGAAAATTTTGTATGGAGTACCCTTTGCCCCCTCCCCCGGCACCGACCTCTTCGAAAAATTTTCTACGGTCTAAGTCAGAGTATCATGAGATAATATACCAAATTTGGTGGTTGTAAATTGAAAACTGTAGAACTTTTCACGAAAATTTTGTGGGGCCCTTTGACCTCCGAGCTCCGACCCTTTTCCAAAACCATGTACGGTTTAAGTCAGAGTACCATGAGATAGTATACCAAATTTGGTGTTTCTAAATTGAAAACCGTAGAAATTTTAACGAAAATAACGAACATTTTGTATGGGTCCCTCTTGACCCCCGTCCCCGGGCTCCGATCCCTTCCAAAACCCTTCTACGGTCTACGTTAGAGTACATGAAATAGTATACCAAATTTGGTGGTTCTAAGTTGAAAACTGTAGATTTGAATAGCGGACAAACAAACATACAAACAAATATACAAACTTTCACTTTTATATATAGAGATTTTCCAAAATGATTAAACAACTTAAATCTTGGCCCTCAGTCTCCGGCAGCTGGAATGTACCTGGCCAAGGCAGCGGCCAGTGCGACATGAAGGCAGAGGGTGCTAAGAATCCCCGGAGGACCGGACTAGGCTGCCATCTGATGCTGACCTTGGCTACTTACAATGGACGCTCCCTATCTTCTGATTCAAGGCTTCTTGAATTGGAAGAGGAACTACAAAGGATCAAGTGGGACATCGTAGGGCTAAGTGAGGTAAGGAGAAAAGGAGAAGATCTCATCGAACTGAAAAGTGGACATCTCTTCTACTGTCGTGGGACAGATACTGGCAGAACTAGTGGTGTTGGATTTATAATAAACAAGAAACTGAAGGATAAAGTTGTAGAAGTTGAAAGTTCCTCTGACAGAGCTGCACGACTTGTTATCCAACTCTCGAAAAGATACCAGGCTCAGATTATTCAAACTTATGCACCCACCACAAGTCATCCTGAAGAAGAAATTAAAGAATTTTATGAGGAAATTTGTCGTCTAAATAATAAAGGTAAGCAGCACTTGAAAATAATTATGGGAGATTTCAATGCAAAAATAGGGCAACAACAACAGAATGAAACTTCAGTAGGTAAATTCGGTCATGGCAACAGAAACCAGCGTGGAAATACTCTCGTTGAGTTTGCAGAGGCAGAAGAGTTTTTCATCTTGAACTCCTTCTTCAAGAAAAAGCCACACAGGAAATGGACATGGAGACATCCAAATGGGACGACAAGTGAAATTGATTTTATTATGTGTAACAAAAAATTCGTCATAGAAGACTGCAGTGTGCTAAACAAGTTCAACACAGGTAGTGACCATAGATTGGTGAGATGTAAGATGCACCTCAACACTAAACTTGAACGTGGCAAGCTCATAAGACAAACAAAATCTATTGACATAACCAACCTTAAAAAACACCATAATACCTTCAAGTTAGAACTGAAGAACAGGTTCTCTGCTTTAGAAGTCCTAACATCGGAAGAAGTGGACATCTCTGAAGTTAACAGAAAAGTAACCAAAGCTCTTATGGAAACAGCAACAAAATTAGCTGGGTCTAAGAACAAGTTGCATGTGAACAAATTATCAGGAAAAACCAAAATGTTGATGCAAAAAAGAAGAGAGATGAGGACAACTAAAGAAGATGTGACTTCCAAAGTGGAATATATAGAGCTATGCAAGACAGTACGAAAAAGTATCACTGAAGACTTAAGGAAATTCAACTGTGAACTAGTGAGGAAAGCAACTGAAAACAAGCAAAGCCTAAAGATAGCAAAGGGACATCTCAGTAAGGGAAGAAAACAGATTATGGCACTGAGAAAAGAAGATGGTTCTGTAACAAGAAATAGAGGCGAAATTTTGACAAGAGTGAAAGATTTCTACTCCAAATTATATGAAAGGGATGATATATGCACTCCAGACATCATGAAAGATACCAGTACCAGAGTTCCTCCAGTCCTTCCAGCAGAAGTTGCACATGCAATCAAGAACATGAAGCGAGGAAAAACTCCAGGAGAAGATGGAATTACTGTAGACATCATACAAGAAGCAAGTGGAGAAATCGAAACAGTACTCGCCCAAATTTTCACTCGATGCCTTAATGAAGGAAAGATTCCTGAGGATTGGAACACCGCTACAATGATCCTGCTACATAAGAAAGGTGACATTGAGGATCTCAGAAACTACAGACCTATCAGCCTCCTATCAGTAGTTTATAAAATCTTCACTAAAGTTCTTTCACACCGCTTGAAGGTAACACTGGACATGGCTCAACCGAGAGAACAAGCTGGATTCAGGAGTGGCTACAGCACAATAGATCATATCCACGTGCTGAGAGAACTAATTGAAAGAGCGAGGGAATATGAACTTCCATTGTGCATGGCTTTTATCGATTATGAAAAAGCCTTTGATTCGGTGAAACCATCAGCAGTTACAATGGCTCTGAAAACCTGCGGTATTGAAGATGCATACATTAATATTATTAATAACATCTATGAAAATGCAAGTGCAAAGATTAGGCTGTTGAAAATACAACACACGTAAAAATTGGAAAGGGAGTGAGACAAGGTGACACCATATCTCCGAAGCTCTTTAATGCCACATTGGAGGGTGTTTTTCAGTCGCTGAGCTGGGAAAACAAGGGGATAAAGATTAATGGAGATTATCTAACCCACCTTCGTTTTGCTTATGACTTAGTCATTTTTGCAACTACCCCATCAGAGCTGCAGAGTATGATCCAGGAACTTGCTGACAATAGTAAAGAAGTGGGATTAAAAATGAACTTTCAGAAGACAAAAGTGATGTTCAATGCTTTTACAAGAAATGAAGATTTATCGATTGATGGAGAAAAGCTGGAGATAACAGACACGTACGTTTATCTTGGACAGCAGATATCAAATGAGGGTCACATTGATGAAGAAATTAATCGGCGTACAAAACTTGCCTGGAGAGCTTTTGGAAGAAACAGCATAATTTTCAAGAGCAATATGATATTATGTCTTAAAAGAAAAGTGTTTGATCAATGCATCCTTCCAGTGCTTACGTATGGTGCAGAGACGTGGACCTTAACTAAAAGAGACATACAAAGGCTGCAGACAACTCAAAGCAGCATGGAGAGGTGCATACTTGGTGTAACCAGGAGAGATAAGAAGAGGAACTCGTGGATCCGAAAAATGACAAGAGTGGAAGACATCATGATCAGAGTTAAATCACTGAAATGGCAATGGGCTGGACATACTGCCAGAAGGACAGATCATCGATGGACAGCCGAAATTTTAGATTGGATTCCAAGGGACAGGAAAAGACCCAGAAGAAGACCACATGGGAGATGGGTGGATGAAATTCGAAAGTATGCAGGGATGACATGGAGGAGACTGGCACAAGACAGACCGTTGTGGAGGAAACTTGGGGAGACCTTCGTCCAGCAGTGGTTTGATAATGGTTGACAATGATGATGATGATGATGATATAGAGATTTATCTATCAGTTTTTCCAAGCCTTGAAATTCACTTCCCGGAGCATAGAAAAAAACTTTTTATTGAAGAGTTACTAATTGTTCACTAATTAGTGATCTCATTAAATTACCATGTAAAAGAATATTCCCGATGAGAAATTGTTATATGTTTCGAGAATTTTATATGATTCTAATGCCTCTAACTGTTGTATGGTAATGGCGCTTCGACCAAAGACGAAGTAATAGAAAATATTTACTATTTACACTTCTGGGAAACTTTTTGCGTCACCTTCGAAGATACTTATATATTCTGTACATTAGGATCTTTTCCTTCAATCTCATTAATGTTTTCCAAATACCGCATTTTCTACTCAAAAGTTAAACTTTCAAAGTAAGACACCATCATTTTAACGGGGGCTGGTTGTCCTTCACTTATCCAAGGTTCTTAGATAACTCTCACTTACGTTACTAAGGTTCGCTGCCATGAAGAAAGTCACGTGTCTGCTGCTTCCTCATAGGCAATAGAAGCCACGAAAGAATGCGAACGGCGGTTGTTTCTTTGACTTGTCACTAAAATTGTTACTTCTCGGCTCCCTTTTGTCATAGATTAATGTTTCACACAACTAAACCTTCCTCGACAAATGCTCTATGGAATGGTGAAAACCGCATCAAAATCCGTCCAGCGATTCTCGAGATTAGCCCGAACAAACAGACGGACGCCTACCGGGGACTTTATTTTATACTATGTGTAGATGTATGTTTATACTAATAGATAATTTCAATTTAATGAATTTCTGCATCTTTATCAATACAGCACCTGTTAGTGCGGGACTGCTTAAATTGAAGAAAATGAAAGTTAAATGTGAAAATATTAAAGTTTATTGAAATTATCTTCAATTAATTATTAATGGGATAATTGAGGCTTATGCTGCCAGACTAAATATTTGATATCTGGTCTGGTTCGAATTTCGTAAGGAACAAACGAAGGTCTCCTCTTTCAGTGATATTCAGACGGTTTCTGTTTGGTGATAATATGATTAACAGCACTAAAGCCTGATTCGACAAGATATGAGGTAGGGAAAGGTAGCAATACATTAAATATCATTTTCACCTTATTTGGAATATTTTTATTTTGCCAGATTTTTTGAAGAATTTTTTTACTTTGCCAGATTTTTTGGTATCCGCCAATATCGAAATTATACTTGCTCTCTTCATCATATTTAAGTTCCAATAGTTCTTCTTGGCAAGTTATATCAACCTCAGGGAAAACACTTTTATGTTGTTGCTCTTCTGTAACGATAAAAATCGCACAGTAATAATGATGCGTTACTTTTAAGTTCTTTTACGCAGGTGTTTCAGTCGTCGACCTTTAACGTTGTGTTGTTTTAGCTCTGCAGATAACATTCTCTGCAAGAAGAGGAAAAGTTTTTTCACATTTAATTTCTTCTTATATTATTTGGTGCGTGATCTACATCATTAATAAAACGTGTTTTGGTTTATCCTCAACACTCTGTATTTACGGATTACCTTGTTTAAATTATTATCTATATTCAAACTTAAATATGGAATTCAATAGTAAATTGCAAAAGCATATTTAAAAAAGTCAAACTCGTGAAGTTGTTAGCAATGCATTCAATGTATGGCGGAAGAACAAAATTTGTAACAACGAACGAAAACCTCCACCACCTACCATGAAAGTTTTAATCTCCCACTAGTGGGTGGTAGAGACCAGGTTGACGAACACTGATCTAGCTGTTTCACAAACTCATTAAAGATTTCCAAGTATCGGTCGGTATTCACGGTGTCTTTAGAAATGATTGGCCCAATGATACGGTGTCGGAAAAAAAACTGTCTGCGGAGACACGCTATTCCCCCACCATTTCTAGACAGATGGCACGTCAGTGCGGTGCCACCCAGCTGCCGGGGAGACATTTTATTCACTGGGAATGCATGTCGACTGCTTCGTCAGGGAATAAAGAACCACTCCGTCCGGGTTTAATGCTCATCGTAAACTCCCCATCTCATATGCTCCATATCATCATCATCATCATCATTGTCAACCATTATCAATCCACTGCTGGACGAAGGTCTCCCCAAGTTTCCTCCACAACGGTCTGTCTTGTGCCAGTCTCCTCCATGTCACTCCCGCATACTTTCGAATTTCATCCACCCATCTTCCATGTGGTCTTCTTCTGGGTCTTTTCCTGTCCCTTGGAATCCAATCTAAAATTTCGGCTGTCCATCGATGGTCTGTTCTTCTGGCAGTATGTCCAGCCCATTGCCATTTCAGGGATTAAACTCTGATCATGATGTCTTCCACTCTTGTCATTTTTCGGATCCACGAGTTCCTCTTCTTATCTCTCCTGGTTACACCAAGTATGCACCTCTCCATACTACTTTGAGTTGTCTGCAGCCTTTGTATGTCTCTTTTAGCTAAGGTCCACGTCTCTGCACCACACGTAAGCACTGGAAGGATGCATTGATCAAACACTTTTCTTTTAAGACATAATGGCATATTGCTCTTGAAAATTATGCTGTTTCTTCCAAAAGCTCTCCAGGCAAGTTTTGTACGCCGATTAATTTCTTCATCAATGTGACCCTCACTTGATATCTGCTGTCCAAGATAAACGTACGTGTCTGTTATCTCCAGTTTTTCTCCATCAATCGATAAATCTTCATTTCTTGTAAAAGCATTGTACATCACTTTTGTCTTCTGAAAGTTCATTTTTAATCCCACTTCTTTACTCTTGTCAGCAAGTTCCTGGATCATACTCTGTAGCTCTGATGGGGTAGCTGCAAAAATGACTATGTCATCAGCAAAACGAAGGTGGGTTAGATAATCTCCATTAATCTTTATCTCTTTGTTTTCCCAGTTCAGTGATTGAAAGGCATTTTCCAATGTTGCATTAAAGAGCTTCGGAGATATGGTGTCACCTTGTCTCACTCCTTTTCCAATTTTTATGTGTGTTGTATTTTCAAACAGCCGAATCTTTGCACTTGGATTTTCATAGATGTTATTAATAATATTAATGTATGCATCTTCAATACCGCAGGATTTCAGAGCCATTGCAACTGCTGATGGTTTCACCGAATCAAAGGCTTTTTCATAATCGATAAAAGCCATGCACAATGGAAGTTCATATTCCCTCGCTCTTTCAATTAGTTCTCTCAGTACGTGGATATGATCTATTGTGCTGTAGCCACTCCTGAATCCAGCTTGTTCTCTCGGTTGAGCCATGTCCAGTGTTACCTTCAAGCGGTGTGAAAGAACTTTAGTGAAGATTTTATAAACCACTGAGAGGAGGCTGATAGGTCTGTAGTTCCTGAGATCCTCAATGTCACCTTTTTTATGTAGCAAGATCATTGTAGCGTTGTTCCAATCCTCAGGAATTTTCCCTTCATTAAGGCATCGAGTGAAAATTTGGGCGAGTACTGTTTCGATTTCTCCACTTGCTTCTTGTATGATGTCTACAGTAATTCCATCTTCTCCTGGAGCTTTTCCCCGCTTCATGTTCTTGATTGCATGTGCAACTTCTGCTGGAAGGACTGGAAGAACTCTGGTACTGGTACCTTTCATGATGTCTGGAGTACATGTATCATCCCTTTCATATAATTTGGAGTAGTATTCTTTCACTCTTGTCAAAATTTCGCCTCTATTTCTTGTTACAGAACCATCTTCTTTTCTCAGGGCCATAATCTGCTTTTTCCCCGTACTGAGATGTCCCTTTGCTATCTTTAGGCTTTGGTTGTTTTCAATTGCTTTCCTTACTAGTTCACAGGTGAATTTCCTTACGTCTTCAGTGATACTTTATCGTACTGTCTTGCATAGCTCTATATATTCCACTTTGGAAGTCACATCTTCTTTAGCTGTCCTTATCACTCTACTTTTTTGCATCAACATTTTGGTTTTTCCTGATAATTTGTTCACATGCAATTTGTTCTTAGACCCAGCTAATTTTGTTGCTGTTTCCATAAGAGCTTTGGTTACTTTTCTGTTAACTTCAGAAATATCCACTTCTTCCGATGTTAGGCCTTCTAAAGCAGAGAATCTGTTCTTCAGTTCCAATTTGAAGGTATTATGGTGTTTTTTAAGGTTGGTTATGTCAATACATTTTGTTTGTCTTATGAGCTTGCTACGTTCGAGTTTAGTGTTGAGGTGCATCTTACATCTCACCAATCTATGGTCACTGCCTGTGTTGAACTTGTTTAGCACACTGCAGTCTTCTATGACGAAATTTTTGTTACACATAATAAAATCAATTTCACTTGTCGTCCCATTTTGATGTCGCCATGTCCATTTCCTGTGTGGCTTTTTCTTGAAAAAGGAGTTCAAGATGAAAAACCCTTCTGCCTCTGCAAACTCTACGAGAGTATTTCCACGCTGGTTTCTGTTGCCGTGACCGAATTTACCTACTGAAGTTTCATTCTGTTGCCGTTGCCCTATTTTTGCATTGAAATCTCCCATAGTTATCTTCAAGTGCTTCTTACCTTTATTATTTAGATGACGAATTTCCTCATAAAATTCTTCTATTTCTTCTTCAGCATGACTTGTGGTGGGCGCATAAGTTTAAATGATCTGAGCCTGGTATCTTCTCGAGAGTTGGATAACGAGTCGTGCAGCTCTGTCAGAGGAACTTTCAACTTCTACAACTTTATCCTTCAGTTTCTTGCTTATTATAAATCCAACACCACTAGTTCTGCCAGTATCTGTCCCACGATAGTAGAAGAGATGTCCACATTTCAGTTCAATGAGATCTTCTCCTTTTCTCCTTACCTCACTTAGCCCTACGATGTCCCACTTGATCCTTTGTAGTTCCTCTTCCAGTTCAAGAAGCCTTGAATCAGAAGATAGGGAGCGTCCGTTATACGTCGCGAAGGTCAGCATCAGATGGCAGCCTAGTCCGGTCCTCCGGGGATTCTTAGCACCCTCTGCCTTCATGTCGCACTGGCCTTGTCAAGGAGTCCGTCATGTGACACACAGTCGAAGGCTCAGAGAAAAAGATTCGAACTCGTGCAGAACACAGCACTCCGAATGATCATTGAGGATCCACCATGGACCCCTAATCTGAATTTAAAATACCGACTTTGTGTTCATACGACACGTGAATTTAGACCTGCCAAGAACTTCTTCAAGGAAGTGCCTGCTTATCCAAATGAACGTATCAGGAGTTCGGTTGACTATGACCCCAGTTTAATCCTTAAGCGACCCAGACCTAAGATAGAAGTAATTGCTCCATCCCCTAACCGAAATATAACGAAAGAAGGAGAGTGTTACTAATAAGGACCGTTCTTGTGTCAGAAAAAAGAATTAATCAGACGATAAGTACTGGTTGAGTAACAAATTGGGTCATAGACAGTCCACCAGGTGAGTGTCTAGTTCATGGAGATGTTATGGTTTTAGCACGTCTTTTGTAAAATAAGATCGTGCTTATGTTACCGGTTTGTCCGTCAGCCTGTACCCACAATATCTCTGCAACTATTAGTCCGATTTGAATTTCTTTTTTTTTTTTTTTTTTTTGCATTGGGAAGCTTGAAATATGCGAATGATGATCCTTCATTTCGTTTTTTTTTTTTTACGATGTACAATTTCGCCGCTATATGACGTAAATGCAAATGATGTTGAATTCAAAAATACGTTTTATTCCACATATTTGCTTTTAAACATCCGATTGAAAAAAATATTTTATAATTCGATTCCATTTATGTCGAAGAGTATTTTTGATATAGTTACTTTTTAAAATTACGCATAGATGTTCCGCTAGGGGACGTAAAAGTAAATTACGTTTTCCCCGATAACTCTTCTTTTAAAACTCCGATTTTAATTTTTTATTTCAGCGATACACCTCCCGATGGAAATTTTTTGCATATAATTCAAATTTTTGGTGAAGAATACTTTGGCAACCAGGGGGCGTAAGTGTTAAATTTTTGCTTCTGATGTATTTGCCATAAAATCTGAGCTTCTAAAATATCGATTGAAAAAATTATTTCGTGGACTGATGTCATTCACATCGATAAACCTTTTCGGAATATTTTCTTCTTAAAATATTCCACAGTTTCTCCGCCAGGGGGCGTAGATTATATCTTATTTTTGTCAATATCTCTACTTCTAGGAGTTCGATTTAAAAAATTCCTTCTTTGTTGAATAGTGTTTCCAGTGAGACATGTTTTTCATATAATTTCAAAATTTTCAAGTAACTCGTAGACTTTCCGCTAGAGGGCGTAAAGATAAATTGCTTTTCCCCCTATATCTCTGCTTTTAAATCTCCGATTTGAAAAATTCTTTCTGCACCGGATACAGCTCCTGATGGGAAATCCTTTGCACGCAATTTTTAATTTTTGTAAAAAATGGTTTTGCCACCAGGTGGCGTAAGTCTTAATTCCCGCTTCTGATGTATTTGCAGCAAAATATGAGCTTCTAAAATCTCGACTGCGAAAAAAGCCCTCTGTTGACGGATACTACTCACGTCAACAAACCTTTTAGGAACATTTTCTTCTTGAAATAATGCATGGTTTCTACGCCAAAGGGCATGTATATCTTATTTTTGTCAATATCTCAACTTCTAGGAGTCCGATTTGAAAAATTCCTTCTTTGTTGGATAGTGTTTCCGATGCGAAATGCTTTTCCTATAAATTCAAAATTTTCAAGTAAATCATAGACTTTTCGCTAGGGGGCACAAAGGTAAATTGCGTTTTCTGCGTTATTTCTGTTTCTAAAACTGCGATTTGAAAAATTCTTCCTGTATCGCATACAAGACCTGATGAAAAATGTTTTTCACATAATTTCTTATGTTTGGTAAAGAATGGTTTGGCCACCGGGTGGCATAAGTGTTAATTCCTGCTTCTGATGTATTTGTAGCAAAATCTGATCTCTTGAAAACTCGACTAATTTTTTTTTTCTTGGACCGATACCGCTCATATTGTAAAACCTTTTCAGAATACTTTCTTCCTAAAATAATGCATGGTTTTCCCACCAGGGGACGTAAAATCACATCTTATTTTTGTCGATATCTCTGTTTCTAAGAGTCCGACTTGAAAAATTATTCCTGTGTTGGAGAGCGTTTCCGGTGCGAAATGTTTCTCATATAAATTCATGTTTTTCTTAATGCAAAAGTCTGCAACCAGAGGGCGTAAGCTCACGATTCCGTTTGCAGCCATATATGAGGGATTAAAAACCTGATTGAAAAACTTCTTTTCTTCCGTCAGATACTATTGTTTTCCAAACCGGTTTCATTGACTTTGAATAGTTTGAAAAATTTAATTTGCGTCAGAATGGATTCAAAAGACATGCTTATCACACCCGAAAATTCGGTGTCATCTTTTTTGTTGGTGGTTGTAAATTGCTACTCCAACTTGTGATGCTACTCCAACTGACGTAGTTGCACTGGGAGTTTCGTCGGAGTGACTGCTTTGGGGATTCCCACGAAGATGCTGAGAGCTTTCCCTCTTTCCCGTTGTACCTTTTCAAGTGAAGCGAGTCTATCCTCCCACTGTCTTTCTAACTTTCAACTTCCCTTTTTCATTGAGTTCCCTTGCTCGTCGCTCCTGGCTTCCTTCTTGTAAAAAGGGTAGTTTTATATCTAGAATTAGATACACACTTACTAAAACTACTTTAGATATTACGCATTAAAAGGACTAATTACACTGAATTCGTTTAAATATTTAGTGCATTTCAGATGCGAAAACCTACGTTTTTTATGTAAATAGAGGTGCAAAATCCGAAAGTGACAACAAAAATATTTGGTTGGCTACGATTTTAGAGACAGAGCCTCTACGACAATTAGCTTGCCACTTACATACCAAACACAGAAGGTCTCGCGTCACATTCCAGCAGTAATTTCCCTTACATTATTGGATCCTGTCTTAGTCACAAGAGACAATCATCAGTTTTCATGGTCCTGATCGTGTTAAAATACGATTGTTTCATTTCCAAAATTGTGTCACTCAGGCGCTTTGTACAGCGCGCGGACTCGCATCAGTACGCAATGCACACGCGCGCAGCCTTCTACATTTTCAAAACAAGAGCCAATCACCAATTTTTAATGCCATAATCGTGTTTAGTCCTGAAAAATTGTAAAAAGAGACTGTTTCCATTTTCGAAACATTTTCAGTGACGTGCTTCTTGGTCACGACAGTGTTTGCTACACCTATAAATGTATCATATTCTACGCTGTTAAGTCTGATATTATAAGACTAGCTGTAATGGTGTTTAACATGAAACTTAGTTAAACAATAAGCCTGTGTTACTCTGAGGGGTTTTTTTGGTTTGTTTGAGGGTTTAACAACCACTGTGAGTAACTCGATGGATTATGAACAGTTGCTCGTACCTAAATTCGGACCACTACTTCCAGGGAAGAGAGAAAGCCAGACAAAGCATCCATGACTCATCAGGATTCTAACCCGGATAAGTCTCAGTCAACTGGTGATAAACTAGCGCTTAGAGCACTGCGAGACCGTGGCGCATTCTCATGACTCGGTTTTATGTAAAAATCTCTTTTGTGTGTTTTTTGTTAGCATGCTACTAAAATATGCAACTGTGCAACATCATGTAGTGGCGAAGTATCTGAAACACACGTATAGTTTAATGACCAAAGCACAAGTCTACAGCATACGTTATAATACAACACACTTTTCAACACAAAAATGTTTTAGGGATGTGCTAAGGTTTCCGCATATTTTAAAGAAAATATACACCGATGAGCGATTACATCAAGACCACCCCAGTCTAGAGAAATGAGCGCGTCTGGAGACCGAACGGTGGCTCAGGTGAAGTATACAGAGCAGAACATATGCAAACTGAGGAGAGGCTTTCGGTTAGTAGAGTGTTCGGAGTCAGAATAGGAAAAGCTGCCGATTTATCGGAATTTGATAAAGGACAAATTGTGATGACACGGAGCCTCGGAACTACAATCTCAGAAACAGCGCGGCTTGTGGGTTGTTCATGTACCGCTGTAGTGAGTACGTATCAAAAGTGGTGCACACATGGCCTAACGACGAACCGTCGTCCAGCCGTGTGTCGTCCGCTCCTCACTGATGCCAGAGGGGAGCGGAGACTGTCGCGCATTGTTCACAGCGACAGCACCACCACAGTGCAACAAATCACCCGCA
The DNA here is from genome assembly GCA_039090855.1 of Macrothele yani. Lineage (NCBI taxonomy): Eukaryota > Metazoa > Arthropoda > Arachnida > Araneae > Macrothelidae > Macrothele > Macrothele yani. The sequence goes on along the minus strand of CM077004.1, from coordinate 82,301,975 downwards.
CCTGCAACAGTGGTGATCAGAGCAATGTATCACAGCACACAATTCATCGCAGTCTTTTGCGAATGGGCCTGTATAGCCGAAGACCCAACCGGGTCCCCATGCTCATTGCACGTCATTGGCAACAACGCATGAAATGGGCCCAAGATCGTCGAGATTGGACCGTGGATGATTGGAAAAACTAGCTTGGTCTAACGAAACAATATTCCTAGGGCATCACGTAGACGGCCGAGTTCAGATACGCCGATTGACAACGGAGGTTATGGCACCTGGATGCACTGTTGGGCTGAAACAGGCTGGCGGTGGCGGTGTTATGCTGTGGGGGATATTTTCTTGTCACACTTTAGGCCCCATTATCCCAATAGCACAATCCGTGACAACTGTCAGGTATCCGAACATCGTTACGGACCAAATTCACCCATTCATAGCCACTGTGTTCCCTACTGATGACGGCAATCACCACCAGGATAATGAGCCATGCCGCACTGCCAGAATCGTCAAGGAGTGGTTTGAGTAACATGCTGGCGACCTTCTGTTAATGTCCTGGTCTCCAAATTAACCTGACATGAACGAAACCCAACATGTGTGGTTCGACTTGGAAAAGTGGGTTTGCGCTAAATCACCACCACCTCAAAAAGTATGGGAACTGGAGGACCTGCTGTTGACATTATGGTACCAGAAACTCCAGGATACCTATCGCCACTTCATCGAATGGATGACTCACCGAGGAGTGGCCGCTGTTTCGCGGGCTAAAGAGGGTCGTACAGCTTTTTTCGTAGGTGGTCATAATATAATGGCTCATTGGTTCAGGGCAAAGTTAAGGATATCTCTTTATCCATCTGTTCCTTTGTCTATGCTCACGACATCGCAATTTATAGGGATTGCAAAGCCGTTACTACCGGAATAATAGTTCATGAATTTATACAACATCTGCTAGTGGTATGAATATAAGCATTCGATTTTTATTTTATCTTTTTTGGTAAAAACTGTATAAGAGAAATTATTTGTTCATCAATTAACTGTACCATGACAAAGATTAATGATTTTTTTTATGATTTTTCGCAATCCATCTTCTAGATGGCCTACGTGTGCATTTATTTCGCTCAACCAAACCCTTAAAATTGAAGAAAAGAATATTGGAAATCCATATTTTGAGATAATTACTCAATGTATAAATTAGAAAATATTAACTTTTGTACAACAAATATGCGACTTTTTCAACAGATATGGTTTTTACATCGCAGGATTTCAGAACCTCTGTTACATATATTAGTGCAGTGCATATCTCTTTCCCAGACAGTACAAAGCATCCGAACCTATTCAGTGGTTACTGGCCGGGATTTCTTGTCTCACTTTGAACTGGTTATTGGTCATTTACAATGCAACGGAACTTTGGGTTTGTTCCAAGGACCAGTTCATTAGTTTAACAGAATTTTCAATCTTATTCTAAACATAAGCATATGTCTCTAATAGGATAGAAGTTCCAACCGTGCGCCGAAGATGTGCATTGGTTTATAAACGAATGGAAGTTCTTAATGTGCCCTCAAATGTGTATGCTGGCTCATAAATCGGTGGAAGTCTTGAGGAGTTCCGAAGATATGCCTTTTTGCATAAGAGAATGGAAGTTCTTGTCCATGTATGAATTAGTTCATTGATTTTTAAATACAAAGGAGTCTTTAGTTTCTACTTATCCTAATAATTTCTTCCTAAAAGAACGACGTTTATGATCTGTGTTCTTTGGATCCGAAATGAAAGCCCGTGTTCTTTGGATTCGAAATGAAAAAAAATGTTTCGTCTCATTCTGAACATAACTTTTCGTTTCTACACAAATGTGCGATCTTCACTTGTCTTTTGGTTCTGAAGTAAACGGAACTTTTGCCTTGATCGGTGCATATTCACTGGTTCTGAGTGAGCAGAATCTCTCCTCTTGGTATCAACTTTTTTCTTGCTTCCACAGTGAACAGGGTTTTTTTATTAATTATGGATATGTTTTCAAAATCTTATATATAAAACACAGAACGTCTGTTTGTCTGAAGCAGCAAAAACTCTCGAACGCCGACTGTTGCATCGTGAAATTTGCATAGCTTATTAATACTGGAATTTCTAGGTCAACGCAACTATTTTAAGATCTCTACGTTGTTCTGTTCGAGAGTTATGAATTAATTAATAAGCTAATCAATAAAGTCAGCGTCGTTCGCTACGTCATAATTATCTAAAAGCATGTGACTGCATTCATTGCCGCGGCACATTTACGGGTGTTTCTATACTTTGAGAACTGTGCATAAAAAATGTAAAAATGTACTTTGCGAAATCTTAACGAAATGGGCTGAAATTTTTATCAACACCATTAATTTGTAATAAAAGGAATCCTCAAAATTTCACCGGAATCCGGTCAAAACGTTTTGAAATAGGCATGGAAGTTGTAATTCATCGGTAAACAGAAATATACACAGAAGTGCCAGAAAAACTGGTACACCAGTCTAATACTTGGTAGGTGCCCCAGGGGAGCGCAGGACTGCAGAAATACGACACGGCATGGACTCCACTAGCTTCTGGAAATGTGCTGTAGGCAATGCACACCGTACTTCCTGCAGAGCGTTCCACAATTCGGGTGTATTCCGAGGTCTCTTATTCCTGTGTTCGATAGAGCGTTGCATGGCATCCCAAATGTGATCAATCACGTTCAGATCTGGGGACTTAGGTGGGAATGGCAACAACCCAACTCAGATGAAGGCTTCTCCAACCATAATGTGGCGTCCCGACACTTGTGTGGAGGTGCATTGTCCTGTTGGAACAGGCCCAACCCATCAGCATGAATGCAGAACATGAACGGGAGTACCTCGTCAGAAAGGATGCGCACATGGCGTTGGCCGGTCACAAACTTTGTACACGCACCAGGGGTCCCAGTGAAGTCCAGCTAAGCACATCCCATACCATTATGACCCCCCCCTTAACCAGCCGGTACAGTTCCCTGTTGATAAGCAGGATCCATGGCTTAATGGGGTTTGCGCCACACACGAAACCTTTCATCTGCCCGATACAGGACAGTCATACTGTATCGGGCAGATGTAAGGTTTTGTGTACGCGACTCGTCAGACCAGGCTACTTGTTTCCAGTTATCAAGTATCCAGTGGCGGTGTTGCCGTGCACAAGCGAGGCGCATAGCTCTATGTCGTGTCCCCTTGATGAGTATGAAGGGGACTCGATTTGGGCGTCGGCTCCCAAAGCCCATATCGTGCAGGGTACGTTGCACAGTCCGGACACTGATGCTTGTTGAGGCTCCAGCATTGAATTTCGATTATACCTGCGAGAGTATACGCAGAAACGGTTAATCATTTCATGACAGCCGACGATGGTCACGTTCACCCAATGTCTTTTTACGGCCACACTGGTATCGTAGGTTGGAAGGTTTTGCCGGAATTCTTGTAGTCACGGTACACCCTTGCAATGGTCGTCCGTTAAAATCCGAACTTCGTTTCTACCTCCGAAATATTATGGCCCATCTCACGAGCGCCAACTATGACACCGCGTTTAAAATCGCTTAAATCGTTATTACTTGTCATTCTCATGCCGAAAACAGCTCTGAGTAGCCATTTTATTATGACCACACTTTCAGTACTTCGTTGGGCCACCTTTTGTCTTTAATACTGTGTCGATTCTTCGTCTCATGGACTCCACGAGATGTTGATAGGTGGTTTGTGGAATCTGAGACCATGCTTGATGAATAGCACTTTCCAGGAGTGTAAGTTTCTAGGGTTGTGGATCCAGCTGTCTGATTGTTCGTTCAACTTCATCCCACAAATTCTCAATGGGGTTAAGATCTGGAGATTGTGGGGGCCACCTAAGCAAAGTAAACTCACCGGCATGTTCCTGAAACCAATCCTGTACATAACGAGCTTTATGTCAGGACGCATTATCTTGTTGAAAGTAGCCAACGCTATTGGTATATACTATCCACATGACAGGATGCACTTGGTCCGCAACGATGTTTGGAAATGGTGTGCCAGTAAGACGTTGATCAACACGAATTAAAGGGCCCAAAGCATGCCAGTAAAACATTCCTCAAACCATAACGCTGCTTCCACCAGCTTCAAGGGGTGTAGCAATGCATTTTTGGTCCATGCTTTCGTGCTGTTTCCACCAAATTCTCACTCGGCCATCAGAATGGTGCAACTGAAAACGTGATTCATCGGACCACATAATTTTTTCCAATTATTGACTATCCAATCCTTGTGCTCCTGTGCGAACTGGAGACGTTTTCTCTTGTTAACTGCAGACAGCAAAGGTGTTCGAATAAGCCTTCGGTTGCCATATCCCATCCAATGCAGTGTACGGCGAACAGTGAGTGCAGAGATCATTTGAGGGGATCCTTGATTAAGATGGTCTGTAATTTGCTGCACTGTTACCCTTCTGCTGTCTGTTACCAGTCTGGACACTCTGCTTTCCGCCCGAGCAGTCACTAGTCGATGACGACCACACGTTGCACGTAGAGACCCAGCTTTTTGGCTGACAGTCCAGTCTTTAAACACTTTAACAACAGCTGCTCTGGAACATTTCACGAATTTGGCGGTTTCGATTATACTCGCTCCAGGGCTCCGAGCTCCTACAATCAGCCCACGTTGAAAGTCCCTCAAATCGCATTTTTTACCCATCTCGTCACCCAAAAATCACTTCTACTACTATCGCAATTAATTTACGATATATTTGGTATTTAATTCAAATTGCTGTAATCATTTGAAACTCTTGTACTATGCATAGAACGTGAAGCAAATGTTATTATTTTATATTATTTCTTTTGCTTTAGGACTCAAAAGGCAATCTTGATTTTATTTCAAGCATGTAATGGACATATCGACCTACATTCCGGTAAAATATCATTGATGTATGAGGTTTCCTTCATTTTGTATTTTTGTGCCTACGTAAGAGCAAAATTGTTATTTTATAATTTGTTTTTGAAGTTTCTAGACTGTTTTGAAGATGAAGGAAATAAAAGGTAACTTCCAAAGTTCAGCAATCGGTTTGTCATACCTAGCACTCTATTGGGCATTAATTTCGAGGACGTCTTTAAATTCCTTTAGGCCGCCCCGGTGGCGCAGTGGTCTAAGGCGTTGGCCTCTGATCATTCGTCCGTAAGGGGTCCGGGTTCGAATCCCGGTTAGGCATGGATGTTGTGTTTGTTTTACGGCACTGGCTCTCTCCCTTCCCTGGAACCAGTGACCCTAAATTAGGGACGGGCGACTGCTTATAGCCCATTTGAGTTGCTCACGGTGGTCGTTAAACCTCCAATCAAAAAAAAAAAATTCCTTTAGTCCGCAGAAAATTTTTAATTCTGTTAAAACTGACAAATTTTCCTTTTTTTACAATCCAAGATTAATTATGATGTTTAAAAATTTGTTATCATATAGATAAATAGACAATTTTCTACAGTTTACCACACTATGAAAATTTTTAGTTTACATTAAGTAGTTTTTAAGACACAGAACTTCAAATATGCAACGTCGAGCAATTGCACACGTGCAGGTCAAAGTTATAAGTTCCTCAAATGCTCGAAACTACCAAAATATTTTAGATACCTGAATTTATGCATGAACTGAATCCATGTACCAAATTTCATAAAATTAGGTTACCATGTGGCCACAAGCTTTTTTTTTTTTTTTTTTTTGCTCATTTTGTATGGAATAATCCTGATCTGAGTAAACTCTCTGATGTATACCTTGATTTCAAGGCATGATGAAAATATTGAACGTGGGGGACAGAAATTATATAATGCTCCAGAAGAGGAATGTTAATTTTTTGGGCTAATTATGCCACATAATTCTAAATATTTACAAAAGCATCAAAATCTGCATAGTACTTGTGCCTTCATATTGAGCGAGAAAGATGCTACTTCTCAGGTTTAATGAGCATGTTTTTTGAAGTTTTAAACCTAGTATACCAGAGGCATTTCTAAGTATTTTTTAAGTGTGCAACCTTAAGTTTTCAAAAAAAAAAAAAAAAAAAGTCAGTTTTTACCCCGTGTCAATTTTGATTCAGAAAAAACTGGAAAATGCTTAAGTTTCTGATTGCAGCAATCGAATACAAGAATAATTTTTAAAACAGGAATTTCAGAAGCTTAGATGAAGTTCCAAATGCATATATTTTGCTATGCCTCCAGTAGGAAAATAGTGTATCTGGGAAAGCAAGTTTCGTGTGGGTGATATTGGTTGTGGTTAGAGCAAACCAAGTTTAAAAGAATATTCCTAATCAGACTCATAGAAGTTGAGATGTAATCAAAGTTGAAATTTATGATGCTGACTAGATTCTTCGCTTTATATACACACTGGCGGACGCAACCGAGTATGCGCATAAGTGACGTTGCTATGCATTTTGCATAAGCTCGTCTGTAACAGTTTTTCTGACACTTCAGTTTATACGCAGAAGCGGTTAATAAAATTTTGACGGCTAATTTCAAAAGTTATTTACCAATTCAGTCGAAATTTGGAGGCCATGTTCCTATTAATGATTTATGGTGTTCGTTAAAATTCCAGCCAGTTTCATAAAATATTCGCAAAGATACGTTTTTAACTTTTTTATCCCAGAGATTCGCCCCTTAAAGACGTCTGAAACTGAAAGCACATAATGAATTTGTTGCTTCTCACATGGACAGCTGTATGTTGGAATGTCAAGAGCAAAGGATCCAACAAAATTATATATATATTGTCGCCGATGACGAGAAACCAAAAATGTTGTGTACGGCCAAGTGTTGAAATAATCACACTATGAATAAATATTTTGTAATGACCGAATTTGTAAAATCAGCTTTTTTTCTTTCTTGCAAGCATCAAATTTTCCCCCGATTTTTTTCAGTGACATATAAGGGAATATGAAATTAATAAGCCAAAATTCCCGCGCAAAGCCGTGTAGTAAAGCTAGTAAAGAAATAAAACAGAAATTAACTTATTGGAAGAAATAGATTTCTTTATAAGGAAAGCTCATTAAATGACCCAGTGTTGCTGATGTAATTAATTATTCATATTTATTCACTAAACTGAAATCTCTGATTTTAAGTAGTTCGTCATGAAAGATATAAAACATGCTTTTCTGTCTTCTGTGAGGGGAGGTAAAAAGACGTGAATCGGTATACAATTTTCCTCTGCGTATACAATACAATTTTCCACAAGCGTATTTATAACTACCACGACGTAAAGGATGATTTTTAGTGGTTTCTAATGTGCCTGAAGATCATTTAAATTTTTAAACATGTGGCGTAGTCTCAGCCGTTGATATTATACGGAGAAAGAAATACGCTCGCTTGCGAATAAATTGTACAAGAACCTTGTGAGCCGCTGTTTCCCAGTAGCGTTCCCTATTTCTGAATCTTTCTATCGATTCCATCAAGAGAGAAATCATTTCTCCTGAAATCGTTACTTTCCTTCTGTTATGGCCTCATTTCTGACCCGCATAATATTTCGTCTTTGTTTTGCTTTTATCTTAAAGTAAACTTTCCTACTCACTGAGCACTCTGCTTCTTGATCAGATTTCATTTATGTTGCAGATATTTCAGTACTTCCCTTACATCGGTTTCATTTGTTGTATTCATTACTTTCAAATTGTCTGGTTTTCTTCTGTATATCTTGTATTGAATACCATTCTTTTTATTTCGGTTTCCGTTTTTCTTTCCCTGTTTGCTTTCGTTCTAATGTTAAAATAGAAGAGATATCTCCAAAATGCGTGAACTATTTTTTTTTTTGTAGATTGCGCTTTTTATTTCACATGGCTCCGATTTCTACTTTGATCTTACAATTTGGGACAATATTAACGATTGTTCCGTCACTTCCTTTAGGCCCATATCGCGTTTCGTTTTTTTTTTTTTTTTTTTTTTTTTTTTTTTTTTTAATATTGAAGTTTGAATCTGTATTGGGAGAAATAGCGTATAAAGGATAGCTGCCAATAAATGCCACTTCGCATGATGCTTTCGGCTCGAGGAAACTGGAAAACACTTCTTGTTCGTCATGCCTCATGCGTAAATGCACACAGGATCAAAACCACCATTGGATTCGGAATGGCGTAGCAGCAAATAAAATTTTGCTATCTACTGAAAAAATTATGGAAAATATATAAAACATCCATTTTTGGCGAATGTTAGACGTTTATATCAGTGTGATATGTCAAATCACTGTTTTGAAAAGGAGAATTCACGATAATTTCATTTCACAATTCGGTGAATATGTTTTATCCTTAATATGCTCCCATACGTAAAAGTCCATTAGCGCCGGATAAAACGACTTTGGAAGCCATTTCAATAAATACTGAAGGTGTAACCTTGCAGAGATGTATTAGATGTCAAAAGGAAACCTGCGAAAGTAGGTGATGGGAGTTTTGTAAATAAAACCGATAAGTTAATACTTCTCGAAAAAACAAATACTAAATTATGATGTTATTTACGCGCCATTTGTCCTGATGTTGCAATGGTCGTTTTTTAGCAGTTTCAACAAAGCAAGAAAAGAAACGAAAAATCACTATAAGACAGATAACTTTCCACAATGTGAATTCTGTGTACAATGTAAATTCTATAACTGCTTAGTTTTTTTCCATATGCAATACATTCTGGCCAAGCAGAATTCCAATGCAATTTGGAATTGTTTTTGATCATGTTTTGGAAGTTGCTTTTCTTCATAGCCCTTGAAACGTACACAAATGTTGTTCCGAGCAAAACGTTTCATACCGCATGAAGATTGAAGCACAAGACGAAAAACGTGACACTTTTGGTTTCGTGAAGTTGTGAAAACACTGTTTGTACGAGACGGACATCGAACGCGTGTCCTCTCACTCCGGAGTAAATCGCACTCCCAACTGAGCTACGCGGACAGATTGCCTCGTTGCAGATTTGTCGTCTTGAAACATGTTTCCACCTCTGTAGTACGTCACAAAGTATGTTGCCTGTTTCGTCAACGAGCGTCAGCTTTTCACAACTTCTGAGAGTTTGGCGGCAGCGTTCTGCAACAAAGATATCGTATAAGTACACATCTTTTTTCTTACAGAAAGCTTATCTGTGGGAAGAAGAATCGATCGTGGCGTCCGAAATAGAACCGTTCGGAAAAGATTCTATATTTTTAAAGCGTACGAGTAAATACTTGAAACTAAGAAGTAGAAGTAGAATGAAGTAAAAATGTCAACTTTGTCCAGAAACTGAAGAACTTTTCGTTGGGATTCGAGACCGTTCGGAAAGGATTCTATATTTTTGAAGCGTACGAGTAAATACTTGAAATTAAGAAGTAGAAGTAGAATGAAGTAAAAATGTCAGCTTTGTCCGGAAACTGAAGAACATTACGTTGGGATTCAAGACCGTACGGAAAGGATTCTATATTTTTGAAGCGTAAGAGTAAATACTTGAAATTACGAAGTAGAAGTAGAATGAAGTAAAAATATCAGCTCTGTCAGCTTTGACCAGAAACTGAAGAACTTTTCGTTGGGATTCAAGACTGTTCGGAAAGGATTCTGTATTTTTTAAGCGTACGAGTAAATACTTGAAATTAAGAAGTAGAAGTAGAATGAAGTAAAAATGTCAGCTTTGTCCAGAAACTGAAGAACTTTTCGTTGGGATTCAAGACCGTTTGGAAAGGATTCTATATTTTTGAAGCGTACGAGTAAATACTTGAAATTAAGAAGTAGAAGTAGAATGAAGTAAAAATGTCAGCTTTGTCCAGAAACTGAAGAACTTTTCGTTGGGATTCAAGACCGTTCGGAATCCTATACTTGAAATTAAGAAGTAGAAGTAGAATGAAGTAAAAATGTCAGCTTTGTCCAGAAACTGAAGAACTTTTCGTTGGGATTCAAGACCGTTCGGAATCCTATACTTGAAATTAAGAAGTAGAAGTAGAATGAAGTAAAAATGTCAGCTTTGTCCAGAAACTGAAGAACTTTTCGTTGGGATTCAAGACCGTTCGGAATCCTATACTTGAAATTAAGAAGTAGAAGTAGAATGAAGTAAAAATGTCAGCTTTGTCCAGAAACTGAAGAACTTTTCGTTGGGATTCAAGACCGTTCGGAAAGGATTCTATATTTTTGAAGCGTACGAGTAAATACTTGAAATTAAGAAGTAGAAGTAGAATGAAGTAAAAATGTCAGCTTTGTCTAGAAACTGAAGAACTTTTCGTTGGGATTCAAGACCGTTCGGAATCCTATACTTGAAATTAAGAAGTAGAAGTAGAATGAAGTAAAAATGTCAGCTTTGTCCAGAAACTGAAGAACTTTTCGTTGGGATTCAAGACCGTTCGGAATCCTATACTTGAAATTAAGAAGTAGAAGTAGAATGAAGTAAAAATGTCAGCTTTGTCCAGAAACTGAAGAACTTTTCGTTGGGATTCAAGACCGTTCGGAATCCTATACTTGAAATTAAGAAGTAGAAGTAGAATGAAGTAAAAATGTCAGCTTTGTCCAGAAACTGAAGAACTTTTCGTTGGGATTCAAGACCGTTTGGAAAGGATTCTATATTTTTGAAGCGTACGAGTAAATACTTGAAATTAAGAAGTAGAAGTAGAATGAAGTAAAAATGTCAGCTTTGTCCAGAAACTGAAGAACTTTTCGTTGGGATTCAAGACCGTTCGGAATCCTATACTTGAAATTAAGAAGTAGAAGTAGAATGAAGTAAAAATGTCAGCTTTGTCCAGAAACTGAAGAACTTTTCGTTGGGATTCAAGACCGTTCGGAATCCTATACTTGAAATTAAGAAGTAGAAGTAGAATGAAGTAAAAATGTCAGCTTTGTCCAGAAACTGAAGAACTTTTCGTTGGGATTCAAGACCGTTCGGAAAGGATTCTATATTTTTGAAGCGTACGAGTAAATACTTGAAATTAAGAAGTAGATGAAGTAAAAATGTCAGCTTTGTCTAGAAACTGAAGAACTTTTCGTTGGGATTCAAGACCGTGCTATCACAACCAAGATCTATAGGAAACACATAATGAAAATTACAGATCAAAACACTTGTGAGGGATGTGTAAATCCAATGAAACCATAAATCAAGTTTTCGTCGTCTGCTCATTCCTTGCATCAAAATAATATCATAACATGAACGGCAAGTCCTAAGATCCTGTATCAATCTCTTGCCGGTAAATACAGCCTAATCCAAACCTGTATTGCTCCTTATTACAGGTATGAACCAGTACTAAATCATAACAACTGAAATTACACCGATGAGCCGTGCTATCACAACCATGCTATCTACTGGAATCACATAAATCACACCGATGAACCTACACTAATAAGCTGTAGGACTTCTTTTAGCATGCAAAGCCGGGTCCACTCGGGGCATCGATTCGATGAGGTGGCGATTGTATCCTGGGATATCTGGTGCCAAAATGTCAACAACAGGTCCTCCAGTTCCTGTATATTTCGGGGTGGTGGTAATTTAGCGCAAACCTGCTTTTCCAAATCGAGCCACAAATGTTTGACTGGGTTCATGTCAGGTGAATTTGGAGGCCAGAGCATTAACAGAAAGTCCTCAGCATGTTCTTCGAACCCCTGCTTGACGATTCTGGCAGTGTGGCATGGCGCATTATCCTGTTAGTAATAGCCATCACCAACATGGAACACTGTTTGCCAAGAATGAGTGAACTTGATCCTCAACGATGTTCAGATACCTGACAGCTGTCAGGGATTGTGCTATTGGGATAATGGGACCTAAAGTGTGCCAAGAAAACATCGCCCACAGCGTTACACCGCGCCTCAGGCCTGTTTCCAGCACACCTTACACACCCTCCAAGCCATCTCACTACACATGCCTTGTTTCATTGACTACGCGTTGTTGAGTCAAAAGCTGGATGTGGTTATATTAATGTGACTCGACTGTGCATATTATAAAGACAATATGCACTATCGCTGAAAATTAGAACTTGTTTTTATGGAGGTGAATTTCAAGTTAATAATAACTTAATATTAACAGAAGTAACAACTCCAGGTTAGTATTTGTTTTCTTGAAGTAAACTATTGAAGATCAGAAACAGTCCAAAATATTTATCATACTTATGCAACCTAGAAATAAGTTTCATTCGTCCGAGTTGTGTCCGGGTTCGAATCCAGAGAGGCATGGATGTTGTGTTTGTCTTACGGCGCTGGCTCTCTCTCTCTCTCATCCCTGGAACCAGTGGTCCTAAATTAGGGACGGATATCTGCTTATGGCCTATTGAGTTGCTCACAGCAGTCGTTAAAACTTCAATCTAAAAAAAAAAAGAAATAAGTTCCTTTTCTACCTCCTCCTGGTTCATTAGCAAGATCATTTAAACAGTGACGTAGCGTTAAGGTATTGTTTGATTAACGTATAGCCACAACGTTTTGCCACCCCATTTAATATATATTTTATTGTAATGTGCATATTGTATTTTGTGCGTAGGTTTATGAGAAATTCTTCATTTAATTGTGCTTTTTTAGAAAGTAATATTTGGTAGCTCATTTTGTAAGGCGCTTTTGTGGCATTTACAGTATATGTTTTGAAAATTTTGAAATTAAGTTTTTTTTCAAGCTTTCACTTTAAAAAAAGTAATCGTTTATCTTTGCTTTCGATGTGATTTGTTTCGAAATTCCTTTTTAGTTTAGCAGTTACTATGGAACTATTAGACAACATTTTGTTTCAAAACGCTTATTTGTCACCGAAGTCTGTTCACCCCCTATTTGATATGAAGCAAAACGGAAATATTTCAAGTCATATTTGCGTATCTTTTCACTTGGTATGTCAGTGACATACAGTTGTGGTCGCTTTTCCTTTGACATATCACTTACAGATTCCAAAGATGTGGTAACAAAAGGATGCACACCGAGTGATCACTGATTTATTACCACCCCTATCAAAAAAGGATGCCACCAGTCGACCTCGTGATTTCCCAGAGAGCGCGATTAGTCAACCGACGTAACATATATAAAGTGTGAGTGGAGCAACACCTAGCAAAACTCGGAGAGTGATGGGTAAACTGAACAATTTATCGGACTTTGAGAAAGGATAGTTTGTTGGAGCTCGGAGAGCTGGTGCCTCGATTTCCAAAACGGCTGAACTAGTGGGTTGTTCGCTAGCCGCCGTAGTTGAAGTGTATCAGGACTGGTGTGAAAATGGTTAAACAACGACCCGGTTCCGAAACTGCACAGGACAGCGAAAGGTTGATGTGAGAGGTGAGCGCCAGTTCAGACGATTCGAACCGGCCAACATACGCAGCACTGTTCAATAATACTCAATACCCAGTACACCGTGCGTCAGACGCTCGCCCATACACTGAAGAGCAATTGAATTAGAGACAGATGGCGTCATGCAAATGTCGCGCTACCCAGCAAAAACAGAAGTGTTGGGAAACTGCTGGCCACCAGCTGGCAGTGATGGGTCACTGCTGGCTGAAATCTGCCGCTCACGGCCCGGTAGTGGTCCGTTGGTGGCAGCGCTATCAGTTGGCGAGCCATTGATGGCCCTGCAGCATCGCCGTGAATTGTGGGCCTCCAAGCAAGTGCCACTAGTGGCCCGTTGCTGGCAACCAATGCAACCCCCAACAGCAGGTGGAAGCAACGGGACTGCGCATGCGCAGAAGCAAAACTTGCTGTGTCTCTCATGATACCAGTTAGTCGAAGACGACGCTATCGAAATCGTGTTATTTTAGTGTATGTTAAGAATAAAATCCATATGTGGAGAGGCGAATTAATTTCCTAATGAAATTTTACGTCGACGAAGATATCAGATTAAGCCGTGAAATACTAGATTACAGCCATGAAATACACCCACTCCATTCCCATGAATAACAATTCATGGAATGGAGTGCATGAATAACAAGAAAAAATTTGAAACCGTTTGAAACAAATATCCTGGAAAACCATTAAAACAACGTTTGTTGGAAAAAAAAAGAATTATACGCGTACAAAATTTATTAATTATTTGAAAGAAAAAAAAAGCAACGCTATGTGGTGTACTCATCCATGGGTTGAATACACAAGACTGGGATGAATTCGCTTCTAAAAATAACGAGAAGTAAAATAAAATATCTTTTACTCTTTAAAACAAATGTAGTTTCGGACAACGGAAAGGAAAGACACAACGTTAAAAATGTAACAGAATGTGACATGAACCCGGGTAAATATATACTTATTCAACAATCTCTTTTTAAGACGGCAAGGACAGTACAAAACTTTGGAAAGCGACCCTAACTATGAACACGCCTTGAAAATGAGTGAAGTTCCCTTAAGCTAAAAAAAAAAAAACTATCGTTACGTTGAAAAAATTAATTTTTCAATTATATGAAACTGACTTTTATAAAAAATACCTCGCAATATTGTAAAATGAAAGAGGGAAACATTCCATTACACATTGCATACCAAACAGACAGCTTTAAGCATAAGCTGGAGTTTGTCAAATTAGTCCGGTCAGTAGCGAGTTCAGCTATAATGCTAATGGCCCAGGTTCAAATCTACTCAGATACAAACTGGTGTTTTTTCGATCTGTTGAGAAAATTTCTCTAGGTTAGTTCACAAGCTTGGTGAGGGTGGGAAAAAAATTGTAGCTTTGGGAAACTGCGGTTATCCTTTTTTTTTTTTTTTTGATTATTGTGGCTACTACTGGGAAATTGGCGGACAAGATTCGGCAAGCCACCAATTACGTCACGTGGTTGCCGGCTGCCACTAACGGCACACTAGCGGACCACATTAGGCTAGCCATCATTTCTTGCACGTGCTTGCAGGGCCACTGAAGGGCCACTTGTGGCAGCTACTGCCTGTGATGGACCACTGATGGCCCTATTGTGGCATATGACAACTGATGGGGTGCCAACTGTTGGCCAGCTGTTGCCTTAAAAGCTGGCCCTTCTGTTGGCCGCCCGGACATTTTATTGACGGTTCGGCAGTAGCAACATAGTGCTGGGCAAGCAAGACTGGTTTTGCTGGATATGTGCGGCCCTGTAAACGGAAACGACATGACGTATGCAGCGATCCGACGATATAATGAGTGATGCGACGGCAATCAGTAAGAGTCGGACGCAGAATGGGTAAGATGAAGGATCTAAGCGTATTTGATCGTGGGTAAATTGTCGGGGCCCGACGAATGGGTCACTCCATCTTGGAAATCGTGCAGCCACTGGGATTTTTACGAGCCACTGTGTCACGGGGTACGTCGAATCCGGTAAAACCATCTCTGCAAGGGTCAACTGCCGTGGACAACAGCGTGTGGATGAGCGGAGTCATTGTCGGCTAGCTCGCATTGTAACAGCGGATAGACGGGCCACAGTGCAAGAAATCACTGGGCAATTTAACGTTGGTGCACAAAAACGTGTAGGCAGCCACACCATGCAGAACCATCTTATCGCTATGGGGTACAAAAGCCATCGTCCCTCGAGAGTACCGGTGCTGACCACACATCACAGGGTGCAAAGATTAGTATGGGCGCGGGAACATCGCCACTGGACTCTAGACATGGGGAAAAATGTTGCCTGGATTGATGAGTCGAGATTCACGTTGGTACATGCAAATGGCAAGATACGAGTACGGCGCAAACCACATGAAGCGATGGATCTTTCTTGCCAGCAGGGTACTCCTCAAGCTGGTGGGGGTGGTATTTTCGTCTGGGGACTGTTTACATGGACTGAAATGGGACCCTCAGTACGTGTGACATCGTCCCTCACAAGTCAACGTTACCGGGATATCCTGGACGACCATTTGCTCCCGTTTGTGCGTCTTCAACATCCCACTGGGGACCTCATACATCAACAAGACAATGCAGCTTCCGAACTGTATCCGAATGGTTGGATGAACACTCCACCGACGTGACCTCGCTTCCTTGGCCAGCTAGATCCCGTGATCTCAACCCCATTGAGCACATCTGGGATACCATCGAGAGAGATGTTCGAGGCTCTGACCCCTCCATCAAATCTTCGTGAAGTGTGGGAGCTTGTCCAGGGGTCGTGGATCCGTATGGCTTCCCAATGCTTCCGGCGTCTTCTCGAGTCCATGCCGAGACGAATCGCCGCCGTCGTCAGGGCGAAAGGTGGTGCTACACGTTACTAGATAGGTATGTCTAATTCCATTGCTCTTCAGTGTACACCGATGAACCATTACATTATGACTAATCGGTGTATGTGCTTGGAGACCAAACGGTGGCGCAGGTGTAGTTCACAGAGCAGTGAGTATATAACCTGAGGACCGGCATTCAGTTAGTAGAGTTTTCCAAGTCAGAACGCGAAAAAGCTGCCAATTTATCGGAGTTTTATAAAGGACAAATTGTGATGACACGGCTCCTCGGAACTACGATCTCAAAATCGGCGCGACTTGTGGATTGTTCACGTGCCGCCGTAGTGAGTACGTAATAAAAGTGGTGCATAGATGGCCAAACGACGGACCGTCGTCCAGCTGTGTGTCGTCCGCAGCTCATTGATGCCAGAGGAGAGCGGAGACTGTTGTGTATTGTTCACAGGGACAGAAGGGCCACAGTGTGAAAACTCACCCGCAGCTACAATAGTGGTGCTCAGAGCAATATGTCACAGCACACAATTCATTGCAGCCATTTGCGCATGGGCTTTCGTAGCCGAAGACCCAGTCGGGTCCCCATGATCACAGCACTTCATCACTAACAGCGCACGAAATGGGCCCAAGATCGTCTAGATTGGATGTTGGATGAATGGAAGAATGTGGCCTGGTCTGACGTATCAAGATTCCTGGTACATCACGTACACGGCCGACCGCAAAAACGCCGATTACCACGGGAAGCTATGGCACCTGGATGCTCTGTTGGGCAGAAACAGGCCAGCAGTGGTGGCATCATGCTGTGGGCGATGTGTTTTTGGCACACTTTAGACCCCATTATCCCAACAGCACAATCCCGGACAGCTGTCAGGTATCTGAACACCGTTGCTGACCAAGTTCACCCATTCATGGCAACTGTGTTCCATGCTGGTGATGGCTACTACCAACAAGATAATGCGCCATGCCACACTGCCAGATTCGTCAAGTAGTGGTTCGAGGAACATGCTGGTGACTTTCTGTTGATACCCTGGCCTCCAAATTCACCTGACATGAATCCAATCGAACGTTTGCGGTTCAACTTGGAAAAGCGGGTTCGCGCCAAATCACCTCCACTCTGAAATGTACGGGAACTGGAGGACCTGCTGTTGACATTGTGGTACCAGATTTCCCAGGATACCTATCGGCACCTCATGGAATTGATGCCGCGCCGACTGGCTGCTGTTTTTTTTTCGGGTTAAAGGGGGTACTACAGCTTATTAAGTAGATGGTCATAATGTAATGGTTCATCGGTGTATACACTGAGTGGCCACTTTATTATGACCATCTGACAGTTTTGGAGCAAATGAGCTATGGATGCACGCTGTTGCCGCCAGAGGGCGAGGCTAGTATAAAAAGGGAAAGCTTAGTGCTTGCAACAGAAGTAGAAGTGATTTTTGGGTGGCGAGATGGGTAAAAAATGCGATTTGACGTACTTTCAACGTGGGATGATTCAAGGAGCTCGGAGCTCGGAGCCGTGGAGCGAGTATCGCCGAAACAGCCACATTTGTGAAATGATCCAGAGCAGCTGTTGTTAAAATGTTTAAAGACTGGACTGTCAGCCAAAAAACTGGGTCTCTACGTGCAACGTTTGGTTCTCATTGACTAGTGACTGCTCGGGCGGAACGGAGAGTGTCCAGGCTGGTAACAGACAACAGAAGGGCAAGAGCACAGCAAATTATAGACCATCTTAATCAAGGATCCACTCAAATGACCTCTGCACGCTCTGTTCGCCGTACACTGCGTCGGATGGGATATAGCAGTCGAAGGCCTGTTCGAACACCGTTTCTGTCTGCAGTTAACAAGAGAAAACGTCTCCAGTTTGCACAGGAGCACAAGGATTGGACAGTCTATAATTGGAAACAAATTATGTGGTCCGATGAATCACGTTTTCAGTTGCATCATGCCGCTGGGCGAGTGAGAATTTGGCGGAAACAGCACGAAAGCATGGACCCCAAATGCCTTGCTACAACCCTTCATGCTGGTGGAG
This sequence comes from Macrothele yani, assembly GCA_039090855.1. NCBI lineage: Eukaryota > Metazoa > Arthropoda > Arachnida > Araneae > Macrothelidae > Macrothele > Macrothele yani. The sequence continues at coordinate 82,283,995 of CM077004.1, read as the reverse complement.
GCAACGTTATGGTTTGGGGATTGTTTTCCTGACATGCTTTGGGCCCTTTAATTCGTGTTGATCAACGTCTGACTGGCACATCATATCTAAATATCGTTGCGGACCAAGTGCAATCTTGTCATGTGGATGGTTTATCACAATGGCGATGGCTACTTTCAACAAGATAATGCGTCCTACTATAAAGCTCGTATTGTAGAGGATTGGTTTCAGGAACATGCCGGTGAGTTTACTTTGCTTAGGTGGCCCCCACAATCTCCAGATCTCAACCCCATTGAGAATTTGGGGGATTAAGTTCAACAAGCCATCAAACAGCTGGATCCACAAATCTGCAATCTCACACTCCTGGAAAGTGCTATTCATCAAGCATGGTCTCAGAATCCCCAAACCACCTACCAACATCTCGTGGAGTCCATGCCACGAAGAATCGACGCAGTATTAAAGGCAAAAGGTGGCCCAACGAAGTACTGAGAGGGTGGTCATAATAAAGTGTCCACTCAATGTATACTGTAACAGCAGACGACGCCGAATCCATCCTCATCTAACCATGGATCATAGGCGCAAGAAAATCGCCTGATGCAAAGATCATGCAAGATTGACCGCGGATTACTGGGAAAAGTGTGCTGGTCTGACGAGTCGCGTATTTTACAATACTCCGTGGATGGTCGTGTAGGTGTTTGACGTAAACAATATGAGACACTTGATCCATTCTGCATGATCATCTGTAAGAAACAGAGCACTGGCGTTTTACTTTACAGTTTCTTCTTTTTGCCGTATGATTCATGGTAATGTTTTGGAATTCTAAGTTCAATCCTGTAAGTAGCTCCTTGAGAACAGAAATGGAATGTGTGTAAGTGTTTGTAGATACAGAGGATGTTCACACATTTTTAGAACATTTTCTATAAGAAATTTCAGAAAATAAAAGAAGTTCAAATAATTGGAACTGGCAACAGCGTATTAGATGAATACGAAAGAAACATCTAGTGCAGTTAAATATTGTCCGCTAAGAAAATGACGCACGTAAACAAGCTGTGGATAAGGGGACATTTTGTTTGCTCAGAAATATTCTTATTCTGTAATCAAAGCACGTTGTAAAAATCATGGAATTAACACTTCTAAATGCAGAATAAACAATATTATTGATGACAGAGGGGGAAATCCTCAAGCATTGCTTTTAACAGGAAGAACAAGAAACAAATATCCAAAGATGGTATGTACTTTAACGACTATTTCAAAAGTAAGGTCTCAGGTCTTAAACAAAATCCATCGACCCAAAGAGCTATTCCTGAAGTTGTTAAAAACCTGTGTATCAACTGAAAACAAGTAATAAACAAAGATTTAAAGCTGAAAAAACGACAACATAATGTTCACCGCCTTTTGCCTTTGCACATGGCTGAGCGCAAACACGGTACCGGCTTCTTTATGAAAATCCCTTAGTAGATGTAAATTTATTGTAACTATTGAAGAAGCATGGATCTACCCAAATGACTGTAACAAGACAGGTGAATTTACTACCGTAAAAGAGCATAAAAAGACTTACAAACCTGGGTCCAAGAATCCAAAGGAAGTTTCAGTAGAAGATTTATGATTATTGCTTGTTTCTCGTATAATGGGCAATTAAAGTTAAGAAAAACTGAAAAGAATGTTAAAATCAATTCTACATGTAACCAAAATAATTTTTAACTCCTATATTTAAAGAGTAAATACCATTCCTCTAACAACAGAGCTTTCATAAAGAATAGAACTCAGTAGGTATAAGGCTACCATTCATACATGCAAATCTACCACTCTGTTTCTTAAATAAATTAAAAAAAAGACGGATACCAAGTCCATACCATTTTCGCATATTCCTCCAAAGGGCGTAATGTGTAATCAATGGATTATTTTGCTTTCGGACTGCTAAAAAAGAGAGTGCCTTCTAAACGCAGTCCTAAAACAACGCTTGGACTATGGAAAGTATAGTAGAAGAGGAGTGGCAAAAATACCATTACTAATTTTAAGAAAGCCCTGCTATCTTGGAAATCTAGATGTAGGTTATAGGCCAGAGAAAGCGGTATCAGATAGAACATTTTAGAAAGAAATAATTTTATTTTAAACATTAATTATATCGCTGAAAAATCGTTCTAAAAATGTATGAACATCGCCTGTATTTTGTTGAGTAGCGATTTTTTTCTCGAAAGAAAATTAAGGGCTTCTTTTGCGATGTACATGGTTGAGCTTCAACAGTGGATGTTTATTTGCTGAGGTTATGATCAAAACTAAGTTGCGCACGAAACAACGCTGAGAACCCTCGTGCTGAAGACACTGCAGGTCTGTGCTATAAAGTTGTCCCTGTGGCTTCCATTGGGCATGAGGATTTAACGATACGACTGCCCCATTGCTGCTAACCGTGAAAATTTGAGCAGCTCTGATTGTCTAAGAATCTGCATTATACACTGAAAAGCAATTGAATTAGAGACAGCTGGTGTTATGCATAGGCGGCGCTGTGGGCGGTCCTGTAAACGAAAACGACATGACGTATGCAGCGATCCGACAATATAAGGAGTGATGCGACGGGAATCAGTAAGAGTCGGACGCAGTATGGGTAAGACGAAGAATCTAAGCGCATTTAATCGTGGACAAATTGTCGGGGCCCGGCGAATGGGTCACCCCATCCCGAAAGTCGTGCAGGCACTGGGATTTTCACGAGCCACTGTGTCACGGGTGCACCGTGAGTACATCGAATCCGGTAAAACCATCCCTGCAAGGGCCAACTGCCGTGGACAACAGCGTGTGGATGAGCGGGGTCATCGTTGACTAGCTCGCATTGTAACAGCGATAGACGAGCCACAGTGCAAGAAATCACTCGGCAATTTAACGTTGGTGAACAAAAACGTGTAAGCAGCCACACCATCCAAAACCATCTCCTCGGTATGTGGTGCAAAAGCCATCGTCCCACGAGGGTACCGCTGCTGACCGCACATCACAGGGTGCATATATTAACATGGGCGCGGGAACATCGCCACTGGACCCTACACATGTGGGAAAATGTTGCCTGGACTGATGAGTCGAGATTCACGTTGGTACATGCGAATGGCAGGATACGAGTACGGCGCAAACCACATGAAGCGATGGATCCTTCTTGCCAGCAGGATACTCTTCAAGCTGTTGGGGGTGGCATTTTCATCTGGGGATTGTTTACGTGGACTAAAATGGAACCCCTGGTACGTGTGATATTGTCCCTCACAGGTCAACGTTACTGGGATATCCTGGATGACTTGTTTGCTCCCGTTTTTGCGTCTTCAACATCCCACTGGGGACCTCGTCCTGCAACAAGACAATGCACCGTGCCATCGCTCCCGAATTGTATCCGAATGGTTGGATGAACACTACGCCGACGTGACCTCGGTTCCTTGGCCAGCTAGGTCACCTGACCTCAATCCCTTCGAGCACATCTGGGATGACATCGAGAGAGATGTTCGAGGATCTGACCCCCTCTATCAAATCTTCGTGAACTGTGGGAGCTTGTTCAGGGGTCGTGGATCCGTATGGCTTCCCAAACGCTTCCGGTGTCTTGTCGAGTCCATGCCGAGACGAATCGCCGCCGTCATCAGGGCGAAAGGTGGTGCTACACGTTACTAGACAGGTATTTCTAATTCAATTGCTCTTCGGTGTATACGCGTTTAACGAATTTAGATGAGAGTTGGTGGTACCTGACAATTAATGGACGAAGGGCAAGTACACCATCAAGTTTCCAAATAGATATTTTCCACACTGACGTCAAGAAACGGTATGGTTCGCTGGAACGTATGCGGGGTAATCCTTTCTTTTTTCGATAATGACTGATCGTTGAAAGGTTTGAATAACTAAAGAAAGTATTATATTTTTAACTACTCCAAAGGGTTTCTAAAATTTAGAAAACCAGCAATGAGCAACAACTAATTGAGATGCTACGGGAATTACCCTTGACATGTATTTGGTGAACCACGAAGAAAAACGTTTGGAGTAATTTCCAAAAATACTGAAATATTGTTAAAACGAATGAGGTTTAATGTTTGAATTTGAACAAGGCTTTCACTTAACTTTAAGAAAATATACTGAAGTGCCAAAAGTCATTGGATAGCAGTATGCAAATTTTTAATCGCCGCTGCCGTCGTATAAAAGCTTTGACGCACGCCACGGTTTTCATCAGTTGCGAATTATGATCTCGTGAGTCAGGTTGAACAACCGCCAGTAGGATTATGGCAAGCCGACGTGAATTATCAGAGTTTGAACGAGGCATGGTAGTTGGAACCAGACTGTTAGGACATTCAATTTCCGAAGTTGTGCGAACATTCAACATTCCTCGATCCATGGTGTAACGTGTGTACCGCGAATACCTCATGGAAGACATTACCATCTACCGTGGACAGCGCAGTGGCCGACCACAGGTACTGAATGACCGTGACCAGCAGCGGTGTCTGACCAGAATTTTTCATGCTAGCAGACAAGCGACACTGGCTCAAATAACATCCGTATTCAATGCAGTACGTACAAGAGACATATCCATCAGGCCAGTGCAGCGCAATGTAACGTCCATGAGGAATGAGAGCAGAAAACCCACCAGAGGGATTTTCTTAACACCACGGAATCGGACACAGCCCATCACCTGGGCTCGTGAACATGGTAATTGGACCCAAGAAGGCTGGCAACATGTGGCGTTGTCTGATGAGTGAGGCTGTCAGTTGTTACAAGCTTATGGTAGGGTTCGTGTGTGGCAAAAACCCCATGAAGCCATGAACCCAAGCTGTCAACAAGGCCCTGTGTAAACTGGTGATTATTCTATACATGTGTGTGGTGTCTTTACGTAGCACGGTTTGGGTCATCTGCTCCTCGTAAATACGTCATTAACCGGTAATCGCTTTGTTGCTCTGCTGGGTGACCATTTGCAGCTTTTCGTGGACTTTATGTACCCCAACAACGATGGGATTTTCCAGGCGGATAATGCACCATGCTATCAGGTCCAGGTTATTCACAATTTGTTCGAACAGCGTTCTGGAAAGTTCCGATAGATGGTGTGGCCACCACGTTCGCCCGACATGAACCCCATAGATCACTTATAGGACGTGGTGAAAAGGTCCATTTGCACCCAAGATCCTGCACCTACAAATACCAGGAAATTCTTCAGTAGGTGGCTGTTCAGACGGCATGGCTCAACATCTCTCCAGAAGTCTGCCGGCCACTTGCGGAATCGATGCCACGTCGAGCTGCTGCACTTCGCCGGGATAGAGATACCAAGTACGTATCCCATGACTTTTGTCACTTCAGTGTAAAGAACGCCCAAGTGTCATATGAATATCACTTACTTTAAAGTCGAAGTGTGTTCTTCTTTCCAAATGATCTCAAGATAATAGAAACTTTGCTATAACATCCTTTATATGCAACATCAATCACGTATAATCTTTGTAGTTTAGTAATATCAAGTTAACATTCCAATGTAAATAAATCAATAACCTGTCACGATCGTACCGCCACTATCACAATGCTCACTACAATCAAAATATCCTTTTTGTTCTGGACTAAGTTTGTATTAACCTTTTTTTCCGATTGAGGGTTTAACGACCACCGTGAGCAACTCAATGGGCTATAAGCAGTCGCGCGTCCCTAATTTAGAGCCATTGCCTCCAGGGAAGGGAAAGAGCCAGTGCCGTAAGACAAACACAATATCCATGCATCACCGGGATTCGAACCCGGACTCATCTCGGACGAATGGTGGTAAGCCATCGCTTAGACCATTGAGCCGCTGGGGCGGCATTAACCTTTGACCAACTCTCAGTGTTGACAAAACACATAAGGAAATTCAGGCGCGTGATAATCCATTCCGAAGGAGAAATCTAACCAGTAAGTAACAAAATTTAGATAAGAATAGAAACTGAAAAGGAAGGTTAAGGCTCTATGAGACCCGCCATCTTGTATTGCTGCTTTCTCTTGTTAACCAACGGGCAAGCGTATTTCACAAACTGCTCGGGCAATTTTGCACATTTTGGAACACCGTTTGTGGATAACGCAAGATATATGATAAATAAGGAGTTCCTTGGTTTCAGAATTTTTATTGACCTTTCCCTTCATTTTCTATCTGGAGCGAAATTCGTACCAAGGCGTCTTCCATGATTTTATTAATTAATAAAAAATACTTAAGGAGTCCAAAATGAAAATCTGAAATCAGGGAACTCTTTATTTATCATACATCAATTGCGTTAGCCACAAACGGTGTTCCAAAATATGCAAAATTGCCCGAGAAATTTATGAAATACCCTTGCCCGTTGGTTAACAAGAGAAGTCAGCAATACAAGATGGCGGGTCTCGTAGAGCCTTGAATTAAAGACATACGTCACAAACCGGACAATCTGGTTTCTTCCTGAACCCCTGTTATCCATTTACTCCATTTGGGCAACAGCGATTTGAATAATTCGATGGCAGAATTTGCATACTAAGTACACAAATATTTCAGCATCGTGTGTGTCATTTCGCATTTTTCCTAATGCTTTTAGAAATAACTCTCACAAATGTAACTCAATACAGTATAATTTTCTGTAAAATCTCGAGGAAACATCACATAACCCTAGAAGATTAGTTTGCTATCAACGTTTCGCATACTGCCGCACGCGTTACTTCCGCAGCAAGCCCGACAGGACTTTCCCGTGGACATCTACAACAGTTCTCCTATGGATTTGTTTTCTACTTTGTCATACATTTTGGACGACTTAGAGCGTGATATCACGCGGTTAGAAGAGAGTGTCAAAGTACAGGAACAGAAGAATACATGTTTCACGTCTGAGAGCAATGTGAAAGTAAAACGTAGGAAGCATATTGCAGATTTAGAAGTTTCTTCGTACTCTTCACGTTGCGGGAATAATTTCTTGAAAAAAGTTTAATTGTTTTTTTTATTTATGAATAAGCCCATATGTTACAAATGAACTTATAAGAAAAAGAACAGGAATAATAGATATTATAAAAATAATAAAAAAATCGAAGCCGAGATGGGCTGGACATGTTTGAAGACTGAAAGATGAAAGATGGACAGGAGTAATAACAGAATGGCAACTGAGAGATGGGGAGAGACGAAGGGGGCGCCAGAGGACAAGATGGAGAAATAACCTTCAAAAATTTAGAGGTGTTAAATGGTGGACTGAGGCTAAATATCGAGGAAGTTGGAAAAAACTGAGGAAGGTCTATACCCAAAAGTGGGTGTCAATAGACTAAGAAGAAAAAGAAGAAGCCCATGTGCTGTCCTTCATTCTAAATTCAGTGTATTCATAAAATGAAGATGGTGAGTCAAACGAGAGGACACCGACAAAAACTAATTCTAAAATTTCACGTTGCGGCTATAAGTTCTTGCAAAACTTAATTATTCATGAATAAGTTTATATGTTGTTCCTTATTGTAAATTCAATGTATTCATGAAATGAAGATGGTGTGCCAGCTGAGAGAATACCAAAAAAAAAATTAATGTCAAATTTGTGACATTATTTTTTCTTATTTCCCTGTTCTGATATTGCGAATTCCCTAACGATTCATAGGATCTTAAATTGAGTGACATCTACTCTTGATCTCAAATTTAATTTTCTATCTCGTTCAGCGAAGTTAAAGCGGACGAAATGATAAAATGTACCTAGCTCGTTACTGAGCCGAAACCCACTTCTGGGCCTTTATCAAAAAGTTCTTTCGCTGACTCATGTTCAATCTGAAGAACTGCATCACCCTAAATTGATTTCATTAGTTCATTACGAGGGCGCGGGAGCTCTTGAAGGGCAAAATTCAAGCTATTTTACAGATGGAACTTCAGAGATATTAAAGATTCGTACAGCCCTCATATTTGGCATATGAAATGACATTCTCTTGTCTGCACAACGCATCAAGAAAACAGTAACCTGAGATTTTATTGTGATCAAGCCTTAGTTCCGCTGTTATTATTGGGACGAAGGCAAGAAGCCGCTGGTTTAAAGGCGTCGATTTAAGATTTAAATTTTCATCTTCGAAAAATGTTTAAATTGCTGATCTGATGAAAATTTTGAACTTCTATCATATGTGAAATATTTTTTTCCGAATTTAACTAAGATTATAACGTATCCCAATACAAACGTAGGGTCACTGGCTCCAGGGAAGAGAAACCACCAGCCTAATAAGGTAAACACAACATCCGCGGGAGTAGTACCCAGACCCAGCAGCATATGTTCGATTAAGTTAATACCTGAGCTAGTTTTTGTGAAATATGGTCAAATTGCTTCGACATTTATCATTGAAATACAACACGTTAATTTTCATAAACGTGAATAAAGCAATTCAGAGCTTTTTTCTGCAAAATTAGACGTAGTTGTGGTTTCTACGGTTTCGTGTATAATGACTGGACTTTTCAATTCATCAAATTTCCTTAACTTCTTCAGAAAGTAAGAGGAGCTGCCTGTTCACAGTTTAGAGCACCAGATTTATGAGAAAGGGGAAACCATTGACCTGAGGAGGACTAGTCACGGTGCATTATTTGAGGTTGGAACCCAAACCCAAAGATACACTGAACATTTTTAACGCGTTTTTTGCAAAAAAAGATCGTGCTTATGTTATCGGGTTGTCCATCCGTTCGTCTGTGGACATAATATATCTGGAACTATTAGTCCGATTTGAAAAATTCTTTTTGCATTGGGAAGTTTGAAATGTGCGAATGATGATCCTTTATTTTGTTTTTTTAACGATGTAAAATTTCGCCGCTAGAGGGCGTAAATGCACATGATATCGAATTCAAAATACATTTTATTCCATATATTTGCTTCTAAACATCCGATTGAAAAAATTATTCTACCTTTCGATTCTATTTATGTCGAACAATAATTTTAGGTGTAAAAACGTTTTCAAGTTACGCATAGATTTTGCGTTACGGGGTGTGAATATAAATTGCGTTTTCCCTTATATCTCTAGTTCTAAAACTCCGATTTGAAAATGTTTTTCTTCAACCGATACAGATCCTGATGGGAAATCTTTAGTATGTAATTTCTAATTTTTGATAAATAATCGTTTGGCCACCACGGGGCGTAAGTGTTAATTTCTGCTTCTGATGTATTTGTCACAAAATCTGAGTTTCTGAAATCTCGATTGAAAAATTCGTACGTAGACTAATGCCATTCACGTCGATAAACTTTTTCGGAATATTTTCTTAAAACAATTTATGGTTTGTCAATATCTCTATTTCTAAGAGTCCAATTTAAAAATCTTTCTTTGTTGGAGAGAGATTCCGATGCCAAATGTTTTTCATATAATTTCAAAATTTTCAAGTAACTCATAGACTTTCCACTAGGAAAGTTTATGAGTTACTTGAAAATTTAAAAAATTAAAGGTAAAGGTAAATTAAGTTTTTCTGATAAGTCTGCTTATAAAGCTCCGATTTGAAAAAATCTCCCTGTATCACATACAGCTTATGATGGAAAATGCTTTGCACATAATTTATATTATTTGGTACAGAATAGTTTGGCCGCCAGCAGGCACAAGGGTTAATTTCGGCCTCTGACACATTTCCAACAAAATCGGAGCTCCTGAAAACTCGACTGAAAAAATTCTTTACAGGACCGATACCGATCGCATCAAAAAAACGTTTAAGAACTCTTTCTTCTTAAAATAATACATGTTTTTCCCGCCTGGGGGCGTAGATGCATATCCTATATTTGTCGATATCTCTGCTTCTAAGAGTCCGATTTGAAAAAAAATTCTTGTTGGAGAGCGTTTAAGCTGCGAAATGCTTCCATATAATTTCAAATTTTTCTTAACGAACAAGTATGCAATCAGGGTGGCGTAAATACACGATTTCATTTACAGCAATATCTGCGTGATTAAAAACACGTTTGAAAAGCTTTTTTCTTCGGTCAGATAATATTGCTTTCCATACCGGTTCCATTGACTTTGAATAGCTTTGATAAATTTAATTCGTGTCAGAACGGATTCAAAAGGACGTGCTCATTACACTATAAAATTCGGTGCCATCTTTCTTGTATAGCCATTCTGTCCGAATCTGACGTCTTGGCAGATTTGAGACTGTGAATGATTTTCATTATTTTAAACATTTTTGAAATTCGCTGCCTTAGAAAACAAGAAGAAGAAATCGAATAAATGTCTATATTACCTGGATTTCAAGGTATTTGGAAATTTTACTGAATATCAATTTGCAGCTTTTTTTTAAAAACGTTCCAATGTAATTTTCGCGTCTGTTCACTTGTCTGTCATTTCGTCCGTGTACAAGAAACATTCTATTTTATGAGATTTCAAGAATAGTTTTGTGGACAATAGGACATATAGCATAAAAGCCATTTCCCGGCCGAATGCTTTCCCAATTAAGCTACACCGAAGAGCGCTCATCACTGCTACTTGCCGTCTTAACATGTCCGTCACCTCTGTATGTCACAGACATCAAAAGTCATAATTTAATATGCCAAAATTATAACCTGCCAAGATTGTTTATATATTTCACAAAAATTTCCCTCTATGGGCTCTGAAAGTCGGAATTTTGAAATAGTGACATTTCCTCCCAGCATTGGGATGGCTACTCAGTTTAGTGTATTCCAGGCTGAGAACCGTAATGGAGCCTTCCTCCGAATGAAGATCACTTTCCGCTGAATGAAGATGCATTGCATCTCCATTCGGATGAAAGTGATCTTGGCGATCTATCATGCCATATGAAGAAATGACTTTGCGAATCGGGTACTTCAATCAGAACACATAAAAATGATTATAGATCATGCGAAACCGTTAAATTAAGAGCTTTTTTTATTTTCTGTGCATCTTCGAATTTAAGATATTAATTTGAATTTGAAAACTGTGAATTTTGTGATATCTGTTTTAATTAGTAAAAATTACTTTTGCGCTTCTCAATAACTCTTAATGTAAATAGAAACTAAACATGGGTTTCATATGTATTCCTTGCAAATTTACCATTATGAGCGCTGCGGTTGGACATCTGCGATGGGTGACGTACTACAGAGGTGAAAACATGTGTCAAGACGACAAATCTGCAGCGAGACATTCAGTCCGCGTAGCTTCGTTGGGAGAGCAACTTACTCCGGAGTGAGGGGACACAGGTTCGAGGACAAACTTGTGTTTTCACAGATTTTTTTTATTTTACTATACAGTTCGCATTGTTCCAGTTTGCATATTTTAGACATAAGACAAAATAATTATAATTGCTGAATTTTGCTTCAAAATTATTTTTAAATAAAAATAAAATTATACAAAAATCGTGCGAAACAGAAAAAAAAATAGTTGGTGTACTCTCAGTGAAAACTGTTGAACAAATGAACACCATTGAGAAAACGTAAATCGGCGCTTTTTTTGTAATCACCTGAAAATTCTGTGGACCTAAAATATCTTCAGCTCTAGGAACGGGACTAGCGGTTGTGCACAAACACAAACCTGACTTTTCGAAGTTGGCTGAATAGTTGGTGTAATCTCAGTGAAAACTGTCGGACAAATGAACACCATCTCACCCGGTCCCCGAGTGGTTTGAGGCGCTAGCTTCGGACCATTCTACGAACGTGGACTCGCGTTCGAATCCCGGATGAGGAATGGGTTGTGTGTGCGTATTTGTCTCATGGCACTGGCTCTCTTCCTTTCTTGTAAGCAGTGGCTTTAAATTAGGGACAGACAATTGCTTAAAGCTTCACAAGTTGCTCGTGACGGTTGTTAAATACCCCCACCGTTAAACAAGTACGTTCCGCCAGAGTGGCACAATGCTCTTAGTGCTGGCTTCTGACCATTCGTCCGAAATGGGCTAGGGTTCGAATTCAAGGTGGAGTATGGATGGTGTGTTTGTGTTAAGACACTAGCTCTATCTCTTCTCGGGAAACAGTGGTCCTAAATTAGGAACGAGCGAATGCTTATAGTACAGGGAAGGGTTAGATCACGATAGTCCTTAAACCCGTAATTAAAAGAGAAAGAGAAGAATAAAAGGGAATCCCTCGGTTCCCTCATACTGTAAGTCTCAATTGTTTCTTGCTTCAGTCTACAGCAATGATCAGTAAATATACTTCTTCTCCTTCTTCATCAGCTCGCTGAACCTCCAAGGTTCCTGGCCGCAAGCATAGTTCTCCTCCACTCCCCCTATATTTCACTCGATCGGTACAGTCCGTCACTCCAAGCTCCCCCAGGTCACTCCGCACGCTATCACTCCATCGGTATCGGGGTCGTCCTCTTGGTCTCCTACCAGATGGCGTGAATCGATAAGTCCGCTTGACTCCACTGGACTCCTCCATTCTTTCGACATGGGCCCGCCATCTAAGTCGGGCATCCTTCAACTCGCCGGCAATCAGTGGTTATTTATAGCATCAAACAGAAGTCATCGCTCTTTCCACGTTTATAAGAGAGTCACGAAAAAATTATCATTGGCCGCCACTGGGAATCGAACCTAGGGTCTTCCAGTTACGCGCCGGATATGCTTCCACTGCACCACAGCGGCCTCGAATTCCTCCAGACTGACATACACTAACTGCCAAGCCAGTTGGCATGCTGCTTCTTGGAGCCCCGCACAATGCTGGGGATTCAACAAAGATGGTAAGCAGCAACTGAACATATAATTAGAAGGCGAATGAATAATTAATACAGACATTTGACGTGGACTAGGAACATGAAACAGAAGTGGTCGCTTTTTCCACGTTTATAAGTGAGTCACGGTTCTCGGTGGTGGCCAATGAGAATTTTTCCGTGACTCACTTATAAACATGGAAAGGGCAATGACTTCTGTTTGATGTTCCTAGTCCATGTCAAATGCCTATATTAATAGTTATTTATAGCTTTGATATAGTTCCATGCCATGTCTTCTTCTCCATACTCCACTTACGTTGTCTCTAACGAGTCCAAAAACTTTCTAAGTAATTTGGTTTCAAATCTTTGCAACATATTGTAGTCTTGGGCAGCTGTGCTCCAGGTCTCAGCTCCATATGAAACTATGGGTCTAATGCAGGATTTATAAAGCTCAATTTTAAGTCTCTGTGATAGCATTTTAGAAGACAGAAGATGCCGCATAAAAAAATAAGCTCTACTTCCAGCCTGTATTCTAGCCATTATTTCAAAGCGAATTCAATTTTTATAATTTATAATGAATCCTAAGTGTTAAAATGAGGTTACATTTTAAAAATCCATATTGTCAATCTGAAAAAGCCGTTGTGGGTAAGTATCACTTCTCGAGAATATCAGATATTCAGTTTTTTCTTGATTGATTTGGAGTCCAATTTCTTTCAGAAGCCAATTTTAATTTTTTTAAAGTGTTTTGCAAATCTTCAGAATTATCGCTAACTAGATCAAGGTCATCAGCGAATCCGAGGATCATTGTTTCATCAGAATCATATGAGGTTATTTCCCTGATACATTTCTCCCAAGCCAGGTTAAAAAGAATTGGTGGGAGAGCATCTCCCTGTCGCAAATCAGTTGTGATATTGAATGCTTCGGATTTTGTTGTAAAAATACAATCTTGAAAAAAATTGGAGGAATTACCTGCATGCAAACAACATGTTTAAAGTAAAATGCAAAGTAAACGTAGCAAATATTACAAACACAACAAATCAGTGAGAATAATTGCCAGTATTAATTAATTTCGCCTGGCAGAAAACAGAAGGTTGGCTAAAAAGGGACAAAGATGTAGTTTCACCTTTTTTATATGACAAACTATAAAGTAAAGCTTATTTAAGTGGCCTTAGAAGTGACAGTTAAATCATTCGGGATAGTGATTTTAGCTCACGTTTGAAGTGAAACAACTTAATCTTTTATATCCAGTCACGTGTGCTGCAACTACAGTAAGTACGTCCTTATGCTAAAATCTATCACTTTCCATACAGTTGTGACCTACCACTGAGCTGACGTAGAGGTAACAAGTTAGTAAAATCATGCAATGCATTAATTATGATACGCTTTCCAACATATCAGAAATCATTATTCAAGTTATTACTCAGGTTATGACGATAATGGCTGTGGAATAAATCTTGCTCCTGTGCCCTTACCTTTGACCCCATTCCGATTATATTTAACAGAAACGGTTCAGTATACCTCCGAAACGACATACTAACGTTTTGCCGCAATAGAAGCACTTTTAGTCACGTTATAAGGATAATAACTGTGGAATAAATCTCGTTCCTGTGTCCTGGTCTTTGACCCTATTTCCATGATATTCAACAAAACCTGTTCAGTATACTGCAGGAACAGCATGATAAAGTTTTGTGGCAATGAAGTATTTTTACGTAAGTTATGAGGCAATGGAATGGATCCAACTCCTATGTCTTGACCTTTGACCCATTTCGCCCATTTTCAATTGGTTTAATTGCCAGTTTGTCCCCTACCACATACTAACATTTCATCGAAATCGAACAATTTTTACGCTCGTTATGACGCATAAAGGCAATGGAATCGATCCCGCTCCTATGTCGTGACCTTTGACCACATTTCACCCATTTTCTATAGGGTTCATCCCCAATTGGTTCCCTACAACGTAATAAAATTTCATCGAAATAGAAACATTTTTTCGCGAGTTATCGTGCTGACAGACAGACGGATAACGTTGGAGCATATACGCTTCTTCAACCTAGGGTTGGAAAGTTGCACGAATGAGCCTTGCCGGCGTAGTTTAGTTTGGAAAATATCCGGATCTGGAGTAGGGAGACATGGATTTGAACGTCACCACCAGCAAAAAGGGCACTTCTTCACGTTGCTGCCCGAAGGTAAAATAAATCCTCTGGCTTAGTGATTAGCAAGAAGATGCGTAATGATTCTTTCACATATCGTCTGGAACTAATAAAAGTTTCTTCTTCTACCGTGAGCTTCTTCAAGCAAGGTTTGTCGGTGGTCCCGAAACATGCGATAACTTGCCTCCGCCTAACTCAAAGGAGAAGGAAGAAGGTTTGAATACTACCACCAGCGAAAGGGCATTTCTTCATGCACTTAAGTTCTTCTTCTTCGACTACCAACCGGAACTCGTTAACCTACTTAGGGGGTTTTGCAGAGGTCTTGATCTTAATTTTGGTGTCCGGACCACTAATCTTTTCAATTTGGTTCATAGAGACCGTGACTCAATTCCTTTACAGTCACGTGCAGGCGTATATACTATTCCTCTGCGTCCTACTGTACCGGGAGCGAAGGAACTGATGTACACGGGATCTACAGCTAGGAATTTACTCTCACGCGTACAAGAACATAAATATTCAGCTAGGAACACTAATATTTCTTCCTCATTAACAAGAACTCTCAGATTGGGACAGCACTTCCCGGACTGGGACTGTTCAACTATTGTGATACTTTAATATCACGTCGGACTTTATTATTGTTGGTGTGATTGTGGATCACCTACTATGAAGCGAAAAGCTGTAATGAAGAAACACCTTGCTGTCTTCACAATGCCTGGAAAAGAGTTGTCCGGAGCTTACCAGCACCACCATAACCTTAGAACGGGGGAAACTATGCAGATCTGGTGAGTAGACGCTACTTTGGAAACTGGCAACCACCTTGCCCTCTGAACACTTGGTATATATAACTCTAGAACCCTTACTCTCTTGACTGTGAAGACCTGAGGATGTGGCCGACGCTGCTGCGAAAGATCTTGTCATCATTAACTGTAAATAAAGTTGTTTAAGTGGTTTTAAACTTTTAAATGGCTTTTAAGAGTCAAGCGAATTTGGAGAATTTGGTTTGTCATTTTGGATATAATTATAATATTATACAAATATTATCGTTATAACATCATACAAATATTATCACGTACAAATATTATAATTATAACATTATACAAATATTATCATTATACAATATCATATTGTGTTGCTTTATGTCGTATTCTGTGCCGTTATGCTTTTCCTTATTTGTGAGTATAATGTTTATGTACTATGTTAATAACGATGTCCCTTCGCAATGGTCTCGCGCTCCTTGTGTTTGATCCCCAGTTTGTGTTACATTATGAATATCCCTGTACTTCCTCATTTATGTTTTATGTACTGCGAATTTCAGTGATATTCCTATGTTTGTATTTCCATTATCGCAATAAGCTGGGTAGCACTGGTGCCCACAGTTACCGAAACCAAAATCATTGCCATTTCAGGAATTTTTCTCTGATCATGATGTTTTCCACTTTTGCCATTTTCCTTATTCACGAGTTATTCTTCTTATCTTCCCTGGTTACACCAAGCATGCATCTCTTCATGCTCTTTCAATTGTCTGCCCGGTAAGTCGCATTGTTAGGAGCTCCTGAGTACGCATTTCTTAGGCATCTACTGCCGGCTGCTTCACGAGGAACGTGCCGTGACCTACCTTCTGCTCTCCGTGTTTTTGTTTCACGGACTAGCATTTCTTCGCCGTTGTGTTAAGAGTTTACTTAATTAACTTCGCTTTTTTGTGTTTTTCTGATCCCAAATACTCCTGCTTCTGTTACTTTTTTATCTCGGGTTTTCGGCATGACAGTCGAGCCCGCTATTTCACCAGCAAATTCTCAAGTGAATTTTTCTACTGATGCTGCCACAATTAGTGCTTCTGATCTAACATCGGACTTGGTTAACATAAGTAATACTATTACCCTGCCTGCTACTTCAATGGCTGAATCAACAGGATTTAATTTCTCGCAATCTCATTTTCCTCAGCTATTTACAACAACTGCGCCAACATCTCCACAACCTTCTGCTTCTTTCACATATGCCGACAAAATTTCTGGATCCTCCTCAATTTCAGCATATCGTGCTTCTAATACTTTAGTAAATTTAAATATATTGGATACAGTTCGCGTCAACGATGAACTTCGTCTAAAATTCCAAGACCACTCAAGTTATGGTAAGTGTCTCTCTGAAAAATTAAATCTTTGCTTGTTCTTCCCAGCACTTACCAACACACATATAGATTTCTACACTGCAGGTCTAAAGAAAATTGTCTCTGCTTAAATCATAACGAATTACTCTCGCTTTCAGAGAGGTTTAGTTTTTTACTTCTCTTTTGAAACCTTTGAAGACAAAGTACTCTCCCAAGGTATTGATGTCATATCGACTCACTTAAACCCCATTCCACTTGCACAGAAACCAGTAACTGTTACATTATCACCTGTTCCACCTGAAGTTCTAGACGAATTATTAATTCACCCCTCTCCACCTTAGGGAAAGTTGTAGGATCTACGAAACGACTTCCTGCTGTTCCTGCCTCCTCTTCACTAGCCCATGCCAACAGCTTTAGGCGTCAGTACAGAGTAATATTCCCATCAGATTCGGCGATTTTAACTCGCCCAAAGACTCTCACAGTCTACTTTGACATCCGGCGCTACACATGCGACGTGTTCGTCGGTGTGCAGTGTTTTGGATATAAGGCTGAAGGGCATGTCGTTTCAAAATGCCCTCATCGTTGTGCCCTTGATCGTTCCACAATTGAAGATTCCTCACCTGTAACTCCTCCTGTTTCTGACTCTAATATTCGGAATGTCACACCTCTCTCAGAGAATATTACCGAGCAAATACCACACGTTGGCTTGCATCCTGCATCTACAACTACGAACCCTACATTGCCTCTACCAAACAATTCACATCAAGAATTTTCTTCTAGGACATCAGCACCTATTGCTGCTGTCAGCACATCAAATCAATTTTTTGCACTAATTGAGGAAGCTGATATAGATGTGTTTTTTTTTAGATTTGAAAGAAGATACGCTTTCATGTGATGAAAGTATAGAAGCTATTTCATTTGAACAAGTCTCTGAAGCGAGAAAATCAAAACGTGCTATTGGGAAAAATTCCTCCTCGTGCCCATCAAAAAATCTAGAAGAAGCCACCCCCGACCAATTCTTTTCCAGCTAATTTGCCTTTGGAATCAGAAGTTCCTCTTCCAGTGACCATAACATCTGAAAAGAAAACTCCGGCTTCTTCCTACTCTCCTTTAGAAGTTGATATGATCAGTGAGGATGTCCAGTCAGAGGATATGACCAGTGAGGATGTCCAGCCTTCGGAATCAACCATTAATATAGACTCTGATATACATATCTTATCTGACTCTTCGTCTTCAAATACCACCGTAGGTTTGCAAACAGCTCACAGAATAATTTGTATGCCGTCAACATCTTCTTCTCCCCTTTTTCATGATGACCTTCTACAAATCCTGAAGCTTCATCACCGCTCCAAATTTAAAAAGACCAATCTTTTCCTTCAGCATCAAAATTAACTTCCTCATTTGATAGTGCAATTACGGGCAGTCAGCCGTTTAGTTCATACGTACTTAGATCTTCAAGTACAGAAATATGGAAATCGATTGCGAAACTTCGCCGCCGCTCTACAATCTGCCGAAGAGTTAACTGGCCTTTTCGGAAATGACAACCTTGAGACTTAAATTAGGTACTTTCAACTGTAGAGGAATGGCAACCACGTTGTCAAATGCCTTTGTTTTTGAGGATGTCGTTCCCCTTCATTTAGATATTACCGCGTTCCAAGAAACTTCTTTTAGCTCTACCTCTTCCTACCATTGCTGGCGTGCTTGGCCTTATTCATTTATTATTAGTTGAGGAAATACACCTCGCTCTGGTGTCGCTCTCGCCATTCATGATAATATTGTGTTTTTTTCAGTGTTTTCAAATTTTTTTTTTTTTTTTTTAATTGGAGGTTTAACAACCACCGTGAGCAACTCAATGGGCTATAAGCAGTCGCCCGTCCCTAATTTAGGGTCACTGGTTCCAGGGAAGGGAGAGAGCCAGTGCCGTAAGACAAACACAACATCCATGCCTGACCGGGATTCGAACCCGGACCCCTTACGGACGAATGATCAGAGGCCAACGCCTTAGACCACTGTGCCACCGGGGCGGCGTTTTCAAATTTCACCACCGCCGAGTTGTTCTCTGTATTTCTTCAACGTGCTTCTCTTACCCTCCATAATCTTAATTACCATGTCTTCAATACCCATATGCCTCAACAAAACACTGATTTATTTGTGAGAAAAATCATCCACATTTTACCGAAAGTTCTGTCTTCAGTATCTTCTATTGATATTCTTCTTCTATGTGAAGATTTCAACTGTTCTCATGGACCAAATTTGGACAGGATAAATTCATCAGAGTACCGTATTTCAATAGTTAACATGCTTAAAGACCTTATTTCAACGAACTCATTGATGTTTTTCGGACTCTTCATTCTTCATCACAAGCTTTTACATGGCGAGCAACTAACAACCTGCCAGCAATGGCTAGACTGGATAGAATTTACGCATCAACAAATTTTTGACCAAATATTTCT
Organism: Macrothele yani; assembly: GCA_039090855.1. Taxonomy (NCBI): domain Eukaryota; kingdom Metazoa; phylum Arthropoda; class Arachnida; order Araneae; family Macrothelidae; genus Macrothele; species Macrothele yani. The sequence continues at coordinate 82,264,778 of CM077004.1, read as the reverse complement.
AATTTTGTTCACACCCCCACTGCAACATCGGATCATTTTGTGCCCAATTTAATCTTGTCTCTCAATACACTCCGCTTCAAAAATTAAATTATGGTCTCTCAGTGATGATGTCTTGGATCATCCGTTTTTAAAGCTCAAGTCATCTTCATCCTTCGCGATTGTACTTCAAAACTTGATTCATCACCAGATCCCGTTACTCTATGGCTCAATACAAAATCATCAACTCGTTCCCTCGCTGAACGCATCTCCTTTGAAAATGGCATCACTCGTTCAATGGAAATCGACAGAATAAAATTTTAACTCTCACTCCTCCCGCCAAACTCACCAGAATATGCAACGTTTGCTGCAATGATCAAGCAACCTCTTCCAGTTGAAAAATACTCTCTGAATCGATTACAATTTCAATGCCCTGATTCTTCAAACCTACCAATGAAAGTACTTTTAGATTTTGAAAATCCCCTCGCCGCTCTCAAAGCATCACTCATATTTTATTTGATGATGACTCTATTACTTCTGATCCTGAAATTATTTGCCATCATACATTTCAATACTCATCGGTACGTTTCAAACCGTCGAATCTTCCATCGGTTCAGAAATCTCCTCTTCTCCAAAATCTTCCACAGGTTCCAATTTCTCATCATTCACTTCTTCTCAGTACCATCACCTCTTCAGAAATTTCCACTGCTCTTACTCGCCTTAATCGTCGCTCTGCTCCGGGAGCAGACGGCCTTCCTACCTCCTTCTACATTACTTTTAAATCTGAGCTTTTGCCTATGTTTACGTTTCTCTTCAATGCTCTTTTTACTTCATAAACTCTTCCTTCCAATTTCACAATCGCTCTTCTTCGTCTGTTACCTAAATCAAGGAACCTTCAACTATTTACTAATTGGCGTCCGATTTCCATTCTTAATACTGACTACATGCTTTATTCCACTGTTTCTTCTCTCCTGCTGGGATCATGTTCTAGCAAAAGTGATCCATCCGAATCAAACCTGCTCTATCACTAACCGCTCAATCAGTCAGAATCTTACTCTCCTGTCTAATCTATCACTCAACATTTTCCCGTACCACTTGCTTTCTTCCATCTTGATAAGCGCCAAGCGTTCGATCGTATCAAGTATTCTTACCTTCAAAGTACCCTCTCAAACTTCGGCTTTCCTTCATTATTCTGTCAAGCTCTTCTCAATCTCTACATCGGTGCTGTTTCTCTTGTTCGTAATTCTTCTTTCATAACTGCTGCTATTCCTTTCAACATAGGGGTTCGTCAGAGCTGCCCGCTGTCAGGTCAACTTTTTGCCATCGCATTTGAACCGTTTCTATTTCAGATTCCTCGTCGACTCATTCCAAGCCCTTTCCATCTCTATCCTACAACCCGTCATTACTTTGCAATTCTAACAGCGTATGCTGATGACGTTACTATCATCATCCGAAATGATGGGGATTTCAATATCACCGCGAATACTTACAAAGAATACTCTTCAATATCAGAAGCACCTCTCAACATCTCGAACAGCTCAGGTCTTGGGAAGTTAGTAGGTACATGGGAAGTAAAAACTTCTCAACCTTGGGGTGCTGCCTGGACTTCGTACTCTCTAAAATTAATTGGCTTCTGGATTGCAAAAATATACTCATGTGACCAACAACATTTGGCATCCCATGCTTGAACGACTTCGAAGCTTCGTAGGTACCTTAAAGCGCTTCTCTCCATTGATTTCGTATTCATAAAAAGCAGCTGTTCTTAATACTTTCAGTATGCCGTCACTTTACCATACTTGGATCATCTACTCTTCACCAATGACATTCAGTCTTTCCTTACAACTTTCATTCATCAACTTCATATGATCTAGCATGCATCATGTTCGCGCAAATATACTTGCATACCCACCTTCATACGGAGGTGTTAAATTTCAATCGATCACCCTTCGATATAATTCTTCCGTATTATGCAGCTAATACACTGCCGGACAATTGCTAAGGACGGATGACAATAGCAACGATAGCAACCATAAAATGGAAGGCAGGAAAATGTGGAAATTAGCATAAGTGCGGGATACAGTAAGACGTGTTGTGCGTATGCAAATTTTGGATTGCCGAACTTGTTCGTGACGTCATAGCGCTGATAAGAAATATAAAGGATTCGACGCGTATTGACCGTTGTTGTTCAAACGCAAAGTTGAAAGGGAAAGAATCAATTGACGAACTTGCAATTTTCAGTATGTCTTCCCGACATCACCTAGATGATTTTACGCGTGGCCGTATTATTGGCAAGATTGAAGAAGGGCGAAAAATAACAGATGTTGCCAGGGTGTTCGACGTCAGCCACAGTGTTGTTTCTAGGCTTTGGAAATCATTTCAAACAAATGGAGAGTGTAGCAAACGTCACGGGGAGGTCGTGTTCGCAGTACGACACCTGCAGAAGATCGGTACATAGTGCTATCAACAAAAAGACATCGGCGCAGCACAGCTAGTGAGGTAGCAAATCAGTTTATGGCTGCTGCTGGCAAGCGGATCTCCCGAGAAACTGTCGCCAGACGTTTGCATGAAGAAGCACTATGCGCCCGCTGTCCTGTTGTGTGCATCCCATTGTCCAGACGTCACCGTACCACCCGTTTGCAATGGTGCCATCAACATCGCAATTGGACTGATAACGACTGGTCTGCTGTCCTCTTCTCAGATGAGAGCAGATACAGTCTATCGTATGATTGTCGACGACAACTGATCTGGCGTGATAGTGGTACTGCATATTGTCCAGCAAACATACAGGAAAGGGACCGATATCCGACATGTAGTGTCATGGTATGGGCTGGCATCAAGATCAATGGCCGTACGTTTCTCTATGTGCTTCCAACTAGGACTATGACTGGCCAACGATACATTAATGATGTTTTGCTACCTCATGTTCGCATGTTCCGTGGTGCTGTCGGTGATAGATTCATTTTTATTGACGACAACGGAACATGTCATCAAATAGTCGCTGTCCAGGAGTGTCTTGAGAGCGAGGATATTCAACGCCTCGTATGGCCAGCACGTTCTCCAGATCTGAATCCCATTGAAAATGTGTGGGATGCTTTGGGGAGGAGTCTTGCTGGTCGCCAATGCCCTCCAATAAACAAGGACATCCTCATCCGTGCACTGACAGAGGAATGGGATAAATTACCCCAACAGCTGCTTGATAATGTTGTGCAGGGCATGACACGACGTGTGGAATCTTGCATCGCCCTCCATGGTGGCTATATCCTGTATTGACATCTTACGCCGGAACGCCTGCGGACGGTAATTGCATTTTTTCACGTTTGCGTATTCTGCACAAAATGGCCTGTTTGTCCCTTGAACACGTTCCAAAGCCTTCTGGATTTCAGAGCACAATAAATTGTCTTTCTTGTAATGACCTGGCATTCTGGCATTATTTTATTTCACTTGGCATCCAACCACACTTACTTTTTTATGCGCTATATAGCCGTTTATGATCCGCCCTTAGCAATTGTCCAGCAGTGTAGGTCAATTTTCTAGTACACCTTCTCCTTTAAGTGATATCATGAACTTCTTCGTCAATCATTATAATTCTGCTCCTTCATTCAACATTCTTCTTCGCATGGATAACTATCCGCTTCTTTTACATTGTCTTCCTTCACTTTACCGCGAAGGTATTTCTCTTTTTCGTTCGCTCTCTCTCCGATGTCTTTATCCAACTTTGACTCTAGACTTGTTGCAGGAACCTATTTTTTATAATTCCTTCTTTCACTCAACTACTTGTACTTATTTTTTCTTTCCATGTTAGTCTCGTGCTGGACTTCTCCAAATTCAACATCTTATCCAACCAGATTTATCATGGAAATCTATTACAGACTTATCTGGATCCATCCCTAACACAGCATCTGTTAATCAACTAAAACTTCAACTGATATAGGAATCCATCATCAATAGCTTCCCGGACGTCACTTCAACTACTGGATTAACTTACCTTCCATCTGCGTCACTACCTCTTCCTTTCTATTTAAAAATCAATCAAGCAATCATCTGCATTTATTGCCTCACTACAAAAGACCTTTACCCCCTCATGCTGACGTTAGATTTTCAACCTGCTCCAATTTTTGACTCACCTGGTCTTTCACTTCAACGTCCTTGGAAAGCCGCATGTAACCCACTTTCATCACCCAAAGATATCGACCGCCAATGGCTTTTTCTTCATAATCGTCTTCTTTCACCTTTACGACTTCACTAACTACAAATTTTAAAATCAGATATTTGTTCATACTGCAAAACCACTTACTCAACCATTCATCTCTACTCTAAATGTTCTCTACTCTCGCCACTCTTCAATTTCATGTTTAACATCACTTCATCCGACTGTATTACAGCACACCATCTTCGTAACTGCATGATTCTACCTGCCCATGACCCTATAACTGCAAGCGCCTTTTTCTTTATTCTCAACAAATCTGCATATTAATAATTTCTTTCTTAATCATGTCAAAGATAATACACCTCTACCATTTCGTACCGCAAGAAAACAACTTCTTCAATTCCGCATTCAGCTCATATCCAGATTACAATTCGAACTTACAATGGCACGTAAAACTGCTCAACTTTCTAATTTTCATTCCACATGCAAGACGTCTACTGGTTGGATGTTTGTTCACCGCTATCGTATCCGTCTTAAAAACTAGAAATTCGTACCTTCAGTATTTTTCGTCATTACGTAATGATTCATTTATTTTTTTGTTCTGAATCATATGTGACCTCTAAAGCTGTTTTGTAAATTTTTCTTTCATTGTTTCATCAAGAAGCACATTATATTTTTTTACATCAACTGACTTTTTTTGCCACGTTTAAACTCAGCACTTATGTTTCAATATAGTTTTCTTTCATTTCAGTTAGCTTATTCATGTATATTATTGCTATTGTACAATGTAAATAAGCTATTGTTTGTTAATATGTCAGAACTGCCAGTTTTTTATCACAGCAGTCGTGCAGTGAGAATTTCCTGTTCTCTACAGCTCTCACGGTTTGCAGGTGTGTATGGATGACTTCTCAGCACTCGAGTTATGAACTTCAGAACGATGCTTTCACTTCTTTGTTATAAATGCCTTATTCATTTTGTTTAAGTGGCTTGAGTGCTTGACCTACTTTCGCGCTCCTAACACATGTTAAGACAACCATTCGTTCATAGCAGCACAAAATGTTTATCTTTATTTTAAGTGGCAGATTAATGTTTTAGCGGACTTAATTCCTCAGCTTATATAAATCAAGATTTTATCTTTTCATGTCTTCGTGTACTACCATTTATTTAATCTTTTAAGCTGCCAATTCTTTATGTATAGTTTTGCTCATTAGCATAATAAAGTATTATCATTTCAGTTGTCTGAAGCCTTTGTATGTCTTTTTTGGTAGATAAGGTCCATTCTTCTGCTCCATTTGTAAAAACTGGAAGGGTGCATTGATTAAGCAATTTTCTTTTGAGGCATAATGACAAATTGCTGTTAAAAATTGTACTGTTTCTTCGAAAAGCTCTCCAGCTAAGTTTTATACGCCGATTAATTTCCTCATCAATGTGACCCTTGCTTCATATCTAATGTCCGAGGTAAATGTAGGTATCGGTTACCCTGAGCTTTTCCCCGATCATCGCAAAATCTTGATTTCTTGAAAAAGCATTGTACATCAGTTTATTCCTATTATATACTTACCTTATATTCCATTGGTTCATACAGTAAGATATTATAGTTGTCCATTTACTCCTATAACACAATGGCTTCGGTGCGAATGGGGTTGTAACAGCAGACGTTCCGTTCGCGTACCGCTCGTCTCTGCTAAAAACGGACACATTCTTCTGCTGTGGACATGATATCACCAAAACTTTACCCTTGAGGATTGGAAAAAGGTCATACGGTACGATGAATTACGTTTTAACTCATTTTTATAGTGCGATGAATTCTACATACTTTAATCTACTTTTAAACATATTCCCGGTGGCTGTTAACGCATTTGTCATACCGTGGCACAAGTTTCTGCATACCCTCCTCGTAGAAGTCTGCCGCGTGGGTTTGAGCCGACGCTTTACGGTCGTCTTCAGGTCATCGTCAGATGAATGCAGTACTTCCGTTTCAGAGACTGCTGTTTTGATTCGCGTGTGATGTGAGAGACCCAAGTCTCATCTCCCTTCACTATACGGCTTCAAATATCATCGCTTTCCTCTGCATACCACCCCAAAAATTCCGAAGCTGATCACATGTACTCCATTTTGTGCATTTTCGTCGACATCTTTGACCGTCATCGTGCATACTCTTTGCGGTACTGAAGCTTTTCTGTAATGATTTCGTGCGGCAATGATTTCGTGCGGCAATGATTTCGAAACTTCAGGGAAATGTTCTGAAGGATCAGAACTTGTGAATCGCCGGTTGTCCCTAACGCTTTTATTTACTCTCTCCACCAAATCTTCCCTGACAAGACAAGGCCTACCACAGCGTAATTTGTCATGAACGCTCTGTCACCCTTCATTAAATATTCGAACCCGCTTCCGCATCATTTCTGCTCTCACTGCGTTTGATCCATAAATTTTGCAAATATGACGATGAATCACACTCGGTCTGGCATTTCTTGCATTCAGAGACTGGACTTCGCAGTTCGCGGGCCGTTCTATTAATTTAAACTTTGATATGCACAGCACAGACCTTCAACAGAAGCACAAACTCACAAAGTGGCGTCAGGGTGTGACTAATGAATGAGGCAACAAAACTGAGCATGCGCGATGTTGAAGCAATCACTTGCGCAGGAGTGATGCGAGAACGGCACATACTTTCTAGGTGATCCTTTTACATGCATATGGACGGGACAGAGTATGGCGTTAACAACACGAATCGATGGGTCCCAGCTGCCTGGCGTTGACTACATGAGCTAGTGGAAGCGATGTAATGGCCAAGAGTAAGTTTTATGGCGGACATAGAGTTCCTTAATACCTCTAGAACAGTATTTGGATAGCATGAGTTATCTTAATATTATTACAGACCACGCACACCTGTATATGTGCATGGTGTTTCCTGATAGAGAGGACTACTTCCACCAGGATGGTGCACCATTCCACGTGGCTCGGACTGGTGCATAAGGGTTCACGGAACACTGTAATAAAGTGTCCCACACAGTTCTCTCAGAGCTTAACCCAACATAATTCTTGTGGGACGAGATTGAGAGAGCCGTTTTATAAGAGGTTCTTCTCCAGTGAACATTCAGCAATAGACTTTATTCATGTGACGTCCATGAGCGCCCATAGCTTAGTTTTCAGGAGGCGGCAAACAGAGATTGAAAATATATATAAACACTCTATGCAAACTTCGCTGTGCCTTCTTCAAAATGGATAAATGAAATTAGACAGCATGTTATGACAATAAGGAAGTTTCTTTGTCGTTCTTTTCGGCATTTCCGCCACGAAATGCCAGAAATAACTCAATTGGTCATCAAGGATGACAAATCCCCTCAAGACAAATTTCTGGGGATAATTTCGGGAGAACGTTGTCCAGTAGTTAATAGCTGCTACAGATGATGATATAATTTTCATTTCTTCATCCTTCATACTTTCCCACACTATACGCTGTCCTCCAACATGCAATGGAAATTTTTACTAATACTTTCTACTGTAAATATCCGCTTTTTTACTAGAAATTCCCTATTTTTTCTGCATAAACGCGCATCCAGAAGTTCTACAGAAAAATTTGCAATCCCAATTAGTGTTGTCTAGAAAATCTCTGTTGTACTTTCCAAGGAAAGAAAGGGTATGATCCGAATTCCAGAGGAAGGCAAAGGTCCCCCTTGCCCCTCCCCCTATATGGCCGATCATGGTGACGTCAGAAGTGTGTTGTTGCGAATCTAATATGGCAGCTGATTCAATGTTCTCACAATTCGATTACCCTTTACCGTTGATCAATTTAAAAAAATATTTAAGACTTAGAGTATATTAGAACTACAGAGCAAACAAAGGAGAAGTGAATTTCTTAAACGAACAAATCAATGGTGTTCAAATGTACCAAAGAAACTTTGTGTTCGATGTTTATTTCAAAGGGATGCCCGACAATATTGCGGTCAGTAATGGTGAAGACGTTAGTGAACAATTTCTCCTACGCAGAAAAGTAAATCTTCTCGTTATTTTTGTTAAACGTTGGTGAAACATCTGAAACATAAACCTGGGAAGGTTTTTGCAAAAGCAAAATACGTAGAAGCCCAGACAAATGTGTAATATAAAATAAAACTGGGGTTAAAAAAATTTAAAAAAATTAACTGACGCGCACTGGGCGATTTACTTAAAAATAGAATGAATGTACAGATTCAATAAATAATAAAATTATAGATAAATTTCATACTTCGGGAAAGAACGTAGAATTTAATTCACAACTTGCCGATCTAAATATGCAATCAGTATGCTCCTTTTCCCATTTTTTTTGAAAATGGAAATCAAATATCGAAGGAACATTACGATGTTTTAACTCCACAGAGAAATTACCTTTGCTCCTATGATCCTTAAAAGCTTTGACGTAACACCTCTTACACTTCTAATTATTTGCGTACATATCCTGCTTACGCAGATTTAGCTTTTTTCAACTGTTTTGAGTAACAAATGCCATCCTGATAAAGAGCTTTTTCTATTTATTTTAAAATTCTCCGTTATTCATATTCAAGGTAAATTGCTATTTCAGAAAAGCACCTAAAGCATTTAATTAACAAACTGGAAATGAAACAAAATGCCATTGTGTAAATAAAGAGCACATTTTGAAAGATGTAGGACTTAAAACGCTGCTCGTTTTGATGAACTGAAGCGTGTGTGGCTATAATTTGTAACACGATGTTTTTCATAAACAGCACGTCTACGCGTTTCGTTGAACCTTCACCTAAAACATAATATATTGTTGACAAAATTTTCCAGTTATTTGATTTCAGTAACATTACAAGAAATTCAGATATCCCTTGTTAAATTCAAAGCTTTCGAAAGTCAGGCGCTCTTCTAATGAAAAGAAAATAATGCTAACGCTGTTATGAATGATACGAAATCATTTTACCCCAAGCAATGTTTCCTAAAAGAACATTATTTTTAATTTTACTTCTACAACAAATTACTTCTCTAGTAATAAAGCAAGAAGATTGTTTTGGGTACCATTCAGAAACAGACAAAAGAAAAATAGTGGAGAAACAATGTTTTTATTATATTCATCCGAAATTTTCTGGTTTTGATCTTTCAAAGCGCACATCTTGTGGAATAATTGAAATTCAGATGCATCTCGAAGAAATACATTTCAGGACTTTTCCGGATGAAATGAAAAACATTTTTCGTACCAACGACTCTTCCTCGAGTAATCATTCGAAGTTTTATCGTTTTCCAATTTCAGCACACGTTTTTGGGGTAAATGCAAAAGTCGAAAATGTACGATTTGGGTGCTATCTTTTTTTTTTTTTTTTTTTTTTAATATTCAAGGTTTACGACTAACATGAGCAACTCGATGAGCTATGAGCAGTCGCCCGACCCTAATTTAGTCACTAATTCCAGATAAGGAAGAGAGACAGTGCCATAAGACAAACACGACATCCATGCCTCACCAGGATTCGAACCCGGACCTATTTCTGACGAATGATCAGATGCCGTCGCTTAGACCACTGAGGTATCGGCGCGGCGAAATGCTTTTTTGAGTACTACGTTTCAAACAGGTAGTTTAAAAAATTTGACATCGCTTCCAAACAGCAAATAAAGAAACTCAATTCTTCAAACACACTGCTGTCCCTAAATTAAGGAAAAACCAGAGAAATAGCAGTAACTCAAAACATACGTGATGAAATGTTATGAAATTCGGTGATAGCCTATATCATGTTGTATATTAGAGAAAAACCCTGAAACATTTCGTAAGAAACGCTTCATTCCGACAAAATTGACTCATGCAAAAACCAGATATAAAATTGGGTAATAACTTTAAATAGCTATGGTACCACAGATGAGAGTGTGATCAGCTCTCACAGCGATGTACATATCATGTTGTTGAAAATCGGTGTTCAGTAGATGAGTAGGTTTCAACGACTATTTTTTGTGCAGAGCTTGTCTTAGCCCCTACAGGTCTTGCATAAAGGTGTTGAGGACAGCAACACGTCTTCCTGTAGCATTCTAAACATACTCAAGCGATTCAGGTCGGTAGACCTGGCTGGTCAATCCATACGGACGATCTTGAAGACATTGTTCTACCAGCTACACTCGGTGGGGATGAGTGATATCGTCTTGTAGGGAAAATGTATTTCTCATTACTTGCATAAGGGCAAACTTGTACTCAACCTCTATAGCGTTGAGTACATTCGGTTTTTCTTGAAGTACACAGAGGTCTGTGCATTCCCATAACGAGATGAAACCCCAAACTAGCGCGCTACGACCACTATAAGTGTCCCTTTCACGGTTCGTAGAAGAATGATAATGTGTCTTTCGTTCTTTCCAGACAGAGCATGCCTGGAATTGGCCCGCAAAGCAAATCTGGACTCATCTGTGAAGAGTACTGACTTTAGTTGGTTATCAGCCCATGTGGCGTGAAGTCTTGCTTAATTCAAACGTTCCTCTCATGACGTGAAAAAGGGGGTATGCAGAGGGCTGGTCTCCTGGAATCAAGGTCTCCTTCGTGAGGCATTCTGCCTACGGTGGAAGCAGGTACGACCGTTACTGTAGCTGCAGCTATGTCATGGTAGTTCTTCTGTTCCTCCGCGCAGTTAATAAGAGATATCGGTCACCCACTGGTTTTATAGCCCTAGGCTTTCCTTCGCTGTGCCTTAGAAAAGCTGCGCTGAAATTGGTTCCGCAGTCTGTCAACCACAGAAGGACTCACATGCAGCCACCTTGCAACTTCCACCTGCCTTTGGCATGCCTCTAGTCTTCTCTTACCTCTCTATTTATGATCACTTGTTAAATGATGTCTCGCAGCCATTGCAAGAAAGCTGCTACCTTATAAACCTTTCTTTACACTCCGCAAACGATGTGTAGCACACCTTTGCAACAGCTTTTTTTATGGTGCTGCTTATTTACATAAACCGATGCCATCGCCACTCATTTGCACACGATACCCTGACTCCGCATTACATTGCGCCTCATATACCCAAGTTTCGTGCATTTTCAACTCCTTTTTGGCAAGGGATCACAATTTTTCTGTTACTGCCTTAATTTATGGAAACCAGTGTAGTTGATTTCTATCCAAAAACCTTTCTTGGAAATACTTTTTCAACCGAAGCACGTTGGTTCTGCCAAGTTTTATTAATTCCAAAATTTTAGTTTTGCTAATCAACATTTTACGAATTGACTTTTTTTTTCTTTTATTGAAGATTTAACGATCACCGTGAGCAACTCGATGGGCTATAAGCAGCCGCCCGTCCCTAATTTAGTGTCACTGATTCCAGGGAAGGGAGAGAGAGCCAGAGCCGTAAGACAAACACAACGTCAGTGCTTCACCGGGATCCGAACCCGGACCTCCTTGGAAAAACGATCATAAGGTAGCGCTTAGACCACTGCACTACCGGGGCGGTCTAAATGACTTGAAAACCATATTGTTATTCATTATGATTACTTCTGCAAATTTTTGCAAATACCTTGTTTGTGCAAGCTTAGGGCAACAGCCTTTTAAATTTTCTAGAGATATTCATCATCCTCTGTGGAAAAAAATTGCAACATCGGAAAAACTGTTATTGAATTGAAAGCCTTACGGCAACAATGGGCTAAGCATTAACGTAGCAGAACCTGAGATAATGGTGGAAATAGATGAGTGACCGCGCAATCTGTTTGTCGTAGAAGTTGGGCTAACCCACTGTTTTATCTATTGGAATATGTTATTATCCGGCCTATCTCTGAAGGTGTGTTCCACTGGCGACTGCAACAGCGTTTTTACAAAATGTGGGTTCACCCACTATTGCGCAGTCTCCAATTCCATTAAATACGGTCGTCTCACTAAACGAGTTGTCCGGCACCGCTGAATCAATCCACCACTAGGCCTCACTGATTCCGAATCTCTCAAACGGGCCTGACGTAGGTTCTTTTGAGTGCCGTCGAGTCGAACTCGATCGCTGAAATACTGGAACGTGTAGTCGACAATTACTTAATATCTAAGACAACGAGTAACTCCAATAGCAAGTCCTTTGTTAGACGTAACAAAGTTCAATAGATGAGAAAATAAACCCCGTTCGATTAGCTATCTCCACGTGCCAACAGGTTTCCGCATGGCGAACACTTTGCTATCTCTGAAATATTCCGGAAGACTCTTCGCCACGTTTAACTTGAGTCTTTCCGTCCAAATCCCGGCCGATATCTGATCGCCGAAAAACCTGGAATATTCCAGCCAAAAGGCAAATCCCCGAGAGGTCTAACCAACACTCCCGGCTCGAACCCGTCGTCCTACCACGTCGAAGGCCAAATACTAGAAGCGTTCTGAGGGAACGTATCGCTCCCTTTTATAGCCTCATCCTTCTTCTACCCTCACCCCCTCCGCACTTTTGGAATCCTGTTTCGGTGGTATTCGCCTCTATCTAGGAGCATAGATCATATGTCGAGGATTTTTGGGAAGGGAGTGTCTGACACCAGGTCTAAAAACCCTTAGAAATTGGAAGCTAGGAGATTTGGGCTAGAGAGCCCGCTAGGAAAGTGACACGGAAGCGAGGTAAAAAGGGGCAGCAAGACGCCCTTATTTATTACCGGGGTGCCAGTACCCGGGGTCCGACGGCTTAACGTGCCCATCCGACGCACGGCGGTTTAGTGGTTCGAGCGTTCGTACCAGCCAGGATCGAACCTGGGGTCATCTCCGTGGCGGTCACGAACGTTGACCACTAGGCCACCTGCGGTCCTCTATCTAAGAGCGGTGACCTTGCACAGATACATCCGACCCAGTCCTCCAGGTCAAGGTCAGCGGATGCTGCTAGGCACATGCCTGGCCCGGCACTCTGTAATCTGGCGTACAAAAGAAATGCGCCACGTTTCTTACACGTACGTTGTAATTTGCATTATATTACACTTAAAAAAATTAATTGATTCACAAAAGGCTGTTACATGAAAATAATTATTGGGTGCTTGACTCTGTCACCTTAGACGAGTGGTTCAAGGTTCTGAGTTTTGATCACTTGTCTGAGATTGGCTCTAGCTCAAGTCCAGGATAAGCTCTATAGTTTTCGGTGGTAGCATTCTCCCTTCCCTGGAACTAGTGAACAAAAGTTATGGAAGATCAGCTCCTTAGAGCTCTTAGATTTGCTCGTCGGTATCGTTAAACCCAGAAACAGAAAACTAAAGGTCCTTGAAAAACCATTAGCCGCAAAAAAAACATCATTTCTTAATTAATTGTTAAACGACCACTAAGCGCAACTGTGGAAGCTATGAAAAATCATAAGCCATAAAAAGAGCATACAATTTTTTTATTCGGCACTTAACGATAACCATGGGCAACTAAAACGCCTATAAACAGGGAGGTTTTGAATTCAGGTCCACTTGGGGGAAAAGGGACATAGCCAACCCACCGCAACGCCTCATCCACGACTCGAACTCGGGCGCCAGCGGGGAAGCTTAAATATTTAGCTCAAAACGATGTAAAATTGATAATGTGTATGGTATGAGTAATGCACACATCACAAAATCTTTTATCACATCTGAGTAACGTAATTTTACAGTCGTTCCGTCTCATGGTATTTTCATGATCACATTTATGTTCCTAATTAACATCACAACCCTGTCTTCCCGCAGACGAAAAGTGGTTGTTCTGTTCTTTTCTTGTTCTGTTTTTTTTTAATTATTATTGTTATAACGCAACGGCATTGCCAAGATTGCGGCGTTAGTGTCCTGTGCAGTAAAAATATACCTCACTGCACATGGCAAACAGCTCTAACAAAAATACGAATGTCATGTTGCAAAATTTGGTTTCCTTTTGCAATAAAAATAATACTTACTGCACTTGAAAAAGAGGTTGAATATATATATATATATATATATATATATATATATATATATATATACTATGGGATGTAAGGTCAGGTGATGCGTAACATCACAGCCTCTCCTTGACAAATGTCAACCCCGTCTTCTCGTGGTGCATCCTGTTCCCACTAAAGGGGCTCTGACGACCGCCCATAGCGGTATAACTATACCATCGGGATTAGAGGAAATTCTATATCACACTCACCAACCCGCTTGGCCAGCGTGGTGAGTTATGGCCAAACCCCTCCAAAATGATTCCACAACTTAAATCTTGGCCCTCAGTCTCCGGCAGCTGGAATGTACCTGGCCAAGGCAGCGGTCAGTGCGACATGAAGGCAGAGGGTGCTAAGAATCCCCGGAGGACCGGACTAGGCTGCCATCTGATGCTGACCTTGGCTACTTACAATGGACGCTCCCTATCTTCTGAATCAAGGCTTCTTGAATTGGAAGAGGAACTACAAAGGATCAAGTGGGACATCGTGGGGCTAAGTGAGGTAAGGAGAAAAGGAGAAGATCTCATCGAACTGAAAAGTGGACATCTCTTCTACTATCGTGGGACAGATACTGGCAGAACTAGTGGTGTTGGATTTATAATAAACAAGAAACTGAAGGATAAAGTTGTAGAAGTTGAAAGTTCCTCTGACAGAGCTGCACGACTTGTTATCCAACTCTCGAAAAGATACCAGGCTCAGATTGTTCAAACTAATGCACCCACCACAAGTCATCCTGAAGAAGAAATTGAAGAATTTTCTGAGGAAATTTGTCATCTAAATAATAAAGGTAAGCAGCATTTGAAAATAATTATGGGAGATTTCAATGCAAAAATAGGGCAACGGCAACAGAATGAAACTTCAGTAGGTAAATTCGGTCATGGCAAAAGAAACCAGCGTGGAAATACTCTCGTTGAGTTTGCAGAGGCAGAAGGGTTTTTCATCTTGAACTCCTTCTTCAAGAAAAAGCCACACAGGAAATGGACATGGAGACATCCAAATGGGACGACAAGTGAAATTGATTTTATTATGTGTAACAAAAAATTCGTCATAGAAGACTGCAGTGTGCTAAACAAGTTCAACACAGGTAGTGACCATAGATTGGTGAGATGTAAGATGCACCTCAACACTAAACTTGAACGTGGCAAGCTCATAAGACAAACAAAATGTATTGACATAACCAACCTTAAAAAACACCATAATACCTTCAAGTTAGAACTGAAGAACAGGTTCTCTGCTTTAGAAGGCCTAACATCGGAAGAAGTGGACATCTCTGAAGTTAACAGAAAAGTAACCAAAGCTCTTATGGAAACAGCAACAAAATTAGCTGGGTCTAAGAACAAGTTGCATGTGAACAAATTATCAGGAAAAACCAAAATGTTGATGCAAAAAAGAAGAGAGATGAGGACAACTAAAGAAGATGTGACTTCCAAAGTGGAATATATAGAGCTATGCAAGACAGTAAGAAAAAGTATCACTGAAGACGTAAGGAAATTCAACTGTGAACTAGTGAGGAAAGCAATTGAAAACAACCAAAGCCTAAAGATAGCAAAGGGACATCTCAGTAAGGGAAGAAAACAGATTATGGCACTGATAAAAGAAGATGGTTCTGTAACAAGAAATAGAGGCGAAATTTTGACAAGAGTGAAAGATTTCTACTCCAAATTATATGAAAGGGATGATATATGCACTCCAGACATCATGAAAGATACCAGTACTAGAGTTCCTCCAGTCCTTCCAGCAGAAGTTGCACATGCAATCAAGAACATGAAGCGAGAAAAAACTCCAGGAGAAGATGGAATTACTGTAGACATCATACAAGAAGCAAGTGGAGAAATCGAAACAGTACTCGCCCAAATTTTCACTCGATGCCTTAATGAAGGAAAGATTCCTGAGGATTGGAACACCGCTACAATGATCCTGCTACATAAGAAAGGTGACATTGATGATCTCGGAAACTACAGACCTATCAGCCTCCTATCAGTAGTTTATAAAATCTTCACTAAAGTTCTTTCACACCGCTTGAAGGTAACACTGGACATGGCTCAACCGAGAGAACAAGCTGGATTCCGGAGTGGCTACAGCACAATAGATCATATCCACGTGCTGAGAGAACTAATTGAAAGAGCGAGGGGATATGAACTTCCATTGTGCAAGGCTTTTATCGATTATGAAAAAGCCTTTGATTTGGTGAAACCATCAGCAGTTACAATGGCTCTGAAAACCTGCGGTATTGAAGATGCATACATTAATATTATTAATAACATCTTTGAAAATGCAAGTGCAAAGATTAGGATGTTTGAAAATACAACACACGTAAAAATTGGAAAGGGAGTGAGACAAGGTGACACCATATCTCCGAAGCTCTTTAATGCCACATTGGAGGGTGTTTTTCAGTCACTGAGCTGGGAAAACAAGGGGATAAAGATTAATGAAGATTATCTAACCCACCTTCGTTTTGCTGATGACGTAGTCATTTTTGCAACTACCCCACCAGAGCTGCAGAGTATGATCCAGGAACTTGCTGACAAGAGTAAAGAAGTGGGATTAAAAATGAACTTTCAGAAGACAAAAGTGATGTTCAATGCTTTTACAAGAAATGAAGATTTATCGATTGATGGAGAAAAGCTGGAGATAACAGACACGTACCTTTATCTTGGACAGCAGATGTCAAGTGAAGGTCACATTGATGAAGAAATTAATCGGCGTACAAAACTTGCCTGGAGAGCTTTTGGAAGAAACAGCAAAATTTTCAAGAGCAATATGCCATTATGTCTTAAAAGAAAAGTGTTTGATCAATGCATCCTTCCAGTGCTTACGTATGGTGCAGAGACGTGGACCTTAACTAAAAGAGACATACAAAGGCTGCAGACAACTCAAATTTGCATGGAGAGGTGCATGCTTGGTGTAACCAGGAGAGATAGGAAGAGTTACTCGTGGATCCGAAAAATGACAAGAGTGGAAGACATCATGATCAGAGTTAAATCCCTGAAATGGCAATGGGCTGGACATACTGCCAGAAGGACAGATCATCGATGGACAGCCGAAATTTTAGATTGGATTCCAAGAGACAGGAAAAGACCCAGAAGAAGACCACATGGGGGATGGGTGGATGAAATTCGAAAGTATGCAGGGGTGACATGGAGGAGACTGGCACAAGACAGACCGTTGTGGAGGAAACTTGGGGAGACCTTCGTCCAGCAGTGGATTGATAATGGTTGACAATGATGATGATGATGATATACACTATCTACCAACGAGTAATTGGACACCCCTGCAATCGACGATATCTGCGGTCCTAATACTCGTCACGGCCGCCGCCGTTAAATATCGTGCTGGAAACAACAACGCAACCAGTCGCATGCAAGATGCCACGCAGTTCGGAGCTCTCTGATTTCGAGAAAGGTGTAATCGTCGGGTATGACAGAAATGACCGATCCATACGTGGCATATCCAGCAAGTTGAAGTGCCCAAAATCGACAGTGGCCTACGTGATTGGCAAGTGGAAGATGATAGGTAACTGTCGGAATGTGCCCCGACCCGGCAGACCCACAAAACTGGGAGTTAGAGACCGACGGGTGCTGGCCAGAGAAATTCGGAAGAACCGCACTAAATCGATGGGCCACATCCGCGAGGAGTTTCAACGGGCATCCGGGAGTGTTCTTTCGAAGAATACCATCCGTAAGGAAGCCCATCTGCTCGGTTATCATGGACGTGCTGCCGCCCACAAGCCTTTGATCACCAAGTCCAATAGCGCTGCTCGGGTAACGTGCTGCAAAGAACGTCGACAGTGGACAGTTGAACAGTGGAAACAGGTTCTCTGGAGCGACGAATCAAGGTTCACCCTCTACCGTTTGGATGGCCGGGTCTGGGTTTGGCGTCTGCCTGGAGAACGCCTCCTGCTAGAATGTACTGTGCCAACTGCGATGTTCGTCGGAGGTGGAATTATGCTATGGGGGTATTTCTCCTGGTATGGCATGGGACCCTTGGTGGAAATTCCTGGTAGACTCAACGCTGAGGCCTACTGCACCATTTTGGATGACCATGCGTTTCCTACGGTGTGGCAGTTTTACGGGGTGGACCATGTTACTTTCAGGGTGGCAATGCCACCTGTCATGTTGCGAGGTCCATCATGGCTTGGTACGGTGACAATGGCGTTAATCGAATGGACTGGCCTGCGCACATCCCGGACCTTAACCCTATCGAGCACCTATGGGACGAGTTGGAGCGTCGACTTAAGGGGTGCCCCACCGTCCGAAATCGGTGAAGTAACTGACCTGTCTTCTCCAAGCCGAGTGGAAGAAAATACCGCTAGCAGTCGTACAACGCCTGGTTGAGAGTATGCCCGGAGGGTCGCAGCTGTAATCGCCGCTCGTAGAGGCTCCACCAACTATTGAAGGTGAATAAACTTCGTTTTCCTTTGCTGTCACAGGTGTCCAATTACTTGTTGGTAGATAGTGTATAAACAGCGGAATTTCAAGATATTGAAGTACTGTGCGTTACATATTTTGCCTTTCATGGTTTTATATAGAGGGATGTCACTGGCTTCCGAAGCAATGGATGTGGATTGGTCAGCAATAATTCATCCGGATTATAAAAACATCCGAATGCTTATGAAATCCATTGTCTGAAGAAAGGTAATAGCATGTTCCCTGCGATTCGTTATTAAGCTTTTAGGGTTGGTGAAAATAGCATAGCATTTTGTGTGATCACAATAGCACAGTTGTATTAGTAGTACTCAGTAGCTAAAGCTCCTTTTATAAAACAGTCCGCACAGCGAGCAGCAGCTGATCATATGGAAGTCAAATTCATGCAACTATTTCGCATGCCTTTTATGCCTATTACTAAAGACACTAGCACTTGAGGGCTTATTAACAAAAAGTCTTATGAAAACAAGCAGGATTGAAAGTATTCGAGTTTATGGAAGAAAACAAATTAGTAGAACTCAGGAATGGCTAATTGCAGTGCATAAGAATTTTGAAAAAGTGATCTAAAGAGTTGATCAGAATTTCTTGTATATTTTTTAAAGTTGTGTTAATAAAAGACAAAACTTACAATGCGTAGCACCATATGAATATACACTGAAGTGCCAGAAAAACTGTTACAGACTAGCTTATGCAAAATTCATGCCGCCCCGGTGCCGCAGTGGTCTAAGCGATGGCCTCTGATCATTGGTCCGTAAGGAGTCCGGGTTCGAATCCCGGTGAGGCATGGATGTTGTGTTTGTCTTACAGCACTGGCTCACACCCTTCCCTGGAACCAGTGACCCTAAATTAAGGACGGGCGACTGCTTATAGCCCACTGAGTTGCTTACGGTGGTCGTTAAACCTCCAATCAAAATGAAAAACAAAATTCATAGCAACGTCACCTATGCGCGTACTCGGTTGCGTCCGCCAGTGCGTATATAAAGCGATAGACATATTTGCCTGCTGTCAGAGCTGTTTTCGGCATGAGAATGACAAGTAATAACGATTTAAGCGATTTTCAATGCGGTGTCATAATTGGCGCTCGTGAGATGGGCCATAGTATTTCGGAGGTAGAAACTAAGTTCGGATTTTCACGTACGACCATTGCAAGGATGTACCGTGACTACAAGAATTCCGGCAAAACCTCCAACTTACGATATCAGTGTGGCCGCAAAAACACATTTGGTGAACGTGACCATCGTCGGCTGTCAAGAACCGTTTTACGCGATAGGCGTGCAACAATCTCGCAGGTATCATCGGAATTCAATGCTGAAGCCTCAACAAGCATCATCAGCGTCCGGACTGTGCAACGGTACGACAATTTGAAACTGATCAACAACTTACTACAGCTGCGCAGGGGTGCTTCTACAGCATTTCAGAAGAAGAAATCCAGAAGACATTTAAAAAGTGGGAGGAAAATTTGGAACACCTGCATTCGATGGACAATATTTCGAAAAAGATGACCACTTTCTTGATAATTAAGGTACGACGCATATGTTTTTTAGAAAAACACTCTCAGTTGTTTTGAGCCCTTGCACTATGCCGAGTGTGGGAAAAATGCTTTAGAGTAAGTAGTTGTCATTTCCTTGTAGGACTTCCGTCCACAGTGAGTAGAGTTTAGGTCCCAGCCACCTACAGCGAGTTCGCCTTTTGGGCAGGACACAGAAACGGAAGGAATGAGAGCAAGTCAAGCGACTTTGACAGAACAGTTTGTAGTGAGATTAGAGTACAGTAGATGGTGCCACCGTACAAGTACGATGTTGCACATAGAGGGTGAGAGAATTTCAAGGGGGGCATAGGAAAGGATACCCATTTAACCAGTGGGTCCAGCCTGTGGGCCGTCACTTAACGTGCTCGTCCGATGCACTGTGGATATTCAGGGATTGTTAGTAAATCACACCATCTCTGAAAGATCAGCGCAGGATCGAACCTGAGGACCTTGCATTGACAGTCTGACTCGCTAACCACTAAGCCATCCGCGACTCAATACTTTAATGTAGAATGAGCTTATGATTTATATAATGTCAGATTTGTTCAAATAAGTATCATCTAGAGCGAAATCCTTGGTTTTCTTAAAGCAAATTTGCTAATAGAAGGCATGTTGGTATCACAAGAAAACAGAAGAAAAATTATCAAAGAGAGAGAGAGAGAGAGAGAGAGAGAGGTAGAGAAAGAAACAGAAAGAGGAAAGTGGATAAAATATCAGAGCTAAGAGCATAAACAGAAATTCTCTACGTCAAGGAAAGCAAAAGTACATTTGCTGCCTATTGTGGTAATAGGGAGTACTGTTAGAGCCTTTATAACGTACAAGTTCGCCCTCACTCCGGAGTAAGTCGCTCTCCCAACTGAGCCACGCGGATATGTGCTCTCACTGCTATCTGCTTTTATCTCATATGCGTTCTGCGGTGCAGGCACGTCAGATCTTCCTCCACCTCCGAAAGAGGGCCGGGGGCATGGTACACGAGTCATCCGGGACCATGTGTCGCTGTAGTCAGTCATCCCATGAAGAACGTGCATTTGAGAAATCCCAGACAATTTGGTGTGTGAAAGGTAACATCACACTGATTTATTTTTCGAAGCACTGAAGAAAGGATTCTTATTTTTTCATGGAAAGAAGATCACATCATTGCGAGAAACTTAACAGCCGGGTCATCGTGGAAGTTCGGGCGCCAATATAACGAACAAGTTTGTTGAATCCGGGGTCCCCTCACTCCGGAGTAAGTCGCTCTCCCAACTAAGCTACATATGCTCTCACTGCTATCTACCTTTATCTCATGTGCGCCTTGCGGTGCAGGCACGTCATACCTCCATTACGTTCTTTACGAACATGATACAAAATAAAGTATCGTGAAAGAATGAAATCTTATCAGATGTTCACATGCGTGCTAACGAATAAGTAGAACCACATTTTTGCTATTCTTTTTGTGAATTTCAACTTAGAAACTTTTCCTAAGGCTGAAAGAAAGCAACAGATGTTCTGTTACATACAAGAAAGCACTGCAGAGGGGATACCAGAAATCGTTAATCTGCTATTTTCTTTGCTATTGTCTATCAGACTTTCTCGAAAGTGCGGGAAGAAAACTCTGAGTGTTGCTCAAGCGAAAAGGTCGGACGGATTTCAGTATGATTGCAGCATGGAAGAAAATCTATGTAAGGTAAAGTTCGAGTAAATATGAAATCTTAAAGAGAATTTTTTTTTTCAAATAGCGCAACTCTCTTGGCTTTGTGCAAGCGTCAGCATTTATAAATTCATTGAGATTTTACGGCACAGTAGATTCAGACTTGAATGCCTTTGAAAATATCCATAAAGCAGGAAACCATAAAATCTATTGTTCGAGGGAATAAAAAGCATAAAAAACTGGAACAGAAACAATGGGCAACAATTCTATGAAACCTGCAGTTTCATCTTTTCCTGCAAAATGCAGTATTTCATTCGAATAAATATAAAGCTTTTGAGATCTTCCCACGTTCTGTTATCCGGCTATCAAAAATTCCACACGTGGTACTAAATGGACGCTAAATATCATAAATTTGCTATTGCTTTTCCTTTTTGGCCTCTGACTGTTCTTTCTATCGCGTGAGAGCATTACATCTTCATGGAAGAGCACAAGATTTTAGGCATGCTCAGCAAATGGGGCTTATGCATAGAGCTTCAGGAAATTCGATTATGGAAACTTGTAGATTCCGAAAGTTTTAATGGTTTTTGAGGTGCGTGCACGGAAGTGAAAAGAGGCTAGTTTTGGATATGCGATACTCCAGATGAGCTTTTTCCATGTTTTCTGAATCCATAGAACGAGAAGCTCTTGATATTGTTCGACTGACATATTAAAGTTTTAGAAAGACATCAACGTCCAAAAGTCGCGCAGGTGCTTCAAAACGTGTGTCAGGGTTTGCAGTGTCCAAAATTTTCTGCAACACGTCTGCCCATCAGGAACATTCTTTCTCAAGGAAATAAACTGAAATTTCTGAATGTAAGGGGAGTTAGCAGAAATAAAGTACTTACGAAGAACGAAAAGTGGAGTTACTTGCTACAGAAGTAATAATCAGAAGCAAAGATAGCAAGAAAAGTCTCATTTGAAGGTAGCGCAAGTTTTGAAATCTTCTGGTTTTCATAAAACAAAAGTGTGTCTCTATTTCGGCGGAACATACCGCAGTAGTTAATCAGTCAGTTAACGCTATCACGTACTGAATACTAACTTTATATTACAAAAAAAATATTTTCGCGGTAAAATGGACAGATAAAAGACAGTAGAATGACATTAAATTACAAACATTCATTACGGAATTCGATCAAGAAAAATTTGAAGAGTCTTTTCAGCAAAATTTTCCGAAGCCAATGTGCTTGCACGCTTTTTTGAAATGATGACTGTATATTTCTTACACAGAATTTCTTCCAAACGAAAAAACTGGAAGAAAATGCATTAACAAATATCCCTTGGAGTGGCATTCTGAGCCTAGAGAAATCGTAAAAGACTCTACGTTATTTTACTGCGCATAATGAACAGCATACGCTATGTTTAAAATGGCGTAACAGCAACTGCAATGCTTCCACCTGACGATAACCATATTTAAAACATTTTATATAGATGTTTTCTCTTGTAACATATCTCTAATTTAATCTTCCATTTAAGTTGGTATTCGTATGTAAATCCTTTTGCTTCTAAGTCAGATTTTTCCTTTTGAATGGCTCCTTACTTCCTGTATAAGTTTTGGTAACGCTGATAGTTGGTCAAAGAGTAAATACAAATATCGTCGAATACCAAAAGTGAGTGTGGCGAGCATAATGAGAGTGTTCATACGATCGTAAGGGGATACAGTGATATAGATTGTCATGTAACTTGATACTACACCTTTCGGTCACAGAATTAAGAATCTTTATTCAATACCGGGTTGCACCACCTTTACCCCGAAATACACACAGCATGTAAGCGATTTTGATTAGATTCCACAAGGTACTGGAGTTCATCTACGTCTACAGCATACCAGAGGTTCAGCAGACAGTCCTTTAACTGGTTCAGATTTGATGGAAGAGGACTTTGCTATCGGATATGTTGTTTTAACATGTCCTATACATGGATTCAGACCTAGGCTTTGTGGTGTCCAGCGAAAACGGTGAAAATCGCTGTCATTCTCGCTGAATGATTGCTGAACACATCTTGCGCGATGGAAACATAGCATTGTCGTCCATGAAACAGCCACCATCTGCTGGATAAAAAGTCATTACTGCAGGATGGTCTCACAAGGGAAACTATCGGACCTCCTGACGACAATCGTCACGGAACGTTCTGTGGTTGACAAGCATGACACCAAAGTAACAGGTGTTAAGTACGGTATTTCGCAATCACCCGCAACCCCTAGAACATGGCTTATAAAAGTGGGGCCGCCGCCTGCAGTTTATGCAGGCATAAAGTGTCAAACAACATGTAAATGTGGATGTGATGTGATTGGCTGATAATGCGCATGCTTGGAAGTTGTCCTGTGTTGTGTATGTCAGTGATTGTTAAACGTGAGTAGTGTGAGACACCGCACTGACCTGTTCGTAAGCATACTATAACGAAGTAAATTTCTCCGTCATTTCTGTCTACGCCAGGATTCGAACCCGGATCCCCTCACTCCGGAATAAGTCACTCTAACAATTGAGCTACGCGGACGTTTGTTCTGACTGCAATCTGCCTTTATGTCGTGTGCGTCCTGCTGGCAGGTACGTCACAATACAAGTATTGTGTTGTGCGTTTTAAGAAAATGGCTTGTAACCCTCATGCTTTAGTACAGATACTGGTGAACGAGGTGACGCAGAAATACCAAGCGAACGACACGGCTCCAACGTACATCGACAAGCGAATTGTAAGGCAGTTGTATAGCGTTTTGGAGCAACATATCATTGGAGGCGCTGACATGTGTGAAGAACAGACATTGTGGCGTGATAACGATGAAACGTCGGACACGTTATCTGAACATAGTGATACACCGGGTACTCCAGCACACAACGTGCCAAGCAGTTCGAGTTCCTATGAACCATCACCCCCAAAGTAAAACGGAAAAGCATTCACAAACAGTTTTTCGGACAAACCATGCAGAGTGTCTATGACAACGTGAAGCTGGAAAAGAAAACCGTTGCAGCAACTGCCTGTAAATACAAGATATCACCAGAAAAAGTGCGCCAAATAGTAACGGCTGTTGAGAGTAGTGGTACGATGGAACAAAAAACTGCACGCATGCGCCAGCATATGTACACCTAATTCCAAGATGCGCGTAACATGGGGCTCTCAATTCACTACTGGCATTTAAAGACGTGGGCGAAGGAAGCAGCTAACGCAATGGGTATCCCCAATTTTAAATCCAGCACATATTTCCTGCACAAATTCAAACGTAGCTATAAAATCTCATCACGCAAGATCACGAGGTTCGTTGCAAGGCGGGATGTTACCCTTGACACGGCCGTAAGGAACAACGCATTGGAGTTTGTACGAGATGTTATAGAGTACATCACTGCCATTGTAACTGATGCCGCCATGATGTTCAATACACCCCAAACTCGATTTAAATACGAACTCACGTCAAACAGGACGCTATCACTGACTGGGGTGAAGACAACTGAAGCTGTTGTGCAATCCGTTGCATCAACCACCCACTCCTATACCATTCAGGTGCTTGTGTCTATGTCAGGGCGCCTTGCAAAGAAACTGTACATCTGCTTTCAGGAAGCAGGTGGTAAGTTTGGCAAGCGAGTTTCCGAAACAGTACGACGTAAGCAACCTCCAAATATAGAATGTGACTGTAGCACCAGTGGTAATATGTCCATAGTTCTCGTTCTGTCCTGGATGCGTGAGGTACTGAAACCAGAGCTAACAGGACCTTCCCTTCTCTTACTGAATTCGTGGTATGGTCATACCGGCGCTAGTTTGCCAGCCAAAGCCTTCGGTGACAGAGACGTCAATTTGCACGCAAACATCATACCACCGAAAGCCACCAAATACTGCCAGCCCCTTGATATGTATTTCTTATGACAATTCAAACTGTTTGCACGACGCATGGGAGAGTACGTACGTTCTGATGAGATGAATGGCGTTAACCTGCATGACAGAATCTTCATTTTCAAGTTGCATTCATTTATATACAACCAGTTGTGTGTACCACAGTACCAACCTATGCTTCGCTATGTATGGAAGGAGTCTGGATACTTGCCACACGAAACGACTCTTCCGTTCCGTAATGTGTTGGATATAAATTTTGCTGTGCGTGACACGTGCAACGCTCCTGACTGTAATTCCAGTGCCGTCATTATCAGCTCGAGGTGCGAGATTCACCTTGGCTTACAGCACTGCCTTCTCTCAACACATTACCATGACGTGGAGTGAGGTATGTAAAGTAGCGAACAAAAGTATTTGGCGAAACACTTTTTCGACCATAATGTTTTTTTCTGCTGGATCAAATCGGGTCATTTTGGGATATGATATGTGTTATTCAGTTGTAAACATGACCCATATGCAGATGAATCGGAAACCTTAACACAGATCAGGTACCGAGCTTAAGCGCAAATATCATACAAATTGACCAACAAAGTAGGTGTGTATCACATTCATTTAATGCAACGATAAAAGAAAACAAGTACAAGAAAACGACAAAACAATAACTAATACTTAGTGGGATAACAACGAGACTTAATAACAGCTGTACAACGGGCCGGCATCGAGTCCACTAGCTTCTCGACGGTGACCTGAGAAATTCGTGCCCATTCTGCAGACAGCTGGTCGAACTTCTCAGCCCTATTCCGGCAGGTTTTCTTCGCACATCATCTCTCCAGCTCCTCCCACATGTGCTCGATGGGGTTGAGGTCTGGAGATTGGCTTGGCCAGTCTAGAAGTGTGACTTGTTGCTGCTGGAAGGCTGTCTTCGCTACTTTGGAGGTGTGCTTCGGGTCGTTGTCTTGCTGCATGATCCATCCGGGTGGCATGTTCTGGTTTGCCCATGGGATGACATCGTTGATGAGCATGTTCATGTAGCTCTAGTCGGTCATTATTCCGTCAATCTTGATGATGGGGCCCATTCTATTGCGAGAGAAGGCGCCGTAAACCATGAGCGATCCTCCTGCGTGCTTGACAGTCGGCTGAATGAACTGGGGGTTGAATCTCTGGCCACACGGACGTCGTACGTATCGGATGTCATCACTTCCCAACAAGCTGAGCTTGCTCTCGTCGGTGAAAAGTCCTTTATTCCAGTCCGCCGCAGTCCAGTATCGATGACGGCTCGCGAACGCGACTCTGGCTCATCGATTCTTGACTCCGATGAGTGGTTTCTTTGCAGGGCGTCTTCCATTCAATCCACCAGCAATGAGACGACGGGAGATGGTCATTCGGCTGACGTTCAGGTCGTCGCTGTCGCAGAAGTCGGTAGCGATGTCCACAGCAGTCAAGGTGGGATCAGCACGAGATCGACGGAGGATGCGATTATTCTGACGCAACGTAGTGGAACGAGGCTAACCACATTCGCGGACTGTTCTCCACGGTCCCAGTCTTCTTATAACGTTGCAGGATAGCTGAAATGGACTGGTGTCGTATCTTCAGGGCCCTCGCAATGTCGGCAAAGCGCATTCTGGATTCCATCATGTTCACGGCCGCCTGGCGAGCTCCAACAGGAATCGTCGCCTTTTTACCCATTTCTGAAAACCTAAGATTGATTTATTATCACACTACACATCACAAAAACCCACAAGAATTACAAGAAAAACTTTAATACATGCAGCAAACAAATAGGTAATAATTGGTGACTCTTGAATATGGCCCATTTCGAAAGACAAATTCGCTCTGAGCGAAATACAAACTACGTGGCACGGTAACCCATGAATCCACACATATCATATCCCAAAATGACCCAATTTGGTCCATCACAAAAAAAATTATGGTCGAAAAAGTGTTTCGCCAAATACTTTTGTTCGCTACTGTATATGACATTTTCAACTTAATGGTGTTGTACGTGGTCTCTCTTGACATTTAGGCGCCTCATATCTAACAGGTAAATGTTGTTTGACACTTTACGGCTGCATACATTACAGGCGGGCGTCCCACTTTTATAAACCATGTTTTAGGGTTTGCGGGCGATTGTGAAATGCCGTACTTCACATCCGTTACTTTGGTGTCATGATTTTCCACCACAGAACGTTCTGTGACGATTGTCGTCGGGAGGTCAGATAGTTTCCCTTGTCAGTGGCGTATCGGAAAAACTGGGTGCTCCTCCGTAAAAATAATCTTGGAGGCCCTTTTGCAAAAATGTGTTAGCTTTTAAAAACCGAAAATTTTAAACTTCCTATTATTAATTATGTTTTATGTGCTTTACAGTAATTCAAATTCTTTTAAACCTATAAGTATTTTTCGGAAAGCCAAAATTATTGCACTTTATTGTGTATAATACGAATGTGCATGTTGAAATTGAAATGATGGCTCTAGTTTTATACAAATACAAAGCACTACAAAACACATACGTCAAAGGTAATGAAATGCAAATTTCATTCTTTTACGGAACTAACGCTATCCTCTTTTAAATTCGTTACGAGCACACACATAAAACAGGTACCTGCCGTTGGGTGGTATATATTGGCACAAAGGCCTCAACGGGTCTGAGAGCGCCATGCCAAACGGTTTACATCAAAAACAGGATCAAGCAATAAAAAAGGTAAGGTGCGAAACGGATTCTAGCGAGAAAAATGCAAATGGCCGACAATCAAATAACAGACTACACAAAACGAAAGACACCACACGTACTTACCGTGTGACCGTGTCTGTGGTCCTTTTCCGGTATATGCGAAAATGTACAACACAAGTAAGCAAATAAGTAAGTAACGATCAAGAACTATGGCACAGAAAAAGCAAAACATCATGAATTACAACTTATGTTCAGATAGTTCATCTAACGAACTAATCGAACCATTAATACGTGGCTTTATGTTATTTCATAGTTTCTGCCACTAATATGAATCGTCACGGATAGAGTACTGTTTCACACGTTATTCATTAGGAAATTGATTACACGTGGGAGGATGAAATACACTGGCGGAAAGTGAAAAAAGAACACCAAGAAGGAGACGTCTGATACCAACGAAATTTATACAGCAAAATAACGGAATACAGAGGATAACGTGATCAAAACATTATGGCAAAATACAGCTGTATTTGCTGGTAAACTGAAAATAACATCTCCATGTAACATGGTTAGTACGAGGTTGAACCGCCATGAACTGCGTCACACTGTGCAATTCTGGCATGGAATCTGTCGTACAGATGTTGGATGTAAGTTTGAGGTATTGAGTTCCAAGCATCCTCACCCTGGACGCGTAAATCGGGGATGGTCGTGGCTGGCCGTGGAGACCGGATAAGTCGTTGTTCCATAAAATCCCACACGTGCTCAATGGGGGACGAATCCGGTGAACGTGCAGGCCATGGAAGTTGTTTCATACCCTGAAGTGCATGTTGCGTTGCACGTGCCGTATGTGGGCGTGCGTTATCTTTGCTGGAAAACACCACGATGGACCGACCTTACAAATGGTACAACAACGGGCTAAATGATGTTGTTGATGTAGGAGGTGCTGTTTAACGTACCCGGTACAAACACTAGTTGTGTACGAGAGTGATAGCTGATCACTCTCCACACCAGGAGACCAGGTGTAGGCCCTGTGTGTCGCTGGCGGATGCAAGAAGGGTGAAGACGCTCCCCTGTGCGTCTGCGAACACGCATACGGCCATCGGAGGCTCCCAAGCAGAATCTGCTTTCATCGCTGAACACGACAGATCGCCATTGCGTTCTCCAGTGCAGACGTTGGCGACACCTCTGCAGCTGTTCCTGACGGTGGGCTGGAGTCAGAGGTACACATGCCAGAGGCACACGTGCAGGTAGTCTTGCATCCAGTAGACGGTTGCGGATTGTTCGCACAGTCACCTCAGGTGCAACGGCAGCTCGGATTTGCGTCGCAGTGGATGTTCTGCTTGACAACGCCGCTCTTCTTATGCGTCGATCGGTCCGCTCATCAGTCCGTCTGTGACTCCCGGTTCCACGTCTTCTCGTGTGGGAATGCTCCTCGGACTATCTACGCCACCATCGTACCACCACCGATACTTCCCGTCCAATTTGCTCCGCAATACGACGATACGACCACCCGGCCTTGCGGAGTCCGACTAGACGACCTTGCTCAAAGTCCGATAACTGCTGAAATCGTACACGTCTCCCATGTCCAGGCATTGCAGCTTCTTCAGGGTCTTCGCACGTGTCCGTACTCCGACGACTGATTACATTCACTTCGCCGTACTCCTTAAATACCACCGACGATAATTTGCATATTATGCCGTGCTGTGGCGTAAGCGCTCACCGGTTGGTTCCGAAATTAACATCACACCTACGTAAACTCAACCCCATTAATATATGTAAATTTCATGATCGTTCGCCAATTCTTTGTGTGTGTTCTTTTTTTACTTTTCGGCAGTGTATATAAAGTGGTATATTGTAACGTCAATTATGGATTAAATGTTATTAAAATGCACTCACCTGGCTTCTTCTTAGCTGTGTTTTAAATTTGGGTTATTGTTGTAGAGCCCAGATATTCCTCTTTTTATTCGGAAGGGTTGTTTGTCTGATGAATGACGTAATTTAGGAATAAGAACTGGAGTGAAATCTTGAATTGAGGTAAATTCATGAATAGATATAAAATCCTGAACTGAAGTAAAATTATGAATAGATATAAAATCCTGAACTGAAGTAAAATTATGAATTGAAATAAAAGCATGAACTGAAGTAAAAAGTCGAATTGTAGTAAGAAATAAGAAGACAATCTTCCGAATAAAAAGACGAATATCTGGGCTCTACAACAGTAACCCAAAGTGAATACACAGCTAAGAAGAAGCCAGGTGAGTGCATTTTAATAACATTAAATCCATAATTGACGTTACAATATACCACTTTATATATTTCATCCTCCCGCTGGTAATCAATTTTCTAATGAATAACGTGTGAAACAGTACTCTGTCCGTCACGATTTACATTAGTGACAGACACTATAGAATAACTTCCTAAATTATTTGCTCTTGAATATTAAAAACATATTTAACATTTTGTCACAATATTTTGTACGCAGTACCAAGTCCCCGCGAAGAAAATCTATTAAGTTCATGGTATTCTGAAAAATGCGTAGGTATGTGCAAACGATTGCAACACATAACGCCTTATCCTCATTGGTATAAATATTCCGTTAATTGAACTGATGTTTCTTTCACATTTGCTACCCGTGTGGCTATAAAAAGAGGCCTCAAATCATCGCGAGCAGCTGCCTTTCCGTCAGCCAGTTTTTATGAATTAAAACCGCGAAAATTATTAATAAATATTTTGATTTATTTACTGAAAATAAAAAAGTGCTTTTCTTTTTAGTACTCGTTTCAAAGATGCCGTCGAAATTCCCGGCTATTTCCTTAAACAGCCTCGTGTGAAATTACCGCCAACAATTTTGTAAAATATTTTTTCTGAGGCTAGAGACCCCCTTAGCCATGCGTCCCCCCTTACTGTGGGGGTTGCGGGGGCTATCAGTACGCCCCTCGATGGACTTCATCAGCAATAATGTTCAGATAATCGTTGGTGGACCCCATCTTCCAGAATAGCTGGGGATCCGTTCCGTACAAAACACAACCTGCCCCCAAGCCATGACACCATCTCCAGAACTTTGAGTTGTGTTCACAAGGTAAGCTGTGACCATTGCTTCATGAGGCTCCCTCCAAACTCTCTGCCTATCGTCGGTGGAGAACAAGGTGTACCGCGGCTCGTCGGACCACATGACTCTTTTCCAGTCTTGCACTGTCAAT
The DNA here is from genome assembly GCA_039090855.1 of Macrothele yani. Taxonomy (NCBI): domain Eukaryota; kingdom Metazoa; phylum Arthropoda; class Arachnida; order Araneae; family Macrothelidae; genus Macrothele; species Macrothele yani. The sequence continues at coordinate 82,233,535 of CM077004.1, read as the reverse complement.
TCATTGTGTTTCTGATACCACTGTAGCCAAACTTTCCGGTTTTCCGGTTCTTCGCAGAAATAACTGGTTTTCGTATGGGCATACTACGGCAAATACCACTCATCTTCAATTCCCTGCGCATAGTTTGCTGAGATATGGTTCCGGAGCAGCCTTCATTGAATGCTTCAGCCAACTGTTGCGCACAGCAAGTCCTGTTTCTCCGTACAAGTCTTCTCATACGACGGCGATCTCGTTCGTGAGAGATTGTCATCGCGCCACAGTTACGCTTCTTAGACAAGCAATGTGGGTTGTTTTTTTCACTGATTACAGAATATATCTCCCCTCTTTATGATCCAGTAAACTTGCTGCTTATAAAATAATCGCTCGTGCCAGACGGACTCATAATAAACCCTTTATTGAAAACCGAAAGATACTTTGTTTTTCCACAACTCTGCCGACGATTACTTACGAGCAGTAGTCTTAAATGCACTGCTGTTAATAGAAATTGCAACACCAAGAAAGAAACAAGCAACCACACTGAAATTTATGGCAGTGATTAGTTATGGTACAAGCTGCAAACGATCACAATTACATACCGGTTTGTGATGAGAAAGGCCAAACTATTAATAATTATTAAATCCACCATGGGCTGCCATAACCGACCACACCTCTGTGGGATCGAATGAAACAAAGTTTGGATGGTCGTCTGCGGTATTGAATTCCATTCTGCTTTTACACGCATCCACAATTCGTTGGTTGTGGCAAGCGGTGAGGCCATGCAAGCTAGTCGTTGGGAGATCACATCCCAGACGTTCTCTATAGGCGACAAATCTGGCGAGCGAGCAAGCGAGGGATGACAAGAGACTTGATGCGCACATAGTACGTGTTGGACAGTACGAGTAATATGAGGTCAGCATTGTCTTGTTGGAAGACGGCTTCCGAGATCGTCTGAAGGAAGGGTAAAAGTTCAGTTTCCAACACTTCCGTGATGTAGCGTTGGCTGCTCAATGTGCCTGTGATGCGTAGTATGCTAGTACGTGAGTGAAACGCGATAGCGCTCCAGACCATCATGCTCGGCGTGGGATCGCTATGGCGCTGCGCAATGCAGCCTTCCAGATGCCATTCACCACGGTATCTGCAAACAAGGATTCGCCCGTCGTGATGCATTACATTGAATCTGAACTCGTCCGAAAACACAATATGCTCCCATTCAGCACTCCAGTATCGACGTTCGCGGAACCACCGCAATCGCTGGCGCCTATGGTTCAGAGTCAAAAAAAGTCAAAGGAATTGACGGCGAGCAACGAGGCCCCTCTATAACAATCGGTGACGAACAGTTGTTGCAGACATCGAACGATGTGTGACCATCCTCCATTACTGCGCAAGTGTCATGGATGGTGTTGTGAGCAACGTCACTGCTATACAATGCAAGTGCCTGTCTTCCCGTTCGGTCCTGCAATTTTAAGCTCCAGACCCTGTACGGCGTATCGTAGAACCTTCCCCTGTCCATTGACGCCATATACGCATAACGGTAATTGCGTTACGCCTAAGACGTGCAGCAGTATCACGGTACGATAAACCATCTCCTCTGAGTCCAACGATTCTAAATATTGCGCAAGTTTTTCATTTATACGAACACTTGCCGCTCTTTACGGTTTGTAAAGTGACTGTGTTTATTGTTTAATGGTGGAACGAACTACAAATTATTAGAATTTTAGCACATACGTTTGCAGTTCTGTTAAATGGAAGAAAAGCGAAAGCTCATTTTAAAACACCTGAACTGCGTGGTATGTTGAAGAACGTAAGCGCTTTAAACGTCCAACCTGCCTGAACTAGATGGAGCCCAAACGTTTATGGGCTCCCGAAGCAAAAATGTTGACATAGCGACCAGGTTCTTTGAAAACTACGGTAAAACATTTCATTTTCCTTTTTCATCTCAGAAGTATCTATCCTAAACTTGTCACAGGTAGTAACCACTGCCTCCTTTTTTCTCCAGCAAAAAAATTGCGAATTCGCTTATTTTCTGCTTAGTAACCCAAGGTACGGTGGAGAAGTACTAGTTCCCCTGATATTGACATCACGCCACTGGTAGAAACGACTGACTAAAACATCTTGTTTCTCCTAAATAAGGTTCATGGCCGTTATTAAAGGTGTTCTAGTAGATATAATCCACCTGAAAGAAATTGGTATCAATCATCCCCGTAAATGACCATTTTAAATAACAAAACTGAAGGAGGGAAATACTTCTTGATGCGCAGGTTCACTCGTTCCAGTCGCGTTTGGCTCACTTCTCAGACAGCGAATATATTCGTTCGAGCTGATTTCAGCCCATTTTGCTAACCCCGAGTACATTCATTCCAAACAGGTTAGAGGGATTAGAGGGATAAGAGTGACATTATGCTTGACGTACGACCTGTTACTGAACAAAATATTAAACGAGTGAAGCGCTTCTAAGCGAATTTATATGACTTCTCCTTCGGGTTACGGCAAAGTGTACTCTAAACACAAGGGCTGATGGCTGAATAGTACTTTATTATGATAGAAATAAAGGGGATGGACAGAATAATGTGAACACCACGCTCGGACACGTGACTTCTAAGGCAGCTGCATACGTCACAATACTCAAAGGTATCCACCACTTTTTGGTTGTAATAGATTTGTTTAGAACCTCAGGATCCTGTTTAAGTACATTTAAAGTGCCTTGTTGCATTTTTTTCAGAGTGACAACGAAATGAGCGCTTCGAAAGAGGGCTAATTGTTGGGGGCCGGGTGGTTGGGAGGCCTCCGTGACAACAGTCGCCAGGGTAGTGGGAGTATCGAGAGCTATTGTGTCTAGCGGCATAACAGTATACCGTATTCGTTGCAAAACCTCGTCTGCGAAACGCAAGATCGGGCGGAAAACAACCGTGACTGATAGAGAGAAGAGCATTAAAGAGGATTGTTACCCGTAATAAGAAGACCACGGTGCCGAAAATTAGTGCAGAGCCTAATCTACATTTCCAGACCACAGTATCAACGAAAACAGTGAGCAAGGAACTGCATAAACAAGATATCCATGGAAGAGATATTTTGTAGAACCTGTGGTGACCCAGATGAATGCACAACGGCGGGGGGCGAAAATGGCGCCACGAGCCTACAATGTGGACCGCCGGTGCGTGAAAGCGTGTTATGTGGTCGGATGAGTCCCCATTCAAACTATTCCCCACCGCAGGACGTGTTTACATGTGGAGAACACCGTCAGAAGCGTACAAACCAGACTGTCTGCTCCCACCAGTGCGGTATGGTGGTGGTTCTGTCATGCTCTAAAGGGTCTTATCATGGTTTTCAGCTGGGCCTCTGATCACCATGAAAAGACTGATGACTGACAGGGCGAAGAAAATCATTTTGGCCGACCAAGTCTATCTAATGGCTCAGGCGTTGTTTCCTGCAGGGGATGCCATCTATCAAGATGATAAAGCCCCAATTCACAGAGCTTGGAATGTCCAATCATGGTTTGAAGAACATGAGGGCGAACTTTCACAACTTCCTTGGCGTCCCGAATTACCAGACATAAATATCATCGAGCCACTGTGGTCTCTGTTGGAAAACAGGGTTACCCTCCTCCTGGATCTCTCAAGGACCTGGAGCAGTTTCTGCATAAAGAATGGTGTAACATCACACTAACCACCATCCAGGATTTGTATGCGTCCATTCGAAGGAGGATTCAGGCGGTTTTGAATGCCAAAGGTGGTCCCAGACCCTGTTAGGTACGTAAAAACGTATTTTCCTAGGTGTTCACATTATTCTATCCGACCCTTGTAGAGGCGTGTATCGGAGGACTTCAAAACTTGAAATGAATCTGCCTGATTCATGTAGGACTAAAATTAAATTTAGAAAGTCTCATCGCGTCTTTGCCATAGGCTACATTATTAGCACAGCACACAAGAACCCTCCTCATAACGGTAAAATATACAATCAGTAAAATATCAAAAAAGCCAAACAAGTGCTTATTTTTGGGTGTACAAATAAGTTTACATCGTTTGCGAATAGATGGCGTAACTAGTACAGATTTCATGTAAATGCGAAAGACAACCCGTGTATAAGAAAGTACTTGCAACAAGCTTTGACAGTACGTTGTATAACGAAGTAAATTTCTTCGTCATTTCTATCCGCGCCAGGATTCGAACCCGGGTCCCCTCATTCCGGAATACGTTGCTCTACCAAGTGAGCTACGCGGACGTTTTATTCTGATTCCTATCTGCCTTTATGTCGTGTGCGTCCTTCTGGCAGGTACGTCACATCTCCTGGTACGTTACACGATATTTAATAAAATACGAAAGATATTTACAGTTAAAATACACCACTATAACTTTCGGGGTAACATTTACCCCATCATCAGGTAGAACAGATGCAATGCAGTACTCCTTTATATAGTAGTGCAACGATGCATTATGGGTATAGTACCTGTGGACGCCACTCATCATATCATAGAGGTCAAACTTGCTCAAATTAATGTTCCCACGACTGAAATCTCTGCTATTATGAACGCACTTCGTCTAGTTAAACGGCGTTCGTATTTCAAATTTCTAGACTGAATCTACTTACAAACCGAGTGTTCCCCCACGGGATCACCACTTTCCGCATTTTTAGCAGAAATCCCGCTTCAATACATTGAGAACAAAGTTCTCAATGAATTCCTTTAGTTACCAGTTTATACCTTAGGTACGTCGACGACATCCTTGTGTTCTGGCCTCATCCAAAGGATGATTTAAAACAATTCGCCGACGCACTATCATCAGTATTTCCTACTATCGTGCTCACGATAGAACTTGAATGTAATTTCGCTTTGCCTTTTTTGGATTTCCGCTTATTTCGTGATTCAGATACTACTCAGTGTCCTTTTGTGTCTATCGAAAGCCTACCAATTGTAACAGCCTTATCCCGTTTAACTGTTCACATGCAACTCCACAAAAATGTTCTGCTATCAATTTTCTTTTTAGAAGAACCTTCATACATTCTTAAAATGATAGTCATTTCCAATCTGAGATACAGTTCATTTTCGAATTAGCGAATAAACATGGATATCCCAGGACAATGGTTAATAGATAATACACTAGAATATCAAGTAAACGAACTAATAACCTGAAGCCAGATACAAGGTTTAATAAACGATTCGTGGGAGCATTGGACAAGCACCCCCATATCACTAACACACACCCTTGTCAAAAACATAACATACATATCACTAACTCACACCCTGTTCAAAACATAACATACAATTCGGCACCCGATCAAAGAACCTACTACCATCAGTTAAAAAGGATCGAGCAACAACAGATAGGATGAACAAATGGGGTGTGTATAATATCCCACTGCAGGACCCCTCAACAGGAGAACATGTTAACAACTACGTAGGCTCGGCACGAAGAAGTTTGGGTATCCGTGTCTAGGAACACAAATACGATATCCGAACCAATAGCAATAATACAGCTTTATCAAGGAATGTGGTAAACGGAATGCTAAAACCAGGTTGCAAAAACATTAAACTATTGGACACTCCAGCATATATACATTCGCTGCATTTTGTCGAAAGTATGTACATCGAAGCTTTAGTAGACAAATGCTGTAATGACTACTTGCCTGTGGACATATCAAAAATCTGGAAAGAGCGTATTACCAACCTGAACTTTAAATTAAAGTAATATATATCAACAATTCCAACAATATATAAAATTGATCATAACTTTGTATTTGTAACAAATCCTTGTATTGATATGTGAAACTAATGATTTGGAAATTATACCCGTTAAACTGTTGTAATGCTAACGGTCACGACCGATGCGACGTTTGATGACTTATACCCATGATGTATCGTTGCACTAATATATAAAGGAGTACTGCATTGCCTCTGTTCCATCTGATGATGGGGTAAATGTTACCCCGAAAGTTCTAGTGGGGTATTTTAACTGTAAATATCTTTCGCATTTTATTAAATATCGTACATAGACGGTGAGGTTTTCATTTCATTAGAAGAAAACATGCTACAACAGCGAAACTTTGCAAATAGCTAGAGCGTGTGCTGGTACGCAAATGGTCCTAGTTCCATGTGAGTGTGCATGGCCGCACACCCTGTGGTGGCGCTGTAAGCACGGACCGGCAGCCTTATAAACTGGCTGGGAGTCAATGTCCCATGAAAGCCAAAGTACCGGCAGAAGCAAGCAAGAGTACAGAGTGAAAAGAATGCCGGATAGACGCCAGAGACGTCGACTTACGCAACTTACAGACTTTGAGAGAGGCCTGATCATCGGGCTGAAAACCGTAGGGTGGTCGGGGTGCCGTATAGCCCCCCACGAGGATTGGTTTAACTATACCGTCCGACTGTGTTGGGAGCAGTGGACACGTAACTACACAGCCGTACGGCGGAGCGGCTCCGGACGGACCAGGAGGACCACCGGTAAAGAGGATCGACGGATCGTGCGCCAGGCACGAACGGATTCCAAGGGGACCTGGTCCACTATACAGAAAGCAGATGTAGTGTGTTCTTACTTTTCACGTTCCATTCGCGTTCCATTTCAATTTCAGTAATTAGAGGTATTTATATTTAACTTCTTACCTCTTCCGTGAGTCCGTACACGGGACATCCTGCATTCAGGAACTTCTTTATCCAACATCTATGCACACAGTCGAATACACAAGAACATCATATTCCAAGACAGTTCCACATCAAAGGTATACTACTAATTTATTGCAGATCATTTTATACGAATTAGATGTAAATACACAAACACTCACACACACTGAAGATTTCGTTCTTTTTCTTTCGCGTTATAAGTCTTAATATCAGTTCTTACATTACGACCTCTGCCGTATCATCTGTTCCGCCCTTTTCACACGTCCTCACATGTCCGCCATCTTCTCACATCTGACGTTGGCCACCTCCGCTGCGCCCTCTGTCCGTGAAGTCCCAACATAGCGGCTCCTGTGTGCCCATGAACCATTTATCGACTCCTCACGGAAGCGAATCTGCGATCCAAGCGCCCCTTGCGTGTGATGCCATTAACACCGGAACATCACCGGATACGTGTGCAGTGGGCAACCTGAGCCGTGTGCCAAGCCAGAGAGACGTGGAACACCAAAGACTGGTGACGTGTGGTGTTTAGCGATGAGAGTTGCTTCTTTTTGGGGACAGATGATCATCGGCTCCGGGTGTGGAGGCCCTTGGTAAACGGCACAATCCCAATATCGCTATCTAGTGCCACACCTCCCCCACTGCAGGCCTTTGGGTCTAGGTAGCCATTGCTTGCGGTAGACGATCAGCTATAGTAGTGGTACGTGGATCATTGACGGTAGAGCGGTGTGTGGATGAGATCCTACTGCCATACGTGCTACCATTCCTGGCCGGGATTCCAGGTGCGCTACACCAGCAGGATAACGCCCGCCCGCACACGGATCGGGTTGCCCAGGACTGCTAAGTAATGCCCAGACACTTTCATGGCCTGCCCGCTCCCCGGACATGTCTCCTATCGAGCATATGTGAGACCAGTTGAAATGCCAGTTGTCTCCGTGCCGCACTATCTAAGATTTGGAGTACACTGTCCAATACTTGTGTGCCAGTCTGCCGCAGGGCAACATCAGGCGTCTGTTCGCCTCCATGTCGGACCGTATTGCAACATGTATCGCCGGACGAGGCGGTGCGACGCGCTATTGCAGATAAACGGATTGCGTGCCACAGATTCCTCTGTAATTGTCCTGCAGCTCTGTTTTAGCCATCATGTGTATCATTTACCAGTATCATTACATCCATAAAATTTCAGTTCAATCCGATGCTTCTTTCTTGGAGCGCAAATTTCATTGTCTGTGAGTGTAATTGAAAGAACCTGGCATGTATATTGAGCATTGCTTCAAAGAAATACATTTAAGCCAAATAACAAAAATTAGGTAACCAAAATTCAACTAATCAGCTACCGTAGAATTCCACATAAAAAAGAATAGCTGATAGAACTGACTTTTTCTTTTGAAAAAAGAAGTTCTGTGAGTTATACGTATGTTTCTTGGAATTTTTGAAAGCAAGATGATTAGTTTAATTCTAGTTACCTGATTTCTCGATATACATTATATTGACAAAAGCCATCGCACACCCCCTCCAAAGCAAATGAACGGAACCGCTGAGTTGTTAAGATGCCCGGTGGAGCTGTAGACGTTATAAAAACCAGCCTGCAGCTGACCGCGATTATATCGCACTGTGAATCGCTGCGGGAGAGAACTGACTTTGAGAAATGAAAGATTGTTGGGTGCTATATTAGTGGGCTGTCCATAAGAGAAACCAAGAAGAGTTTAAACATACCCAAGTCAACTGTTTTGGATGTACTGAATAAGTGGAAGACATAACGTGCCTGAAGTAGCAAAACGTACCGGCAGACCAAAGAAAATCAGTGATAGAGGACGTCGAAGCCTCGAGAGAGTCGTTACAGCTAATCGACGGAGTACTGCACAAGACCTCAGTGTACAGGTGAGTAAAAATGCTGGAACCTCGGTATGTACACGTACCATTCGCAGAGAACTTCATTCCATGGGTTACCGTGGTCGTGCGGCTGCTCGTAAGCCTTTCATCTCCACTCGGAATAGCACTCGTCGTTTAGCATGGTGTAAAGAACACTTATCGTGGACAGTAGATCAATGGAAACTAGTTCTATGGACTGATGAATCCAGATACACGATCCATCAGTCTCATGGCCGTGTGTAGGTATGGCGGCTGCCGGGGGAACGCTATTTTCCACAGTGTACTGGTCCCACGGTCAAGTTTGGAGCTGGCAGTGTACTCGTGTGGGGGTGTTTTTTCGAGGTATGGTTCCGGCCTATTGGTTATCGTGGACAAACATATTAACTAGCACGTCTACCTCGATATTCTGGACAATTATTCACTACCAACTCTGTGGCAATGCTATGGAACCAAACCTTGTTGGTACCAGCAGGGTAATGCACCGATCCATAAAGCAAGGACTCTTACGGCGTGGTTTGACGATAATTCCGTATCGTGTATGGACTGGCCGGCACAGAGCCCTGATTTAATCCCTTAGAGCACCTATGGAATGAATTAAGCGCCACATAAGATGTTTGGAACCAAGGCCTACTACTAAGCAACCGTTAGCGGCAGCATTATGCACTGAGTGGAAACGCATACCTATCGCTGTATTCCAAAACCTTGTCTAAAGCATGTATCGAAAGGTCAGTGCGTGCATTAAGGCCAAAGGCGGACTGACACCGTACTAATGTAAGTCAATAAATAATATTTTGTGTTTCTGTTCTTGTTGTCCGGTGACGTTTGTCAATATAGTGTATATGTAATTTGTTAATGTGTTACAGACAGAATTATCTTTCGGAAAGTATGTATACTTATAGTGAGTATTCAACGTGCTTCCATATGTATATGAGATAGAGACTAGAACTGGCAGCTGTAGAGTGAAAACCTACAAATAAATTTTGCATATTACTTAATGAACAAATAGAATCACCTCTCATAATGTCGTGTGTAAATCACTGTCATTCTGTTTTAAAGCAAAATTCTAAATGTCCTTAAAATTTTGCTAAATTTCTTTGTAGGTTTTTTCTTTACATAATAAACAAAGACATCGCTCTTTCCACGTTTAGCAACACACAGCAACCGAAAAATTGCTATTCAGCCGCCGCCGGGGAATTGAATCCCGGATCTCCCAATATCTAGTCGAGCGCGTTAGCCTTACACCACGGTGGCCACCAATCCACGACGCTATGTGTGTTTTCCTGTCAGCTTCTAACAACATAAATCTTTAAGATGGGCTCAGCTACTGAGACGTCTCCATCTGGTGGGCATTAACGGCACCGGCTATATATTAATTATTAGCAGTTAAATCCAAAGGGCAAGATCCAAAGTGAAAATCCTCTAAGTACGTGGCGTCAGTGAATAAACAAAGACATCGCTCTTACCGTGAATTGTTGGCCACCGTGGTGTAAGGCTAACGCGCTCGGCTAGATTTTGAGAGATCCGGGATTCAATTCCCCGGCGGCGGTCGAATGACAATTTTTCGGTTGCTGTGCGTTGCTAAACGTGGAAAGAGCGATGTCTTTGTTTATTCACAGACGCCGCGTATTTAGAGGATTTACATTTTTACTTTACAGTTGCCGGTTTCAGTCTATCTCATCCACTTCATCTTCGCTTTGATCGTCTGAAACCTTTGCACTAATAATTTCTTCTTCGGGAAATCACTGATTTGCATCCTTCCGTTACTGGAACATTCTGCTAAGCAGCGAACACTTATTCCTTTTTCACTCTCTTCAATATCTTTCACTTTTTCTTCTAATCTCAAAAACTTCCTCCTCTGTTTTTCACTCATTTTTATGAAAGTGCAAGAACTCGCGAATATAAACTGCAGAAAAATGTGCTTTTTTGCGAATATCGAAAGGTTCACCTGAATGCTGCAAATCGTCCGCTTACGTACGTGTGAAACCAGCTTTCTGTGAAATGGGGAGAAAAGAGACACACTCCATAGGAAATTAATTTCTGTATGCCCAACAAATCAGCTGGGTTGAACAAATCGGGAAAATCGATACATAATTAGACAAGAGGTGCTCCGCGCCTGTAGCGATGCTGGGATCAGAACGCAAAAGCAAGTGTTAGCGAACAAAAAACTGAACTTAGTTCAAGAGCGACATTGTCCATATTCAAAACAATAAAACAGCTGATTGTTTGCAGCCGAATGTTTTAATCAGGAAAAGGAATAACGGGTATGACTTGTAGTTTTAATACACGATCGTTTCTCATTATCTTCCCAAATTGATCACTAGAATTGGGTAGACCTAACAAAGGTTAGGAATTCGTCATGTTGCACTCTAACAGAAAAATCTTACGGATAGTGAAATAAAGCTGCAGAGTTTGCGGGCCGCAAGCAGAAAGCAGGAACAGGAATCACAGGAATAAAATCAATGGACACCAGCGCGAAGGGGAACGTTTGAAGAACCATCTAACCCATTCCTAACGCAGCGATGGGGGCGAGAAAATAAACGGGATATGGATTTCCCTTAAGTATTTACCCCCGCACGTCGAATTTTCCTATATTTTTTCTTAAGCAATTCCACGGTACCTGCCGTAATGCGTGCATGGCAACATTTTTTGTCCCCCTTTCGTTCTACAGCCGAAGTACCGAAGGAACTGCGTAAAATATTTATGGGAAAATTGTCCGTCCGACCTCCTTCAAAGGTAATTAGACAAAGCCGTCGCTTTTTCCACGTTTTTCTTTAACCAACACACAGCAGCCGAACATTTTTTATTCCACACCGCTGGGATCAAACTCCAAATTCCTTCATAACTAGCCGAGCGATGGTTTTGTCTATTTATATTGTATCAACGTATTTGGAAGATTTTCACCATTTCTCTGGCCCTTTTAATCTATTAGCTATATTTAAATAGCTTGTGCCGTTAAGCCCCACTAGATGGAGACGTCTCAGTGGCTGAGCCCATCCCTACGGATTTGTGAAGTCAGATGCTGACAGATAAACACACACAGCCCCATGGATTGTTGGCACCATAGCGTAAAGCGAACACGCTGCGCTAGTTATCGAGAGATCTGGGGTTCGATCTCAGCGGTGTCGAATAACAATTTTTGTGTTGGTTAAGAACAAGTTAGTAAAATCATGCAATGCACTGATTATGATACGCTTTCCAAACATACCAGAAATCATTACTCAAGTTATTACTCAAGTTATGAGGATAATGGCTGTAGAATAAATCTCACTCCTATGACCTGACATTTGTCCCCATTTCAATTATATTCAACAGAACCCGTAAAGTATACTTCCGGAACAACATGATAAAGTTTCGTCTCAATCGAAGCATTTTTACGTAAGTTATAACGCATAAGGGCGATGGCATGGATCCCGCTCCTATGTCCTGAACTTTGACCCCATTTCGTCTATATTCAACAGGATTAGTCCCCAGGTGGTCCCTTACCACATGCTACTATTTTTTTGAAATCGAACCATATTTACGCAAGTTATAACGTATAAAGGCAATGGAATGCATCCCGCTCCTATGTCGTGACCTTTGACCCCATTTCTTCCATTTTCAATAGGGTTGGTCCCCAGGTTGTCCCCTACCACATACTAAAATTTCATCGAAAACGAACCATTTTTACGCGAGTTATCGTGCGGACAGGCGGACAAACAGATGGGCAAGGCTGGAACATATACGCTTCTTCAACCTACAGTTGGAAAGCGTAAAAAACGTGGAAATAGCGAAGGCGTTGTCTATTTACATTCTTTGCACGTATTTGGAAGATTTTCAACATTTTCCTTCAAGAGTGTCCGTTGAACGTTAATTAAGAGGTCCCGTTGTTTGAACGTTATCACTAATGTTAATCCTACCGTAGCTGTTCTGTGCCTACTAAAACTTACCGTTGTTTGGAGGCTGTCGTTCATCGGTGGGGTCCGTTAACAAAGGTTTTACTGTAATTTCCAATTTTGATAGCAGCTGTTTTTATCTCAAAGAAGTTCCGCTCATCTAACTACTCTGTGCTGTCACATACTCAATGCTTTGGAAGCTTAATGCAAAGTTTCCTTTCCAAGCAACCTTAAAAGGGGTGAACTTATGCACTTATTATACCCAATAAATTTCGAGAATCTTCCACACTTTTTTTTGTCCACCGAAAGATTTGCCGTTGGCTCACGCACCCATCAATATAATGATTCAACATTCTACGATATGTTTCAGCAGTTGTATTCCTTCTGTATTCAAAAATTACAATACAGATCGTACTTGTACAGCCATTTGCAAAACTTTAAGACAGCCTGCCAATTTATTCAAAATTAAGATTTTCAAAGAAACAACTAATTACTACTCAGAGATATTAGAAAACAAGAAAGATGACACAAAAATTTCGGGTGTAATAAGCACGTCTTTTAAATCCGTTCTGACGCAAATTAAATTTGTCAAAGCTATTCAAAGTCAATGGAACTGGTATGGAAAACAATGCTATCTGACGGAAGAAAGAAGTTTTTCAATCGGGTTTTAAATCCCTCAGGTATACATCGAAATAATTTTTCAAATCGGACTCTTAGAAACAGAGATATCGACAAAAATAAGATGTGACTTTACGTCCTCTGGTGGGAAAACCATGCATTAGTTTAGGAAGAAAGTATTTTCAAAAGGTTTTTCCATATGAGCGGTATCGGTCCAAGAAAAAAAAATTAGTCGAGTTTTCAGGAGCCCAGATTTTGCTACAAATACATCAGAAACGGAAATAAACACTTCTGCCCCCTGGTGGCCAAATCATTCTTTACCAAACATTAGAAATTATGTGAAAAATATTTTCCATCAGGTCTTGTATGCGATACAGGAAGAATTTTTCAAATCAGAGTTTTAGAAGCAGATATAACGCAAAAAACGCAATTTTACTTTATGCACCCTAGCGAAAAGTCTATGATTTACTTGAAAATTTTGAATTTATAGGAATAACATTTCGCATTGGAAACACTATCCAAAAAAGAAGGAATTTTTCAAATCGGACTCCTAGAAGTAGAGATATTGACAAAAATAAGATATACATCTACTCCACCTGGCGTAGAACCATGCATTATTTCAAGAAGAAAATGTTCCTAAAATGTTTGTCGACATAAGTAGTATCGGTCAACAAACGATTTGTTTTTCAATCGAGATTTTATAAGCTCATATTTTGCTGCAAATACATCAGAAACAGAAATGAAGACTTACGCCACCTGGTGGCTAAACCATTTTTTACAAAAATTAGAAATTACGTGAAAAGGATTTCCCATCAAGAACTGTATCCGGTGCAGCAAGAATAAAACAAGGAATTTTTCAAATCGGACTCCTAGAAGTAGAGATATTGAAAAAAATGGGATATACATCTACGCCCCCTGGCGGAGAAACTGTAGAATACTTTAAGAAGAAAATATTCCGCAAAGGTTTATCGATGTGAGTGGCATCAGTCCACGACATAATTTTTTCAATCGGTATTTTAGAAGCTCAGATTTTATGGCAAATACATCAGAAGCAAAAATTAACTCTTACGCCCTCTGGTGGCCAAAGTATTCTTTACTAAAAATCAGAAATTATATGCAAAAAATGTTCCATCAGGAGGTGTATTCGCTGAAGAAAATATTTTTCAAATCGGAGTTTTAGAAGAAGAGTTATCAAGAAAAATGTAATTTATTTTACGCCCCTTAGCGGAAAATCTATGCGTAATTTGAAAAAGTAACTATATCTAAAGTACTCTTCAACATAAATGGAATCGAAAGGTAAAATAATTTTTTCAATCGGATGTTTAGAAGCAAATATGGAATAAAAGGTATTTTGGAATTCGACATCATCAGCATTTACGCCCTCTAGCGGCGAAATTGTACATCGTAAAAAAAAACGAAATGATGGATCAGCATTCGCATATTTCAAGCTTCCCAATGCAAAAATATTTTTTAAATCGGACTATTATTAGTAGCAGAGATATTGTGGGTACAGACCGACGGACGGACGGACGGACACACCGGTAATATAAGCACGATCTTTGTTTACCAAAGACGTGTTAAAAAGGACACCACAGATGAATACTTACATTGTTTTGAAGACAAAAAGACCGAAATCAGTACTTTTTGTGGCCACCTTTGTTTTTTATTACAGAGATAATACGATGTTGCATGCTTTTAGTGATTTGCAGTAGTCACTTGAAAAGTCTTTGCATCCCACGTACTTTACGGCGTTAATCAAAGCTTGGGAATTTACTGGCTGCTTTCCTGCTACCTTGTCATTTAAAATGGTTCAAAAACTTTCGATGTGGTTATGGTCGGGATTGCTACTGGCCAGTCAAGAACAATTATATTTTTCTTCTGCAGGTAGTCCTTTACTGTCTTTGATCTGTAACATAAAGCACCGCCATACATAAAGATTGTGCATCTGTGCACTTGAATATGAGCTAACAGCTTCTCACGTAACCTATGAAACAGTACCGGATGATAACATAACACCCCATATCATCTGCTTAGGCGGATGTCTCACGGTGCCAGCGGTGTATTTTTCATCGAACCTTTTGCCTCTTGGACGTCGAATATTTGCTTCACGTGATTCAAATTAACGCATAGTTGTTTCATCTGAAAAAAATAAATCTTAGCTCGAATTATCAGCAGTCCACAATTGATGATCGCTGCGCAAACTGGAGTCTCTTCTTCTTCATGACAGAAGTTAGTCTAGGTTTATGTGCAGGTTTGTAAGACTTTAGTCCAAAATCTTTGTTAAGACGTCGGGAAACAGAGCTGATACTAATATCAGACCCTTTTGAATTTAAAAAGCCCTTGTTTATTTACACGAAGTCCTCAGCGAACGCATATCTATTCCCCTTATGGTATTATAATCACGCGGGGTTGTTTTCCTTAGACGTCACTTCTTTTCGGTTGCTAAGTTCACCTATATCTTGATATTTCATGATCGTATTATGAATAGCAGTCTTGCTCACATTCACCGTTCTGTTTATGTCGCGTTCGGAGTATCCTTCATGATATAAAGTCACTCTTTGTGGCTTTTTGTGCCTTCTGAGTAACACTTAATGACGCCTTTTTGCCCATACATACGTTCAAACTCTCTCAGTACGTAAACCATAAGCAAATTAAAGCATACTACAAACTTAAACCAGAACAAAATTGAGGCATACTACAAACGGAAACCAGAAGCAAACTGTTAAAACATACGTGCACACCTCTCAATACGTAAACCAGAAGCAAACTGAGGCTCGTACGCTTCCCCCAACTCTATCAACTGCTGCCGCTGTAGGATGATGCAACACCAACAGAAAGTTTAGTAATGCAGACAGTAACTGACGCAATCAACAGAAATCTCCTAATACCGTGGTCTTAAACTTTTGCAAATGATTGTATCTCTACATTAATGCACTATTGGAAAAGTCCTATCATCTTGAAAATCGATTGTTTCCACGTAATACCAGTAGATGAAGTCACGTATGTTTTCTGTGTCGCTGTTTTAATCTGAAAAAACGGTTACTAGCTGTTAAGATTATCTTCCCGTGTTTCGATTTTAGTACGATGCTGAAATAATGGAACACAAATGCGTAAAGAACAGCAACAAAAGCAGGGGAATGACACGAAAAATGAGGTAATAAGATACGTGTTTTCTTTTACCAAAAAATGTACCTTGAACTGCAATTTTTCTTTCTCTTCGTTCATTTTTTCTCGTCGAGTATACCAAGAACAAAATTTTCGCAAGAATTTATTTTATTCCTTTGCTGCCTTTTAATTCTGACACTACAGATTTTTACGTTATTTTTCGCTTCAGTGAATTTCTAATCAATGAACACTTCCGTTTCTTATCACTCTGATTTCCATTCCAGATATTTTAGCCTTCTTCCTGTTTTGTTTTAGTTTTATTCCTTAGATTATTTTGGAACTGCCGTGATGCCTGTCTTCATCGCTGTTCTGAGTTCTATGTTTTTCCGCTGATATGATCTTCTAGGAAATTAGATTTCAATAAAATGAGCCTGTGGAATTTTTTCTGCGTGTCCAATCAGAGGGAACCACATGGCTCTTTCATACCATGCAGCAATAATTAATTTTCCCCTCCTGTGAATGACAACTCGGCGCTTCCATAATTCTTCTCCTTTTATCGAACATATTACTTCTTCATTTTCTTTCAGCATTTAGTTTTAATCTTAGGCTCCTCTTTCAGTTGTGAGAGTGTTTTGGTGTACTTTTTTCACTCACATGACATTTTGTCTTATAGTTAGCCCATTTCCCCCTTTTTTTTTTTTTTTTTTTGCAATTTGTATTTTTTTATTGTCTTATCTTGGAAAACTGGAACTGGCAGGTTACTTTTTTTAAGGTTTAACGACCACTGTGAGGAATTAAATGGGCTATAAGCAGTCGCCCATCCCTTATTCAGAGCACGGATTCCAGGTAATGGAGAGACCCAGGGCCGTAAGACAAACGCACCAGCCGGGTCTCACCCAGGAGTTGAATCTTGGCCCATCGTCAGAAGCCAACGCTCATTAAAGGATGTACACTGAAGTGCCAGAAAAACTGGTACAGACGAGCTTATGCAAAATACATAGCAACGGCACATATGCGCGTAATCGGTTGCATCCTCCAGTGCGTATGTAAAGCGATAGGCATCTTTGTCAGCTGTCAGAGCTGTTTTCGGATGAGAATGACAAGTAATAACGACTAAAGCGATTTTCAACGCGGCGTCATAGTTGGCGTTCGTGAGATGGGCCATAGTATTTCGAAGGTAGAAACGAAGATCGGATTTTCACGGATGACCATTGCAAGGGTGTACCGTGACTACAAGAATTCTGGCAAAACCTCCAACCTACCGATACCATTGTGGCCGTAAAACGACATTGAGTGAACGTGACCATCGTCGGCTGTCAAGAATCGTTGCACGCGATAGGCGTGAAACACTCTCGCAGGTATAACCGAAATTCAATGCTGGAGCCTCAACAAGCATCAGCGTCCGGACTGTGCAACGTACTATGCACGATATGGGCTTTGGGAGCCGACGCCCAACTCGAGTCCCCTTGATGGGTGCATGACACAGAGCTATGCGCCTCGCTTGGGCACGGCAACACCTCCGCTAGACACTTGATGGCTGGAAGCAAGTAGCCTGGTCTGGCGAGTAGCGTTTCCAACTGTTTCGGGCAGATGGAAGGATTCGTGTGTGGAACAAACCACATGAAGCCATGGATCCCGCCTGTCAACAGGGAACTGTGCCAACTGCGGGGGTGGGGTAGGGGGGCCTAATGGTATGGGTTGTGTTTGGCTGCACTTCACTGGGACCGCTGGTACGTCTACAAACGTCTGTGACCGGCCAACGCTATGTGCGTATCCTTTCTGACGAGGTACACCCGTTCATGTCCTGCATTCATGCTAATGGGTTGGTCCTATTCTAGCAGGACAATGCACCTCCACACAAGTGTCGGGACGCCACATTATGGTTAGAGGAGCATTCATCTGAGTTTGGGGTGTTCCCATTCCCACCTAAGTCTCCAGATCTGAACGTGATATAACACATTTGGGATGCCATGCAACGCGCTATCGAACACAGGAGTCCGAAACCTCAGAATACACCCGATTTGTGGAACGCTCTGCAGGGAGTATGGTGTGTATTGCCTACAGCATATTTCCAGAAGCTAGTTGAGTCCACGCCCTTTCGTATTTCTGCAGTCCTGCACTCCCGTGGGGTACCTACCAAGTATTAGACTGGTGTACTGGTTTTTCTGGCACTTCAGTGTACTTCGTCTGTAATGATATTTAGGTGGGTCGTCATAATTTATGGCAAAAGGACTGGACCAAAGTCTTAAAAACAATTACTGGACCTGGGGTTTTCCAGCATAACATTGCCCAGAGACTCACACTTCCCCCACCGGCTTGTTCGTCCCATGGTGTGCCCTAGGGCCAACACTTCTGAGGTAAACGACACAGATATACTCGGCTGTCCTTATGGTGCAACAGAAAACGAGATTCAGTGGACCATATGATTTTCTTCCATTCATTCAAGGTCCAATTTTGATTCTCGCGTGCCAATTGTAGGCGCTTTCGATGGTGAATCGAGGTAAGCATGGGCACCCGCAGCGACCTGTGGCTACGCACTCCTATTTCCAACAGCGTTCGATGTGCTGTGTGTTGTGACACATCTCTCCGATCACCATCATTTAAATTACTGGCAAGCTGCGCTAGAGTATCACTTCTGTTGGCTCGTTACCATAGTTGATAGCATTGGCTCACCTCCGCACAGGTGTGAGCCGTGGTCGGCTCACACCTGTGCGGAGGTTTGTGGTTTTTCCTCTTTGAACCATTTTTTGAAAGTACTAACCACGACTGACCGTGAGCGTCCCACAAGCTTTGTCTTCTCAGAAATGCTCTGACCCAGGCGTCTGACCATTACAATTTGGTGTTTGTTAAACTTGCTTAAGCCTTTCCCATATGAAGAATAATAACGCTGATTATCAGAAATCAGTATCAAGCGTTATTTACATCATCTCATGACCTTCACACGCCGCACCGTCCTTTTGCTGCAGTTGTTTCGATTTGCATAAAGGCGCACTGGTCATAATGTTTTACCCTTTCGATGTACTTCCTACTATTTAGAAATTAATTGTCTCATGCTTCAAACTGTTTTTACCGCAAAATAATTCCAGTTTCATTCAGCACAAAACGGATTTCTTTTTTACACACACCCTCAACAATTCTTTAATGCCACTGACGTGCATTTAAGTCACATATTGAGTTGATCAACTGTTTGGTTTAGATAGTCTGAATTTAGCTGCAGAGGTTTTAAATACTCGATTAATTTGCTTACGTATTTTCCATTTAATGTTTTGTTTCAATGAAACGTTCTTCCTAAATGAAATGAAAGGATATACAGCTGACTGCGGCTTAACCTGAATTTCATGACACCAAGATCCTGTAAGTGACCAAATTTCTACTATCTTTCGATTAGAATTCACCACAACTGAGAAAACATCGCAGTTGGAATTATGAATCCTTCGTTTTCACGCATAACCAAAAGGCTAATGTTTTTCAGAATAATATTTCATGCATTTAGATAGCTCAGGTGATTATTCTTGTGTAATTTAGATCTTGTGTACAACTAATGCTGCAGTATAGCATATCTCTGTACCCATTTTATGCCACGAATATGACGCAAAATGGCTGAGCTTATTGGCAATACAAAAACTGCTATTTTCTCTAATAGGAAGTTGAAAACTACTCTCCAAGAAAAGGAAGAGAAATTAAGATGCTTTTGAAAACCACCTTATCTGAAGTGTGCCATTTTAGTATGTTTATAATGTTCAATTGTTCATAAACGAGTGTCAGTCCGTAAATAAGTTTACTTGGCGCAAAAGCATTTTGTAATTGAAGTCTTATACTATACTTGTTGTAATTATACCAGTAGAATTTGTAAATACGTGTTGGCAACAACTCATGTCGGTTTGACTTCCATCTGAAGTACATTGGTTGTAAGATTTTAATGAACAAAATTATGAGCATGAGGAGGACATGTCCACGGCTTAAAAGCGTTGAAAGTTGGGAGAAGTTTGATGGAAAGATGTAATGCATTTGTAGCATGTATAAAAATGGTACGCGAAATTTCTTGTAGGTAGATTTGGGGATTGTGACAATGAGCTTCATGCCAACAACAGTAAGCATTGAAGGCAACTAGACGCTCATGAATGCTGCTATTCGTGGTAACAGAAAGATTTCAGATCTTGAACTAAAACTAGTCTGAAATATGTTGTGTGGGATGATCGCCAAGACCATCATTCAAAAGACTGCGCCACGTGGGTGCTTCTTTTCTGAAAATTGAGAGGGGTTATTTCTCTTGACAAGGAATGGAACAGCTCGTTCTATGATAAAATAAAGGTATTGCGTGTAGTGGGCATTACTTGTAGTGGAATTGCAGTTCAATTAAATCTACATCACTCTGCAGGATAGATGTTTTTTCAAACTTATTGACATTAATTGATATTCGTGTTTTGTGTTTTAAGTCTTCACATAATACACATTAAAGTATTAGCCACATGAGCATGATAAGAATACGATGTGGAAATAGTCCATTTTGTACATCCAAATTCGTATAATGAATTAAAAGTCGCAAAATTTAAAGCAGCTTTTGCGCTTGCAATTACTCAAGACATAAACCATGCATTTTGTGCTAATTCTTATCGAAACCGAATGTTTGAAGTACCAAATATAGACTCGCTTGAAAACTGTCGCTTGGTTTTATTCTGATTGATGTTCAGCTTATATAACAATTACTAACTATTGAAATAAAACTTTCTCAGAGTGACATGTTGGAACACTAAAACTGTTCAGGCTGCATTTCAAATAATAGCTTTTCACCATCGCTTTTTGTGTTTAGTCAGATATCTTCGCGTTTGGAAGCATGTAGAATATTTTGAAGTAATTATAATAGGTAGCTCACCTTTTATTGTAAGGACAGCTCCTTTAGTACACATTTTCCTGCACGTTTTGTTGTTTTTGTAGTCTAGCTTGGTCAAGCCTCTGGTGCGGTGATCCTATTCTGTCTTCAGTTCATTCAATGCCTGGCGAATGTATATGTCCTTGAAGTGTACTGCAGTAATGACATTTGGCCTTAACAGCATTTACTTCCCTTCCAACCACTCTTACCAACGTAAAAAACCCAACTTCCCTTCCAACCACTGGTAAGAGTGGTTGGAAGGGAAGTAGATGCTGTTGGGGCCAAATGTCATTACTGCAGTACACTTCAAGGACATATACATTCGTCAGGCATTGAATGAACTGAAGACAGAATAGGATCACCGCACCAGAGGCTTGACCAAGCTAGACTACAAAAACAACAAATCGTGCAGGGAAATGTGTACTAAAGGAGCTAGCCTTACGATAAAAGGTAAGCTACCTATTATGATTGTAATTGTATGCACGTAAATTACGAATAGTTATGGCGTAAGCTCTAGTTGTTCTAACACTGAATTACTTTGAAGTATTTCTTCATATTTAAAGTTCCTAACTATTGTGTGGCGGTCACCAATACGTATTTCTTTTTTTTGTTTGGGTATTTAACGACCACAGTGAGCAACTCAATGGGCTGTTCGCAGTCGCTCGTTCCTAATTTAAAGCCACTGGTTCCAGCGAAAGGAGAGAGCCAGTGCCGTAAGACAAACACAACATCCATACCTCACCGGAATTCGAACCCGGGCCCATTTCGGACGAATAGTCAGAAGCTGTCGTTTAGACCACTTCGCCAACGGGACGGCAATCATTACAAAGTGTTGCCTAACATTTGGAATCAGAGAAAGAATGTAAATATCTGCAAAATCTGCTGGTATGTTTTCCTGTTTTGCAAGTGCTCAAACTCAGCCGAAGCCCCGTTTAGTTCGGATATGAAGAGTGTACTAAATAGAACTACGAGTTTTTAGATCTTTAAGCTCCAAAATAATTTTGGGAATTCTCCAAAAGTTCAAAACTTTTAATTATTGAAGTACGTAATAAATTTTAAAGAAATGTATTTAATTTGCATTTCTCGTTTTTTTTCACCTTTTGGTATTCTGCAGCAAAGTCACGTGTCTGGAGCTCTTAAAACAATCTACTTGATCTCGTCAGGGAAGTGTGTACCGAATCCGCTACTGGTGAAGACATCCTGGCAAATTTTATGATAAGTGAAGCACATATTAAACCCATAACAATTAAAACATTTATTTTTGTGAATTTTATAGGGGCTGCTTTGAAACCATTCTATTGAATTTCCACAAATCAGTGTACAGTATATTAAGTCCGAAAATCAAAGCGTTTTTAAAGTTTGTCAAAAACTCGTATTTTGGATCTGAAAGGCTGAAGGTATTCTACCGAATTTCATAAAACTGATGAGTATTAACTCTTATAACGTACGAGTTTGTTCGCGCCGGGCATCAAATCCGGGTCCCCTCATTCCGGAGTAAGTCGCTCTCCCAACTGAGCTACACGGACATGTGCTCTCATTGTTATCTGCCTTTATCTCATCTGCGTCCTGCGGTGCAGGCACGTCACCCCCGCGAAAGAGGGCCGGGGGCATGGCCCAAGGGTCAGCCGGGATCATGTGTCGCTGTAGGCAGTCATCCCATGTAGAACGTGCATTTGAGAAATCCCTGACTTAAAAGCCGGGTCGTGTCATCCTGGAAGTTTGTCCGCGCCGGGCGTCGAACACTCCGGAGTAAGTCGCTCTCCCAACTGAGCTAAGCGGACATGTGCTCTCACTGCTATCTACCTTCATCTCATGTGTTTCCTGCGAGGCAAGCATGTCACACTCTTTAAGCGGCGGAAGTACCTGAACCATATAGTGCCCAATTTGTTTTGCATTTTCCAAACAGAAATGTTCACAAACCTGCCGAGTTTTATGAAAACTACGGCAAAACGATTTCCCCTTCCCCTCCATTTCTGAAATTCATACCATAAACCTGTCATTCGTGAAGAGATATCCCCTCTAGTCCTATATTCTCTGCTTCATGACCAAGGCACGATGAGGAAGGAATAGTTTCTCTGACATGATCATCATGCTACTGGGCAGAAACAAATGACCAAAACGTATATTTCCTTTCGTAGGTTCGTCGCCATTGTTATAGCCGTTTTAGTAGGTAATCAGTTACAGAGGTTTAGAATCAATCGCTCTCGTAAATGACCAGTTTCTTTGAACTACAAAGCTAATGGGGAAAGCATCGTTGTCTGATGCGCAGGTTCACTTGTCGCAGTCTCTTTTTAGACAGCGAGTATATTCGCTGGAGCTGATTTCAGCCTACCTTGCTAACCCCGAGTTAATTCGTTCTAGCCAGTTAAAGCGTTAAATTCGAAATACTGAATGCATTAATTTTATGGAATTTCAGTAAAGCGGCAAGCTTAAAATTCCGAACTCTCTCATACGAATTCTATTGAGTTTTGCAACGCTAATCCAAAACTCTGAATGTATTCATTCCACAGAATGCTGCCGGAGTGACGGATATTAAATCTTGAATTATGAAGGTATTTTATTAAACTTGAAGGCATTTTATTGAACTTGAAGGCATTTTATTGAACTATGAAGGCATTTTATTGAACTTGAAGGCATTTTATTGAACTATGAAGACATTTTATTGAACTTTGTGAAACGGATCCGAAATTCCAAAGACATTCCATTGGATTTCGTCAGACTGATGTATGTAAATCCGAAAATGTGGATGCATTCATTTACGACTGAATTTTCTCAAGGCTAACCCCGAGTTAATTCGTTCTAGCCAGTTAAAGCGTTAAATTCGAAATACTGAATGCATTAATTTTATGGAATTTCAGTAAAGCGGCAAGCTTAAAATTCCGAACTCTCTCATACGAATTCTATTGAGTTTTGCAACGCTAATCCAAAACTCTGAATGTATTTATTCCACAGAATGCTGCCGGAGTGACGGATATTAAATCTTGAATTATGAAGGTATTTTATTGAACTTGAAGGCATTTTATTGAACTTGAAGGCATTTTATTGAACTATGAAGGCATTTTATTGAACTATGAAGACATTTTATTGAACTTGAAGGCATTTTATTGAACTGCGAAGGCATTTTATTGAACTATGAAGACATTTTATTGAACTTTGTGAAACGGATCCGAAATTCCAAAGACATTCCATTGGATTTCGTCAGACTGATGGATGTAAATCCGAAAATGTGGATGCATTCATTTACGACTGAATTTTCTCAAGGTGACTAGTATTAAATCCTGGATTTGGAAGTCATTCCCTTAAATTTCTCAAAATATTTATTATACATCTGAAACTCTAAAGACATTAATTTTACTTTTTTTTTTTACAAAATCACTGTAACTGAATCATCCAGAACTCTGACAACATTCTACTGAATTTTGTCAAAGTGATGTACATTGAATTCATAACTCCGACACGATATACTGAATTTTGTAAAATCTTTAGTAATCGGAGTTAATTCTTTTACTGCACAACTCAGTTGATTAAGAGAAAAAACATCAATACAGCTACTCAGGCATCAATTTCTTATGATTCGCATACTACATTCGTGTGTTAGGGTTTCTTTTCTCTTAAATAATACACAGTCGAGTCACATTAATAGGACCACCTCCTAATTTTGACGTCAATAGCGTGTAGCCAATGAAAGAAGGCAAGTGTCCTGAGCTCGCTTGGAGGGTATAAAAGGTGTGCAATCTCAAAACATATCCCTCGTTGCTGTGATGGATAAAAGGAGGGATTATTATCCGCTTTCAGGCCAAGGGTGGCAGTATTTCTGAAACAGCGCAGTATGTGAACTGTCCGCGGATGCTCTGGTTAAAGTGTATCGTGATTGCAGCAATGCCACCATTCCGAATAAGCGACGTGAAAACTGCGGAGCACCACGTGCATGTGAAAGGTGAACGTCGGCTTCGAAGGTGAGTGAGGGCCAATCAACACGCTACAGTGGAGCAACTCACTGGCCGAATGAACCAGGGG
This sequence comes from Macrothele yani, assembly GCA_039090855.1. NCBI lineage: Eukaryota > Metazoa > Arthropoda > Arachnida > Araneae > Macrothelidae > Macrothele > Macrothele yani. Next base: position 82,208,595 of record CM077004.1, on the reverse strand, counting down.
GCTACCGGAAGTGTGTCTAAAACGACAGTTCAGTGAACCGTGCTACATATGGGGCTCCGATGCAGACGGATGGTCACTGCACCTATGCTAACAAAGGTGCATCGGCCGAAAAGGCTTACATTTGCACGGCAGTATCGCAATTGAACCTCCGCTGATTGGCAAAAGATTTCCTTCCCCGATGAGTCACGTTTTCTGCTTCATCGAACTGATGGACGTTGGCGTATAAAGCGAGAAACATCGGAAAACAAACACTCTTCAACCACTGCTGGCAGAACACAAGCTGGTGGGGGGCAGCGTTATGATCTGCGGAATGTTTTTAGGGCGTTCTCTGGGTCTACTCATACCTGTGGAAGGCACTATGGACCGAATTCGTTATGAATTCATCCTTGCATATCCCGTACACCCATACATGCTGATTGTCTTCCCTGGATCTTCCAGCACGACAATGCGATGCGTCACACAGCTAGATATGTCCGAGAGTGGTTGGAAGAGCACGATGAAGACTTGAAAGTACTTCCCTGGCCTCTTAATTTCCCAGACTTAAACCCAATTCAGTATATGTGGGACCACCTCAATCGTGTTGTTTTCCCTATGGATCCTCCACCACGCACCCTCCAGCAGGTGTTAGATGCACTGCAGTCAGCATGGCTCCACATACCAGTAAACACCTTCCAACACTTTTTTGAGTCACTCCCAGCCTGTCTAGCTGCTGTCCGCACTGCACAACGCGGTTATTCTGGATATTAGCTGGTGACCACAATAATGTGACTCGACCGTGTATTTTATTTCTTCTTTCAGTGCGGTCATTATGTTGATATACAAATATAATTCCCTCTGTTGTTGTGTGGCGGTTCTTGAACTGTGATTCGTTTTATACTTCTTTCAGTGAGGCTCGTCAAATGCAAGAATCGTCCAATTTTGTTGCGAAAGTTACAATGGAAATGCTTTTCGTTCTTTCCGAGATTTTTTGTTTTCTGCTAAACAATGGTTATTTCACGATTCAGCGAAAGTGAAAAAAAATTGTCCACTGAGAGATCAACTCGCATTTCAAGTAAGGTATTATGTTTAGTGTACTCAGTCTGATGAATAAGCTATGCGATTCATTTATTATTTACGTCAGACGGGGTTTTGAAGTGCATTCCACACTTCTTCATGTGAAGCATTAAATTTTACTGAGGTGCTGGAGCACTTTAAAATAATTTCCCCTTTTTTCCGAAGTCGTTGCATAAATGAAATGAGAAAAATGTACATGTTCCTAGAAGCCTTAAAAATTATTCAAACTTTTAGCGTACAATACAATGTACCTTGTTTTCAGTATTGCAAATTCCCTAACAAAGATTAATCTTGTAAACGAACAATGTCCATTTGAGAATAAACCCTTGATTTCAATGTAATTTTCCGTTACCATTTTGTTCACTCGGTTTTTTAACAGCTAACATTTCGTTTAAACAAATCAAGGAGTTTCGTTGCTTTCAAGTAATGACGTTTTTAGAGGAAGAAATTTTAGTGTCTTCCTGAATTGATCAGACATGATGCAGCATTTAATATCACATTTACTGAATAAAATATATCAGGTACTTATTAGATCTTTGAAGACCAAAAATTATTTTCTTTATTAAAGTAAAGCGAAGAACTAGTTTAAAATTTATATAAGACTTTGTCAAACTGTTAAATCAGATATTTAACAGAATCCGAGCAAACATCAATTTTGCATATTTCGGGTCAGTTTGAAGTAACGCAGAAATATTAATGAGCATCTCACGTCTGCTTATAATGCTCAATGTCATTCCATTTTAACAAAAAAGGCTCGTTTCTAATTTATCAGAACAACGTCAGTGAGAAAATGGTGCTGCACATCGTTTGCCGATACTTTACAGGCTAAAGTGCGTGTTTCTGGCGTTGTGTACTGCAGGGTCGGGTTCAAATTACAGGAAATTCACGGATGCTGTCTTTGATTTTCGTCACTACCCTGATTGGCAGAAAATGTTTTACCCTTTTGAGATGGCAGCTCGCTCGCACGCTATGCAAGCGGAGATAAGGTGAATTCCTAGTAGTTATCAGGTGACGGTCCACGGTCACATGATCACTGCAGGTAACTGTATAGGCAAATGTTGCACAACAGCTGTGAGTCGTGTTGAAAAACTCAGGAACTATATTATTTTGTTTTGTGTGACTGAGATTTTATTTGACGATGGTGACGTATTTCTATTAGTAGGAAAATAACAGATTCAGTACTGAACACAAGGGCTTCACTGAAAACTGCTGACAATATTTTTGCAACTTGGCGAAGATTTGCGCATAGTCAATAACATCTAGGCGATTTTGATGTACAGTTTTATCACTTCTAGCAGCACCGACAGCGCAGTATTCTAAACGCTGGCCTCCGACCATTTGCTCTAGGTGAATCGTGTTTAAGTTCCGTATGGGGCAAGGATAGTGTGCTTTTCTTAGGCACAGATACTCTCTATTCCCTGGAAGCATTGGCTCCAAATTAGGGACGGTTGACTGCTTGTAGACCTTCACGGTGGACGTTAAACCCCGACTTCAACACACACAAAAATATTACCTAAAAATGTATTGCAGCATGCCAACACAATAATCCAAGAATGCAAATATCTCTGTACAGTATTGGGTTATACGAAACCTTAACTGTTACTGAAGCCGAGCAGTTATTATGATTGTACCTTTCCAAATGTTTAAAAACCACATAATATATATACCCCGAGGAGATAACTTTGCTGAAATCTCTCAGAGAAAAGATACGAATCCATCTGAAAGTCAGTATATGCTTGCTACAAAGTGACTAAACACAAATGCTCACTTTTTATCAGTAAGGTAAATGCCAAACTTTTTATTGTTCATTAGTCAGATTTACTTGTCACAAAAAATTATAGATATTGCCGTTCCGAAGGGAAAACGTGGTGATATGCAAATTCAGCTACTACTGTATATCGGTTATCAGCGTCGGTACCTAGGTCATATGTAAATTAGCACCAAGACAACACAGCACATGAAGTTTGAGCTCCTATAAAAGCACCCACTAAGAAATGGAAAACGGGTCGTTTCACCACTTGGTCCAGAAGTTTGCTGAATGTATTGCCTCCTGTGTGGGATAAACCTGAAATTATGACAAGAAGACGTTTAAGCATTGACAACAAAAACAGGGCTGTAGATATGTTACAAGCAGGCGTACGACAGATATACGTTTCAGCTAAATTAAAAGTTTGGGAAATTGTAGTAAGTCGGTTACCCTCAAGATTTCTACGGCACGGAAATGTTGCAGATCGACCAAAGCGTGGTCGCCGAGGGTAACCATCAGGACGCAAGACCGCTACCTGAGACTAAGTGCTCGGAGAAGGCCTAGTATCACAAGCAGCCAACTCCAGGAATCATCTCGAATTGTTTCTGGTGTCAAAATATGTACTCAAACGTTACGAAACCGTCTTCATGAGTACAGACTCATATCAAGAAGGCCGCTGAGACGTATAGCACTGGCGTCGGCCGTCGTCAAAGAAGTACTCGAGTCCAACAGTATATGTCTTAGAAAAGAGATTGGCGCCATGTACTTTTCAAAGACAAATTCCGTTTCGCTCTTTATCCTCATACTCAACTAATACACGTATGGAGGAGATCTGGCACACGAAAACAACTACACTATGGGCAATCCGTCCATCCTTACCAACGACAGTCAGTTCTGGTCTGAGCAGGAGTGTGTTTTAATGCCCGTACTTCCTTGTATGTTTGGGAAGGCGACATGAATGTTTCAGTATACCATAACGAGATCATTGAGTCCATAGTGATAATGTTTCACGCTGCCGTTGGATATGTATTACGTTTTCTCTAGGACAACGGAACCAGTCACCATGTTCGGAGCGTGCTTCTGTAACTGGAAAATGTTGGGAATGAATCGTTACCTCTGTCTCCGAGGTCTGCTGACCTTAATCCTATTGAGAAAATTTGGGATGTTGTATAGTGACGTCTGGATAATCACGTTCCATACCTCAGTACACTGGCAGACATCCGTAACGTATTGTTTGTAATACTGTATGAGACGAACTGCCCCAGACACACATCGATAATATCATAGTTTGTATGCCTCGTAGGTTTCAAGACGTTCTTCTACGCAGAGGTGGTGTTAACGGACACTGAAATCTAGAGGTACAGACATTCTCCGAATTTAGCATTTCGTATATTTTGGATATATTTTGAAATTTAGCATTTCGTATATATATTTTGGATCTCCGAAGCTCTTTAATGCCACATTGGAGGGTGTTTTTCAGTCACTGAGCTGGGAAAACAAGGGGATAAAGATTAATGGAGATTATCTAACCCACCTTCGTTTTGCTGATGACGTAGTCATTTTTGCAACTACCCCATCAGAGCTGCAGAGTATGATCCAGGAACTTGCTGACAAGAGTAAAGAAGTGGGATTAAAAATGAACTTTCAGAAGACAAAAGTGATGTTCAATGCTTTTACAAGAAATGAAGATTTATCGATTGATGGAGAAAAGCTGGAGATAACAGACACGTACGTTTATCTTGGACAGCAGATATCAAGTGAGGGTCACATTGATGAAGAAATTAATCGGCGTACAAAACTTGCCTGGAGAGCTTTTGGAAGAAACAGCATAATTTTCAAGAGCAATATGCCATTATGTCTTAAAAGAAAAGTGTTTGATCAATGCATCCTTCCAGTGCTTACGTATGGTGCAGAGACGTGGACCTTAGCTAAAAGAGACATACAAAGGCTGCAGACAACTCAAAGCAGCATGGAGAGGTGCATGCTTGGTGTAACCAGGAGAGATAAGAAGAGGAACTCGTGGATCCGAAAAATGACAAGAGTGGAAGACATCATGATCAGAGTTAAATTCCTGAAATGGCAATGGGCTGGACATACTGCCAGAAGGACAGATCATCGATGGACAGCCGAAATTTTAGATTGGATTCCAAGGGACAGGAAAAGACCCAGAAGAAGACCACATGGGAGATGGGTGGATGAAATTCGAAAGTATGCAGGGGTGACATGGAGGAGACTGGCACAAGGCAGACCGTTGTGGAGGAAACTTGGGGAGACCTTCGTCCAGCAGTGGATTGATAATGGTTGACAATGATGATGATGATGATGATATTTTGGATACTTTGCTGTGTGCAGAAGTTGCTCATGAATTGTTTTTGTAAACATACTCTTTATCGTTTGTATTACGTAGTCTTACTGATATTGTTTTAATGCGTGTTACTAGAGTCATATATATACATCCTCACTTCATGCAATACCCTTTATCTTTTACTTTTTGTGACCAGTGTATTATGGTTTGTAGAACTTGGCGATTGACGATGGAGAGTACAGAAAAAAGAGCGTTCGTCTCTCTTATCACTTGGCTGATCGACTGACCACATGAAGTAGGGATTCACTATAGTTACATTCCAGTTACAGCTTCATTAGTGGAGCGTTTTCATGTGTTTGTAGCCAAATCAGAGTTAATGGACAAATATTGATAAGAAGGAGGCAGTAACGACGCAGATAACGCTGGCTAACACATAATTTCCCTCTGAAATGGAAATAGCGAATCTTTGCAAATTTCGATGTACTGAACACGAAAATGACAATACAATCTGTCGATTGGCTCTTGTTTAGGAGAGATTCGGTCAGCAACATATTGCATTACATTGCATCAGCTCATCATCAACATCTCCAAGAGCTATTGTATGATTGCCTGATGCAATGCAGCTGAGATACCACATGGCTGACATAAGATGATGCAATCATTAGTTCTGTAGGGTGAGCAAGTGTTTGTTCAATTCCTAGGCTACATTCTCATTAACTCCTGCATCATTTTGCACAAGTGTTCCCTGGAATGTAAATCCAGAAGTAGTGGTGCCTTGGAACTGTGTTAATAGTCCCAGTAACTTTTGTTATACTTTCGGAGAAGTGACGTTTCCAAGCCAGAAAAAGGTCATCACTCCGTTAGTGAAAAGGCTTATTAGCTTTATTTCGGATGTACAATTGGGGACAAGGGCTAGACATGTGCCCCAAGCATATGCTGCGGTAGGTGATCTAGAAATCTTCCGAAGTGTCTTACAGGCGGTAGTGTCGATGCTGTTTGCTGTTCCTATAGTTTCGAGGGAGCCAAGCAATTATGCAAATGACTGCTACTTCTGCATCGTACCACTTGTTGTGGGAGGCACCACGAGGAAAAAGAAGTGGACAGCAGTGTTGCTGAATGTACCATCTGCTGTCTGAGCAGTTCTGCACGGCAAAGGACGCCGTTCCTGAATCTCAGAAATAATTTTCCATCTATTGAGAGGACGATTATGATGGAGGCGAATCGATGTCGGGTTCTACTCTGAGCCTTCGGCCTCTAATAACGATCAGTATGTCGGTCACGGTACGCCATCTGCGCCACACATTCTTACACAAGAAGAACCGAATGATATTTTACGCGATCTAGAGTTGTCTAAGACCAAAGCGAAGTTACTGTGATCATCACTTTTACAATGGAGTCTTCTCAAGGAAAATGTCCCGCTGATTTCGTTTAGACCTCTTCATGAGCAGTTTACGCCTTATTTCTCAAAGGAAGATGGCCTTGTGTTCTGCTACGATTTAGTTGACCTGGTGAATACCCCTGGGGCTAAACAATATTAATACATGTATTTTCTATACCACAGGACTTAAAAAAACCACTATAACAGCTAATGGTTACAATGAATCAAAAGCCTTTTCGTAATTAAAAATAGCAACATGTAGTGGTAGTTCATATTCATTCGCTCTTTCAACTAGTTCTCTCAATATACTCACTATATTGACAAAAGTCACCGGAACCCTAGAAGAAAAACACAACATAGCATTTATTGACCTACACTGAAGAGCAATTAAATTGGAGATACCTATATATTAACGTGTAGCATCACCTTCTGCCCTGATGACGGCGGCGATTCGTCTCGGCATGGTCTCGACAAGACACCGGAACCGTTGGGAAGCCATACGGACCCACGACCCCTGAACAAGTTCAAACAGTTCACGTAGATTTGATGGAGGGGGTCGAGCCTCGAGTATCTCTCTCGATGGCATCCCAGATGTGCTCGATGGGATTGAGGTCAAGTGACCTAGCTGGACAAGGAAGCGAGGTCACGTCGGTGGAGTGTTCATCCAACCATTCGGATAAAATTCGGGAGCTGCATTGTCTTGTTGTAGGATGTGGTCCCCAGTGAGATGTTGAAGACGAACAAACGGGAGCAAATGGTCGTCCCGGATATTCCGGTAACGTTGACCGGTGAACAACGGTGTCACACGTACCAGGGCTCCCATTTCAGTCCACATAAGCAGTCCCCATACGAGAATGACACACCCACCAGCTTGTAGAATACCCTGCTGGCAAGAAGGATCCATCGCTTCATGTGGTTTGCGCCGTACTCGTATCCTGCCTTTCGCATGTACCAACGTGAATTTCGACTCATCAGTCAAGGCAACATTTTTCTAAATGTCTCGGGTCCAGTGGCGATGTTCCCGCGCCCACGCTAATCTTTGCACCCTGTGATGTGCGGTCAGCAGCGGTACCCTCGTGGGACGATGGCTTCTGTACCCCATAGCGAGGAGATGGTTCTGGATGGTGTGGCTGCTTACACGTTTTTGTGCACCATCGTTGAATTGCCGAGTGATTTCTTGCACTGTGGCCCGTCTATCCGCTGTTACAATGCGAGCTAGCCGACGATGACCCTGCTCATCCACACGCTGTTGTGCACGGCAGTTGGCCCTTGCAGGGATGGTTTTACCGGATTCGATGTACTCACCGTGCACTCGTGACACAATGGCTCGTGCCAATCCCAGTTGCTGCACGACTTTTGAGATAGAGTGACCCATTCGTCTCGGGCCCCGATAATTTGCCCACGATCAAATGCGCTTAGATCCTTCGTCTTACCCATACTGCGTCCCACTCTTACTGATTCCCGTCGCATCCCTCCTTATATTGTCGGATCGCTGCATAGGTCTTGTTGTTTCCGTTTACAGGGCCGCCCACAGCGCCACATTTGCATAACGCCAACTGTCTCTAATTCAATTGCTCCTCAGTGTACATTAGTACGCTGTCGGTCCACCTGTGGCCTTAATGCATTTCCTCACCGCTCGAGGCATGATTTCGACAAGGTTTTGGAACACATGGAAAGTTATGCGTTTCCATTCAGTACATAATTCTGCCGCTAACTGTTACTTAGTAATAAGCCTTGGTTCCAAACTTTATATGCGGCGACTTAATTCATCTCATAGGTGCTCTATGAGATTAATATCAGGGCTCTGTGCTGTCCAGTCCACACATGATACGGAATTAGCGTCAAACGACGCATTAACAGTCCTTGCTTTATGGCTCAGTGCATTATCCTGCTGGTACCAACCAGGCTCTGTTCCATAGTATTGCCACAGAGTTGGTAGGGCATAATTGTCCAGAATATCAAGGTAGACGTGCTGGTTAACAAGTTTGTCCACGATAAGCAATGGGCTGGGACCATACCACGAAAAAGACTCCCACACGAGTACACTGTCCGCTGCAAACTTGACCGTAGGAACAGTACACTATGGTAAATAGCGTTCCTCCGGCTGCCGTCATACCCACACACAGCCATCAGACTTATGGATCGTGTATCTGGTTTCATCAGTCCATAGGACCCGTTTCTATTGATCTACGGTCTACAATAAATGCTTTTTACACCATGCTAAACGACGAGTACCATTCCGAGTGGAGATGAAGAGCTTATGAGTAGCCGCACGACCACGGTAACCCATGGAATTAAGTTCTCTGCGAATAGTACTTGTATGTATTGAGGTTCCAGCATTTTTACTCACCTGTACACTGAGGTATTGTGCAATAGTACTCTGTCGATTAGCTGTAATGACTCTCCTGAGGTTTTGACGTCCTCTATCACGGATTTTCTTTGGTCTGCCGGTACGTTTTGCTGCTTCCGTCACGCCATATGTCTTCCACTTATTCATTACATCCAAAACAGTTGACTTGGTTATGTTGAAGCGCCTCTCTGTTTCTCTTATGGACAACCTACTGATATAACACCCAATAACCTTTCCTTTCTCAAAGTCAGTTCTCTCCCGCCCCGACATTTTCCCTCAGGCTCACAGTGCGATATGATCGGGGTCAGCTGGAGGCTAGTTTTTATACCGTTTGCAGCTGTACCGCGCATTTTAACAACGCAGCGGATCCGTTCATTTGCTGTTGAATAGGTGTCTGGTGACTTTTGTCAATATAGTGTATATATGTATATATATTTGCAAATGTCCGAAGGTACGTTTTCCCATTGCTCCTTCAAAACAATGCAAGTTCAGTCATGTGGTTCGACCATGCACACCAGGATCCAATTCGTCCTGGGATTCTGTATAGAATTCAGATCAGGTTCCAACTTTTGACTCCATGTCCTCAAATCAATCTGTAACGACACGAGTTGTAAAATATGGTGCGTTGTTCTGCTGATAGAAGCCTGCACCTTCCTCAAAGTATTGCTACAGTGGTTTAGTAATGCATAATTGTCCAGAATGCGTAGGTAGAACTCAAAATTCATGAGTTTGTCCTAAACCACAAATAGGCTCAAGCCGAATCACAAAAACAGCTGTATAGTATCGATTTTCCTTTAACCAAATTTCATTGTCGAGACAATCAGCCACGAAGGTACCTTTCTGCCGGCATCCACCACATCCAAGGACGATAATAAGGTTGATGGACCATGTCCGTGTCTCGTTTATCCAAAGAACAGTTTTTCATTGGTATACAGACCAAATTTAGCGTTCCTTACATCACACTGATCGGAGTATGTCGAAGTTAATATTGTCCTACAACGTTTTGTGCGTTGTAATGGTGCCGACATGAGTCCAAATAGTCTCATATTAGGTTCGCGTAAATATGCTTGTATTAATGCGCCAATTTCATTAAAACGATATTATAAGAAGTGTTAATGGTGAACGTCCTAGTTTAAGATACGTAAAGTGGCAAGACTTCGGACGTACACATATTCGGAAACTGTTCTGTTCTTTTGGAAACTGCCTTATTCAAATTATTATTGTCAGATATTCCATTCATACCTCCCGAATGATAGATTTAAATTTATATACGTATACAGTACATTTAACGGGAAACATGAAATGCTGGAATAATTGGGGTCGTGAGATTCTTCAAGGAAAAATCTGTCAGTTATAACTCCGTCTTGAAAGAAATGCATGTTGACTTTTCCGATAGGTATCTCATCATTTTTGCCTCCTGCACTTGCGTTTGGTACCACTCCTACACAATGCTACTAAGCGAGAGATGCATGTTGCAATAAACAACAGAGCTTCATGACTTAGATGACATTTACTTCTTATCAAACAAATCAAGGAAGCAGAAGGATCGCGAGATATATAGAAAAACAAAAGAAGCCAGCGTTCTGGCTTCTCTCGTAAACCACATGAAAACCACTGGACTTCATATCGCAACTACTCTATCTCTATGAGCAGGGAGTAAACGAGTGAAATTGTTTCTTACACCTCACTAAGATCACGATTTATGAAGTAGACCCCTGGCATCGAAAGAGGTGATGTACAATTTAAGAGCTACAGAGCATACGGTGCTTGTGCCTGGTGAATAACGTTACATGGGAACTTTTGAGAAAGCAGGATAAAAGATATTTCAACCAGAGTTAGAAAATTATATTACTCGACATGCCCGAAGCATGTGCAAATTCTGTCCAAGCAGGTATTTTTCATTCGTATGTGAATGATGAGGTATGCAAAAATATTAAGACAAAAAACTAATGTTTTTTTTTTCCTCTGTGGTGGCGCAGTGGTCTAAGCGATGGCCTCTGATCATTCGTCCGAACGGGGTCCGGGTTCGAATCTCGGTGAGGCATGGATGTTGTGTTTGTCTTACCGCACTGGCTCTCTCCCTTCCCTGGAACCAGTGACCCTAAATTAGGGACGGGCGACTGCTTATAGCCCATTGAGTTGCGGTGGTCGTTAAGCCTCCAATCAAAAAAAAAATATTAACTCTTTACAATAAAAAAAGTTGAAAACAAAAACAAAAAAACTAATGGGTTTTTTTTCTCTGTCCCAGTACAATTTACCGCTTCTTTATTAATACAAAGGCCATCCCATAATAACTGAGTATTTATTTTTTTTTGCTTGGCAACAGTGCGAAGAGAGGAAATAACCACGCAGACGACTAACTGAATTAAGAAAGTATCTGTGGCAACAGTTATTAGCCATTGAAGAAGTTTGTGGTTTTGTTATTGCGCAGTTGTTTAAGGTACTTCTGACTTTCGCCATACAGCTATGGAGGTGAGTGATTCAGAGTTAACAAGTGAAATGCGTTGTGCGATAAAATTTGCTATCGTTTGGATAAAACGGCTCCAGGAGCAGTTCATTTAATGAAAAAATCTTACAAACATAAATGTTTAGGTGAGTCAACGATTTTTAGATGGCACCATGATTTCAGAAAACGGCGTTTGTCGGCACAACTCGTTCCTAGGCCTGGTCGACTTGAAGGTGTTGTTATGGAGCGTATTGTTAACAGTGTTTGAGCAATGCTGCAAGAAGATTGACGAATGACATGTGAAGATATAACGCCGTTAATTAATATTTCAAAAACGTTAGTATTCTGCATTATTGGCAACAAATTGCTGCTGCATTGTGTGTGTTAAACATGGTTACCTCATCACCTGACGAGAGAACAATTGTTAGCCAGAGTTTAGGTGTGTCATAAGTGGAAACAAATGATTGCAAAGGATCTAAACTTTTTAAATACAGGAATAATTGCCGATGGTCTCCTATTTCGACCCCTACACGAAGCGCGCAACGAGTGTCTGGAAACACACAGGTTCGCATCCTCCGAAAAACGTCCACCAAACCAAATCAGCTGGGAACGTGAAGTAATTTTCTTAGATGATAAAGGTATAGTCTACCACCATGCCGTTCCTCCATAAATTACTACCAATGCTGAGTATTACATTTCAATCTTCAAACGTCTGTGACGACACATATCGATTAAGCGACCGGAAACTGGTGGGCAAGTAGAACCTACACCATGATAACGCCCGCGCACTTGTGTCTGCTTCTGTTCAACAGTTTTTTTTTTTTGCGAAATGCAGTAATAAAATCATGCCACAGCCTGCCTATAGTCCTGACCTCGCCCCGTGCGATTTCTGGTTGTTTCCAACAATGAAGGAGAAGTTTTGTGGCGCAACATTCAACGCAGATGCTGACGTTATTCAAGCTGTACAGGGGTCGCTAAAGCAGCTTTCACAAAATGCCTTCGTCACATGCTTTAAAAAGTGGACTGTGACCGTTGCATAACATCCGTGGGAAGATACATTGAGCAAGAGTAACATATTTTGCTGTACCTACATTTCTTCATTTTTTGTGATTTTACTTTCAATTTTTATGAAACGGCCGTTGTGAAATTAATGAGGTGTGTTTTGAGAAATTAGTCTAAACAGATGCATCGAAAACTAAATTACTCATAATGTGATTTGTGCGATATCTCAAAAGAAAGCTTGTGTGTATGTGTGTGTGTGTGTGTGTGTGTGTGGTAAGCTTTTAAATGGGCCCAATACGAGCTTTGCTGACGAGTTTCCTAGGTCTAGAGCTATTGTCAGCGCTGGACCTAATTGGTCAACATGTGCACAAGTAGATGAGAAATGTTGAGGCGGAAATCTCAGCCACGTTATGTAAAGTTATTATCATTGATAGCCAAAAGTAAACCTGAAGGAAAAATTTGAATTTAGACTAAAATTTAACTTTGGGAGATGGGTAGATGCATTTTGAAACAACCAAAAATTAAAATTTATAAGAAGAAACTTTGAGATGTCATATTTGTTATAGCACACATGAGTTTTCACCTGTGATATTGTTTCTGTGAAAACTGAACATTTTTTTTGTTTTTCACACCCGAGGAATAACTATAGCACTGTGTTTTTGGTACATGTGTAATATATTTGTCAACTCAAAGAGACCGTATTTATGAACTCGTGTTTGTAAGCATGGAAAAAAAATTATCAGACCGTAATTATTTTAATTATTAGGACATTATCATTATTTAAACAACACCCAAGAGACTTCCTAGCCAACGTCAGAGCGTTGGGTGATGAGTGCCATTGCTCAGAAATTTAGGAGGCATCAAGAAAACTGAATTGCCAATTCGTACCAAAATTAGGTTTTTGAAATGCCTATATTTATTTATTTTTAAACAATAACATAATGGTATCAAAAAAATAAATAATAGAAGAACAAAACTGTACTGATAGTGTTTCGAGATCACAACCTTTTTCTTATGTCATAGCAAATCCTGTTGATACATTTTAGCCTGTTTTGGTAGACTTGGTTTCACATGCCTCTCCCATTTTCAGGATTTTGGAGGCCATTACAAAACATCATGAGTGATTTTAATGATTTTGGTTTTTTATTCTGAAGAATTTTTTTTTCTTTTGAACTATAACACTAGTTAAATGTTAGACTCTTACGGTCAGCCACAGCCTCCCCCATTCAATAGTGCCTCGCTCTTACATTTTTCAGCAAATTTATACCCCCTATTCAAAAAAAAAACTTTTAACCATATTATGAGGAAAAAAGAAACCAATAAAAGACAACTTACATAATTAAGCTCGAGGACCTTTTGTTGGTGGGGTTCACTGTTTTCACCTGTTTTTTACTGTCGGGCTCTTCTGTTCGCCGCGCGTAGTTGAATTACTGGACTCCTCTTGGTAAGAACATCTTCGGCAGGCCTGTCTGGACCATTTTGTGGGTTATTCTAGCTGATTCCCCTCGAACAGCGTAGTTGAAGTAGCTCATTCCAAAATCTTCAGCATTCTCGGAATGGTACCTTAGGTTGTCGACAATTTCTTCTTACTCCTCCATCTTGTTTTTTTCTTTCTGATGGCGCAATGTAAGAAAGGGGAGACTGTTATGAGGCTTATGGATTACTCCTCGTAAAGAAGTGGATAACCTGGTCTCCATTCATTTTGCACCTCTGCCATATAGGTGGGTCGGCTGCGACTAGTTGCCCAGGGCTCTCCTCACAGCTAGGGATATCTATTTAAAAAAACCGGACTTATCGCTGTTGTTCTCGGAAAGGCATCATAATGCGTGGGGTTTTTTTATCTGGGGCTGCAGGTTCAAGTCGATAGCCTATGTTGAAAATTTGAGCTTCCCAGGAGGCGGATAGCCACCTAACCTCACTTTCGGCTTTTCGAAAACAATCTGGCCCATTTTCTTTTCACCCAACAGCCAGCAACTTTTTTTCTGCCTTTTTCTAGCAGTTCCTTTTTGCGAGAGACGCTTCTCTCGAAAATCAAAATGGACGCTCAGAACTCCTCTCCCTTCGGAGGATCAAGAGACCAATCGGATCAGGCAGAGAGGACGCCAGCCATCCCATTGGCTGCTTCCAGCCAAAACATGTGGGGACCGCGTGTTTGACATCTGTATGCTTCGCCTGGTCCACTCTTCGTAAACAACCCCATAAATTTTGGCGCAAGAGGCGGCTGCTTCCTACTTTCGGCCATCCCTTTCCGAGTGTGTTCCCAGGGTATCTATTTCAGTTCGCTAAGCCCCTTCTCAGCTAGTGTGATTTTCGAGACCCCGAAAAAAAAGGAATGTTTGCTCTCCCGGTGGTCTTTTCTAGGAAAGAAAATCTCCAATAGGGGTTGAAAGAATTTGCTGCTTTAATCCCTTTTTCTGGAAAACCCAGAGCACTGACCGCTATCTGTTAAGAGGAAGGGAAACTGTAGCTGGCTTACAAAATGTTTTAACACGTTACGGCATACACTGAACAAAGCAAAAAATACAAAATATTTTTTTTCATAATTATTTTTGACATCGAACTTTTGGTACTGCGTCGTATGCTACATTTTGTTCATACCCATAGAGAGAAAAAAAATTATTTACACTGCTCTTACTTTAATTCTGCTGAGTATGTTTTTCCTCTCCCTCCTGCTGGGCTGAGTAATACCAAAACAAAAGGAACAGCATTGTGACTGCCAGTTCACACTATATACATTTTTTTCTTTCGTGAATAAAGCGAACACCTTTCTCGCAGGCCCCACAGAACAAAGAAGGGAAAAAATGAGAAATAGAATTTCTGTAACTTTTTCTTGACTTTCTCTTTGGATACAAAGATCGAACCCAAGGGAGGTGAAATCTAAGTGTTCGAAAGGGTTAACAGCAAATCACTCCAGGGAAGAATCGTCACCCTTTCCTGAACTGATCACTATTACCCCTTCGATTAATTTTTCTTTCAAGAAAAACGTGGATAATGTTGATGAAAATCTGAAAACATTGATCAGGTGTCCACAGATTTTCAGCAACATATCATAAAGCAGTGATCTAATTTCTGAGGAATTACATGAATGCGATGGAAAGGAGTGATCTCCATGCTGGAATATGCATTCAGCAACAAGGCATGACATCGAGTGGAAGAGGCCCCGGTTGGAGTCCTCAGGTATCACTGACCATGAACCGCTCCATTCATTGGCATTTGTGGGGGGGGGGGGGTCTCGCAGGCAGAGGCACTGAGTGGTCTCTGTCTGCGTGACCTCTTCCCATGTTCTTCATTGGAGAAAATTCTGGGAATCGCGCTGGCCAGGACAGCATCTTGACACTTTATAGGTATATCACCGTACTGTCATTGTACACACTATGCGTACGAGCAGTTAACCGTTGTTGAAACTGATAACTCCCCAAACCATGACGTCATACTGAGGAGTCGTATGATACTCACAGATTGCAGCAGCAAAATCAGCCCAGTTACCACGATCTTTGTCTCTGAAACAGAAGCGGGACACGTCGCTAAATATGACATGATCCCATTCGTCCCGCAGCTATGTCTGGTACGGCCCCACTGCAATCTTGCGCGACGATATGTTGCAGTGAGTGGCAGGGCGTCCTATCGGCGGGCGAGAACGCAAACCTGCCTCATCCAATCTGCGATTCGTAAACGGTTCCGATAGGAGGACGTCCATAACTGCCTGTATACCTCGTAAACTGCTGTCCGCTGTAAACTGCGGAGATTCTACGGCTTTCTATCGAATACGGCAATCGGAGTGTTCCAATGTTCGCTTTCTTTCACCAGTTCCCACTACAGCAACTCGGCTGACAGTTGCTGCATCCCGATGCGTTTCCCTCCGCGATCGGACTCATGAACCAACCATTGTATGTTGCCCTATGATGAAGCCTGTGGTGGGTTTAGGTAAGGGGTGATGGTAGGATTTCCGATGACGTCGTTTGCGTTTTCTCACTCCTAATACGTCCTTTCACCACGAAGGTCACTCCGATGCAGTTTTCAATAGACTTTGGTGATGACGACAAATTTTAGCTAAACCGCACCGTTTCCTCCTTTTATCTCCCTCACTTATCACGTGATTTGTTCGCAACTCAATCATTTACATAACCCAAATGGCGAAATATACCAAGCAATTTGTATTTGCATGACGATCCTACAAATACCTTTTAGTGTGCCATTTTCTATGTCAATCAGTATAGGTTCTTCAGCCTTTATTGAAGTATCGAAGCAGCGATTCCTTCAGTTTTAGATATTCACAGAATGAATATCATTGTAGGCTTCGAAAGTCGTGTGGGGCGGATAATTACATCACAAACTTCGGTGTTCATGGGAGACACGATCAAAGTCTTTCATTTTCACGGAGCAACTCTAAACTTCTAATTTGACGTGCTCCTAGAGGACGAACAATACGATAAAATCAGATGAATGATACTCATGAGGGATGTAAAGTGAATCCGCGGAATAGCGATAGCCATTGTTCAGAGTTTAGGCCTAAGTTAACATTGCTAGCCCGTTGCGTTAGTTCAAAAGCAGAACAAGTGTATGAAGCTTATACACAAAGAAAACCGGTTAAGTTCTTTCTCTCCAAATGCTGAATGAAACTCAGTATAATAATAAATAAATACATCATTTTGTACAAGATTTTAGGAAAGCAAGGTCTGACGTGTACTGCTAAACTTCCGTCAGGAATAGTAGAGTATGAGATTAGGGTTACTATTCACTGTAAGTAAGATGAAAAGAAGAATGTTAGACAGTGAAATGTAACTGCTGCCGCCCCAGTGGCGCAGTGGTCTAAGGCGCTAGCCTCTGATCATTCGTCCGTAAGGGGTCCGGGTTCGAATCCCGGTCAGGCATGGATGTTGTGTTTGTCTTACGGCACTGGCTCTCTCCCTTCCCTGGAACCAGTGACCCTAAATTAGGAACGGGCGACTGCTTATAGCCCATTGAGTTGCTCACGGTGGTCGTTAAACCTCCAATCAAAAAAAAAAAAAAAAAAGTGTAACTGCATTGTTGGCTGGATGTGCGCCGGAAAGCAGGAAAAGAGGCAGCAGGAGCCACCCGCGAATCCCCACACTGAAACATACACGGGAGCTAGAACTCGCCTAAATCAGAAATAAATTCTTAACTTCCTTTTTTTTTTCATTTAAGCACTCCACTGAACAACCCCCCCCCCCCGTAATCTAACCCTTCCTGCCCGAAGAACTACGTAAGATCGCGAAAGACAAGGTTAGATATCCCCCCCTGCCGCCCCGGTGGCGCAGTGGTCTAAGGCGCTGGCCTCTGATCATTCGTCCGTAAGGGGTCCGGGTTCGAATCCCGGTCAGGCATGGATGTTGTGTTTGTCTTACGGCACTGGCTCTCTCCCTTCCCTGGAACCAGTGACCCTAAATTAGGGACGGGCGACTGCTTATAGCCCATTGAGTTGCTCACGGTGGTCGTTAAACCTCCAATCAAAAAAAAAAAAAAAAAAAAAAGATATCCCCCGGGACGGCTTGCAGATCCGTTGATAGTTGTTAAGAAGATTAGTTGTTCGGAGGTTGTCGTTAATGTTAATGTACCAACCAAAACTCGACGTTATTTGGAGGTGTCCTTTAACGGAGATTTTACTGTACAACTGAAAGAAGTTCAACCAATATACAGGTGCTTTGGATGAAGAACTACAAAAAAAAAAAAATTAATTTCAGTACTGATGGCGCAGATATAAAAATCTAATCTCTGGTCTTCATGGTGTGGAAGACAGATACAAAGAAGCAAAATTCCTAGTGTTCTGGGAGACATATATTTACAAAACGTATAAATTAACATTTTTAAAAGAACAGTCAGCCAAAACTTAGGTGCCTCATTGGATGACGGACAACTACATATGATCTAACCTCAGGCGTTAATTAGAGGACGGACGTCGACAAAAAAAGTCTGAGTTCATGTGGTTATGGAGAATGAGAAATTCCAAAAGTTTTTTGAAGTTTTCTTGGGGCAAAGGGCGAATAAAAGGAATCATAACTTGACGTGCTAATCTGATGGACAACTAAAAAAAATTACTCATTGTGCACACAGTTACATGATATTCATTAAAATTTCGATGCCTCCCTTTTTGTCCTTAGGTGTTTCTTGGGATGTCAAATGAAAAAATCTTACCTTTCATATAACTAGACCAATAATGAATATAAAGTTAAAACGGTCGTTCCATAAAAACTGAGAGTAGAATCACAAAAAATGAAGGAATATAGGTACAGCAAAATATATGTTATTCTTTCTCAAAGCATCATCCGATGATACGTAACGGTCCCATCATTCAGTTCACTTTCCAAAGCATGTGGCGAAGGCATTTTGTGAAAGCTGCTTTAGCGACCCCTATACAGCTTGAATAACATCAGCATCTGTGTTGAATGTTGCGCCACGGAACTTTTCCTTCATTGTTGGAAACAACCAGAAATCGCACGGGGCGAGGTCAGAACTATAGGCAGGCTGTGGAATAATTTCAATACAGCATTTCGTAAGAAACTGTTGAGCACAAGAAGCCACATGTGGGCGGGGATTATCATGGTGTAGGTTCTACTTGCCCACCAGTTTCGGTCGCTTAATCGATATGTGTCGTCGCAGATGCTTCAAGACTGAAATGTAATACTCAGCATTTGTGGAGGAACGGCATGCTCAAAGAAAATTATCATCGCTTTACCAATTGATTTGATTTGGCGGACTTTTTTCGAAGGAGGCGAGCATGTGTGTTTCCAGACACTCGTTGCGCGCTTCGTGTGGTGGTCGAAATAGGAGACCCGTGTTTCATCGGCAGTTATTACTGCGTTTAGAAAGTTTAGATCCTTTGCAATCATTTGTTTTCACTCATGACACGCTTGAACTCTGGCTGACAATTGTTCTCTCGTCAGGTGATTAGGTAGCCATGTGGATCACACACGCACACACACGATGCAGCAGTAATTTGACGCCTAGAATGCCAAATTTTTTGAAATATTAATTGACGCCGTTATGTCTTCAGTCGTAATTCGCCGATCTTCTTGTATGATTTCCCAAACAGTGTTAACAATACGCTCCATAACAACACTTTCAGGTCGACCAGGCCTAGGAGCGAATTCTGCCGACAAAGGCCGTTTTTTGAAATCATGGTGCCATCGAAAAATCGTTGACTTACCCAAACATTAACTTTTGCAAGATGGATTTTTTTCATTAAATCAACTGTTTCTGAGGTCGTTTGACCCAACCGATTGCAAACCTTTATCGCACAACGCATTTCACTTCGAAACTCTGATTCACTCTCCTCCATAGCTGTATGGAGAAATGCAGACGTACCTTAAACAACTGCGCAATAACAAAACCAGAATCGTCTTCCAGGGCTAATAACCGTTTTCATAGATACTTCCTTAATTCAGTTAGCAGTGTGCGTGGTTACTTTCCCCCTTAGCACTGTTGCCAACTCGAAAAACATTACTTTCAGTTTTCATGGAACGGCCTTTGTAGATTTCTCCGCCTCAGTTTCCGAGTGCTGAGAGACGTAGGATTCCCGTCACACGCCGGATCTAGCACGTAGCCCTATGATGAAACCTTTGGTAGTATCCGTGTGATTGTAGGTATCCCAATGACATCGCGCAGGTATTCTCTCGCTTACACGTGCTTTCACCGCCGAGATCACTCTGATGAAGTTTTCCACACGCTCAGGTGAGGACGACACAACTCAGTTGCGCTGGGCTATTTCCCCCTTAATCTCCCTCACATATCACGTGATTGGTGCACAAATGCGGTCATTTACAAAATCAACTCTCGACACATATCGGTTATAACGAAGTAAATGTCTCCGTCATTTTTTGGTCCACGCTGGGAATCGAACCCGAGTCCACTTATTCCGGAACAAGTCGCTCTACCAACTGAGCTACGCAGACGTTCCTTATCGCTGCTATCTGCCTTTATGTCGTGTGCGTCCTGCTGGGCAGGCACGTCACACCGTCTATTTGCATGGCGCTCAGACAAATACTTCCCGTTGTAGCAATTTTTATGTCGAGCAGAGTACAAGGAATTTGTGGAATATGTGCTATTATCTTCAAAAATCTGTATTACATAACATAAGTGCGAAATGTACTTTATGCATTCACATTTACATTATTCTCCCGCAAAAGTAAGAAATGTAAGCTAAGAGCAATATGAGTACTTTCATCAGGAATGTTAGTACACTGTTCACAATGGACAATCGATTTTTAAATGAATGGGTGATTCATAACTACACCGACAATTTCGAAATGTTATAGTGTCATTGCCCCGTAACTTCCACGAAAAACAATGTGTCCCGTCCTCTCCTTTTGAAAAATGTTATCCGAATAGTATGTTCATGTTCAAGGCTTTCTGAAAAAGATATGTTTCAACGATTCTGCTGTTTGTTAAACATATCTTCTATACAAAAAAAAAAAAAAAAGAAGAAATTAAGAGAAAAAGAAAGAAGAGTAGCGTATATACGCGTTATTACTTCACACCCTTTTCCCATTTGCTGTCTGAGTTCGTAAGCAGTACTTCAGCTAAATTAGGCTCAGATTTCATCGCAGACAACGTACAAAATGACCTCGATAGCCAAAAAAATTATCAGAGGAAATATGAATGTAGAAATGTATTAATTAAGAAAATTTCCACCGTTAGGATATTTAAGAAATTGAAAAAAAAAATGAATGAACTGAAGACATGCAAAAACCTCGTGTACACCGTCATGAAGTGCTGAAGGAAAAATTAAATACAGATAGTTATTAAATGAAATATTTTTATCATAATTCATAGATGCTGAGAATGGCCGTTCTTACCAAGGGTTCAAACAAATTTTAGAATCAAAAGTTATATATACGCTTTTTGTCTTTTTCTATGAAAAAAACAACAGACTACTTGTAAAATGGGCAACGTTAGTGATTACTTGGAAGTAAAAAAGCTTTTAATAACAATTATGGGCATGTATAAGTAAAGATGCTATGTAGTATTACAGAGCCACACGAAACCTTAACAATGAAAATATATTGATCACAGCGACCCGTAATCATTACAACAATCAAGAGATTTAACGTACACGGTCGTATCAGAATGATATGACCACCCCCTAAACCACAATAAACTCGCACAGGTGCGTCACAAACTGTACGTGACAAGGTTGACAACAAGGAGATACACTGAAGAGCAATTGAATTACAGATAGCAAATGCAAATGTGGCGCTGTGGGCAGCCCTGTAAACGGAAAGGACATGACGTATGCAGCGATCCGACAATATAAGGAGTGATGCGACGGGAATCAGCAATAGTCGGACGCAGTATGGGTAAGACGAAGGATCTAAGCGCATTTGATCGTGGGCAAATTGTCGGGGCCCGACGAATGGGTCACTCCATCTCGGAAGTCGTGCAGGCACTGGGATTTTCACGAGCCACTGTGTCACGGTTGCACCGTGAGTACATCGAATCCGGTAAAACCATCCCTTCAAGGGCCAACTGCCGTGGACAACAGCGTGTGGATGAACGGGGTCATCGTCGATTAGCTCGCACTGTAACAGCGGATAGATGGGCCACAGTGCAAGAAATCACTCGGCAATTTAACGCTGGTGCACAAAAACGTGTAAACAGCCACACCATCCAGAACCATCTCCTCGCTATGGGGTACAGAAGCCATCGTCCCACGAGGGTACCGCTGCTGACCGCACATCACAGGGTGCAAAGAATAGCATGGGCGCGGGAACATAGCCAGTGGACCCTAGACATGTGGAAAAATGTTGTCTGGACTGATGAGTCGACATTCACGTTGGAACATGCGGATGGCAGGATACGAGTACGGCGCAAACCACATGAAGCGATGGATCCTTCTTGCCAGCAGGGTACTCTTCAAGCTGGTGGGGGTGGCATTATCGCCTGGGGACTGTTTACGTGGACTGAAATAAGATCCCTGGTACGTGTGACATCGTCCCTCACAGGTCAACGTTACCGGGATATCCTGGACGACCATTTGCTCCCGTTTGTGCGTCTTGAACATCCCACTGGGGACCTCATCCTGCAACAAGACAATGCAGCTCCCGAATTGTATCCGAATGTTTGAATGAACACTCCCCGGACGTGACCTCGCCTGACCTCAATCCCATCGAGCACATCTGGGATGCCATCAAGAGGGATGTTCGAGGCTCTGACCCCCTCCATCAAATCTTCGTGAACTGTGGATCTTGTTCAGGGGTCGTGGATCCGTATGGCTTTCCAACGCTTCCGGTGTCATGTCAAGTCCATGCCGAGACGAATCGCCGCGGTCATCAGGTCGAAAGGTGGTGCTACACGTTACTAGACAGGTATTTCTAATTCAATTGTTCTTCAGTGTTTAAGCGGCCGGCCAGGGCAGATGAGCTATAGTGTGTTACGTGAGCACAATGAGCAGAGGCAGTGATTTGATGGACGTTCAAAAAGGAAGAAACATCGGCTACCTCAACAAGGGTGTAAGCATCTCGGAAACAGCAGACTTCGTTGGCTGTTCGCGAGGTGCTGTAGTAAGAGTATGCCAAGAATGGACCGTTGGCACACCGGGTACCCTACCCCCAGACGTCATAACTGTGGAGCTCCAAAGGCCGTCGACCCAGAGGAAAATACCTTCGTCCACTGGTAAAGGTCAATCGAAGCTCAACAGTGCATAATTGACCACGCAAATGAACGCTATGGCTCCCAGGTACATGTCCCCGATAACAGTAGAGCGAACCCTCTTACGCATGGGTCTGAGGAGTCGATGCTGCGTCAAGGCGCCCATGTTAACCCAGGTCCATCGGCAACGACGCCTGCAGTTCGCATAGGACGACCGCCATTGGACAGTGGAAGAGTGGGAAAAGTTTGCCTTCTCCGACCAAACGAGGTTTCTACTCCAGAAAAGTGACGGGCGGCGGTGGATATGACGTCAGACACACAAGAACCAACACGCGGACACGCTTGTCGGTCACGTGCAAGCCGGCGGCAGCAGTGTGTATGTCTGGGGGATGTTTTCCTAATATGACCTGGGACCGCTAGTACCACTGGATGGGTCCTTGAACGCCAATGGCTAGCTCTCCATCTTCGCTGGCCACATGCATACTTTCATGTTGGACCTTTACACTTGTGTTTATGATGTCTAGCAACAGGACAATGCGTCGTGCCACGTCGCTAAGGGGGTGCGTGACTGGTTCTAGGAACACGAGAGCGATTTCTCAGTTCTCCCTTGGCCGGCCAAATCAAATCACCCGGCCTTAATCCGATAGAAACCCTTGTGGGACTATTTGGATCGACACGCTCGATGTGCTGGCCCAAAACCACGCCATCCTCGGGACCTCGGTGCTCTGCTGAAGTCCGAATAGGAACGTGTGCCTCAGACAATCTTCCAGGGTCTCATTGCGTCCATGCCACGCCGTCTGGCCGCTGTCATCCGGGCCAAGGGTGGTTATTCCCATTATTAGGTAGGTGGTCATACAGCCCTGAAAAAAAAACCCATAAGGTCGCAAACAAAACAGTTTATTACATAAGTTCTACAATTCTAGAGGTCCTAAAATTTAACACAGTATCAAAGCAATGTATAATCGGAGTACAGACAAAATATTTATGCGAATGTTGCATAATTAACAATGAAATATAAAATTGTAATTATTAGACCATTTTCATTTTGGAAAAAAATATATGGTCGGCATACATGTTTGAGCAATTTAGCACTTAATAGTCTAATAGTTTGCCTTTCTTTTCAATGACTGCAATCAATCTATCAGTCATAGAGTTTAAAAGTTTCGTTAGTGTCGGAATTTCGATGTTCGCCCATGCTGTCTGCATGGCTGCAATAAGGTCCGCCTTCGTCTGGAAATGTCTGAAGAACTTGTGGACAGAGCGCACCATTATACCCCAAAGGTTTTCCATCGTGTTGAGGTCGGGGCTCTGTAAAGGCCAGTAGTCCAAAACACGAACGTCATTGGCTTCAAACCACGCTTTAGTAGACCGAGAATTGTGGATGCTGGCATTGGCTTGCTGAAAAATCCAATATCCCGATGCCATAAGGGGAGCAACAGGTAGTAAATTATCCGCCAGCATATCTTGGTACTTGTCAGAATCAATTTTTGTGTCAATAATCACAAGTGAGGTTTTTCCAGTAGCAGAAAATGCCCCCCACACCATGACCGAGCCTCCGCCGAATTTGCGCTTTGAGAAATATGGGTTTTTTTTCCGCGGATCATGCCAATATTTAGGGAAACCGTCAGGCCTGTCCAAATTAAATTTCTTTTCATCGGAAAAGACCACGTCTTTCCACTTATCTCCGAGAGTAATATGCCTTCTTGCAAACTCTACTCTAGCACATATATGTTTAGCATTCAGGTAGGTTTTTGGCTTTAGCTTAATGTATTGGATGTTCGAATTGCTGGCTAAAACATTTCGTACAGTTCGGCCACTGCAGGACAAGTTCAGTTCACGAACAATTTCACTGGACGACTTTTTGTTAGCACATGCAAGTTTACAAAAATTGATTTTGGCCTACCGGTAGATTTCTTTAGTCTATAAGAAGATGGATTTCACAAGTAATTGTTCACTACGGTCTTGGATCGGCCTATAGCCTTTGCAATTTCTACACCACTCTTCCCACTCGCATGCAATCCTTGTATTTTACCGCGTTCGAAATCCTACGACTTTTTGCCCTTCGCCATAACAATACTCTTCTCAAAGCCAACACTGACGTTGCCACCTGCTCTGCTTATCAAGTCGTCTGTTCCTACACGTGCATGAAACAACCTAATTTGCATACTCTTCGGGAAATGTTCCTGACCTTATCATTTTTTTCCAGCTGCAAATGTAGTTAATTCGGTGTTTTTCTTTTTATTTATTTTTTCGCAAAGATGTTTATTGCATTATTGTTTTAGAAGGGTTTGAAACTTCTTTTAGCACTATTTGAACGGTTCGCCCCATGAACTTAGTCATCTATTGTCTGCATTTTCGCATTTCTTTACACGACCTTAACCTTTTTTCCAGCTCTGTATTATTCTAATACGATTGTGTATATTGCATGACAAAAATGTGCTGTAAAAGTAATATTTTAATCTTTCTTTGTGTTTCTCGAGTGCAATGACATTTTTAGTAGCAGGAAAAAGCACATATGGTGACGAAAACATGTCGCTCCCACTGTAGAAGTGAAGAAATCTCACATTATTCAACTTCAATTCTTAACGGCTCTTCACAAATACGCAAGATCAACTTCGCATCGGTTGCATATCTAATGCTCCAAGTACTTATTTCGTCAAACAGATGCAATATGTAAATGAGAAAAAATAGAAAACGGAAGAACAGTGTTCGTGTCGGTTGCACTTTTTATGCTCGAAGTAGTAACACCATGAAACAGGTGGAATGTAAAAATGAAATTTCTTCTGTGACACATTTTGACCTGCCTCAAAATGTCCTGATGTTTTAAAATCTTCTGAAAGAAAATATTTTCTTTATAGTTTGAAGAATCCGTGTTGAGCCTTCCACACTGGCTAGTATAAAACATATCAGCGACAAACAGACAGTGATATGTAATTAAGAAACCAAAGTTATATATTTCCACAATTAATCGCTCTGTTGAGTCAAATAATTTGCTTCAGCAGTAGCGATGTTGTTTTTCTCAAAATCAGGTAACTATGCTGCCAAAATTTATCGCATTGAAACACATTCAATCAATTTTCAGTTTACGAATTCTTCCACTGCATTAAATTAACAAAACACGCAAAGGCAATGATGAATTCTTTAAAACTAATGGTTCATTTTCCACACAGTTTAAATGGTGTCAGGCTACGTAGAATGACATTTTTCCTTTCCTTCCTATTTATTTCACAAATAAATGCTCTCGCATATCTGTTTTGAAGAATAAGCTTTATTAAAAGAAAAATCTTAGGTAACCCTCATTATCGTCGTACTTACTGTGAAAAGGGATAGAATCCCACGCCGCTTCAAGTATGGATCATATTTTCCTCCAGTGAACGTCGCTCTTTCCCAACCGTGTAATTAAATATTTATCCTTAGATTGTGTCCGAGAGAAATCTAAGCATCAAACACAATGCTATGTACTAGAGGTGTTCAAATGAAAAGGTACGAAACGTCATAAGAACGTAACCGTTAACATATTTGCCTTTGCCGCTATGGGAGAACGTTGCGACACATCTAGGGATGCGATTGGAGTCGCCGGCGTGGATCGCAGCATGCGCGGGCGCCCGCATGCGCAGGAGAGAGCGGAGGCTCTTATAAAGAGCGCCGTCCAATTGACGCGGCAGTGCGTGTGAGGACAGGATGGCGAACCATTAACTCTGATGTGTACTGTGAGACACTCCGAAGCCTACGCAGGTCCATCAAGAACAAAAGACCGGGGCTGCTCTCGGATGGTGTGGTTCTGCTCCATGATAACGCGAGTCCACACGTCTCCAGGGTCACACACGCGGAACTGGCCAAGTTCCAGTGGGAGCAGCTTGACCATCCGCCCTACAGCCCGGACATGTCGCCCTGCGATTTCCATGTGTTTGGTTCCCTGAAAAAACATCTGAAATGGAAGCGCTTCCACTCGGACGACGAACTCAAGGACGCTGTGCAGGACTGGGTCTCGTCACGGCCACAGGAATTCTGGGAACAAGGAATCCTTCGGCTCGTTAATCAATGGGATCGTTGTGCTACGGCCTAATGTGTATACTTTGAATAAAGTCTTCATTTATACCCACAGTGTCGTTTCGTACCTTTTCATTTGAACACTCCTTGTAATTCCTGTTAATTTGTAAAAGTAATTCCTTGTACACACTTTTATTTTAAGTTTTTCCATTGCAACCCTTGATAATTTACATTCTGATTGTTCAACATAAATTTTCGAGTACTGCATTTAAATTCATTGCTTTTAACCCTGATGTACAATTAAAATCAGAATTATCTTCAACTTGTGAAAACATAGTTTGCTCAAGTCGCAATCAAAATGCCAGGATTGCACAGCTGGAATAAATGTTGAGAATACATTACCAACACATTTCATCAGCTCTGCAGTTTCAGATATTATTTCCACTTTGATGCAGTGCAGTTGAGATGTAATGTCCACAATTAAAGAAAAGCATATTGAACTGATTAATTTACAAGGTGCAATAAAAATACAATAAGAATAAATGCACTGATCTATCGTATGGCAAGGATGGGATCAAGCGGAAAAGAAAGGGGAAAATAAAACGTTGTGACGTAATATTAACACGACTTAAAACTAAAGTAATAGCATTTGGGAATATCTTACGGTATTTTCGTAATAAAAAACTCAATTGTCTCTCATAGTAATCTATATATTAATTCTATAAGGTTTTTTAGTGTGAGTCCTATTTTGAGAGAACGGCTAAAGGTAAAGATATGGTTCAGGTATCAAAATATCAAAATAAAGGTCTTGCCATGTAGATGTGCCAGTCGAAGAGAAACATAAGATTAGGACAACGGTTCGGACGCTGTAGGGTGGCAAAGTTTCCATGTAAAGTCTATGCAAGAAGCGTGCGATGTTGACATTCGATCGCCTGCTGTTGACTCACGCGCTGTTGAAGGGGGAAGCATGGAGAAACTGAGACAGTCGAAAGTCCGAAGTCTTCCCTTTTCTGAGCGAACCGTTGCGCAAAGCAACGCTAGTTGGCATTCGTATCAAAGTTCTTCTAATCGGAACAGCGAATACTCTCGAAGACCTGCTTGCGTTATGCCGTTGGACTGTGTGATGTATATATACAATTTAATATCCATTCGATCCCGTTTATTCACGTAGGTAAGACATTTCCCATTATGTAAAAATGTAAATAAACATTCCGTTGACCATTGCTAGAGAAAATATTTCGAATGTACATATTGAGTTGCGCCATCTACATATTCATTCTATAAGGTCTCTTACTGTGATACCTATTTTGAGAGAACGGCTGAACGTAAAAATATGGTTCAGGTATCAAAATAAAAGTTTTACCATGTAGATGTGGCAGTCAAAGAGAAAACTGAGATTGAAGCAACAGTTCTGGCATGTAAATACTTTATTGCATACTTACCCTCAACAGAATGTCTCTCCCGCAGAAAAAAAAAAAAGAAAAGAAAACGTAAGTGCCTTACTGGAAGGCGTGAGCGGTCAATGGGTCGCAACTATATGTCCCAGACAAGAGAGAATTAAGAGTATTCGCAACGCGAATCTCACTCCAACAACATATACAAACACAGTTGTGAATGAAGATGAGAGTGAAAGAGTGCGCTATCCAGTTGAATTTTTGCACACGATCGAGGCCGCGCCGGTGGCGCAGTGGTCTAAGCGATGGCCTCTGATCGTTCGTCCGAAAGGGGTCCAGGTTCGAATCCCGGTGAGGCATGGATGTTGTGTTTCTCTTACGGCACTGGCTCTCTCCCTTCCCTGAAACCAGTGACCCAAAATTAGGGACGGGCGACTGCTTATAGCCCATTGAGTTGCCCACGGTGGTTGTTAAACCTCTAATCACACATCACACACACACGATCCAGATGAGTGGACTTCTGCCTTACATTTAACGACTAAAAAAGGGTGCAGTCGTGATGCTCATCACGAACGTGGCCGTCCCGGTGGCTCAGTTGTTGTTGAACAGGCAAGTCGCATTTTTTTCGGCTCCTACGTAGAAGTCAACGTTCGTTTGTTTACTTGTTCTTTTTGTGGTATTTCGTCGTTTTGTGTTTTGGTTGCAGTGTTTTGTATCCTCGCTTCACGGGTAGTGAGGCTGAGTACCGAATGGGTGCTCGTTTTGTTTTTATTTTCGTGTGTCGTCAGCTACGACGCATGAGTTTTGGTGGGCCAGTGGTCGAGAATGTCCGCTACCACTGTGAATAAGTCACTGTCGTTTACAGCTGCTTCGTCGACTGCTGATGTGTCTTCGTTTCACAGTTCTGTGTCTCCTTCGAGGAATGTTGCGTAGATTAGTGCTGCTGGACTTCCAGTGGCTGTGCTTCCGGCCACCAGTGTGACGGCTGAGTCTACTATTCCTGGTTCTGCTAGTTATACTTCAACATCCTTCACACAAGCTGTGGGGAGTACCTCATCTATTTCCAGTGATTCTGCACCTTATTTCAAACGTGTAGCTTCGGCTTTAAAAATTATTCTTCCAAGTGATTCACCGCAAGGTAAGCAATTGTCGTCTGCCTTATTATTAAGTGTTTTCATTCCTGCTCTGCGTGACACCCCCTCCCCCAGTATCTGCATGCTGTGTCGAAGGTCGTTCCAGCCGAAAGCATTGTGTCCATTATTCGCTTGGGTGGAGGGGTGGTTGTTCACTTCACCCACCAGCAAGCAGTAGATTTAATTATAGTTCATGTCGTTGATATTGGGTCCTTTCATCTACAACCTGACGCTGCAGCCCAAAGACCAGCTACGGTGACCCTCTCTCTTGTAGCAACGGCTGTTCCCGATACTCTGTTGATTGATGCCCTCAACACGATGGGTCGTGTTGTGGGAGTGACCAAGATTCTTCCAGCTACAGCCTGTGATTCCCCCCTGAAGCATGTGCAGGGGGCGCCGTCAATACCGGGTTATTTTTCCGAGTTCTCAGTCAATTGCGGAACGCCCTGCGACTCTGTAATTAGTCACTGATACCCGGACGTACATTTTCAATCTTTTTGCAGGGGTTCAGTGCTTCCGCTGTAAAGGGGAAGGTCATCTCGCTTCTGCTTGTCCCCATGCTACTCCTGGTGCTAGATATAATTC
The DNA here is from genome assembly GCA_039090855.1 of Macrothele yani. Classification (NCBI taxonomy): domain Eukaryota; kingdom Metazoa; phylum Arthropoda; class Arachnida; order Araneae; family Macrothelidae; genus Macrothele; species Macrothele yani. Next base: position 82,178,607 of record CM077004.1, on the reverse strand, counting down.
TTCATTAGCTGCTACTGAAGTTCCGGTGTGCCGCCCCGGTGGCGCAGTGGTCTAAGGCGTTGGCCTCTGATCATTCGTCCGTAAGGGGTCCGGGTTCGTATCCCGGTCAGGCATGGATGTTGTGTTTGTCTTACGGCATTGGCTCTCTCCCTTCCCTGGAACCAGTGACCCTAAATTAGGGACGGGCGACTGCTTATAGCCCATTGAGTTGCTCACGGTGGTCGTTAAACCTCCAATCAAAAAAAAAAAAAAAAGTTCCGGTGGCCGCTGCCTCTGCGGATGTTGTGCAAGCTGCTGAGGCCCCTGCTCACATTCTACCTTCATCAATTTTGCCTGCTGTTTCTCCAGTCGTTCCTTACCTCCCGGTTCCTATCGTCGTACTGAATAGTTTGGAGCCCTTCAATGAGGATTCTCCATCGCTGGAAGTGTCTGCGCCTCAATCACAGCGTAAACGCCCTAGGTCACCTGGTGTTTCTACTGGCTCTTCCCGTTCGTCTCTACGTCTACGGTCTAAGAAAACAGCCCATTCTACCTCGGGTTCACCGAGACATCATGAGCCAAATTCTTAGTTACTAGTTTCGAACCGTTTCGCATGTCTCCATGATGATGATGATGATATGGACACGGTCGACCCTGATCCTGATGACACTGCAATGGCTGACTCTGACGATGATTCTCCTTCTCCTACACTTCTTCACCTTTCTACTATGTTTGAAGAACTTGCGGTGCCTTTGCACTCTCTTACCTTCACTGATATGTATGCATTGACCACTCGCCTGCGTAAGGCGAAGTTGATCACACTACCTTGCATTAAAAGTAAGCTTCACTTGCTGACTGAAATGATTGCATAGCTAAACCAGTTCCATGCATTTATAACTGATGTTACCTTGCCTGGTGGGACTGAGTAATATGCTCACCGTCTGGGCTACTTACTCAAGATTTTGAGGGCTGAACTGGAAAACTGGATGCAACCTACCAGTGACGTCCTTGTTAACACTACTTAGCTTTAATTGTAGAGGGCTTGCGTCTTCTGCGGCGAATGCTTTGGTTTTCGAGGACGTTCGTTACCTGGGGGCTAATATCCTCCTCCTCCAGGAGACGAACTGTTCCTTGGCTACCGGGTGTTCCCGCTGGAGACGCTGGCCGTACATTTTTCATCATAATTACCGGACCCATCTCAGGTCTGATACCGCTATAGCATTTCATGTACGTTTTCATTCTTCCCTTTCTGATCTTGTTGAGTCACAGAGTCTGCTGGGTTCTTTTCAACATATTTCCTTTTGTTTTTGTTCTTAACGTATTCATGTTTTCAATATTCATATTCCGCAATCTGCTACGGATGCAGAAACTCTCCTCCAACATCTTTCTTCTATCATTTCGACCCTCCATCCAAATGATACAGTCATTGTTGCAGGCGATTTCAATTGCACTTTGCAACCCGGTTTTGACCGAGATGGTTCAACCGAAAGCCGTTCCGACCTTGTTTCCAATCTCACCCAGCTCGTTGTTAATTTTGATTTGATTGATGCATTCCGTTCCCTCCATCCCCGGTTCCAGACATTTTCCTAGTTACCCCCTGCTGCTTCACACTGTGTCGCAGCACGCCTAGATAGATTTTATGTTTCAAGTTTTCTTCATTCCTCTCTAGTTGAAGTTACTCATCACCCTTCCGTTTCGTCAGATCATCGCCCCGTTCTTTTAAAACTTTTTTTGCATTCTTCCGCTGTTCCGCCCTCTCCAGCCTGGTCGCTGGACGATTCAGTTTTAACATATCCTGTTTTCTGTGCTCAAATTCGCTCTATGATCTCGTCTTCTGTGCAGCAACTTTCTTCGTCAGACGATCCAGTTTCTCTGTGGCTTTCCACAAAAATTTCGATTATTTCTTTCGCACGTCAGTTTTCTTTCTCTTCCCGTACTTCTCACTTTCAAGATATTGATGTTCTCCGTCGTAAATTGCAGACTATTTCTCCTTCGGATCCTTCTTTTCCCGTGTTTCAAGCTCAACTTTGTCGTATTCTGTTTACTTTTGCATCATCAGCCCTTACTCTTCTGAAATTCACTCACTTGCGGTTTCACGAGGACCCCTTTTCTAGTTTGAAGTCCCTTGAGGAGTATCATGTTAAAAGCAACACAATTTCCTTTCTTTCACTACCTGACGGATATACAGTTACCGACATTTATCGTATCTGTGAACTTACTTTTTCCCACTATTCTGATCGTTTTCAACACCGACTCCTTTCTCCGGCATCCACCTCTCCTCTTCTTCATGTCCTCCCTTAGGTTCCACATTGTTTTTTTTTATTCTCTTGTTTCTCCTATCTCTCCTTCTGAAGTCCGCTCTACAATTTCCAGTCTGAATGACCGTTCTTCCCCTGGCGCGGACGGTCTTCCGCTCTCATTTTATAAGAAGTTTCTTCCTTCTCTCCTCCCGCTTCTGGTTGCTTGTTTTAATGCCGTTTTTACTTCTTCAAATTTTCAGTCTTCTGATTTCACTTTTGCTATTCTCCGACTCATCCCCAAAACCGGAAACCTTGGTCTTTTTTCTAAATGGCGTCCTATCTCTATTCTTAATACTGACTACAAAACCTTTGCTAATATTCTCGCTTTTGGCCTCAATATCCCGTCTTGCAGCATTTAATCCACCCCGATCAAACTTACACTATTCCCTCCCGTTCGATTACTACCAACATTTCCACCATTCGCAACTTATATTTTCTTGCTTCCCATCTTTCCGAACCTCTCGCAGTTTTTAATATTGTTCAGAAACAAGCTTTTGATTCCATTAATCATTCTTATCTCTTTGCTGTTTTTCGTCATTTTGACTTTCCTACTCTTTTCTGTCAAGCTTTTATTAACCTTTACTCTCACTCTTCTTTCCGTATTCGCACTTCCACATTCATGATATCTACCATCCCCTTTGACAACGGGATCCGGCATGGTATTCCCCTGTCGGGTCAACTTTTTACGCTTGCATTTGAACCTCTCTTAATTTGTCTGTGTTCTCGTTTGTTTTCTGTGATTCCTCGCAGTATTGCTCCTACTCGTCACCACCGCACAGTGTTGTCTGCATATTCTGACAACACTGTGCGGTTTTCTATTTTCTGTGATTTCTCGCAGTATTGCTCCTACTCGTCACTACCGCACAGTGTTGTCTGCATATGCTGACAACCTCACTCTCTTTCTTCGATTTGAACGTTCTTTCGGTCTTGTCCTTTCTACTTATTGTGAGTATGTTTCAATTTCCGGTTACGAACTTAATCTGTCTAAATCTGTCGGTCTGTGGGCCGGATCGTGTGTGGCACACGGTGATCGCCCTTGGGGTTCCCGTTGGTCATCCTCGGTCATTAAACGTCTTGGTGTGTACGTTGAAAATCCCGTGGCGGTTGCTGATGACACATGGATTCCTTTGGTTGAGCAGCTCAATAGCCGTCTAGCTCCTTTTTGCCGGTTCAAACCTTTTTTGTCCTTTTTAGTAGAGCACATATGGTTTCTTCCTTTCTTCTTCCCATTCTGACACATTCGTTGTTCGCTTATTTTCTCTCGCCCATTTTTCTCCAATCCGCTCAACGACAGATTACTGATTTCATCTGGAATAAAGTTCACTGGGTTCATCGTTCTACTCTCGTCCTTCCTCTGTCCTTTGGAGGTCTTGCCCTCCCAGATCTTTTTCAAAATACTAATGCTATTCATCTTCAGACCTTTCTCCGTTCTTTTTCTCATCCTCAGATTTCATCGATTACTATTGTTGATACTTTACTTTTCCCTCGCAGTCCATTTCTCACTCTCGCTACTTTCCTCCGTATGGATCTGTTCCCCCTCATTCCAGATCACTTTCCCGATACTTATCGCACCGTCTTTTCCCTCTGGCATTCCTTATGTTCCATCCGTCTCCCACCTACCTCAACTAATGATCTGCTTGCGGAACCTCTCTTTTACTCTTCTGCACTCCGTTCTCCCTCTTCACCGTACCTGTGTTTCTCCACCTGGTTCTCCAGTGGCGTGGTGCAGGTATTCCAACTTGTAGATGCTTCTCTCTGCTGAAAGTATCTTTCCCAAATTGACCCCTCTCTTGGTGACACTCCCTTACATCGCGCCCAACTCCGGCTGCTTCATTTTCAGCTTCAACGTCTTTACCTGTCCCTCGTGAATTCTTATGGGTTAATTGTTTCTTCTTCGGCGTCCCCTTGCCTTCCTTTTCTGGCTTATTTGAATGATGTTCCCTTTCGGTTGCATCAAGTTACCGCAAAACTCTTGTTCTTACTTATTTTAGAACACCTCTCGCTATTCCTTTTGTGCCACCTGATGAAACCTCTCAGACATGGATCGATCACACACTTCTCTGGCTTCCCCAAAAGCTACAGATATTCATTGGCTCCATCTTCATTGTCGCATGCTCACACCAAGGACTCTTCATCGTTTAGGTCGCCTGTCTTCTCCCTTGTGTTTTTTCTGTTCCACGCTCGGTGATGTTCATCACGCATATGACTCCTGGTTAGTTTTGCAGCCTCTTTTTTCGTTGATGTTTGCTCTTCTCTCCAAGGTCTGCCCTTCTTTTCACTCTGTTTCACATTACTATTTTCTTCGCCGTCATCAGCCTTCCGCTGCTTTTCACAATCCAGTTTGCGTGTTTTTAATTTTGCAGGCTAAACTGACTGTTTACACTGACGGAAAGTGATAAAAGAACACCAAGAAGGAGTTGGCGGACGATCATGAAATTTACATATGTTAATGGGGTCGAGCTTACGTAGGTGTGATGTTAATTTTGGAAACAACCAGACAGCGCTTATGCCACAGCACGGCATAATATGAAAATTATCGTCGGTGGTATTTAAGGAGTACGGCGAAGTGAATGTAATCAATCGTAGGCGTACGGACACGTGCGAAGACCCTGAAGAAGCTGCAATGCCTGAACATGGAAGACGTGTACGATTTCAACGGTTATCGGACTTTGAGCGAGGTCGTCTAGTCGGACTCCGCGAGAACGGGTGGTAGTATTGTCGTATTGCGGAGTAAATTGGACGAGAAGTATCGGTGGTGGTACGATGGTGGCGTTGATGGTCCGAGGAACATTCCCACACGAGAAGACGTGGGACCGGGAGTCATAGACGGACTAATGAGTGGGCCGATTGTCGCATAAGAAGAGCGGCGTTGTCAAGCAGAATATCCACTGCGACGCAAATCCGAGCTGATGTTGCACCTGAGGTGACCGTGCGAACAATCCGCAACCGTCTACTGGATGCAGGACTACGTGCACGTGTGCCTCTGGCATGTGTACCTCTGACTCCAGCCCACTGTCAGGAACGGCTGCAGTGGTGTCGCCAACGTCTGCACTGGAGAACGCAATGGCGATCTGTCGTGTTCAGCGATGAAAGCAGATTATGCTTGGGAGCCTCTGATGGCCGTATGCGTGTTCGCTGACGCACAGGGGAGCGTCTCCACCTTTCTTGCATCATCCAGCGACACACAGGGCCTACACCTGGTCTCCTGGTGTGGGGAGCGATCAGATATCACTCACGTACACAACTAGTGTTTGTATCAAGTACGTTAAACAGCACCTCCTACAGCAACAACATCATTCAGCTTGTTGTTGTGCCATTTGCAAGGTCGGTCCATCGTGGTGTTTTCCAGCAAGATAACGCACGCCCACACACGGCACGTGCAACGCAACATGCACTTCAGGGTGTGAGACAAATTCCATGGACTGCGCGTTTACCGGATTTGTCCCCCATTGAGCACGTGAGGGATTTTATGGGACAACGACTTATCTGGTCTCCACAGCCAGCCACGCCCATCCCCGATTTAGGCGTCTAGGTTGAGGATGCTTGGAACTCAATACCCCAAACTTACATCCAACATCTGTAAGACAGACTCCATGCCAGAATTGCACAGTGTGACGCAGTTCATGGCGGTTCAACCTCGTACTAACCATGTTACATGGAAATGTTATTTTTCAGTTTACCAGCAAATACAGCTGTATTTTGCCATAATGTTTTGATCACGTTATCCTCTGTATTCCGTTATTATGCTGTATAAATTTAGTTGGTATCAGACGTCTACTTCTTGGTGTTCTTTTTTCACTTTCCACCAGTGTATTTATACTATCATACCAGTGTTGATCGGCCTGCTCTTCGTCTATATCATCCTGCGAGAGTTTTTCTGTGCCGTAGGTTTTGTTCCTCGATAAAGTCCGTCATCCAACTTTAGTACGAGGTAGTTCTAACCCGGCTTGCAGTTCCTGCTTTCTTCTCGATCTGTTCCCCCATTTCCCATGGTTTCGGGTTGAGCACGGTTGGATTGAATTCGTTTGATCAGTTTTTTATCCTGTTTTTGTTTTGGTGTACTGTTTTCTTCACCTTGTTTATTTTTGCTTTTCGCTGCTCTTCCGGTTTGTTGTCTTGTTCTGTTTTTGATTGAGCTGCATGTTCTTGTTTTTTTCCTTGTATTCATTCTTTTCCTCTGATCCTGTTTTTTGCGTTTTGATTTTTTTACCTCGTTTTCCTTTTTTTTTTGTTTGTTTTTATGATGGCCCTTTGGTAATGTTGTACTGTTTTGCTTTCTTGAGATTTCGGTCTTTTTGTTGCTTTTTCCCCTGTGCTTTGTTAGCTCATTCTACTGGTCGGTGTATTCTTTCTTGGATAGTGCTTTTCTTTACTTTTCCTCTTACTAGCGGCCTCGGCCTCTGTCTGAATTTTCTTGTCGTTTTGCGCTGTGATTGGATGTTTTACAGCTAGTTGCTTTGACTTTTTTCTGTCTGGAGTTCGTGGGCATTTGTGTTGCTGTGTTCTGTGTGTATTTGTATTTATTTTCTGGTTCTTGGTAGTGCTGTGCAATTGGTTATTGTTTTCTTTTTTGTGTCGGTATTTTAGTTGAGTTGTTTTGTCTATGTATTATTGTGTGCTTGCTTTCTATGTTTTCGTCGGCCACAATTGTTGGTCGACGCATTTCTTGTTGTGGTGTTTTGTTGTACTGGTTGGCCACCAATTGTTTGCAATCAGTGTTATTGTTTGTAATAGTGTGATGCTTGTTGGGTGTTGTTGTTTTCCGTTGGGCTAGTCTGTGTTGTCTAGTTTTTCAAAGTTTTTTTGGCGTGTTGTGTTTCTTTTGTGCTTGTTTGGTTGTTGTTGTTCCTGATCTTCTTTTTTGTACCCTGTTTCCTGTATGTTGTCTTCCCGTGTTTTTGTAATTGCTCTTGCTTTTTGCACGTGTTTTGTTTAGTTGTTCGGATGGAGGCTGTCCTACTCGCTCTGCTCCTGTGTGAGGTTTTTCTAATACTGTGACTGTATTTTACTTGCACTGCTAATGTGATAATCTTGTTTTTCACTTGTTTGTGTATGTTCTGTATGCTCCGCAGTTTAGGGAGCCTTTTTTCGCATGCCCTGTGTTTCATATTCACTTGTTTTGCTTTGGGTTTTTTGTTTGTTTCTTTTTCATGCACTGTGAATTACTTAGTGTGGCCCTGCTGGTCCCGTTGTGTTTTTCATTGAGTACTCAGCCTTATCTCTCGTTTTCTATACAGTGTGCTTCTCGTGCGTAATTTGTCTATTGGGTTACGTTGACACAAGGAGTTGGTCAACGCACTATTTCAGGATTGTTTTGTTTTGGTGTTGACCATGCAATGAGGGTTTCCTTTTAGGAATTCTCATGTGCGCCTCTTGCGGGGCTCATTTGCCTTGTGCTCATTTTTTTTTTCTACTGTGCCTCTTGTGTTTTTTCTTGACTGTATGCGACTACACGTGTAGTGAAGTAGTCAGTCAAGGCAATTTTGTCTTTGATTATGTTTTGAGTGCACTTTTTGTGTTTTCGTTTTTGTGTTTCTTTGCACTTAAGCTCGGGTTCTACGTCTTGCTTCGTGTTTCTCCTGTCTGGGTTTTCCCTGTAATATTGTATTTTTTCTCGGCCCAGCCTTTTGTTGCCGTGCACGACTGGACGTATTTTGTGTTGTTTTCAATGTTTTACGGTGCTTTGTGCTCTTGTTTCCGCGTGATTCTTTCTATAGCGCCACGTCGGCTTTCGGAGTTTGTCAACGCGCGACTTCTTGTTTTGAGTGTGGCAATTTGAATTGAGTGTGATTTATTTGTGAACCTCGTGTGCCTTTTTGGCTACATTTATTTGTCTGATGCAGCGGTTTTTTTCCTTTATTATCATGTATTCTTCTATAAATACATGATAATAAGGAAAATGGATGTGGGATGTAAGGTCAGGTGATGCGTAACATCACAGCCTCTCCTTGACAAATGTCAACCCCGCCTTCTCGTGGTGCATCCTGTTCCCACTAAAGGGGCTCTGACGACCGCAAATAGCGGTATAACTATACCATCGGGATCAGAGGAAATGCTATCCCACACTCACCAACCCGCTTGGCCAGCGTGGTGAGTTATGGCCAAACACCTCCAAAATGACTCTACAACTTAAATCTTGGCCCTCAGTCTCCGGCAGCTGGAATGTACCTGGCCAAGGCAGCGGCCAGTGCGACATGAAGGCAGAGGGTGCTAAGAATCCCCGGAGGACCGGACTAGGCTGCCATTTGATGCTGACCTTGGCTACCTACAACGGACGCTCCCTATCTTCTGATTCAAGGCTTCTTGAATTGGAAGAGGAACTACAAAGGATCAAGTGGGACATCGTCGGGCTAAGTGAGGTAAGGAGAAAAGGAGAAGATCTCATTGAACTGAAAAGTGGACATCTCTTCTATTATCGAGGGACAGATACTGGCAGAACTAGTGGTGTTGGATTTATAATAAACAAGAAACTGAAGGATAAAGTGGTAGAAGTTGAAAGTTCCTCTGACAGAGCTGCACGACTCGTTATCCAACTATCGAGAAGATACCAGGCTCAGATTATTCAAACTTATGCACCCACCACAAGTCATCCTGAAGAAGAAATTGAAGAATTTTATGAGGAAATTCGTGATCTAAATAATAAAGGTAAGCAGCACTTGAAGATAATTATGGGAGATTTCAATGCAAAAATAGGGCACCGGCAACAGAATGAAACTTCAGTAGGTAAATTCGGTCACGGCAACAGAAACCAGCGTGGAAATACTCTCGTTGAGTTTGCAGAAGCAGAAGGATTTTTCATCTTGAATTCCTTTTTCAAGAAAAAGCCACACAGGAAATGGACATGGAGACATCCAATTGGGACGACAAGTGAAATTGATTTTATTATGTGTAACAAAAAATTCGTCATCGAAGACTGCAGTGTGCTAAACAAGTTCAACACAAGTAGTGACCATAGATTGGTGAGATGTAAGATGCACCTCAACACTAAACTGGAACGTGGCAAGCTCATAAGACAAACAAAATGTATTGACATAACCAACCTTAAAAAACACCATAATACTTTCAAGTTGGAACTGAAGAACAGATTCTCTGCTTTAGAAGGCTCTAACATCGGAAGAAGTGGATATTTCGGAAGTTAACAGAAAAGTAACCAAAGCTCTTATGGAAACAGCAACAAAATTAGCTGGGTCTAAGAACAAGTTGCATGTAAACAAATTATCAGGAAAAACCAAAATGTTGATGCAAAAAAGAAGAGAGATGAGGACAACTAAAGAAGATGTGACTTCCAAAGTGGAATATATAGAGCTATGCAAGACAGCACGAAAAAGTATCACTGAAGACGTAAGGAAATTCAACTGTGAGCTAGTGAGGAAAGCAATTGAAAACAACCAAAGCCTAAAGATAGCAAAGGGACATCTCAGTAAGGGAAGAAAAACAGATTATGGCTCTGAGAAAAGAAGATGGTTCTATAACAAGAAATAGAGGCGAAATTTTGACAAGAGTGAAAGATTTCTACTCCAAATTATATGAAAGGGATGATACATGTACTCCAGACATCATGAAAGGTACCAGAGTTCTTCCAGTCCTCCCAGCAGAAGTTGCTCATGCAATCAAGAACATGAAGCGGGGGAAAGCTCCAGGAGAAGATGGAATTACTATAGACATCATACAAGAAGCAAGTGGAGAAATTGAAACAGTACTCGCCCAAATTTTCACTCGATGCCTTAATGAAGGGAAGATTCCTGAGGATTGGAACAATGCTACAATGATCCTGCTACATAAAAAAGGTGACATTGAGGATCTAAGGAACTACAGACCTATCAGCCTCCTATCAGTGGTTTATAAAATCTTCACTAAAGTTCTTTCACACCGCTTGAAGGTAACACTGGACATGGCTCAACCGAGAGAACAAGCTGGATTCAGGAGTGGCTACAGCACAATAGATCATATCCATGTACTGAGAGAACTAATTGAAAGAGCGAGGGAATATGAACTTCCATTGTGCATGGCTTTTATCGATTATGAAAAAGCCTTTGATTCGGTGAAACCATCAGCAGTTACCACGGCTCTGAAATCCTGCGGTATTGAAGATGCATACATTAATATTATTAATAACATCTATGAAAATGCAAGTGCAAAGATTCGGCTGTTTGAAAATACAACACACATAAAAATTGGAAAAGGAGTGAGACAAGGTGACACCATATCTCCGAAGCTCTTTAATGCCACATTGGAAAATGTCTTTCAATCACTGAACTGGGAAAACAAAGGGATAAAGATTAATGGAGATTATCTAACCCACCTTCGTTTTGCTGATGACGTAGTCATTTTTGCAACTACCCCATCAGAGCTGCAGAGTATGATCCAGGAACTTGCTGACAAGAGTAAAGAAGTGGGATTAAAAATGAACTTTCAGAAGACAAAAGTGATGTTCAATGCTTTTACAAGAAATGAAGATTTATCGATTGATGGAGAAAAACTGGAGATAACAGATACGTATGTTTATCTTGGACAGCAGATATCAAGTGAGGGTCACATTGATGAAGAAATTAATCGGCGTACAAAACTTGCCTGGAGAGCTTTTGGAAGAAACAGCATAATTTTCAAGAGCAATATGCCATTATGTCTTAAAAGAAAAGTGTTTGATCAATGCATCCTTCCAGTGCTTACGTATGGTGCAGAGACGTGGACCTTAACTAAAAGAGACATACAAAGGCTGCAGACAACTCAAAGAAGCATGGAGAGGTGCATGCTTGGTATAACCAGGAGAGATAAGAAGAGGAACTCGTGGATCCGAAAAATGACGAGAGTGGAAGACATCATGATCAGAGTTAAATCCCTGAAATGGCAATGGGCTGGACATACTGCCAGAAGGACAGACCATAGATGGACAGCCGAAATTTTAGATTGGATTCCAAGGGACAGGAAAAGACCCAGAAAAAGACCACATGGGAGATGGGTGGATGAAATTCGTAAATATGCGGGAGTGACATGGAGGAGACTGGCACAAGACAGACCGTTGTGGAAGAAACTTGGGGAGACCTTCGTCCAGCAGTGGATTGATAATGGTTGACAATGATGATGATGATGATGATTCTTCTATATAGTGTTCCTTCTGACATACATGCGTCACTTCGTATTTCGTTTTTAGTTATAGCGGTTGGTTAACACCCCTCTTTATGTGCACCGTTCTTTGTTTTTTATGTTCTTCTTGAACAAATATTTTTGCCACTGCTGCATGTTTTCAGAAGTACAGTGTTGTTTCTCCTGTCGCTGTCTCGTAATGTCAGTAAATTTTCGTTGTGTTGTATTGTTGTTGTTTTTTTTACCTGTCACTGCACTGTTTCCATTGCATCTCACATATTATTTCTCATTGTCGTTGTATTTCCTATCCTAACTGCCTGCCTTCGTGTAAAACTAGGATGAGAAAGTGCTTATATTGAATTAGGGTGATTTGTTCTGCGTGTTTCTTTGGCTATGAGTGTTGTTTCTTCTGCTGTGTCACGATGACCAAGAACGTTGATCAACTCGCCTCTTTTGTATGTGACAGTTTGTCTTGAGTGTGATCTTCAGCCTCACTTGTGCAAACCTTTTCTGCATTCATTTGTCATGTGTTTAATTTCCTTTTGTCTTCGGTGTTTTTATGTAGTGTTTTCTATCGTTTTGTTAATGAATTGTTGGGTCATACTTCCGTAATAGCATTTGATTGCAGTCTTGCTGTTTCGTAACTCACATGTCACTTTTGTTAGGTTTCACATTCCCAACCCTAGATTCTTGATTTAGTGCATGACTGGTATTATCTAATAACTTTATTTAATAGAGTTATTCGTTCTGTGTACTTTGACGGCTCTGAGTGTTGATCTTCGGTTGTGTCACGTAGGCCTAAGGAGTTGGCCACAGCGCTTAATCTTTTGTAATGTGCATGAAAATTTGTTTTGAGAGTGTGGTTTCAGTTCTGCTTGTACAAACTTTTTCTGCACTCCTCTGTCTTGTGTTTTACAAACAAAAAATGTTATTTTTTTTATTTTTCAGTGCTTTTCCTGTAGCGTTTGTTATCTGAATTAGATTGCGAACTTTTGGGTCATAAATCGGTTACAGGAGTTGGTTGCAACTCTGCTTGGCCCTTGGTTTTTGTTATTTACAGTTCTGTTGTGTGTTTCCTATTACTGTTTTTTTTTCAGGATTTGTCACCTTGTTTTTGCGTTCGCACTGCTATGTACTAGTTTTTGGAATGTGTTTTCTTCCCTCACAATAGGGTTTGGGTTTTGTGATGTGTTTTTCTTTTTTTTCTGTGTTACTTTTTTATCTGTATATATTTTAATCTTGTTCTAATGTTACCAGTTTTCTTTCCTCCTTTCTTTTGTGTTGAGACTTCTTGGACTCGTCTCTTTAAATACAGTCTCATGTGACTGAAGCGTATCACACGTACCTTGCTTTTAGACTAATAAAGGTTTATTTTGAAGGCAGTGGTCTAAGCGGTGGCTTATTATCATTCGTTCGTGGAGGGTCCAGACTCTAATCCCGGTGAGGCATGGATGTTATTTTTGTCTTACGACAATGGCTCTTGCGCTTCCATAGAACCAGTGACCCTAAATGAGAGACGGGCGACTGCTTATATCCCATTGAGTTGCTCACGGTGGTCGTTAAACCTTCAGTCTAAAAAAAATCGCGAACCTGGACTATTGTCTTTACTGAAGTGGTTGAATGAATGTGCCAATCAAATAAAGTCTACATTTGCTGTTTCATATGAGCTTATTCTTTAAAAAAAACTGACCATCAATTTCGACGGGTTTCGTCTAATAGCCAATGAAAATTGCCATTTAACCTGCACTTCCATGTGTAGCGAAAATGCCAGGAAAATGATATTTCCCAAATAAGTCTTACAGAAAAGTGATATTCGCTATAAATGCGAACATTCAGTTGTGTAATTTTGCAGAAAAATAATGCACTATCAAAACGTTTTAGCCCTTTGGCGACCATAGCGCCCGAAACTCCCTTACATGCAAACTAGCACGATACACTCCCCCCCCCCCCCCAAAAAAAAACTGCTCGTCTGGAGTGAATAGGAAATCTTGCCTGCACTTGTTCTTTGAAATTACACTTCGTCTACGAGATCAGCAGAAGTCACCCTCAGTCATCATTGTCGCTAACAAACACAGTGGAGGCCAAAAGTCTGGACACTGCTTGAAAATTTCATATTTTGCAATTTCGCAGGCTTATAGGAAATGTTATCTTTCACTAAATTCAAAAGTTTATATATCAACTGAAATAGAATTTAGTACTGAATTCAATACTGAAAAACAGAATTCAAATACCTGCAGTACAAAAGAAAAAAAGTTATGCTTGCTTTAGTCTGAAAAACAAATAGAAGTGTGATTCAGTTCTGAAGCGGTTGTCGGTACGTAACTAGTTGGTGGGTGGGTGGTTAGTTCGTTGTTGTCCCTTTTCCAACAATGCACACTTTCTTTTTCAGCAGGAGTCAGCTCCCTACCACACAGCTCAAATATGGAAACAGTGGTCCACAGCAAAGGGTATTGCATTGTTGACCAGGCCAGGAAACATCCCTGACCTGAACCAGATAGAAAATTTCTGGCACCTTTTCAAAAACTTTGTTTGTGTGAATGAGGCGTCCATGAAATAAAAGACAATTAATTGAGTCTATAATTGGTTCCTGGCGTCACGTAATAGGAAAGACAGAGCTTCAAACATTTGTTGGCTCAATGAGACGTCGCTGTGCTGCTGTTTTAAACAATAAAGGCTACCCTACTAAATACTGACTAGACGACACCCGTCAAAATCGACTGTTAGTTTTTTTTTCTTTTGTTTTTTTTTTAAGAATAAACTCATATGAAACAACAAATGTAAACTTTATTTGATTGGCAAATTCATTCAACGACTTCAGTAAAGACAATAATCCAGGTTCGTGATTTTGTTTTTGACAGAAGGTTTAACGACCACCGTGAGCAACTCAACGGGCTATAAGAAGTCACCCATCCCTAATTTAGGGCCACTGGTCCCAGGGAAGGGAGAGAGCCAGTGCCTTAAGACAAACACAACATCTATGCCTCACCGAGATTCGAACCTGGGCCGTTCACGAACGAATGATAATAATTCGTTCGTGAATGGTTCGGAATGATAATAAACCAGCGCTTAAACCACTACGCCACCGGGGAAGCAAGATCCGTGATGGGCATCACGACTGCACCCTTTTTCAGTCGTAGAATGTGAGGCGGAAGTCCACTCATGTCGATCATGTGCAAAAATTCAACTGGATAGCGCACTCTTTTGCTCTCACCTTCAATCACAACTGTGTTTGTAAATGTTGTTGGAGTGAGAGTCGCGTCGCGAATACATATGAAACAACAAATGTAAAATTAATTCTCATGCTCTCTTCTCTGAGACATATACACTGCTGGCCACCCAAAATGCAAGACCAAGAAGGACACGAGATAGCAAAGCCAGATTTACTGGACACATAACAACAGATACAAAGATGAATCGATTGAACATGCAGACATCAATAGTTCGTGTGGCCCCCATGGCTGGCAATAGCGGCCGTTACACGCCGCGGCATCGAACAAAAGAGGCTTTGTATATGGGCTTGGGGTATTTCGGTCCATGCTGCTTCCACACGTTGCCACAGTTCATCAGGCGTAGCCGCGGGTGGTGCTTGCCGGGTCACTCGGTTGCCGATCAGCGACCAGACGTGTTTGATGTGTGACATATCAGGAGAACAGGCGGGCTACGGCAGCAGTGACACGTGGTGGGCCGTGAAGAATTGTTGCACGATGCGTGCCACGTGCGGGTGCGCATTGTCCTGTTGCAAACGTGGCCGCTGGCAGGTCTTTCAGGTAAGGGAGGACTACAGGCTCCAAACCGTCGAAGATGTAGCGGTGGCTGTTGAGTGTACTGGAGATGCGTAACAGAGGGGTGCGGGTGTCATATCCAATTGCGCCCGAAATCATATCGCCAGGCGACAGACCGGTATGGCGATGCATAATGCAGTCTGGACACTTTCTGTGCCGGCCGAGCAGTCACTAGTCGATGAGGACCACACGTTGTACGTAGAGACCCAGTTTTTTGGCTGACAGTCCAGTCTTTAAACATTTAACAACAGCTGCTCTGGAACATTTCATGAATGCGGCGGTTTCGGTGATACTCTCGTAATGGCTCCGAGGTCCTACAATCATCCCACGTTGAATTTCCGTCAAATCGCATTTTTTACCCATCTCGTCACCTAAAAATCACTTCTACTACTGTCGCAAGCACTAAGCTTTCCCTTTTTTGTGCTAGCTACGCCCTTTGGTGGCAACAGCGTGCAGCCATAGCTGATTTGTTTAGAACTGTCAGGTGGTCATAATAAAGTGGCCACTCAGTGAGAATGAATATAAAGATGGCGCAACTCAATATGTACGTTATAAATATTTTCACTAACAATGGTCAACGGAATGTTTATTTACATCTTTACATAATTGGAAACGCCATTCCTACGTGAATAAACTTTATCAAATGAATATTAAATTATATATACAGGGTGATTCAGAACTCATGGGACAAACTTCAAGGGGTGATAGAGCACACTGCAACAAACATTTTTTGTATAAAAATGTATAGGCGCAAGTGACGCGTTGAGGCACAAACACAAGAAATAGACTTGAAAGGAAACATAAATTGTTTACTTACAGCATCGTTGACGAGTGCTTCTTCACAGCAACGTTTACAATAATTGCTTAAAATTGCGTCCAACAGCAGTAATACATGCGTGGCAGCGTCAACGGAGTGATTGGCATACAGTTTCAAAAATGCCAGGTATCTCTAGCACACGTGCAGCCGCAACGGATATTCGAGCAACGAGGTCCTCAACAGAGTCAACTGGAGTCTCGTAAACGAGGGCCTCCAAGATGTCCCCATAAGAAGTAATCGTGCTTTGATAAATCGGACGATCGGGTTGGCCAACGGACTGGTCCACCACGGCCAATCCATCGCGCCCCAAAATTGGCATCCAGGTAATTGCGCACATTAATGCTGAAATGGGCTGGCACCCCATCATGCTGAAACCACAGTCTTTGTTGGACGGTAAATGGTACATCTTGAAGCAATTCTGGTAAAACCTCTTCCAGAAAAGTACGATAACATCTGCCATCGAGTCGCGTTGGTAGTAGATATGGGCCAAGCAGGAAGTCGTTCACAATACCCGCCCACACATTCACAGAGAATCGTTCTTGGTACGTCGACGCTGCCACGCATGTATATGTTGGTGGACGTAATTTTGAGCAATTATTGTAAACATTGCTGTAAAGAAGCACTTGTCAACGATGCTGTAAGTACACAATTTATGTTTCCTTTCATGTCTGTTTCTTGTGTATGTGCCTCAAAGCGTCACTTGCGCCCATACATTCTTATACAAAAAAATGTTTGTTGCTGTGTGCTTTACCACCCCTTAAAGTTTGTCCCTTGAGTTCTGAATCACCCTGTATACATCACACAGTTCAACGGCATAAAGCAAGCAGGTCTTCGAGAGTGTTCGCTGCTCCGACGAGAAGACTTACATGGGAACTTTGCCGCCACACAGCACCCGAACCGTTGCCCCAATCTTATTTTTTCTTCGACTGGTACATTTAAATGGTAAGACCTTTATTTTGATACCTGGACCATATCTTTACGTTCAGCCGTTCTCTCAAATTAGGACTCACAGTAAAAAAAACCCTTATAGAATTAATATATAGATAGTACATTGCAATCGTAAGTATCTGATGTCATTTTATCGGATTGTAGAGTATATTTAGCATGATTGCAGTTTTTGTAGTATACTTTTTTTGTACTCCAGATATTTGAAATCTGTTTTTGTATTGGATTTAGCATTAAATTCTCTTTCAATTGATCTGTAAATGAAGTATACCACTTCAGTGTGCTGTTAATAAAATACGATGAAAAAAAAAACTTACTTTAAACGTCGAGATACGTGGCAAGTGTGAAAGTTTGTAAAGTCAGATGATAGATGCCGCCATGTGTCTCATGTAATGAAAAATCTCGTCAAACAAGGAATTCAAAAGGCATGGCTTCCACAGTGGACAAAGCAGCGCGTGTGTTTTGGTTTGCGGAGTCAAAATCTCTAACAACAGTTCAGAGTGAATAAACATAACTGTCGAATCTGGAGCACAGAAAATTCTCATGTGGTCGTAGCACGCGAGAGAGACATCCCGAAAGTTAACAAATGTCTGGGCTTGCCTAATGGAAGACAGAGTGGTAGGGTCCTTTTTCTTCGCTGAACCATCCGCTACTGGCATAACGTACCTGGACATGGTAAAACATTTTGCAATTACACAACTCTAGGATATTCAAGACATCATTTACCAGCAAGATGGAGCACCTCCGCACTGATCTTTGGATGTACGCAGATCTTTAGACCACCATTTTTCAGAGCTTTGGATTGGACGTGGGGTCCGACGGCATAGCCACCCCGTTCTCCTGATATTATCCCATGCGGGATAATAATTAACGCTCTATATTATCCCATGCGGGATAATATCAGGAGAACGGGGTGGCATGCCGTCGGACCCCCACGTCCAATATTAAGGACATTGTGTACAAGAAAAGGGTTACATCTATCACTGTCCTCAAAGAACGCATTACTACAGCCTTCCTCCTTGTTATACCTGACATTCTGCAGCGTACGTGGGTGGAACTGGACTATCGTTTAGACACCCTGCGAGCAACCAACGGAACACACGTGGAGACTTATGATATTTAAAAAAAAAACTTCCCAATTACCATGTGTTTTGACATTAAAAGTAAGTTGTTATTTATTGCAGTTTTTTTCAGTAGCATACTGAAGTTGTATACTTCATTTATGGACACCCAGCATAAAATTTTAATTTAATGAAACATAACGTTTCCTATAAGCCTGCAAATTTGCGAAACATGAAAATTTTCAAAAAGTGTCAACGATTTTGGCAATCACAGTAAGTAAAGCTGGCGTTGGTATGTTACTGGGCAATATTATTTACTCTTATGACATCGCGTGCCTTCTTCTTAGAAGAATCCGGAGATCATCTGAAGATCAATCCACATATGGACTACAGATCGGAAGTTTCGCGTAGTGACCGAGCGCTAATGCTTTCGTTAGCTTTTAAACGGGAAGGGAGAAATTCAGAGAGAAGAAGCAGACTGTTTTGGGCGTTATGGTATTTTGGGTGTCACAAGATTTCAGGGTCCTGGTCGTTCAAGGTTTAAATACGCTGAAGTAGCAGATTATTAGGAACACTTACTTAATAATGTGTTGCGCCAAACTTGTCCTTCTGGACATCCTAGATGCAGTGTGGGATGGATTCCATTATACGCTGATGTCGTTCTACACGTATGTTAAGCCGATCGGATGTTATGGTCAGAGTTGCAGAATGTAGCCGTACGCGAATAGTTTCTAAATTATTAGCAGATTTTGCAGATAGTTTTTGCTTGTAGATGAAAAGTAAAAATGTTATTTACATTAATTCAAACGCTTGCTGAAGGCTTCAATCAGATTAATATACTTAATTGTATTTTAGAAAGAACATCCTGAAAGTAATGCCTCGTCACTCATAAGATTTTTTTCTTTGTAGCAGCAAAAATGTGAAAGTTGGTGGCAAAATACTTGGGCATATTGTTAATAATGCTAGCCTCTTCAAAGTATTTGTTAATAATGCTAGCCTATTCAAAGTGTATGTTAATAATGCTAGCCTATTCAAAGTATTTGTCAATAATGCTAGCCTATTCAAGGTATTTGTTAATAATGCTAGCCTATTCAAAGTATTTGTTAATAATGCTAGCCTATTCAAAGTATTGTCCATCACTTTCTATACATTTCCGCCATCGTTGAACCCATTGGTAAAATCCATTTTGAAAAAAATCCTGAGGCGGTCGTTTCACCCATGAGTTCACAGCCAGTTCAACGTCTGTCACATCGTCGAAACGTTCGCCACGAAGAGTATATTTTAAAGAGGCAAACAGAAAAAACGTCTGAGGAAGCCAAATCAAGACTGCAAGGAGGTTGAGGCATCACCGTCCACCCCATTTCGGCAATAGCCTGGGAAGTCTTGATTGAGGTTTGGGGACGTGCGTTATCATGGTTTAAAACAACACTATGAAGTGGAATGCCACGTCTTTTCCTTCTGATAGCTTCCCTTAGCTTCTTCAATGTCTGCACATAGTGAGCACTGTTTATTGTTGCAAATCTTGGATGGTGACACGACGATCAGCTCTAATGAGTCTTTTACTCGTTGCCCGTTGGTATCTGTCACTGCAGTTGCGGGTCTTCCACTCCGTTGTTTGTCCGACACTGAGCTTTCCCCCTATCAAAACATCTTCGGACATTACTGATATCGATTGTGGCAGTTCCGCACACCGCCAGGAGTCTTCTGTGGATTTCTGGTCTCACATCACTCTTTTTCCAGGAATTTAATTACGGCTTACTGCTTTTCTCTGTCATTTATGATCTTTATTTCCGATTCTGAAAAACATTTGTTACCACATTGGTAACATATCATAGCACATGTAAGTGCAGTTTCATTAATATCACTTCAAAAGTTATTAAGAAGGAGACATTACTTTCAGGGTGCCCTTTGTAACTTGAAGAACTTTCAATTATAATTGAAAGTTAACAATAATTATTGTTCACACCTCCTGAGTTATTTTGTTTTTACAGGCATTTCTGGCTTCTCGATTTTATCAAGGCTTGTTGTTAGTGTATAGAAAACTATATCAAAAGCTTTGTTTATACAGAAATAATTTAAATTTTGTTTCCGGGTTCTTCTTGCACTTGCCAATTATTAAACTCAAATCGTTTTCTAATGTATTTTGTTAGTCTACTATTTTTGAATTAAGTTGGTCAAAATGCTATTTAAGATTTTTGAAGGTTCATTGATGGAACTGTTTTTCCAGATGTAAAAACCTGCTTTAATTAGACTTCTGTTTTTATAAGGTTCATAGTTCAATATTTATTTTGCCATAAAAGTCCATTTCACACACATTGCTGCACATTCAATTGTAATGTGCTTATTTTGCCCTTATTGGAATCTGTAATGTTCTAATAATAATTGTTTACTGTTTTATTAATATTTCTTTAAATTAGCTTATTCTATTGTTATCATAGTTCGCGATTTGCGGGTTTGCAGCAAGTTTTCTGTTGCAATGGTTGTGAACACAGATACATTTTTTTTTATGTACAACTCTGGTTATGACGTCAGTCACTGCCAAATGTTAGTTGGAGGAGGATATCTGTTGCGAAAAGATCTCTTAATCTAATCTCACAAGCGTTCGATTGGGTTAGACTAGAGGTGGGGAACCTTTTCATGATGGACGTCCGCATTGCATTTGCTCTAATCTAACTTGACCGCATTCAAGAAACTTCTATTAGATATCCCGTAAGTTGGGGTAACTTGAGCTCAAAATTTCTTTCTTTTTCTTACTTAAGAGCAAACTTTGAAAGAAATATCCGATTTATTGGGGTAATATTTTTTTTTCGTGCGCAGCATGAATAAAGGATACATTTAAGTGGGTGGTATAAATGTTTTTGATTTTGTAAAATCTAAAACATGTCCCAAAATTATTGAAATTTTGGGACAAAGTTACCTTAAGTCATGGGACTTAAGGTAACTTTGCCCCTGGTGTGATATTACACTGATTTGAGAATAAAATATCGTTGAGATATTTATTCAGATCGGCATGATATACCAGATATCATATCAGATTATTTTCAAAGATGTTATTAATAATATTAAGGTATGCATCTTCAATACCGCAGGATTTCAGAGCCATTGTAACTGCTGATGGTTTCGCCGAATCAAAGGTTTTTTCATAATCGATAAAAGCCATGCTCAATGGAAGTTCATATTCCCACGCTCTTTCAATTAGTTCTATCAGTACGTGGATATGATCTATTGTGCTGTAGCCACTCCTGAATTGTGCTGTAGCCACTCCTGAATTGTGCTGTAGCCACTCCTGAATCCAGCTTGTTCTGAGACATATCCAGTGTTATCTTCAAGGGTGTGAAAGAATTTTAGTGAAGATTTTATAAACCACTGATAGGAGGCTGATAGGTCTGTAGTTCCTGAGATCCTCAATGTCACCTTTTTTATGTAGCAGGATCATTGTAGCGCTGTTCCAATCCTCAAGAATCTTTCCTTCATTAAGGCATCGAGTGAAAATTTGGGCGAGTACTGTTTCGATTTCTCCACTTGCTTCTTGTATGATGTCTACAGTAATTCCATCTTCTCCTGGAGCTTTTCCCTGCTTCATGTTCTTGATTGAATGTGCAACTTCTGCTGGGAGGACTAGAAGAACTCTGATACTGGTACCTTTCATGATGTCTAGAGTACATGTATCATCCCTTTCGTATAATTTGGAATAGAAATCGTCCACTCTTGTCAAAATTTCGCCTCTATTTCTTGTAACAGAACCATCTTCTTTTCTCAGTGCCATAATATGTTTTTTCCTCTTACTGAGATGTCCCTTTGCTATCTTTAGGCTTTGGTTGTTTTCAATTGCTTTCCTCACTAGTTCACAGTTGAATTTCCTTACGTCTTCAGTGATACTTTTTCGTACTGTCTTGCATATCTCTATATATTCCACTTTAGAAGTCACATCTTCTTTAGTTGTCCTCACCTCTCTTCTTTTTTGCATCAACATTTTGGTTTTTCCTGATAATTTGTTCACATGCAACTTGTTCTTAGACCCAGCTGATTTTGTTGCTGTTTCCATAAGAGCTTTGGTTACTTTTCTGTTAATTTTAGAAATATCCACTTCTTACGATGTTAAACCTTCTAAAGCAGAGACCACATGGGAGATGGGTGGATGAAATTCGAAAGTATGCGGGAGTGACATGGAGGAGACTGTCACAAGACAGACCGTTGTGGAGGAAACTTGGGGAGACCTTCGTCCAGCAGTGGATTGATAATGGTTGGTAATGATGATTATGATGATATTAGATTATTTATCTCGGGAACAAAACATTGATTCCTCTTTGAAGTCACTTGTGGGAGATTTATTTTACAAAAAACATCTTGCCGTTCGTATGGAATACAATCCTTATTTTTAGGTTATCTCCAACATTTGAAGCCTTGTTCCATACAATCAACTGTTGTTCCTTCTTCTGAGATGCTGACGATCCATCCGGGGTAACTTTGACCGTTGGATAAAACAATTACAAAATCATCAACAACATAATCCTGAAGAGTAGATTTTGGTGGCATGATAGATTTGCATGCTTTTGTAAACCAAAAAATGTTTCACTCTCTATATCAGACTCCAAGATCATATCAAGATTCCTTTGATCTAAATGTTCGCTTGAGGAAATACTCGCAGATGGAAACTTTTGTCTTTTAGATGGAGGTTGAGGTTTTGGTTTTAAAAGACCAGCATTAGAAAGTACGGCATCCGTTAGACAAATGCTTTTGCCATCCAGCATTTGCAATTTGTTTTTTGTTTCGTTCGGCCCTTTAGATCCTGAAAGCAATAAAAATGCTTTTGGAAAGAGATTATGTACAGCGTTATGATATATGTGCCAAGAAGGTTAAGAAGTGCGGTTACCCGAAATCTTGCGCCAAAGTAACCCCAAGGCATTCAAAAGTCAACAAAGAAAACAATATGAAATAACTTTAATTTTTAACATTACTGACTCCTTGTATACGTATATAAGTATTAAAACATGTACTTACCAAAACGTATTAACTTCAAGGTTGAGTCACACAGATAGAAGTTAGGGAGCTATGTATTTACTAATCACAACAGCTGTTTACACCAGAGATACTGTATGGCGTCCCGGAAGAACGAATTAAACTTAAGTGTGTGTCATCTGTAACTAGTGTTGCCACCTACTCTTCAGTTCAAAATTACCTGACTCAGGCGAAATGCAGGAGTGCAACATACAAAATAAACATTTTCCGGTTTTGGGCCAAAGTTACCCCAACATATGGTACTTCTAAAATGTACATTGTTTTATAAAAATGTTACTAAGTAACTTCAGAAAATGAAAATAAATGATAATTCTAAAGTTAACTAACCTTTTAATAACCTTGTTGTGACTGCTTTTTCTGGAAAGCATTTCAATATTTGGTTGCAACACGGAAGCCGCACTTTTAGCTGATCTTCGATGGGTGTCCGTCATTTATGACCTTAAGAGCGTCTTGATTTGTGTTATGTAGTAGAATGTAGATTCGCAGCAATATGTGGTTGAAAAAAAGAAGGCATTCTTCGTGCATGTTACCGAAGCCGTGTGTATTCTATTGCATTTTACCATACACTGGCGTGCAAAAATCAAGGACGAGACGGTTTTTCGAATGTAACGTCGTGCAGAAGTGCTCCACATCGACCCAAATCATACCATAAAATCCACAAGATGTAAGAATATGGGACAAGTGAGCAAAACCGTCCAAACAAGGAATCCAAAGGATCCAAAGGCACTTTGCTAAAAAGGTAGCTTCGAGCACAACTGGACAGAAGACAGAAACGTCCACGTGACAGGCGGCTGCCAAGAAAAGTCCAGTCTTTAGTAGGGCATATGATCACCCCTGACTGCGTTGCAGGATTTACAACGTCTGTCCATGCTGAGGACGAGGTTGTCAAGGAGCTGTTGAGGCATCGCGGCCCATTCCTCTTGTAGCGCCAATCGCAGCTGCGGAATCGTTGCTGGCGGCTGGTGACGTGCTGCCAAGCGTCTCCCAAAAAGGTCCCACACGTGTTCGATTGGATTTAGGTCCGGGGACCTTGCGGGCCAATCCATGCGTTGTAGATGTTCGCTCTCCAACAGTTCTACGACAGCCACTGTACGATGAGGTGTAGCGTTGTTTTCCATGAAGAGGAACTCAGAACCCACAGCACCTCTAAACAGACGCACGTGAGGCAGGAGAACCTCGGTACAATAGCGGACACCAGTGACTGAACCTCCTTGGAAGATGTGGAGGTCAGTACGGCTACCAAGCATGATACCGCCCCAAACGAGAACTCCACCACCTCCAAACCGGTCTCTTTCCATGATGTTGGAGGTGGGATTGCGTGTTCCTTGCTCTTTCCAGATGTGTATACGTCCAGAATCGCTCGTCAGACTAAATCGGCTCTCATTCGTAAAGAGAACTCGACCCCAGTGCTGATGTGTCCAGTTCTTGTGTTCCTGGCACCACAGAAACCGCCGTCTCCGATGAGCAGGCGTTAATGGCACACACCGTACTGGTCGTCGTGCAAATAGACCACCTTTGTATAGCCTTCTGGCCAAGGTAAAACGCGATAACGGACGTCCAGTTGTCTGTTGCATGTGCCTTGCGATTTCTCCCGCTGTCTGTCGTCTGTCTCTTCTCGCCTGTGGATTAATATACCGGTCGTCCGCCGCCGTAGTTGCTTGTGGACGACCACTGCTAAAATCTCGGACAGCTGTTCCTGTCGTTTAAAATGCTCTCCAAGCTCGTGAAACAATGCTGTGAGCGATCCCGAACTCCTCGGCCACACTAGTCACACTTTGACCTTCTTCCAACTTCCCAATGACACGACCTCGGGTAAAGTCATCCAGATGTCGTCTACTGGATTGCCTGTTGGCCGTATCACACGGTGGCAGCAACTCGACGTCGTTTAAACTGTTGTACACCGTGCAATAGCTTTCACCGAATTGCTGAGCGTACACTGCCCGTGTGCTTTATACCCTTCCGACACTCCCCCCACCACCCCCGTCATGCTGCATATATGCGCATGCTCTACCGTACTGGACCCTAGACTATCTCCTGAGTGGTCTTTTGGTCCGTTCTGCCTGCTCGTTCCGCTGCTATGCTAATTTCTCCTCTTCGTCCTTAATTTTTGCACACCAGTGTAACTTCGGAAAAGAAAAACAAGTGCTAATTCTAAAGTTAACCAACCTTTTAATGACTTTGTTGTTACTGCTTTTTCTGGAAAGCATTTCAATATTTGGTTGCAACACGGAGGTCTGCACTTTTAGCTGATCTCCGGTGGGTATCCGTCATCTGTGACCTTAAGAGCGTCTTGATTTGTGTTATGTAGGAGAATATATATTAGCAGCAATAAGTGGTTGAAAAGATATAATGAATAAACTTCTTCTACCAGCTAAGCTAATTACAATGAATAAAGCTTTTAACTAAGCTAGTAATGTTTTATAATGCTTCTACTACTGAATTATATGCTTGTACTAAGCTTCAAATAGTGAATTCAAATGGTTGTTGTTACTAGTTAATTAAGATCATGAATAAAGTCTCCTGCTAGTAGTGTAGTAATAGTATTGAACAATCTTATAACTAATAGTAATGTTGTAGCAGTAATTAGGATGAATAAAGTCTTAACGCTGGTTGTTAATAATAATCAACTAATGACATACACCTAACAGCCAGACAGAGATCTGACAAAAACTATGAATTGAGAAAGACGTACTTACGAAAAAGCTCTTTTATTAGATAACTCTTAAATCATCCAACGCACACACACTACTCGTATCACAATAATGAAGAATCAACCTAATCACATAGAACGAAGCTCTCAATACAACAACAAACTCTCTCCGTACAACAACAAACTCTCTCCTTCACATAAACCAACGCTCTCCGTACAACAACAAACGCTCTCCGTATAACAACAAACGCTCTCCGTATAACAACAAACGCTCTCCGTATAACAACAAACGCTCTCCGTATAACAACAAACGCTCTCAATACAACAACAAACGCTCTCCTCAGGTATCGCTGAACGCGCCTATTTATACTGGCTACCACCACGTCATGACTTACACTCATTGCCAGATCTCATTCAGCGGGTGAAATAACATCTCGTTCAGTAAGAAGATAATTTACATAGTAAAATAAAATAACCAGATATAGTAAAATCAAAAGGAAAGTGAATATAGAGTATACGTTACAAAGAAAGAAGGCATTTTTCGTGCATGTTGCCGAAGGCGTGTGTATTCGATTGCATTTTACCATATTTCAACTGTATCTTTCTCAGCGTCAAATAAGGACTTTAAATGCCATCTTCTAAGAGCTCAATCAGTTGCATCTGTAGTTAGTTAGGAGCCATAGAA
Source organism: Macrothele yani (assembly GCA_039090855.1). Classification (NCBI taxonomy): domain Eukaryota; kingdom Metazoa; phylum Arthropoda; class Arachnida; order Araneae; family Macrothelidae; genus Macrothele; species Macrothele yani. The sequence goes on along the minus strand of CM077004.1, from coordinate 82,152,285 downwards.
GGAAATCTTGAGCGTAGTAGATGTCAAAACAGCCCTTATGACTTACTAATGTTTTAATTCTGGCCGTCAGTCGGACGTATTGTTTCGCTGAATCTTCTTTTACTCTTTGGTATTTTAAATACGGTCATTTTAAGATTAAAATAAAAAGCAATAGAAGATGAACAAAAACGTATTAATAAAAACAAAAGGATTTGTTCTGCAAAATTTGGACTCACTCAAAAGGCCGCACTTAATGTAATAGAAGGATGCTGGTTCCCCACTCCTGTGTTAGACTATGAGGACTGTGGTGGCCGTGTTAGCGCTTTGAAATAACTGGTGTGCTCGTAGAAGCACTCTGTGACGATTCAAAGTTTGTGGTATGACGAATATCTATCACGAAGCACGTGCACAGGATTCCCTTGAAAGGACTGATATTTTGTAACCTCGTGATAACCAAATGCTGTTCCAGAAGTAGTACAACATCCGATGCCAGCCATGAAAGGAGACCCCAGCCCATGGATCTTCTACAGTCAACACTAAGTAATTGGAATCCATGGGTTCGTGCTGTTGACAGAAATTTCCGTCTCGTGTATTGGCGTATATTAAGTGAAAACGTTATTTATTGGAACTGGCAGTCTTTTTCCAAACCTCTATGTTTCAGGTTTGGTACTCGTGTGCTCACTAAAGATAATTTTTTCGGTTTTTAACAAAGACGAGTGGTACACGAAAAGTACGTCTGCTGCTCCCCTTCTCATTCTCGCCGATGTAAGATAGGCAATGAATCTCGATACGACTTTTGTACTGCGTAGTTACTAGGCGTAGCTCTTATCTGTTACATCGTACAATCCTCTCCAGCCATCGTTAGCTTAGAATATCGACCAGTTGTATCCACCCACAGGATACAACTGGTGGATATTCTAGGCTAACGTCTGCCCCCTCTCTCCCAGCAGATATCATCATGCCTTTTTCTAAGCCGCTTAATCCCATAGTGCCGCTATCTAGTATGTTTCGTATACGTCAGAAAGTATTCGAGTAAGCTGTTTATAAAGTGATTTGAATGTCACAGTTGCATACGTAAGCGAGGGTGGCACGTATCTGTTCGCAATTCGGTTTTTAGTAATTTGCTACTCCCTTGTGGAGCGAATTCGTTTGCATTTGTTACTCGATGCTGTATAAAAAGAACCTTGCAGGGTAACTTCTATAAGCGGAGATATCATGTCCAAAAACAAGCACATGGCCACACGAATGAGTGGACAACAGCAAACTCATTGAATATCTTGCCCGTGATTAATTCTACACCCCACGGAAAGGGTTCTTCTAATCTGATTTATACTCCGAGTCAACCCGAGAGTGTGCCACTATGTAAGGTGAGAAACAGCTACCTCCGCTACGAAAAGTAGTCCCTAAAGTTTAGAATGAAAACTGGTAGAATTATTGCTAAGAATCCATTTTTTTTTTGCTCAGCAGTTTATCAGACACCATTGCCATGTAAAAACGTTCCAGAAGTTAGTGCGCTATTGTAAATAAATGTGTTATAAGAAGTTGCTCAATCAAGAGCTTCTCACTTTCGGCCCTTTTTTTCTGACTTGGGATACAACTCGGACAGGAGAAAGGGGTGGAAGACCTCTCCCAACTTTAACAACACAGAGACAATGAATCGACAATTGGGGAAACTCGAAGCGGAGCTTTTTTAAACAGACAGTAGGGGAAACAGGTCGGCCTCTACCAGACCCCTACTCACAATCCCCACTGTAAAAGGTGTGGGTGGATAGGTGGATCAGAAAGGAAACACTAGAAGAACATATTAACGCGGAGGGATACCGTTCTTGCACTCCATGACGAGTCGTGATAAGGCTCTCCCGCCTTTGACAACAGTACAATTTTAGGGTGACTTCAAGTATAGAAGGAAATTGAGATCCAGTCTAAAGGCCAACTAGTGAATTAAGTGTTCACTAAGGGATACAGTGCGGTCAGGGGGTTATTCTGTCCGAAGTATGTGAAAACACAAGTTTGTCAGTGACGGAGATCGGAACCACGCCACCTTACTCAGGAGTAAATTGCTCTCCCAACTAAGCTACACGGACAAAATGTACTGCTGCAGATTTGTCATCTTGACACGTGCTCTGTAACGCGTCACATCATCTCCCTCTTATTTTTTTAGCACGTCTTTTGTAAAAACAGATCGTGCTTCTGTTATCGATTTGTCCGTCCGTCCGCCTAAAGACATCATATCTTTGTAACTATTAGTCCAATTTAAAAAAAATATTTTTCAATTGGGAAGCTTGAAATATACGAATGACGACACTTCATTTCGTTTTTTTTTTTTTTTTGTTTTTTTTACGATGTACAGTTTCGCCGCTAGAGGACGTAAATGCAGCTTATATCGCATTCAAAATACATTTTATTACATATATTTGCTTCTAAACATCCGATTGAAAAAAATTATTTTATCTTTCGATTCCATTTATGTTGAAGAGTATTTTTAGTATAGTTACTTTTTCAAGTTCCACATAGGCCTTCCGCTAGCGGGCGTAAAGGTAAATTATGTTCAATCCGATATATCTAGTTCTAAAACTCTGATTTGAAAAAAAAATTTCTGAACCGGATGCAGCCCTTAATGGGAAATTCTTTGCATATGATTTCTAATTTTTGGTAAAAAATGGTTTGGCCACCAGGAGGCGTAGGTCTTAATTTCCGCTTCTGATGTATTTGCAGCAAAATATGAGTTTTTAAAATCTCGATTGAAAAAAGTTGTTTGTGGACCGATACTTTTAAGTCGACAAAGCCTTTAGGAATATTTTCTTCTTAAAATAATGCGTGCTTTCTACCCCAGAGGGCGTAAATTTATATCATACTTTTGAAAATATCCTTTCTTCTAGGAGTCCGATTTGAAAAATTCCTTCTTCGTCAGTGTTTCCTATGCGAAATGTTTTTCACATAAATGCAAAATATTCAATGAAATCACAGACCAGGAGGTGCAATGGTAAATTGCGTTTTCCACGGTATTTCTGCTTCTAAAACTCAGATTTGAAAACGTCTTCCTGTATCGCATACAGCTCCGGACGGAACATGTTTTTCATATAATTTCAAGTATTTGGGTAAGAATGGTTTGGTCACCAGGGGGCATAAGTATTAATTTCTGTCTCTGATGTATTTGCAGCAAAATCTAAGCTCCTAAAACTCGACGTAATTTTTTTTTTCCTTGAACCGATACCGCTCACATCGAAAAACCTTTTGAGAATACTTTCTTCCTAAAATAATGCGTGGTTTTCCCGCCAGGTGGCGTAGATGCATATCTTATATTGTTCCATATCTCTGCTCCGAAGAGTCCGATTTGAAAAATTCTTTCTTTGTTAGAGAGTGTTTCCGCTGGGAAATACTTCTCATCTAAACTCAATTTTTCTTAACACACAAGTCTGTAACCAGAGGGCGTAAGTTCATGATTTCGTTTACAGCAATATCTGCGTTATTAAAAACCCGATTGAAAAACTTCTTTCTTCTATCAGATACTATTGTTTTCCATACTGGTTCCATTGACTTCGAATAGTTTTGATAAATTTAATTTGCGTCAGAACGGATTCAAAAGACGTGCTCATTACACCCCAAAATTTGGTGTCATCTTTCTTGTTTTTTATTTGAAACGAAGTAGGATTTTTTTCATAATTTACAGACGATGTGTGGAAAAACATCACACAAATTTTTTCTAAAAACCCAACGTCCAGTCCATCCATTTTTACGTTCTGGCGATAATGTGAAAACCCAAGTTTTTCCGAAACGTAGGTCGAATCCGCGTCTCCCTCACTCAGAAGTAAGTTGCTCTTCCAACTAAGCTACACGGACAAAATGTATTGCTGCAGGCTGGTCGTCTTGACACGTGCTTTACCTCTGTAGTACGTCACACATAAAAAACACTTTCCACACTCCGACTTCTAGAGACGGCGATCATCATCATCATCATCATCATGTCAACCATTATCAATCCACTGCTGGACGAAAGTCTCCCCAAGTTTCCTCCACAACGGTCTGTCTTGTGCCAGTCTCCTCCATGTCACCCCTGCATACTTTCGAATTTCATCCACCCATCTCCCATGTGGTCTTCTTCTGGGTCTTTTCCTGTCCCTTGGAATCCAATCTAAAATTTCGGCTGTCCATCGATGGTCTGTCCTTCTGGCAGTATGTCCAGCCCATTGCCATTTGAGGGATTTAACTCTGATCATGATGTCTTCCACTCTTGTCATTTTTCGGATCCACGAGTTCCTCTTCTTATCTCTCCTGGTTACACCAAGTATGCACCTCTCCATGCTTCTTTGAGTTGTCTGCAGCCTTTGTATGTCTCTTTTAATTAAGGTCCACGTCTCTGCACCATACATAAGTACTGGAAGGATGCATTGATCAAACACTTTTCTTTTAAGACATAATGGCATATTGCTCTTGAAAATTATGCTGTTTCTTCCAAAAGCTCTCCAGGCAAGTTTTGTACGCAGATTAATTTCTTCATCAATGTGACCCTCACTTGATATCTGCTGTCCAAAATAAACGTACGTGTCTGTTATCTCCAGCTTTTCTCCATCAATCGATAAATCTTCATTTCTTGTAAAAGCATTGAACATCACTTTTGTCTTCTGAAAGTTCATTTTTAATCTCAGTTCTTTACTCTTGTCAGCAAGTTCCTGGATCATACTCTGCAGATCTGATGGGGTAGTTGCAAAAATGACTACGTCATCAGCAAAACGAAGGTGGGTTAGATAATCTCCATTAATCTTTATCCATTTGTTTTCCCAGCTCAGCGACTGAAAAACACCCTCCAATGTGGCATTAAAGAGCTTCGGAGATATGGTGTCACCTTGTCTCACTCCCTTTCCAATTCTTACGTGTGTTGTATTTTCAAACAGCCGAATCTTTGCACTTGCATTTTCATAGATGTTATTAATAATATTAATGTATGCATCTTCAATACCGCAGGTTTTCAGAGCCATTGTAACTGCTGATGGTTTCACTGAATCAAAGGCTTTTTCATAATCGATAAAAGCCATGCACAATGGAAGTTCATATTTCCTCGCTCTTTCAATTAGTTCTCTCAGTACGTGGATATGATCTATTGTGCTGTAGCCACTCCTGAATCCAACTTGTTCTCTCGGTTGAGCCATGTCCAGTGTTACCTTCAAGCGGTGTGAAAGAACTTTAGTGAAGATTTTATAAACTACTGATAGAAGGCTGATAGGTCTGTAGTTTCCGAGATCCTCAATGTCACCTTTCTTATGTAGCAGGATCATTGTAGCGGTGTTCCAATCCTCAGGAATCTTTCCTTCATTAAGGTATCGAGTGAAAATTTGGGCGAGTACTGTTTCGATTTCTCCACTTGCTTCTTGTATGATGTCTACAGTAATTCCATCTTCTCCTGGAGCTTTTCCCCGCTTCATGTTCTTGATTGCATGTGCAACTTCTGCTGGAAGGACTGGAGGAACTCTGGTACTGGTATCTTTCATGATGTCTGGAGTGCATGTATCATCCCTTTCATATACTTTGGAGAAGAAATCTTTCACTCTTGTCAAAATTTAGCTTCTATTTCTTGTTACAGAACCATCTTCTTTTCTCAGTGCCATAATCTGTTTTCTTCCCTTACTGAGATGTCCCTTTGCTATCTTTAGGCTTTGGTTATTTTCAATTGCTTTCCTCACTAGTTCACAGTTGAATTTTCTTACGTCTTCAGTGATACTTTTTCTTACTGTCTTGCATAGCTCTATATATTCCACTTTGGAAGTCACATCTTCTTTAGTTGTCCTCATCTCTCTTCTTTTTTGCATCAACATTTTCGTTTTTCCTGATAATTTGTTTACATGCAACTTGTTCTTAGACCCAGCTAATTTTGTTGCTGTTTCCATAAGAGCTTTGGTTACTTTTCTGTTAACTTCAGAGATGTCCACTTCTTCCGATGTTAGGCCTTCTAAAGCAGAGAACCTGTTCTTCAGTTCCAACTTGAAAGTATTATGGTGTTTTTTAAGGTTGGTTATGTCAATAGATTTTGTTTGTCTTATGAGCTTGCCACGTTCAAGTTTAGTGTTGAGGTGCATCTTACATCTCACCAATCTATGGTCACTAAATGTGTTGAACTTGTTTAGCACGAATTTTTTGTTACACATAATAAAATCAATTTCACTTGTCGTCCCATTTGGATGTCTCCATGTCCATTTCCTGTGTGGCTTTTTCTTGAAAAAGGAGTTCAAGATGAAAAACCCTTCTGCCTCTGCAAACTCAACGAGATTATTTCCACGCTGGTTTCTGTTGCCGTGACCGAATTTACCCGCTGAAGTTTCATTCTGTTGCCGTTGCCCTATTTTTGCATTGAAATCTCCCATATTTATTTTCAAGTGCTGCTTACCTTTATTATTTAGATGACAAATTTCCTCATAAAGTTCTTCAATTTCTTCTTCAGGATGACTTGTGGTGGGTGCATAAGTTTGAATAATCTGAGCCTGGTATCTTTTCGAGAGTTGGATAACAAGTCGTGCAGCTCTGTCAGAGGAACTTTCAACTTCTAAAACTTTATCCTTCAGTTTCTTGTTTATTATAAATCCAACACCACTAGTTCTGCCAGTATCTGTCCCACGATAGTAGAAGAGATGTCCACTTTTCAGTTCGATGAGATCTTCTCCTTTTCTAATTACTTCACTTAGCCCCACGATGTCCCACTTGATCCTTTGTAGTTCCTCTTCCAATTCAAGAAGCCTTGAATCAGAAGATAGGGAGCGTCCATTATATGTAGCCAAGGTCAGCATCAGATGGCAGCCTAGTCCGGTCCTCCGGGGATTCTTAGCACCCTCTGCCTTCATGTCGCACTGGCCGCTGCCTTGGCCATGTACATTCCAGCTGCCGGAGACTGAGGGCCAAGATTTAAGTTGTGGAATCATTTTGGAGGGGGTTGGCCATAACTCACCACGCTGGCCAAGCGGGTTGGTGAGTGTGGGATAGAATTTCCTCTTATCCCGATGGTATAGTTATACCGCTATTGGCGGTCGTCAGAGCCCCTTTAGTGGGAACAGGATGCACCACGAGAAGGCGGGGTTGACATTTGTCAAGGAGAGGCTGTGATGTTACGCATCACCTGACCTTACATCCCAGAGACGGCGATATTGTGCCTCAAAGTGAAAACATAAATACATCCTATTTTTAGCTCTTTTAACTTGGTTTTATTTCTTAGATGTTGTAATATCTCAGCCGTAACAAATAGAATTACGAATTGTTATGAATATCGAGCCTAAAGCCCGACTGGTGAATGAATCTTTCACTAAAGAATAAAGAAAGTGGGTTATTTTGTCCGACGTTAAATAAAAAAAAACGCTTTCTACAATCTGACTTCTAGAGACGGCGATATTGTGCCTTAAAGCAAAAACATAAATAAATCCTATTTTTAGCTCTTTTAGTTTGGTTTTATTTCTTAGGTGTTGTAATATCTCAGCCGTAACAAATAGAATTACAGGTTTTTATGCATGAACTTCAATCTGATGAGAATAACATTCACCCCCGAGGACATATTTATTGTGTACATAATAAAAAGGAAAGCATTCTTCATGGAGAAAGGAAGAACAGATCAGCTGAGGGAGTGAGCGGAAAGTGAAAGAGAGAAGAGACGAGTGACACAGAAGTGGTATTGATTTTCAAAATATGGTTAGTCAGGTAATCTCAGTTTCAAAATACTTCTTCCCTTTCCAAGAAGAAATAACGAATGGAATAAATTATCAAGGAATGTCATTCATGTCGCACGCAGGAGTGACAAGAGAAATCTCCGTATCTACGACACTGAATGATAAAAGACTGCATTCCAGTAGTTGGAAAAATTAGTGCTACTACTGCACCTTCATATCACAAAAATAGAGTAATCACCATCTATCTCGGGTGTTGCATTTGTGCACGTGAAACATGCCAGAGAACATCCATCTAAAGTATAAGATCAATACAAAACGAAGTTTGATTTTATTTGAGCAGCTGGATTGAATTATTTTAAAAAGGTAAAAAATTATGGTCCCTGAGGCAAACAAAAGCCTTACAAAATTTCCATTTTTCTTTCCCATGTGAACAGTTTTAAAAACAGAATTTCTTGCATAATGTAGAGTTTCCCTTAGTTCCACGTTTTATGTCTTTCTACTCCATACAATATTTATTTCATTCTTTCGAACAGAAATCGTTTTTATTTTGACAAACTTTCTGCATTTAGGATTATAACGAAGTAAATTTCTCCGTCATTTCTGTCCACGCCAGGATTTGAACCCGGATCCCCTCATTCCGGAACAAGTCACTCTACCAATTGAGCTACGCGGACGTTTTATTCTGATTCCTATCTGCCTTTATGTCGTGTGCGTCCTTCTGGCAGGTGCGTCACATCTCCTGGTACGTTACATCATCTCCCCCTTATTTTTTTTTTTATTCGAAGTGCTGGAGAAGGGATTCTTTTATTTTTCCTATCTCGCGGTGTGGAAATAACATCACACCAATGCGAGATTTTGAACGGTCGGGTCATCCGGATAGTTCGGGCGCCATTATAACGAAGTAAATTTCTCCATCATTTCTGTATGCACGCCAGGATTCGAACCCGGGTCCCCTCACTCCGGAATAAGTTGCTCTACCAATTGAGCTACGCGGACATTTTTTCTGACTACTATCTGCCTTTATGTCGTGTGCGTCCTTCTGGCAGGTACGTCACATCTCCTGGTACGTTACATCATCTATTATTTTTGGTCTACGCCGGGATTCGAACCCGGATCCCCTCACTCCGGAACAAGTCACTCTACCAATTGAGCTACGCGGACGATTTATTCTGATTCCTATCTGCCGTTATGTCGTGTGCGTCCTTCTGGCAGGTACGTCACATCTCCTGGTACGTTACAGGATCAGCAATTTACTTGGCCAGATATTAGTGTTGTGTTTTTTTACTCTATCTTAAGGCAAAGCACAATAAATTAGCGAATTTACTTTTATTATTCTACAATTAGTATGAGGATCATGACACTGCTGAGAAAAATCTGAAGCAAGGTTCTGTCTGGTTGGTAACTAACCTCACGACCTTGTAAAAACAAAATTTATATGAATAAAAGACGATCCCACCAAGACTTTTCAACTTAAAAATTTCCATTTCAGTTCATTTGTTAAAAGGTTTTTCATCGTAGAGGTACCAACCAGTCGAAATTTCGCTTTAATTGGTGTTACGAGATTCCACTGCTTTACTCATATAAAAAGAGTTAAATGGATCGATCTGTATGTTAATATGTACATTGATAAGCCATTTCATTATCCCCACCTGCAGCCTGGAGAATTGAGAGGGCCTGGAGACCGAACGGTGGCGCAGACGAATTGTGATGGCACGGCACCTCGGAATCACAATCTCGGAAACGGGGCGGTTTGGGGTTGTTCACGTGCCGCTGTAGTGAGTACGTAACAAAAGTGGTGCACAGATGGCCAAACGACGAACCGTTCGTCCAGCCGTGTGTCGTCCGCAGCTCATTGATGCCAGAGGGGAGCGGAGACTGTCGCGAAATATTCACAGCGACCGCTGGGCCACAGTGTGACAAATCCCCCGCAGCTATACAACAGTCGTGATCAGGGCAATGTGTCACAGCACACAGTTCATCACAGTTCAGCTCATAGCCGAAGACGCAACCTGGTCACCGTGCTCACTGCACGTCATCTCCGGCAACGCATGAAATGGGAACAAGATAATCCAGATTATACCGTGGATGTTTGGAAGAAAGTGGCCTGGTCTGAGGAATCAAGATTACAAGTGCATCACGTAGACGGTAGGGCGCGGATACACTGATTACCAACAGAGGTTATGGCACCTGGATGCACTGTCTGACGGGAAAAGGCCGACGGCGGTGGTGTTATGCTGTGGGCAATGTTTTCGTGGGACACCTTACGCCCCATTATCACAATAGCACAATCCCTGATAGTTGTCAGGTATTTTAACATCATTAAGGACCAAATTCACCCATTCATAGCCACTGTGTTCCCTGCTGGTGATAGCCATTAGCAATGGGATAATGCGCCATGTACCACAACCAGAATCGTCAAGGAGTGGTTCGAGGAACGTGCTGGTGACTTTCTGTTAATGCGCTGGTCTCAAAATTCATCTGACATGACCTGCTATAAGGGGTCCTACAGCTTATTAGGTAGGTGGTCATAATGTAATGGCCCATCGGTATACTTCTCAAAAAATGACATATTCCACGACGCCAATGAAATCTGACAGAGGTCAATTACACATGGTCAGCAATAGCTCTGTATACCATCCGGCGATTTTTACACTCGATACCACGCAGTTTTGCCGCATGTATAACCCAGAATAGTGTTCATACGATCTACTTACTCGGGCAATGTTATAAGGTCACCTCGCCCTCTACATTAATGTCATCCCTCAGAAATTAAATCACTGTTTTCCCAACTACTTGTCATTATGAGCGGAAAGCTCCGTTTCAGGTGTGGCACTTTTTGTGTCAGGAGGGCGATTTCTCCTACTTGTATTATTTGCCAAAATGCTTGATAGCATGAAATACATAATGCATTTGTAAAACGTTTCCAGATTACTCAGATTAGGGAAAGAAGATAAGTGAAGTACTTCTCGCAGCTTTCACGCACACACAAATGCAGTGGAAGAAAAATTAATAAATTCTCGTCTTTGAATGAAGCCTTAATTTCAAGTATGCAGTTGTGTTTCTCTTCTGCTGTGGAGCTGATAACCGTAAACTAAAGACGTGAAATTACTCAAATTCCTCATAACATTTTATCCTTGTGGAATCCAGAATGTTCTCAAATGAAAACTATCCAAAAGAAAGTGGTTTTGATTTGCTTGGTTATGTAACGACCGTTGTGAGCAACTCAGTGGATTACAATCAGTCGAGCGTCCACTCTTTCGGGCCTCTGGTTCCAGGAACGGGAGAAAACCAGAGCTAAAGAACAAACACACAATCTATGCCTCTCCTGGGTTTCGAACCCTTATTCATCTCAGTTTTGATTAAAAAAAAGGAAGCGCCTCGTACCACTTGGTCACCGGAGCCTCGAGCTTCGTTGAGAACAACGTTGTCTTACTCTGTCCACGAAATAGGATCATGAAATGAAGAAACAATGAAAATGAATGTACAATCGAACAGTAATGTAAGATTAAATTTAAAATAAAATCTAAAAGATAACATTAAAAAATAAGAAATAAGAACTACACAATAATAAATAAATAAACATTAAGGTAATAAGTAGAAATTAAATATTTAAGTAAATAACATTAATTTATTTTGTCAATAAATGAATGAGACAGTAAAAAAAATTAAATAAATTATCGCTGTTTTTAATTCGTTAACGGTGTGAAAACAAATTCTTTCCTTCGACATTTACCGCTCAAACATTTGAGATGGATCTCTTTCTGTTTGAAACTAAGTCTTCTGACTTTTAGGTAATCGATTAGAACGTGCTTGAAATGAGAATCTCTCGCTCAGGTTCTCGAGTTCTATTTGTGTATGGAATTCGAAATCATGGCTGAAAAAAAAAAAATAAAGAAAACTGCTTTGATTTACTGGGGTCTGGTGACGTAGTTCATTATCGCCTGTCTCGCTGTATTTAATATGAGATAAATGATCTACAAAAGAGACCCCGATTTCTAAAATGAAATTCCGCTTATTAAGCAACCTAAAACATCAAAAGTTATGTTCTGCAAACAAAGGAACACCAAGAAGCATTCGAATTTCATCACAAACTGAGCTGCACTTAATTCGATGAACAAAACTTTGATGGTAAAATGGTAAAAGTGAGATCTGAGGAGTCCGCTGTGAAAGTACTTCTCCAACAAACAATGTAACATCACGTTTCTGGGCGGGCATAAATGCACAAAGGGATACATTCACACTGATAAAAAGTATGTGCTAAAAATATGTTAAGACATTTAGTGCTGTCAAAATATTTAAGGCAAGCAGACGCCGCACAGTGGTGCAGATTGTGTGGGACTACGGAAAATATTATATAAACGTGTGATATATAATGGGAGCTGTGATTTGGTGCGTGAATGATGAAACGAGGTGTCAATCATTAACATTATTAAATATAAATATATGCTCAGATAAATAAAATACGCGTAAATATATATTATATAAAGTATAATTTAATGAGAGCAAAAATGTCACAGCTGTTGTGCAACACTGATGTTATTTATCGTGTTAGCACATACAAACCATATAATAAATAAAATTATACTAAACACAAATAAGGAACTTATGTAACAACAGCTCTCTAGTATTAACTCTTGGGCAGCTTCCTGGAGAGGCCAATACTTTCTGTTAGGTTATGTTCGAACACTATTAGTAAATGGATCAGGGGAAGCAAGAAGCATATGCATAACGTCTTCATTTGTAGATTCCGGAGAACATTTTCTTGAACGACTCAGCCTGTAAGACCGTAGTCCTTATTGCGAGCTTCTTGCGCTTCTTCCGTCGTAAGCATTCCGATCGGCAGCATAGCAGCATTAATGATTTTACTGCCGTACTTAACCACCTTTTGCGCCGTGTTTGGAATAATGTACCAGCTATACAGGCGCACATATATTTCAGCTGTCTTGTTGCAATAGATATCGAATTTTTCTGCATCAGTTGTCGCACCAGAATTTACTAATTGTAATATAATTGAAAACTGATGAATTAAACTCGTATCCACACCTGTTATTTCTGCTGTTGTGACTGGGTCATTAAAAAACCTCCCAGAGGTGTTCCGATCGTTAGTTGACCTCATTCCTTGTTTCACAATGTCTACTTTAAGACCCATTCGTTTAACAAAAAATGGTCTTGGATCATTTTTTGCCCTTCTGCTTTTTTTTCGCCTTGGTTTCTCTATTGGGTCTCCATTTTTCGAAGGATTTATTGTAGGCTATATGAAAGATACACTCCTTGAATTTGATATGGGCATGGAAAGGTGATAGGCTCATCTTGAATAGTTCCTCCTTTTCTGTTTTGCTACGCACACGATGCAAATCGTTCATTTCTGAAGGTTTCGCTTTGCATAAAAAACAAACTGCATTTGAGGTGTTGATTGTGGTTTGGGCTACTTTGCCATCAATCATCGTAAACAACAGTTCATGGTGCACTGTAAAGCTCCTGCCATGTGAGGACACCACAGTTTCGTTTAGGTTCGCTATTTCCGACTCCATTCTTGTAATTTCATTTTTGTCGATGCTGTGTTTTCTTTGGTAAACTGAAAATGAAAGGGACTACAGTGTCGTGTTGAAGATGGACACGAACTATTCCAATGCACCAAGGAATCATTGTCTTTTGCATACATGCAAAGTGGAAGTAATGATGTCTGGAACATGTTTGCATCTGTGACATTTTCTTCGGTGAAGGTCTGCTTATATTCACTGTGGCCTGCCGATCCATCGCATCCCTACTAGGAAACCAGAATAGATTCTTCACTTAGGATTGCCACCTCGTCTGCAGGTTTTGTCATGAAAATACTTCTTGTAGTGTGGCCGAGCAATTCTTACAGACCTATGCAAGAGTAACTTTTAGTTTCTTCTATGCCCGCAAGATAACACCGCTTTTTAGAGCTCAGCACTTTCACATAACTTGGAAAAATATCATAACTAATGTCTATTGCTGCTTTTCTAATAACCTCATATTAACGTTTTGATAATGATGCATCTAACATCAATGCCAACGCTTTCTCAGGAGTGAATGCCGTACATGTTGATGACTTCTCGTGAACTTTATTGGCAGCCATAAAATTCATTTTCTTGGGATAGTTCTCGCATAAATTCTTTACTTTGTAGCGTTTGGGGCAGTTACAACACTCTTCAAGTGGTTTTGATGAACGTCCGGTCCGAGAATGTTTCGAAGGATCGGGTTCACTGCTTGCCGCATCAAGTTGTACCGGATTTGCGCTGGCGAAAAAAGTATTTTTTAACCACTCCTCGTTTTTGGCGAGAAAAGTTTTCTTGTTTTGTGATGCAGCCTGCCACCTTTTCGTAAATTTCCGCAGGGAGTTCAGACTCAGTTCTTCATAAACGTGTTGTGAAACGGTCTCTGTCAGGTTCTGATAAACGCAGTTGAGGTGCGTACGCCACTGATGTACTTCGCGGTTACTCGATAATACAGTGTCAACTAGTTCCGCGTACAAGACGCTTAAACTGGCCTCGCTCCTGCGGTCGTATTACATTCTCCAATAGACACTAGAAAATGAAAAAGAAAATCGTAATTTACTCATTTTATGCTTGTCAACAGGCATAATCAATCTAACATCAATGCCAACGCTGCTTTCTCAGGAGTGAATGCCGTACATTAACTACCCCCTTACAGTTGTTTACTCAGTAATGCATGTTTCTTCTACAACGAAGGTCCTTTGGTAATGTGGCTAGTAGGACCAGAGTTTACCGTATTTGGAATCGATTTAGGTATAATCCTGGAGTTCAAAGAACCCAGGTATATTATAACACGGCGCTCGACAGCGTAACGAAGTATTGATACTTTCATTGCCGAAAATAGCTTAAATACCCTTGGATTTCATCATGCTACTTCGTAGTTTTTATCAACTCTTTCAATATTATTGTGTCTTTCAGTACCTCACCGCTAACCACAATGAACACTACTACTCGAATTTCCAAGAAACGTTATGTTTAGTACGTTAGGTTTATCTAGTACGTGCAATAACCACAGTTTTTCCTAATATGTTGAGGTCGCGATCGCTTAACATTGGTGCCTTGATATTTTTCATAGAGAACACATCATGTACAATTTCTTATAGGGTTTGTTTCTCTTAAGCCTCGCATATGTATGTGTAGCATCAAATGAGTGTTTAGTCAACCTTCACAACATTGATTGTTTCCCGCTCCTGTACCATTGTGCGCCGTTGGAATACACCGGGGAACAAAAATCAATTCATAAACATAAATATTGATGTAGAAACATAACAGGTTTTAATTTTAATGCAATTCATGAGAGAGGTACGTTAGACCAGGACAATGTTCATATGCTAACATGAGAACATAAACACGGATGCCCAGGTATAATGCTAATGTATTAAAAGATTTCTTTACTTGTGTTCATAATGTTCAGGAGTTAAAAGAAATATAGTACTGGTACAAACAGAAATGAATTGTTGCAGTGCTAAGTAAGGTGTATGATCGTCCCTAACGACCAAGCATCTTCCATTGACCATACATGCTTGTGGAAGGATAACAAATACAGAAGGAGAGCAACGAACGTCATTATTCTATAACGTAATCGCAGCTGTAGGAGGCTCTTAAAGAGAAGCTAAAACGCAGCGATGCATCTCACCAAAAGCATCTCAGCAGTGCTCCATAGGATTAAAGTCAGGAGACTTGACTGGCTCCTCCATCCTGTGGATATCCTTACTGTAGAAGCCATTGTCTTATCGTCCATAAAACAAGCTTAAGGGTCTACAGAACTCTTGAAAAGCCTAACATAAGGCGCAAAGATCTCGCGTTTGTGATTTTGAACACATGGAATGGTGTACATTAACCTACAGACACATGGTGTGGTGTATACATTGGCAGAACTCCTTCTCCGTAGTGGAATCGTTCACTGATGTTGAGTGGATGCTTGCGCGTTCCCTGTTCTTTCCAGATGAGCACATGTAAGGAACCCGTAGTCAATCTGAAATGGTACTGAACCATAAAATGTACTTGAGCCCACTGCTGTTTGTTCCAGCTGTGATACTACCCTGAGCCAAGTCCTAGGAGCTATTTTTAGCACGTCTTTTCTAAAAAAAGATAGTGCTTATGTCATCGGTTTGTCGGTCCGCCCGTTCTTCTATGGACACCATATCTCTGCAACTATTAGTCCGATTTGAAAAATGCTTTTTGCATTGAGAAGCTTGAAATATGTGAATGATAATCCTTCATTCCGTATTTTTTAGATGCACAATTTCGTCGCAAGAGGGCGTAAATGCAGATGATATAGAATTCAAAGTACATTTCATTCCATATACACTATTTCCCAATAAGTAATTGGACACCTGTGATAGCAAAGGAAAACGAAGTTTATTCACCTTCAATAGTTTGTGGAGCCTCCACAAGCGACCCTCCGGGGCATACTCTCAACCAGGCGTTGTACGACGGCTAGCGGTATTTTCTTCCACTCGGCTTGGAGAAGACAAGTCAGTTCCTTCACCGAATTCGGACGGTGGGGGCACCCCTTAAGTCCACGCTACAACTTGCTCCAGAGGTGCTCGATAGGGTTAAGGTCTGGCTCTGCGCAGGCCAGTCCATTCGATTAATCTCACTGTCACCATACCAAGCCATGGTGGACCTCGCAACATGACAGGTGGCATTGTCATCCTGAAAGTAACATGGGTCCACCCCGTAAAACTGCCACAACGTAGGAAGCTCATGGTCATCCAAAATGGTGCAGTAGGTCTCGGCGTTGAGTCTAACAGGAATTGCGATCAAGGGTCCCGTGCCATACCAGGAGAAACACCCCCATAGCATAATTCCACCGCCGCCGAACTTCACAGTTGGCACAATACATTCCGGTAGGAGGCGTTCTCCAGGCAGACGCCAAACCCATACCCTGCCATCCGAACGGCAGAGGGTGAACCTTGATTCGTCGCTCCAGAGAACCTATTTCCACTGTTCAACGGTCCACTGTCGACGTTCTTTGCACCACGTTAACCGAGCAGCGCTATTGGACATGGTGATCAAAGGCTTGTGGGCGGCAGCACGTACATGATAACCGAGCAGTGGGCTTCCTTACGGATGGTGTTCATCGAAAGAACACTCCCGGATGCCTGTTAAATCTCCTCGCGGATGTGGCTCATCGATTTGGTGCGGTTCTTCCGAATTTCAATAGTTAGCACCTGTCGGTCTCTAACTCCCAGTTTTGTGGGTCTGCCGTGTCGGGGGACATTCCGACAGTCACCTCTCATCTTCCACTTGCCATCACGTAGGCCACTGTCGATTTTGGGTACTTCAACTAGCTGGATATGTCACGAATGGATCGGCCATTTCCGTGATACCCGACGATTACACCTTTCTCGAAATCAGAGATCTCCGAACTGCGTGGCATCTTGCATGCGACTGGTTGCGTTGTTGTTTTCCACACGATATTTAACGGCGGCGTCCGTGACGTGTATCAGGACCGCAGATATCGTCGATTGCAGGATTGTGTCCAATTACTTGTTGGTAGATAGTGTATTTGCTTCTGAACATTCGATTGAAAAACTCCTTTTATCTTTCGATTCCATTTGTGTCGAGTAGTATTTTAGGTATAGTCACTTTTTCAAGTTACGCGTAGCTTTCTGCTGGGGTGCGTAAAAGTAAATTGCGTTTTACCCGATATCTCTGAAAACAACATTTTTCTTCTGCGGATACAGCTCATGATGGGAAATCTTTTGCATATAATTTCTAATTTTTTTGGAAAAAAATGGTTTGGCCACCAGGGGACTTAAGTGTTAATTTTTGCTTCTGGTGTATTTGCCACAAAATCCGAGTTTTTAAAATCTTGATTGAAATAGCATTTCGTGGACCGATACCACTCACATCGACAGACCTTCTCTCTTCCAGAGGGCGTAGATGTGTAATTTATTCTTGTCAATATCTCAGATTCTAATGATCCGATTTGAAAGTTTCCTCCTTTATTGGATAGAGTTTCCGGTGCGACATGTTTTTCATATAATTTTAAAATTTTCAAGTGATTCATAGACCTTCCGCTAGGGGGCGTAATGATAAATTGCGTTGCTCCCGATATCTCTGCTTTCAAAATTCCGATTTGAAAAATTCTTTCTGCACCTAATACAGCTCCTGATGAAACATTTTTTGGACATAATTTCTAAATTTTGGTAAAAACTGGTTTGGCTACCAGCGGGCGTAAGTCTTAATTTCGGCTTCTGATGTATTTGCTTCACAATCTGAGTTTTTAAAATCTCGATTGAACAAATATCGTTCATGGACCGATGCTACTCACGTCGATAAACCTTTTCGGAATATTTTGTTCTTAAAATAATGCACGGTTTCTCTGTCAGGAGGCGTAGATGTATATCTTATTTTTATCAATATCTCTACTTCTAAGAGTCCGATTTGAAAAAGTCCTTTTTTACTGAATACTGTTTCCAGTGCGAAATTGTTTTCGTGTGATTTCAAAATTTTCAAGTAATTAATAGACTTCCGGTAGAAGCCGTAGAAGAAAAATGCCTTTTTCCCGATATTTCTGCTTCTAACACTCCATTTTGAAAAATTCTTCCTGCATTGCATCCTGATGGAAATGTTTTTCATATAATTTCTAATATTTGGCAAAAAAACGTTCAGGCACCAGGGGCGCATATATGTTAATTTCTGCTTCTGATGTATTTCCATCAAAACGTGTGCTCCTGAAAACTCGACGAAAAAAATTCTTTCCAGGACCGATACCACTCACATCAAAAAACTTTTGAGAATACTTTCTTCTTAAAATAATGCATGTTTTTCCCGCCAGGGGCGTAGATGCATATCTTATATTTGTCCATATCTCTGCTTCTAAGAGTACAATTTTAAAAAATCTTTCTTTCTTGTACAGCGTTTCCGCTACGAAGTGTTTTTCATATACAGTAGTTTAAAATTTTTCTTAACGCACAAGTCCACCATTAGAGGGCGTAAGTTCACGAGTTTGTTTGCAGCAATATCTGCGGGATATAAAACCCGATTGGAAAAATTTTTACTTCGATCAGATACTGCTGTTTCCATATCGGTTCCATTAACTTTGAAAAGCTTTGATAAATTTAATTCGCGTCAGAACTGATTCAAAAGACGTGCTCATTTCAGCCAAAAATTCGGTGTCATCTTTCTTGTTTTTTAAGATACAAAGGACATTCACAAGGAAGTGGTACTGTAGCGATGTGATTCTTCCCCACGAGCACTTGTTCCATGGTACTGTTGGCGCGAATTTCATTTTTGTGGAAGATAACGCCCGTATTTATCGCATATCAGCTAAGGATGAAGTGAGGATATCCATCTGATGGAGTGGCCAGCACGCTCCTCTGATCTCAGTACAATCGAACATGCATGTGGCCCTTTGTAGAAACATGTTACGCAAAAGAATGCCCACCAGAAATAATTCCATCACTTATCAGGGCTCTCCGGCAGGAGTGGGACGATTAACCACAAAATCTCCTAAACCACTTAACGCCGAGGAGCATGACACACCGGTGGCAAACATCCATTACGGTATAGGGTGGATATATATAATACCTATTGAGAAAGTTTCCCAGTTTATGCAGTATTGATGGAAGAATGTCACTGGAGGGCAGGTGAGAATGTACCACCTTCGTTCCTTTTTTTTTCTGTTTCGATCTCTATTACATATTACCAATAATTTTTGTTGTCGTGCGTTCCATTTTACTGTTGTTATTACAATCAATATTACTTATATTTTTTTCGATTTCGAGTGGTCAAAACGTTCCTTCCCTAAAAATTTGGACAGCAGTGCGTTTCGTATTATTTAAAATAAATCCCACATTTGGTTGGAGCCTGTGATTTTTTTTTTTTTTTTTTTGAATTTTTGTATGAAAATGAAGCTCTAATTAAGTACCTAGTCTTTAAATTTGAGAACTGCATATATACGAAACTTACATCAAATGAATATCTCAGCCTAGTGACATTTTCTTGAGACAGTGAAAAGTTTTCTTGGCACAAGACACTTTCTAAAAAATGTTCTTGGCACAAAAAAAGTAACTCACCTCTTCTTGTGCCACATTTTTTTCAACAAACGTGAGCGCCACGGAAACACACCATAGTCCGTAATCACAACGTTTAAGAATAAAGTTTTTCCCTTGCTATATAATGATTTGAATACCGTGATGGTTTCATAGTTGTACAAAACCTAAGCTTAGATACTCAGGTCAGTCACAAAGGAAATGTATCAGTTACATCTTTAAGTGAATTTCAAGAATGCTTACATTACAAAAAATTAAAGAATGTATACGTCAGTTTCCTGGTAACATTTAGAGTGTCATAAAATAGAGTGAACAAGTTAGTAAAATCATGCAATGCATTGATTATAATACGCTTTCCAACATTACAGAAATCATTACTCAAGTTATCACTCAAGTTATGAGAATAATGTCTGTGGAATAAATCTCGGTCCTGTGCCCTGACCTTTGATCACATTTCGATGATATTCAACAGAACTGGCTTGGTGTACCTCCGAAATAACATGATAAAGTTTTGTCGCAATCAAAGCATTTTTACGTAAGTTATGATGCGTTAGGGTTATGGAATAGATCCGGCTCCTGTGTCCTAACTTTTGACCATATTTCGCCCATTTTCAATAAGGTTTGTCGCCAGGTTATCCATTACTACATACTAAAATTTCATCGAAATCGAACCTTTTTTACGTTAGTTATGGCGCATAAAAGCAGTGGAATGGATCCCTCTCTTATGTACTGACCTTTGACCCCATTTCGTTCACTTTAAATAGGGTTCCTTCCCAGGTGATCCCCTACCAGATACTAAAATTTCATCGATATCCAACGGTTGTTACGCGAGTTATCGTGCTAACGGACATACGCACACAAAGCATGACGTAATGAGACAGATGGGAATCGCGGCCATCTGCCCGCCGCAGAAGTGTGACGTCATAAATCTTTAATAGGATCCACACAGAACGCGTGACGTTAAGAGACAGATGGCGTGACCGCGCGCCAACATTCTCAAACGTGAGTTGTGACGTCATAAGATTTCTAAGCATTGGTAACATTAATGGAACAACGCCATCACTAAAAACGTTATAATTCGGGGTGGTTATATGGGATAAGGGCAATGGAAAGGATCACAATCCTATGTCCTGACCTTTGACCACATTTCGTCCATTTTCAATAGGGTTCGTCCCCAGGTGGTCCCCTACCACATACTGAAATTTCATCGAAATCGAACCATTTTTACGCACGTTAAGACGCATAAGGGCAATGGAATGCATCCCGATCTTATGTCCTGACCTTTGACCCTACTTCACCCATTTTAAATAGGGTTTGTCCCCAGGCGGTCTCCTACCACATAGTAAACTTTCATCGAAATCGAACCATATTTACGCAAGTTATGACGCATAAGGGCAATGGAATGATCCCGCTCCTACGTCGTGACCTTTGACTCCATTTGTCCCATTTTCAATAGGTTTCCTCCCCCTGGTGGTCCCCTACCACATTCTAAAGTTTCATCGAAATCGACCCATTTTTACGTCAGTTATCGTGCGGACAGACAGACGGACGGACAAAGCTGGAGCATATACGCTTCTTCAACCTACGGTTGGAAAGCGTAAAAAAGGAACAACTAATGCGCTGGAAACAGCTAAAGCTTATGGTGGCATTTTATGTTAATATAGGAGCCTAAATGCCCTGCAGATTACGAGATTGCTGTGCTGAATTTTCTCCAGTTCTTTCAGTGACGTTGTTCAGCATTCACTTTGTTATCATCACATTTGGAGAGATACTTGATCAGTTAAATAGAGTACGAGAAACTCGTGATGAATTATGGCCGAAATAGACAATGTTTTAGTACCCTTTGTCTGAACTTCCAGCTTCTTCATACATGATGAAATATAAATTTATGTTGTTTATGTGCGGTAAGGACCGTAGACATCCAGATGTAAGAAATATGCATAAGGCTCCAAATTTCAATTAAATATGATAATATGGCTTATCCATTGCAAATACGACGGTTGATCAATAGATAACTTTTGATTACAGGCAGATTCATCATCATCATTTGATTGTAGGCAGATTCATCATCATCATCATTGTCAGCCCACTGCTGGATGAAGATTTGTCCAAGTCCTTTCCACAACTTTCTCCCTTAAGCCAGCCACCTCCATGCCACTCTGACATACATTCGAGTTTCTTCCATCCATCTCACACATGAACTTTTTCTGTTTTTTTCCTCTATCCTAGAAACCAGCGTATTAAGTATTTCGCTTCTCTGACGGTGTGGTCAGTTTTTCTAACAATATGTCTTGCCCATTGCCATTTCAGAGATATCACGCTGTTCATGATATATGAACTGTTGTCATTTTCCTGATCCATTAGTTCCTCTTCCTATTTTTATACCAAGTATACACCTCTACATGCTTCTTTGATTTGTTTTCAGTCTCTATGAGTCTTTTTAATTAAGGTTCATGTCTCTGATCTATAAGTAAGAACTGGAAGTATTTATAAATTAATTTCGTCTTCGTTTAGGACATAGTGTTGAGTTGCTCTTGAAAATTGCCTTGTTTCTTTGAATTGCTCTCCAACCAAGTGTTATGCGCTCTTTTAATTTCATCTTCGAATTGGCCCGCGTTTAATATCTGTTCACGGTCAATGTAGCCATCGGTTACTTCTAGATTTGATCAATCAAACTCTAAATTCTCAGTTCTTGTAAAAGCACTGTATGTCAATTTTATTTTCTATAAACTGTTCGTTTTTAAGCCCACTTCTTTATTACTGTCAGCAAGTTCGCGAACCATACCCTTCAGCTCTGAGGAGAGTACTTGCAAAAATCACGTTGTCAGCAAAACGAGGATGGGTTAAATAATTCCTATTAATCTTTATCCCCTTGTTTTTCCAGTTCAATGTTTGAAAAGCATTCTGCAACGTGGCTTTGAAGAGCTTCGGAGATATCGTGTCAGTTGTTCTCACTCCTTTTCGAATTCTTATAAGTATTGTGTCCCTGAACAGTCGAACTTTTGCAATTGCATGTTCGTAGGTGTTATTAATAATATTAATGTTTCCAATCCCGTAGGATTTAAAAGTCATTATAACTGCTAATGGTTTCACAGAATCAAAAGCATTTCCATAATCAATAAAAACCATACATAATAAAAGTTCACACTCATTTGTTTTTTCAATTAGTTCTCTCAGTACATGGGTATGATCTATAATGTTGTAGCCACTCCTGAAGCGAGCATGTCCTCTTGTTGAGCAGTTTCCTTCAACTGACGTTTATAAGACCTTAGTGAAAGTTTTATAAACAACTGATAAGAAGTTGATGGATCTGTATTTCTTGAAATCATCCATGTCCTCTTTTTAATGTTTCAAGATCATTGTATCATTGATCCAATATCAGGTGTTTTCGCGTCATTGCGACATTTAGTAAAAACTTTGAGTGTCGTTTATTTTACTCTACTGGCTTCTTGTACAATATCCAGCGCAATTCCACCTTCCCCTGGAGCACTTCTCCATTTCATGTTCTCAATTACTTGTGCAGCTTCTGCAAGAGGGCAGGAAGAACTTTGGCGCTGGTGCCTTTCTTTATATATCAATAACTACCATTTACAGTAGCAAATGGCAGTTATTGATACATTTCCTTAGCCACGTAGTATCCACTCGTGTAATCATGCACTTGTGATTTTTTAGTTACATTTCTTTATGCCTGTTAAGGGATATATGATCTCTTTCACATAGTTCAGTGCACAACTCTTTAAGTCTACTCAAAATTTCCTTTCTAATTCTTATTACAGTACCATTTCTTCTCAGTCCTATAATCTGCTTTCTTTCATTCTTCAAATAAGATCGTTAGTTTTGTACAGGCTTTGTTTTTTTTCAATTTTTGTTTTTGTCACTAGTTCACAATTAAATGTCCTTATGTCTTCAGGAATATTTTTTCGCTCCGTCTTGCATAGCTACATATATTCTACTTTGGAAGTGATATTATCTTTGTTTATCTTCATCTCTCTTCTTTTCAGAATCAACAGTTTTGTTTGTTTTGATATATCTTTCGTAAACGATTTGGTACTAGCTGCACTTGTTTTTGTCGCTGTTTCCATAAAAACTTTGATAAGTTTTTGTACAATTTAAACTTCAGAGATGTATACTTCTTCTTCTGTTAGACACTCTAATGCGTAGAATTGGTTTCTGAGTAGTAATGTGGAAGTTTTATGACTTTTAAGGCTTGTCATGTCAATACATTTCATTCCTTCATTACCTTTTGATGTTTAAGTTTTGTGTTACAGTGCATCTTACACTTCACCACTCTACAAATAACTTTTTGAGTGGAATTTGTTAAGCACTGCAGTTTTCGATGATAAATTTATTTTTGCACAATAAAATTAATTTCACTTTCCTTTCCTTTGTGATGCCTCCATGTACATTTCCTAGGATGTTTCTTAAAAAGGAACCCATGATTAAAAACCTTTGTGCTTCTGCAAATTATAGAAGAATATTTCCACAATGGTTTCTTTCGCCGTGACCGAATTTTCGTGTTGTAGTTTCATTTTCTTCTCTTGCCCTATTTTTGAATTGAGATCACACATAATGGTCTTCAAATATTGAATCTGATCTTCAAATACTTCAAAATGATAAATTCATAATGATCATCAAGTACTTCAAAATGATGAATTCATAATGATCTTCAAGTACTTCAAAATGATAAATTCATAATGACCTTCAATTACTTCAATACTGCTTACTCTTGTTATTTACGTAAATGCTGAATTTCCTCGTAAATCTCTTCGATTTCTTCATTAAAATGATTAATTCTGGGTGCGTAAGCTTGATTGATCTGAAGCTGGTATGTTTTCGAGAGGTGAATAACGAGTCGTGAGGAACTTTCTGAGGAACTTTCGACTTCTAGGACATCGTCCCTCACTTTTTGTTAAATATAAATCCAACACCACTAGTTCTTCTAGTAGAATTCAAAATCGCCGCCTCACGCAGTTGTATTAAGGTGACAACAACACTTCGCAGAACGAGGTATGAGATGAAAGGAGATGGGCCCATTACTTGAACTGATATGTCATAAAGAATATAAAACTGCATCAGCATCTATTGTAAGTGAAATTTCGATAAAAAAACTACAATGCATTACATCCAGTGAGAATTATCAAGACGAATTTTAATCATTAATTTTACTACGCATGTTAGTCTGGAGATAGTTTTAAAATGCATCTCACTTCTGCAGTGCTGAATTTTTCTTCATACAAATCGCCTGAGTTTGTATCATCTATTTCCTGTTGGCTTGCATTTTGTGTGAAAGTATCTGATTCATCCTGTCTGTTTACAAGCACTCTAAACAATATAACTTAAACACTAATGCTCGCCTTTTATTTATTTTGTGTTGAGTACTACACCGTTGAGCCATTACATTATGACCACCTACCTAATAAGATGTAGGACCCCCTTTGGCCCGCAGAACTATGTTCACTCCGCGAGGCATCGACTCGATGAAGTGGCGATAGGTATCCTGGGATATCTGGTTCCATAATGCCAACAGTAGGTCTCCAGTTCACGTACATTTCTGGGTGGTGGTAATTTAGCGCGAATCAGCTTTTCCAAGTCGAACTACAAATGTTCGATTGGGTTCATATCAGGTGAATTTGAAGGCAGAGCATTAACAGAAAATCGCCAGCATGTTCCTCGAACCACGCCTTGACGATTCAGGCAGTATGGCATGGCGTGTTATCTTGTTGGTGATGGTCATGACCAGCACGAAACACAGTTCCCATGAATAGGTAAACTTGGTCCGCAACGATGTTCAGATACCTGAAGGCTGTCAGGAATTGTGCTATTGGGATATAGGGCCAAAAGTATTGTCCCAAGAAACATCGCCCACAGCATAAACACCGCCGCCGCCGACCTATGTCCGCCCTACAGTACATCCAGGTGCCATAGCCTTGGTAATCGGTGTATCCGAGCTCAGTCGTCTACCTGATTCACCAGGAATCTTGATTCGTTAGACCAGGCCACTTTCTTCCAATCATCTGCGGTCCAATATCGATTATCTTGGGCCCATTTAATGCGTTGTTGGCGATGACGTACAGTGAGTATGGGGATCCGGCTAGGTCATCGGCTTCGCAAGCCCATGCGCAGTTAGCTGCTATGAACTGTGAGCTGTTACACATTGCCCTGATCACCAGTGTTGTACCTGCGTGTGATTTGTCGCACTGTGGCTTTGCGGTTGCTGTGAAAAATGCGCGACAGTATCCGCTCCTCTCTGGCATCAATTAGCTGCGGAAGGCACACGGCTGGATGACGGTTCGTCATTTGGCCATCTGTGCACCACTTTTGATACGTACTCACTACAGGTGCATTTGAAGTACCCACAAGCCGCGTCGTGTCGTGGCCGAGATCGTAGTTCAGAGGCGTCGTGCCATCACAATTTGTCCTTTACCAAACTCCCATAAATCGGCTGCTTTTCTCATTCTGACTCCGAACATCCTACTAACCAAAAGCCGGACTTCGGGTTGAATACACACTGCTCTGAGAACTTCACCTGCGCCACCGTTCGGTCTCCAGGCGCGCTCAGTTCTGGAGACCAAACTGTGGCACAGGTGAAGCTCAGGGGTGGTCATAATGTAAAGGTTGA
Source organism: Macrothele yani (assembly GCA_039090855.1). Classification (NCBI taxonomy): domain Eukaryota; kingdom Metazoa; phylum Arthropoda; class Arachnida; order Araneae; family Macrothelidae; genus Macrothele; species Macrothele yani. Next base: position 82,126,022 of record CM077004.1, on the reverse strand, counting down.
TTTAGTTAGATCTACTGAGAACGTTTACTTTTTGCTTCATCATGGTGTATCAAGAGCGTGTGTTACCCAGTTATCATTATCTCTCTTCTTTTCTCCTTGTGAGAAATCTCTCTGCCTATTTGCGATAGATTTTTATTCTTAGCGCGTCTTACTTATCACCAGACGTCGGGAAAATCTTTTCTGTTCTCGAGGTTACTTTTTGTCTCCTGTGCATCCCCATGATCTCTCTATTCTTGTTCGCAAGTACTTTTAACCTTTACCTTGATTTTCTTGCTTTAGTGCTGAATCAATGTGACGTCAGAACTTCTAAAAGTGTCTTTCTGTTTTGTGATCACCTATTAAAAATTTCGAAATTTTCTCAACTCACTGTTCTCCTGTTCTTAAAAACTCTTAACCATATGTGAGTCATCAGAACGCGTTTCTCTTATTTAAAATAATTTTCCGACTTGTGTTAGTTCCCACAATTCAGATTTATCGAATTGAGGAATATCTTTCCATTGCATTGCATTATAAACGTTATGGATTCCTTAGACTAATTATCGCTGCATCTAATAATACTTTACCTTGTTCAGGTGTTCAAATCGTATCTGACATATGCTAGTATGTCAGATTCCGGTGTTCAAATCGTATCTGACATATGTCAGTATGTCAGACATGTCATTCTGATTATCCCTTACCTTTTTCAGATGTTCAAATCGTATCTTACGTACACTATATTGACAAAAGTCACCAGCTACCCCTTCAGAAGCAAATGAACGGAACCACTGCGTTGCTAAGTTACCTGGTACAGCTACAAACGGTATAAAAACAAGCCTGAAGCTGACCGCGATCATATTGCACTGTGAGGTTCAGTGAAAATGTCGCGGTGGGAGAAAACTGACTTTGAGAAAGGAAAGATTGTTGGGTGTTATACTGTATTAGTGGGTTATCCATAAGAGAAACCGAGAGGCGTTTAAACATACACAAGTCAACTGTTTTTGATGTACTGAATAACTGGAAGACACATGGCGTGCCTGATGTAGCAAAACGTACCGGCAGACCAAAGAAAATCAGTGATAGAGGACGCCGAAGCCTCAGGGGAGTCGTTAAAGGTAGTCGACGGAGTACTGCACAAGACCTCAGTGTACAGGTGAGTAAAAATGCTGGAACCTTAGTATGCACACGTACGATTCGCGGAGAACTTCATTCCAGGGGTTACTGTGGTACTGCAGCTGCTCATAGGCCTTTCATCTTCACTCGGAATGCTACTTGTCGTTTAGCATGGTGTAAAGAACATTTATCGTGGATCGTAGATCAATGGAAACGTGTCCTATGAACTGATAAATCTACAGTAGCGGAAAAATTAATAGCAACTCTGGACATTTTTGAAGTTTTTAAGGTTTGAGTGTTGCTACAAAAGTAAATATGCAGAGAATACGGAGAATATGTACATCATTGGAAATAAAATTTTATGCAGAATCTAAATCAGATAACAGAATGAGAATAGCTTGAATAGAACTCAAGTTATGAGCAGAAATAAGCTGCGAAGGAAGCACACGTCGTGATGTAAAATGTCATCGTCTTTGTACAAGGCGACGGAGCTTTCTCCGACGTCCGGGTACATGCGATATAAAGGGCAGCCGAGGTGCCTGGAGCCATTCCCGAAGCCGCGGATGGCTTAGTGGTTAGTGTTTCAGACTATCGATGCTGGGTCCCCAGGTTCTAGCCTGGGCTGATCTTTCAGAGATGGTGTGATTTACTAACAATCGCTGAATATCCGCCGTGCATCGGACGAGCACGTAAAGTGACGGCCCCCAGGCTGGACCCACTGGTTAAATAGGTATCCTTTCCTATGTCCTCCCTGAAATTCTCTCACCCCTCTATGTGCAACAGCGTACTTGTACGGTGGCGCAATCTACTGTACTCTAATCTCACTACAAAATGTTCTGTCAAAGTCGCTAGACTTGCTCTCATTCCTTCCGTTTCTGTGTCCTGCCCAAAAGGCGATCTTGCTGTAGGTGGCTGGGACCTAAGCTCTACTTCCTGTGGACGGAAGTCCTACATGAAAACGACAAATTGGGATTTGGGGCCATTCCCGAAGTTTTCGGCGCGCTGGTAGGTAGTCGGTTGCATTGCTCTGTGTGTAGGCGTGCGTGCTCTGGACTGCAGTGCAAATCTGAAGTTTGTTCTTTCCGATTGCAAACTGTGTTGCAGGTATGGGATTAGGTGATGTTTCACTACGAAAGGCTTCCAGAATGGTGACATTAAGCGACAGTGGCAAAAGCAATGCCGAAATTGCCCGCATAACTGGGCTAAACAAGAGCATTATTGGACGGCGCCTGGCGAAGATCCGTGATATGGGTGGTATCAACAACTGCAGGCTGGGTAAATGTGGCCGAGAAAGGAAAACAATGGAGAAAACTGACAGAGCCTTGCAGCGGTTATGTCTGCAAAACAGGTTCCAATCGTCAACAGTTGTTTCCAAAGAATTGTGGAAGAGCTGTGGTGTTGCTATTTGTCCTCGAACAGTGAGGAACAGGTTACGTGATGTGGGTCTGACGTCTCATAGGGCGATTAAGAAGCCTTTGCTAATCCACGTGCAACGTAAGAAACGTGTAGAATGGGCTAAGGAACATAAAGACTGGAGAACTGATCGGTGGCGTCAAGTTGTATTCAGCGATGAGACCAAATTGAACATTGAATGCACCGACGCTGGGTGCCGAATGTTTCGCCGACGAAACGAGGTGTTGAATCCCTCTTGCCCACTGAAGACCACAAAGAACCCAGCCAGTGTTATGATTTGGGGATGTTTCGCTGCTGCTGGAGTGGGCAGAATCCATGTGTGTGACAGCACTGTTGATGCACAGGTGTACAAGAGCATCCTCCAGGACGATTTGGCCCCATGCCACCGTGCAAAAGGCATTAGAGCTTATGTGACGTCTTTAGGAAATGTTGTGCCTCTACCTTGACCTGGTAATTCCCCAGACTTGAACCCAATAGAGAATTTGTGGCCCATTCTCAAAAGAAAGGTGCACGACAGGCACCCTACAAGTAAAGTGGAACTCATTAACGCCATTACTCACGTTTGGAACAACTGTATGTCATCCGAGATGTTGGGTAACTTGGTTGACTGCATGCCCAAGAGATGTGCAGCGGTCGTTAAATTCAAAGGTCACCCAACAAAATATTAGGGACTTCATTTCTTTTCATGCCATCCCCTTACTTTTCCATGATTTCTGTTTCGCAGCACATTTCTGCGCATAACTTGAGTTCTATTTGAGCTATTCTCATTCTGTAACCTGATTTGGATTCTGCATAAAATATGCTTTCCAATGATGTACACATTGTTTGTATTCTCTGCATATTTACTTTTGTAGCAACACTCAAACCTCAAAAACCTCCTAAATTTTCGGAGTTGCTATTAATTTTTCCCATACTGTAGATGCACGATCCGTGAGTCTGATGGACGTCTGTTGGTATGGCAGTAGCCGAGAGAACGCTATTTGCCATAGTGTACTGTTTCCACGGTCAAGTTTGGAGCTAGCAGTGTGCTCGTGTAGGGATGTTTTTCGTGGTATGGTCCCGGCCCATTGATTATCGTGGACAAACCTGTTAACCAGCACTTCTACCTCGATATTCTGGACAATTATGTCCTACTAACTATGTGGCAATACTGTGGAAACGAGCCTTGTTGGTACCAGCAGGATAATGCACTGAGCCATAAAGCAAGGACTTTCATGGCGTGGTTTAACGATAATTTTTTATCGTGTGTGGACTGGCCACCACATAGCCCTGATCTTTATCTCATAGAGCACCTATAGGATGAATTAGAGCGCCGTATAAGAAGTTCAGAACCAAGGCCTACTACTTAGCAACATTATGTATGGAATGGAAGCACACACCTATCTCTGTGTTCCAAAACCATGTCAAAAGCATGTTTCGAAGGGCCAGTGCATGCATTAAAGCCAAATGTGGACCGACACCGTACTAATGTAAGTCACTAAATGTGTTTCTCTTCTAGGTGGCCGGTGACTTTTGTCAATATAGTGTATGTCAGTATGTCAGATACGAATTGAACACCTGAACAAGGTAAGGAATAATCACAATGTACCTTCAGCTGTCCAGATCTAGGTATAATGAAGGTTCTTTCTTCCGGCTCTTCTGTTTCTTTTCCAGTACACTGAAAGAATTCGTAATACTCTGGTACTCTTTCTTTTGTGGTCATCATCCCACGACTAGGAATTTATTTGAATCTACGGAAACAATAAGTCGGAATACCACCCATAATTTCAGCTAGTGCTGAAAACTAACGCTCTTGTTCACAAAGGGAAAGTAGCCATCTCCGTGCAGACATGTGGAATATCTTCCTGGAAGTGAAAGTCCGAAAAAATAATGAAAAACGAGGTAGTTTCTAAAGGAAACTTTACTGCAAAATGCCCTGTGTGTCCAATTAATTTTCACCGAAATATGTTATGATTAGTTATAGTATCATTATCCCAGATTGGATTGTTGATTCTTTGCCGTCCCAGTGACCGAGTGGTCTGAAGCGCTCGCTTTTGACCATTTGTTTTAAACTGGCCTAAGTTTGAGCCCTGGATGAGACACAGGTGATGCGTTCTGTCTGTGCCACGTCCCTGGAACCAGTGGCACCTACTTAGGGACGGGTAACTGCTTATAGATATAAAAGTTTTTCATGGTAGACGTTAAACCCCGAACCAACAATATCGTTGTCCCTTCATTCTAATTAAAGATTTACGCACGTTGCTGATACATCATCTCTTGTAAATTAGTGACCACCGCTTTTACGAGGGTAAATAAAAAATTATTCGCACTCTTGTTTCTGTAATATATCACAAGAACAGCAGGGGTCGAAAAAGTACATCATTTTTCCACATAATATCCTTGCTTTTTGATGCATTAGTTCCAGCGGTCCGCAAGCTTGCGTATTCCATTGAAGAAGAAGTTTTGTGGCTGGTCACACAGCCATTTATGCACCACTTCCATCACTTCGTCGTCCGAAGCAAAACGGCGACGTCGCAAAGCATCTTTGAGGGCCCAAAGACGTGAAAGTCTAAAGGTGTTAGATGTGGACTGTATGGAAGGTGTTTCATGTGGACTGTATGGAAGGTGTGTCAGCATCTCGAACTTAATTTTCTAAGGGTTTCAAAGGTGTGGGAAGCCGAATGGGGGCGTGAATTGTCGTGCAACAACAACACTTGCTTCGACAGTAGGCCTCGGCGTTTTGTGCGAATAGCTGGTTTCAGTTCCTTTGCCAGCATTTCACTGTGCAGTACACAGTGAAATGGAACATTTCCTGACAAACGACCCCTTGTCAGAAAATGTTTCTGTAGACCCTTTCTCCAGGTAATGAATAAGTATAGGCCCTTTAGAATCCCAAGAAACGGTTAGCATCACTTTTCCTGCGGAAGGTTGCATCTTGAATTTCTTCTTCGCTGGCGATCTCGGGTGTTTCCACTCCATACTTTTCCACTCCATACTCTGCCGTTTGGATTCCGGGTTAAAGTGATGGATCCAGGTCTCATCTCCTGTGACGATTCTCTCCAAAAAAGCTTCGCTATCATCGTTGTAGCGGTGGAGTAAGCGTTGAGAGATCTCCACGCACGTTTGGGCTTATGCTCTTCGGTAAGCTGTCTTGGTACCCATCTTGCGGAGGCTTTAGGGAAACCAAGTTTCTCGTGGATGATTTCGTATGCAGAACGATAACTGATTTGCAGTGAACAGACAACCTCGTCGGTGGTCACTCGTTGGTTCTCCAGAATCATCTCTCGAGCTTGTTGAATCTTCCCGTCAGTGGTGGTGGTTGATGGGCGTCCTGCACTCTCTTAATGCTTCACGCTTGTCCGGTCATTTTTAAACTTCTCGATTAACTCATACACACTTCTGTGTGGTACAAACGCTGTCCCCGTATTTTGCTACAAGCCTGCGATGAATTTCAGCCCCTGACACACCTCCAGACCAGAGTATTCGGATCAGTGCTCTCTGTTCTTCATTGGTCACACTGCCAGCGGAGAGGCCATGTTTACTCTGTAACAGAACAAAGAAAAATTAAGCAATTAAGATCAAACTTCAGTAACATAACCACAAGAATACCACATTATATCATGCACGCGCAGAAGACAGTGCGACCAACTTAAAACAAGAAAGATGACACCAAATTTTCGGGTGTAATAAGCACGTCTTTTGAATCCGTTCTGACGCAAATCAAATTTATCAAAGCTATTCAAAGTCAATGGAACCAGTATGGAAAACAATAGATCTGACGAAAGAAAGGGGATTTTCAATCGGGTTTTTCAATCCCTTAGATATTGCTGTAAACGGAATCGTGAGCTTACGAACTCTTAGAAACAGAGATATCAACAAAAATAAGATGTAACTTTACGTCCCCTGGTGGGAAAACCATGCATTATTTTGGGAAGAAAGTATTCTCAAAAGGTTTATCCATATGAGCGGTATCGGCCCAAGAAAAAAAAATTAAGTCGAGTTTTCAGAAGCCCAGATTTTACTACAAATACATCAGAAGCAGAAAATAGCACTTATGACACCTGGTGACCAAACCATTCTTTACCAAACATTAGAAATTATGTGAAAAATATTTTCCATCAGGTCTTGAATGCGATACAGGAAAAATTTTTCAAATTGGAGTTTTGAGGAACAGTAAACGCAATTTACTTATGTGGGACCTAGCAGAAAGTCTATGATTTACTTGAAAATTTTGAATTTATAGGAAAAAGATTTCGCATCGGAAACACTATCCAACAAAGAAGGAATTTTTCAAATCGGACTTTTAGAAGTAGAGATATTGACAAAATAAGATATACATCTACGCCCGCTGGCGTAGAAGCCATGCATTATTTCAAGAAGAAAATGTTCCTAAAACGTTTGTCGACATGAGTAGTATCGGTCAACAAACGATCTTTTTTTCAATCGAGATTTTAGAAGCTCATATTTTGCTGCAAATACATCAGAAGCAGAAATTAAGGCTTACGCCACCTGGTGGCCAAACCATTTTTACAAAAATTAGAAATTATGTTCAAACGATTTTCCATCAGGAGCTGTATCCGGTGCAGAAAGAATTTTTCAAATCGGAGATTTAGAAGCAGAGATATAGGGGGAAACGCAATTTACATTTACGCCCCCTAGCGGAAAGTCTATGATATACTTGAAAATTTTGAATTTATAGGGAAAACACGTCACATTAGAAACACTTTTCAACAAAGTAGGAATTTTTTAAATCGGACTAGTAGAAATCGAGATATTGACAAAAATAAGATATTTATCTACGCCCCCTGGCGTAGAAACCATTCACTATTTTAAGAAGAAAATGTTTCTAAAACGTTTGTCGACATGAGTAATATCGGTTTACAAACGATTTTTTCCATCGAGAATTTAAAAGCTCATATTTTGCTGCAAATACATCAGAAGCGGAAATTAAGGTTTATGCCCTCTGGTGGCCAAACCATTTTTTTACAAAAATTAGAAATTATGAGCAAACGATTTCCCATCAGGAGCTGTATCCAGTGCAGAAACAATTTTTTAAATCGGAGATTTAGAAGCAGAGAGATGTAGGGGGAAACGCAATTTGTCTTTACGCCCCCTAGCGGAAAGTCTATGAATTACTTGAAAATTTTGAAATTATATGAAAAACATGTCACACTGGAAACACTATCCAACAAAGAAGGAATTTTTCAAATCGGACTTCTAGAAGTAGAGATATTGACAAAAATACGATATACATCAATATGGCGGAGAAATGGCGGAGAAATGGTGGAGAAACTGTGGAATTAATTTAGGAAGAAAATATTCCGAAAAGGTTTATCGATGTGAGTGGCATCAGTCCACAAAAGAATTTTTTCAATCGATTCATTAGAAGCTCAGATTTTGTGGCAAATACATCAAAAGCAAAAATTAACACTTACACCCCTTGGTGGCCAAAGTATTATTTACCAAAAATTCGAAATTATATGCAAAAGATTTTCTATCAGGAGATGTATCCGCTAAAAAAAAAAAAAATTCAAATTGGAGTTTTAGAAGAAGAGTTATCGGGAAAAATTTAATTTACTTTTACACCCCTTAGCGGAAAATCTATGCGTAATTTGAAAAATAAACTATATCTAAAATACTTTTCGACATAAATGGAATCGAAAGATAAAATAATTTTTTCAATAGGATGTTTAGAAGCAAATATGTGGAATAAAACGTATTTTTGAATTCGACAGCATCTGCATTTACGCCCTGTAGCGGCGAAATTGTACATCGTAAAAAAAAAAAAATGAAGAATCATTATTCTCATATTTCAAGCTTGCGAACGCAAAAAGAATTTTTCAAATCGGACTAACAGTTGCAGAGATACCGTGGGTACAGACGGACGGACGGACGAACAAACCGATAACATGAGCCCAGGCTTTTTTTACAAAAGTCGTGCTAAGAAATTATGGTTCATGGATAATTTTTGATTTACCATCGTAATATTCAATGTTTATGAGATTCAAGCTCCTATGTGTCTCAAAAATGGAAATTCCAATACAAATGAAGTTTTTAACTTGTAAGCATCGCCGTTTAAAGTCTCATACCGGTTTAAGACTCGATAAAAGGGTTCCCTTCTGCTGAAATATGACTCTTCGACTTTCATGCCTTTATCGACATTTGCTGTTTTTATGGAACAAAGATTTTTTCAGCACATTCAGTCAGTTTTCCTTCTAAAACAGGTGCTATTTACTTCTCTTTAGAAGACCTAGTTACTTCATTTTGAATGGAATAAATTTGTCTTCTAAATTTATTCCTTCCCATGGAATGCAGTAAAGGAAGACAGCAGCGGTCGTATGAAACATGACCTCTTATGTCTTCTTTACTGCAGAAAATACTCGCGGTCACAGCCTCGAGTCTCTCTCTCTCTCACAAACTTGATTACCAACCTCCTTAACGTTCCTTAATGAGACTTTTTGTCAATCAAACCAAAGTTTGAAGGAAAGGGGAATTGTCTCCCCAGAGCGAGCAGCTGAGATACTGAGTGGTTAGAAGTGAACAAAATAAGTCTGTCTCCTGAAATTGTTTTTCACTGTCTAATTTCTGAAAAAAAAAGTCTCATAATTTCGTGGGAACTGAAAGACTGGCTTAAGGCACGTGGGCCGAAGAACATAAGGCATTAGCGTATATTTCATATTCGATATAATTAGAGTATATTTTATATTATATGTCTTTATATATTTCATATATAAGGAATTAGCGCATATTTCTGTTCGAACTCTTTCAAATAAAAATATACGCTAATGCCCGTGGGAAAGAGTTTCGAATAACAGAAAAGCAGGATTTTTTACAACAAAAAAAGTGTTCTTTACAGCAAAAGCTGTGTGTTAAGGAAACAAATTTTCAAATGCGTCCGTTGAAAGCCCAGCAGAGAGACAGAAAGGGAGAGAGACAGAGAGAGAGAGAGAGAGAGAGAGACAGGGAGAGCAGAAATTCATTTAGCGCACAATAAAAAATTTACCTATGGCTTTGCAGGGATTTTCCTCCAAGACGAAGTCTATGAGATACTTCTCTGAAATAAGAATGTTCCACTGACCACACTGAGCAAATATATGGAAACAATTAATTAAATCATCGCTGAGGTTGCCTCTAGCTGAAAATGTAGAGGAAAAGATACGCGGGCAGAAATGTGCAGATAATGAGAAGCTCTATTATAAAAAATTATTTAAGAAAGCGAGTCTTATGAATGTCCCAGTTAGCAAATGAATGCTGCTGTAAAAAGCTGAAAATTTTTCTAAAACAGCTGGAGACAAGGATCTCAGTGTAATCTGATGGATAGCTGACAAAAGGAAAGCAAAGAAACCACATCGCATTTCAAAGAAAAAAACATGTGGTAGGAAAGGAAATGTTGACAACGACATTGCAGCAAAGTAGATATCTGAGTGTTACATCTGAAATTCTTGAAAATTATAAACCTTACAAAATTCTAAATACGGATGAAGCGGGTATTTACCTCAGATCAAATGATTATATGTAGAGAATTTTAGGAAGGGAGTGTCTGACCCCAGGTCTTAAACAACCCTTAGAATTAGGAAGCTAAGAGATTTGGGCTAGAGTGTCCGATAGGAAAGTGACACGGAAGCGAAGCAGAAAGGAGATGAAGACGCCCTTATTTATTACCGGGGGACCAGTACCCGGTGTCCGACGGCTTAACGTGCCCATACAACGCACGGCGGATATTTAGTGGATCCAGCTTTCGTACCTGCCTGGGATCGAGCCTGAGGTCCTTTCCGTGGCAGTCACGAACGTTGCCCACTACGCCATCTGCGGCCCGTATTTACCTCAAAACACTAGCTGAGTATTATTATAGGTTGACGAAAATGATTTAGCGTATGTTAAAAAAAACGGAAAGCGGGCGTAAAAGATCTTTGGCTCAGTATCATAGCGAAATCTTTTATAAAGACTCCTTTCATTATTGGGGAAAGGAAACTTCTTAGTTTTAAAAGCATTTAGCAGCTCCCAGTACATTAAGAATGTACAAATGCCGCACGGATAACCAACAAAATTTCACTGAATATCCTTTAAAATGTGATAAGAAATTATAGAAAGAAAACGTCGTGATATTGTAAGACAATGAAGTAAACCCTCTGATTCTCTCGGAACATTTATTTTCATTCCTAAAGAAGGGTGTTTTCAAGGTTACAGACATAAAATAACACAAATTTCTCTTTAACGTTTTCGCAGTTTCAATAACTTACATTTACTGGATCTCTCTCTCCCTCTCTCTTCGTTGTTCGGTTCGAGCGTCGTGACCGAATTCACGTCCTGTCGGCAGTCAAGGTTCGCCATTTCTGTCTATTCTCCACAGTTCTCATTATTTCTGGAACTGATAGGTTTGTGAGAGTTTTTATTTGATCGATGAATCTGTTTGGGGGACGTATAGTTTAGGTAAAAATAATTCTTGATAAATCTGTCAGAAAAAAAGTGTTTTCTCTCTAATCTTTCTAGCTGGGCCTGGATAGGATTCCCAGATGAGACATAGGTGCGTTAGTTTTTTGGCACTGGTTCCAACCCCTTCCTGGGACCACTGGCCCTAATTTACGGACGGACCACTACATATGGCTCTCAGAGATGCTTATGGTAATCGTTAAAATAAATATGGTCTCCGAAAAAAAAAAATCTCCGGTGACTTTAAAAGGGTCAAGCCCAGTGGAAGTGGACAATTCGTAAGTTGAGATAAGACGCAGATGCCGCCAAAGCTGTCTCTTACTAAATTCTGCTGGTTGATGCATGTAAATCATATGTACTACCATTACCTGGCCTTAAGTGGGATCACTAAACATGCATTTATGATGTTTTGTTAGATGCCGCGTCCATATCTGAGAGAGTCTCAAAAGAGAGGGGGAGAAGTGTAGTATTGGGTCGTTTCATAATTATTGGCCGATGCCGACAAGGCGATTTTGCATAGCTGGTTACTAGGGACGCTTCGCAGGAGGAACTACCAAACGCGCATGCAAATTGAAGCGGTTCAGCCCACGTGTATAAAACGGTGTTTCAAACAGATCTCAGCAGTTGGGGATGTGATGGAGCGACCCGACGTGAGATCAGTGATTTTGCTCGAATTCAAACTTGGCTGGAAACTTGGCCGATATAGACATTTTCCAAAAATATTCAATTCTTCAGTTATGTAGGCTATATAGACATTTTCCAAAAATATCTGACTCTTCGTTTATGTAGGCGATATAGACATTTTCCAAAAATATCTGACACTTCGGTTATGTAGGCTATATAGACATTTTCCAAAAATATCTGACTCTTCGGTTATGTAGGCGATGTAGACATTTTCCGAAAATATCTGACTCTTCGGTTATGTAAGTGATATAGACATATTGCATGTAAATGTACGAAATAACAAAAAAATCCACAGATACAATTCGACATTTTTCTTTCCCACTTTGGGATTTGTCAGCTTTCAGACACACTTTTCAGTTTTCTTTTTTTGATCTACTTCTGTGCTCTTCAAAAAGTTTTCAATTTGCTCCAATACAGAAAATAAATTGGAGGTCGTCTGCCGCTTTAGAACAGTACTATAATGCTCACGTATTTTTTTTTCTTCCATAATAGCAAGGTGATCAGGAGAATTCGTTTACCGACTTTTTGTTCGAAAACTAGCGACATTTAGAAAATCTGACTTATAATCAGAAAGTGTCCTCTTACTAGACTAGACGAATAGGAAAAGATGAAAAATCAGGAAGTGAATGATTTATTGTTTTGTGAAAACTGTATCACTGTAAATATTCATGACTCAATTTCCTGGAAATAGCATCAGCACCTAGAAACTGTTAGAGATTTCTATCATCGGAAAAATCCCGTTTCTCAATTCGTGCAACATCTGTGAGCTATTCTCACCATTACTTTGATGTTTCAGTTGCGCTCCTATACATAAGGCTTATCTGATGCTTTTTCTGGAATACACGCAGCTTCGCTATGTTCACAATATGAGGATATACTGTACTTATACACATGTATGTGTATTGCATGTAAATGTACGAAATAACAAACGAATCCAAAGATACAATTCGACGTCTTTCTTCCCCACTTTGGGATTTGTCAGCTTTCAGACACACTTTTCAGTTTTCCTTATTTGATCTGCTGTGAATCCTAGACTTCTGTGCTCTTGAAAAAAGTTTTAAATTTGCGCCAGTACATAAAATAAATTGGAGCTCGTCTGCCGCTTTAGAACAGTACTATAATGCTCCTGTACTTTTTTTCTTCCATAATATCAAGGTGATCAGGGGAATTCGTTTACAGACTTTTTGTTCGAAAACTAGCGACATTTAGAAAATCTGACTTATAATCGAAAAGTGTCCCAAAATTGAAGAAACGACTTTCATGAGGAGCATGGAATGCTTATTTTCTGCACGGAAGTAGGAATTTCAACTTTTGTTTAATTTAATATGTTCTAAATTGTTTTTTGGTGAAATATATTTTAAAAACAACTAACGTTGCTATCCGCACTTGTAGGGTTTCCAAGCAGCGGCTATAATCCGTGCTCGAATTTAGAGTACCTGCACAAAAGTTTAGGATCCTATGAGTGCTAGACTATTTTTCGATGAGTTTGTTGAAGAGAAATACTATTTAAGAACAGTACTGAGATCCAATCCATGAGTCAATGATCTCCTGAGGTTAATAAAAAGGATTACAAAACAGATGAGTTTCTGAAGAGTTTCTTAGCGGTATTTTGTACCTTACATTCTTTTCAAAATGTGTTGTTGTCGCACATACTCGCATTAACGTTCATATGGTGTCAGACACAAGTTAGTGAAGTCATACAGTTGTGCCGAAAATAATAATGTAACCAACTTTAATGCAATCTTTTACACTCATGAGACAAAATATTAGACTAGCTATCTGACATCGTGTTGGGTCTACTTTCGTCGCCATAACCGCTTGCGCCGGGTCTATGCATCCACTTCACTAGACCCCAGATGGTATCCTCAGAAATTCAGTACCAGCAGAGCAGAATGACCTTCCGGACTACGGCAACGATGCGAGGCACTGATCGGGACCTACAAATGACGTATTCCTCTGCATCTTATAAATATGCGAAGAAATTCCAGTCGGTGTAATTTGGCCGCCAAGTGAGTACGAAATACTTCACCTTAATCTACTATGTGGGTTTCTTTTTGAAATATTATGTAGACTATGATCTGGTCTGAAAGAGTGCATAGGAATGAGCTGAAAGTAAGGATGGGCTTAATAAGGATGATGGGACTCAAATATGCCAAATAGGATAATATCTGTACCATGAGAAGGCTACCGACGGAATTCAGTCTAACTGTACAGTCTGGTTGCAACTGTTAGCCGGGGTAGCCTTGAATACAGACTCACCCATTTGTGTATTGCTGCGAGAACCTGACCTGGACTCATTGGATTAGGAAGACTCTTTCCAATTAGCATGATGCTCAGCCACTCTGATCCGTTACTCACTGTACATGGAGCTGTCGATGAAGGCCAGCCAATATAGGCTCTTTCCCACTATGCATTGAGTTGTCGATGAAGGCCAGCCAATAAACAGGCCGCCGACGTGTTTTTTTCTCATTTTTGTTTCTTGTTGTCTGTTTCGTGATTCAATGAACGCTATGAGCATCTAAGATTATAAGCAGTCACCCGTCCCTAATTTAGGGCCACTGGTTCCAGCATCATGGAACAATCATACCAACCATGTCTTATACGCGACTTGAACCCGGCCCAATTCAGATGATCAAATTGACGTCCAGGTTTCAACCACTCGGCAATCATGGTGCCTCTGCAAGAGAGTTTCTTGGATTGTGCGCTTAGAAAGGTTTCTCCGTCCTCTATAGGTGTAGTTTGTCGTTAATTGATAGATAGTGAACAGGTTATTATCGCCTGTAGCACTTGATGCTAACCGAAGTTTAGCCTCGTCCGACAACCAGTTTTCCTGTATGTTAGACGCGTGTGTTCCTATTCGGATCACCTCCGTCACTATGCAAGCTCTCGAAAAGCAAACAGTGCTTGTTGTTGTTGAGATGCTGGACCTCTCCTTCCTCGCGCCGATAACAATAATTCCCTTTTCTAAATCCTACAAGTCTTTCCCTTTCTCGACTTCATAGACTCCGTACAGCCGAAATGACACTCTCTTCCCGTGCCGTCTATATTATTTCCGGTCGGTCTGTGGTGTCATCTTTGCACGATGAGGACAAGTCAACTAGAGGAGACTCACTTGGCCATAGTGATCTGGCCCAGGAGTGTATATTCAATAATAGTGTGACAACGAATCTTGTGTTAAAGTTCACAAACGCCACTTCATAGTAAAATCAATGATATCAGAAGCAGGTTTTCTTTGACATCCCAAAAACGTATATAGATAATCTTTACAAGGACTTGGTTTGGTCGTTTTATTTGAATTACCAGATCGTAATGCACAGACACATTTTATTTGCACAAGAAGAACTGTTACTGACCTGAAACCATTTCATGTTAGTACACTTCCTGAACAAAACAATCAATGAAACAGTTTGTCAAGCGGTGTCTTGAACTTCTAAGCGATCAAATACAGTAAGAAAACACGTCACAGAGAGATTGAGTAGTGCGAACAAAAACAGTAGCCTGTAAATAAGGATAAATGTTCGTGCACAGAAACAGATTCTTTTATCTTTTAGTGAAAGAGGCGAATAAAGCATTTCTATCATACACAAGAGAGAAAACGATTTTTCGAGAAAGAAGGTCAACTGGTCTTCATTTATTCTGGTAGATAGTGATTCTGCCACTACCACACCGAGACTTTCATGCACGGATAACAGAAACAATCGTAGGCCGACAGCGAAAACATAGCAGTTAATCAGATTACTTAGATGTCGCTTATTGTCTTTTTTTAATCATTTGTTTTCTTATCGAAGCGAAAAACAGTTGTTAAATCATATTCAGGGTACATCGATTACCACTATATTAGTACCAATAAGGAACATCAATTTCTATAAAATGCTAAGCACTCAAAAATGTGCTAAGAACACTTCAGAATGCACAAACGTTAAACAAGCCATAAATTGGTTTTGCTAATGTTTTAAATAAGTGCAGATGCTGCACTTGCTGTGGGGGCGTTTCAAGTACCAGGGTGAGTCAAAACGTTATATACAATACATACACCGACTGATCACTGAACTATGGCCACCCCTATCAAAAATGGATGCGGCCCATTGACCACTTGATTTCCGAGAGGGCGCTATCAGTTAACGGACGTAGCATATATAGGTGTCAGTGGAGCAGTAAGTAATAAAATTCGGAGCGTGACATGTACACGGAAGGATATATCGGACTTTCAGAAAGATCATATTGTAACAGCTCGGAGAGCGGGAGCCTCGATTTTCGAAACTTCTGAACTAGTGGGTCGTTCGCGATGCGCCGTAGTTAAAGTGCATCAGAACTGGCATTAAAATGGCCAAACAGCAACCCGGAGGCAAAACTGCGCAGGACATCAAAAGGTTGATGTGAGCGTCGACACCAACAGGCCAACAGACTCGTCACTGTTCAACAGTAGACTTCCCAATACAACAGAGGTCAATCTGGAACAATATCCGTCATGACCATGCGTCACACACGCGCACTTATGGGCTATAACAGCAGACAACTCTGACGATATCCTCTCCTAATCACGACTCATTGGCGCAAAAGACTCACCTATTTCGAAGGTCATGCAAGTCGGACCCTGGATGACTCTAAAAAAGTGTGCTGGTCTGACGAGTCGTGTTTTTTGCTCCACTCCGCGGATGGTCGTATACGTATATGGCGCAAACAACATGAGGCACCCGATCTATTCTGAATGGTGTCCACAGAGCGAGCCGGTGGAGGCCGTGGTATAGTGCGGGGAAGGTCTACCTAGCAGGAACTTGAACCCCTGGTGCATGTGGAACAACGTATAACTGGTTTCCGCTAGCGTGAATTGCTTGCTGACTCTGTATACACCGCAATGTTGAACATTTTCCCGAATGACGATGGTGTGTTCCCAGGTAACAATGCGCTGAGCGGTCTAATGTTGTGTGGGAATGGTTTGAGGAACACAGTTCAGGCTTTCAGCATGTCGATTGGCGCTCCGAACACCCCAGATGTCAATCCCATACAGCACTTACGGGACACTATGGAATGGCATATCAGGCGTCTAAACACACCAATCACTTCCATACCTGCACTAAAGGACGCATTACCCACATTTTGGCTTAACAATTAACATACTCTCCAAATCCTTTCGGCATCTTATTGAACCGATGCCACGTCGGATAGATGTTATATTGAGGATGAAAGGATGACCTAAGAAGTATTAGTTAGGTGGTCGTAATTCAGTTATCTCTCAGTGTATATTTTTATTTATTTATTTATTTTTGTTGTTACATGCTAGTAGAAGAGAAAAAAAGAGTGGGAAAAAAGTTGACAGTTCATAAATGATGAGCATAACTGTAACAACAGGGAAGACAAGGGAAAAGGCCAAAATGGCCTGTCATAGCCCTATACTCCCCGTAGAAGAAACAAATGAAACAACAGATAGACACATCAAGTCAGACAATCAGAAGACGTTTTGCCAATCATTTCCCTTTTTCTTAATTATTGAAGTAGATAGAGTTTAAATTGTTTTTTAAATAAATCAAAAATGTCTAAGTTAGTCAGGCTGCTAGGTAAAGAATTCCAGTATTGAGAGCCACTGTAACTTAAAGTTTAATTGATTCCGTTTTTGGAAAAATAGGTTGTAATTGTAGTTTATTCCTTGTTTCATACGAATGTGCATGTGTATTAAGAAATATGAGATCTTAATATAAATCATATTTAATTCGTTTGAACATAATTTACCAAAATTAAATAGTACAGTTGAGTATTAGCAAGTAAGTATATTATATTTATTAGGATATACTTTTGTCCTAAAATTTATTACAGGTCGACTATAAGGGTGTGATTTGAGATCAATTAGTCTAATAAATTTATTTTGTAGGATTTGTAATTTATTAATATTGTATTGCGTCTTTTGTCCCCAAGATAGTATGCAGTAATTAATATGAGTTTGAAATAATGTTTAATACAATGAAATCAATGTTTCAGTTGTTAGATCAGTCAGGATTTTCTCACTATACCAATATTTCTATACAGTTTAATTAAAAGAAAATCAATATGTTTATTCCATTTCAGGTCAATATTTATTGTAGTTCCCAGGTAGTTGAATGAAGGTAATATATCAATTATTTTATTATTAAGGGATATTTGTGCATTTGGTGTTAAAGGACATAACGTGTTAGGAAAAATCACTGCTTTAGTTTCATTAACATTAATTATTAGTTCATTAGAAGTCAGATATACACTGACGGCCCCCCAAAATGCAACACCAAGAAGGACACGAGATAGCAAAGCCAGATTTACTGGACACATAACAACAGATACAAAGATGAAACGATTGAGCTTACAGGCCCGTGCGACTTGCGGAACACTCAGACATCAATAGTTCGTGTGGCCCCCATGGCTGGCAATAACGGCCGTTACACGCCGCGGAATCGAACGAAAGAGGCTTTGGATGTGGGCTTGAAGTATGTCGGTCCAGGCTGCTTCCACACTTTGCCACAGTTCATCCGGCGTAGCCGCGGGTAGTGCTTGCCGGGCCACTCAGTTGCCGATCAGTGACCAGACGTGTTCGATGGGCGACATATCGAGAGAACAGGCGGGCCACGGCAGAAGTGACACCTGGTGGGCCGTAAAGAATTGTTGCACGATGCGTGCCACGTGCGGTCGCGCATTGTCCTGTTGAAACGTGGTCGCTGGCAGGTCCTGCAGGTAACGGAGGACTACAGGCTCCAGAACGTCGGAGATGTAGCGGTGGCTGTTGAGTGTACCGGCGATGCGTACCAGAGGGGTGCTGGTGTCATATCCAATTGCGCCCCAAACCATAACGCCAGGCGACGTACCGGTATATCGATGCATAATGCAGGCGTCATACAGTCTCTCGCCGCCATGCCACCACACGTGGAACCGACCATCGTGGTGTTGCAGGCAAAAGCGGGATTCGTCGGAGAAAACGATGTCGTGGCATTCCGTAGAACAGGTGCGGCGTTCAACGGCGCACTGCCGCCGCACTCGCCGATGGTGTAACGTCAATGGTAATCGGAGCAACCGACGCCGTGCGACAAGTCCACGCTCCAGCATACGACGTTGAACGGTACGTGCTGACACAGGTTGTTGTGCAACACACCCTAAATCCTGCGCTAACGTTAGTGATGTGGCGGTGCGAGCCGTCAATGCCCGCTGCACAACATGCCGGTCCTCTCGTAGGGTGCCGTGCTGTGGCTGCGGTAAACGCTCACGTCGGTCCGTCAGTTCCTCCTGCACCCACCGAATTCATACTCGCCTCACTGTGGCTGGATGTTGTCCCACACGGGCGCCGATGTCGCGATAAGCCACTATTCGTCTTCTGTCGAACTCCGAAACGTACTGGAATGACTGCCGTATTCTGCAACGAGGCATCAGGAAGCTTCCCACGCACAGGCCCGGCAGCACAACACACTTCCACTACTTACACCCTGCATTCTGCGCACCATTCTTAAAGTGCTTCTCGGTGGCATGACGGGCGCACATGAATTGCATATGCTCTGCAATGCTAATCGTTTGCATGTCCTCTCGCGGGCGACGCATGCTGCGAATTTCAGGCCAATCGGATGCTTCCTTCTTGGTGTTGCATTTTCGGTGGCCAGCATTGTAGTTTGCTGTTTATTACATTGTGTTAGTATTTATTCTAAGTTTTCCCTTTTATAAGAACAGCTGTATCATCAGCATACAGAAAAGGATCCATATGAGTTGACAGCGAAAGTAAATCATTAATGTATATATTAAACAATAAAGGGCCGAGAACAGAACCCTGAGGTACTCCTGATCTCATAATTTGAAATGAGGAATGATAATGCTCAATTGGTGTATATTGTTGTCAGTTAGCCAAGTAATTTTTGAAAAGTGAATAAGTATTACCCCTGATTCCTATATTTTGTAGTTGCTATAGGACGATAATTTGCTTCATTTTTTGAACCATTTTTGATTTTACAAGTGGTTTTGGTTACTTTCAAAGCATCTGGAAACATTCCCGAATGAAGTATAGAGTTGTAAATTGTTAGTAATGGCTCAACAATGACGTCTGCACCATACTTGATAACCCTAAGGTGAAAATCATCATAACCTGGTCCTGAGTTGATGTTAATTTGTTTAAGTGTGAGCAAGAGTTCAGTTCTTGTAATTTCCTGCATATAATATGCAAGTCATGTGCGCCCGGCCCGCCACCGAGAAGTACAATAAGAAGGGTGCACAGAAGGCTGGGTGGGGTGTAAGTAGTGGAAGTGTATTGTGCTGCCGGACCTGTGCGTGGGAAGCTTCCTGATGCCTCGTCGCAGAATACGGCAGTCATTCCAGCACGTTTCGGAGTTCGACAGAGGACGAATAGTGGCTTATCGCGACAGCGGTTTATCGTACCGAGACATCAGCGCCAGTGTGGGACGACATCCAGCCACAGTGAGGCGAGTATGGATTCGGTGGGTGCAGGAGAGACGGACGGACCGACGTGAGCGATCGCCGCAGCCGCGGCACACCACCGAACTCGTGGACCGGCATGTTGTGCAGCGGGCATTGACGGCTCGCACCGCCACATGACGAGCGTTAGCGCAGGAATTAGGGTGTGTTGGCGCAACAACCTGTGTCGACACGTAACGTTCGACGTCGTCTGCAGGAGCGGGGCTTGTCGCACGACGCCCATTGCTTCGATTACCATTGACGTTACATCACCGGCGAGTGCGGTGGCGGTGCGACGTTAAACGCCGCACCTGGACTACGGAATGTCAAACCACAAGTGTTCGACTGTGTTCATGTCAGGTGAATTTGGAGGCCAGGGCATTAACTGAAAGTCAGCAGTTTGTGTCTCGAACCACTCCTTGGCAATTCTGGCAGTGTGGCATGGGGTATTATCCTGTTGGTAATGGTCATCACCAGCAGGGAACACAGTTGCCATGAATGGATGAACTTGGTCCGCAAGGTTGTTCATACCTGGAAGTTGTCAGGGATTTTGCAATGGGGTCTAAAATGTCCCAAGAAAACATCGCTAACAGCATAACACTGCCGACGCCGGCCTGTTTCCGCCCACCAGTGCAACCAGGTGCTATAGCCTCCGTTGGTAATCGGCGTATCCACGTTCTATCGTCTACGTAATGCACCAAAAATCTTGATTCGTCATACCAGACCACTTTCTTTCAATCATCCTCGGTTCAATCTCGATGATATTGGGCCCATTTCATGCGTTGTTGGCGATGACGTGCAGTGATCATGGGGACCCGTCTGGGTCTTCGGCTACGCAGGCCCATCCGCAGAATGCTACGACGAACTGTGTGCTGTGACACATTGCCCTGATCACCACTGTTGTAGCTGCGAGTGATTTGTCGCACTGTTGCCGTGCGGCCGCTGTGAACAATGCGCGACAATCTCTGCTTTCCTGTGGCATCAGCGAGCTGCGGATGAACCACGGCTGAACGACGGTTCGTCACTTGGCCATCTTTGCACCACTTTTGATACGTACTCACTACAGCTGCACGTGAACAACCCACAAGCCGTGCCGTTTCCGATATCGTAGTTCTAAGGCCTCTTGCCATCACAATTTGTCCTTTACCAAAATCCCATAAATCGGCAGCTTTTACCATTCTGACTAGGAACACTTTACTAACCGAAAGCCAGTCCCGAGTTGTACACTGAAGTGCCAGAAAAACTGGCACAGACGAGCTAACGCACAATACATAGCGACGTCACCTATGCGCGTACTGAGTTGCGTCAGCCTGTGCGTATATAAAGCGATAGAAATCCTTGCCAGCTGTCAGAGCTTTTTCCGGCATGAGAATGACAAGTAATGACGATTTAAGAGATTTTCAACGCGGTGTCATAGTTGGCGCTCGTGAGATGGGCCATAGTATTTTGGAGGTAGAAAAGAAATTCGGATTTTCACAGACGACCATTGCAAGGATGTACCGTAACTACAAGAATTCCGGCAAAACCTCGAACTCACGATACCAGTGTGGCCGTAAAACGACATTGGGTGATCGTGACCATCGTCGGCTGTCAAGAATCGTTTCACGCGATAGGCGTGCAACACTCTCACAGGTATAATCGGAATTCAATGCCGGAGCCTTAACAAGCATCAGCGTCCGGACTGTGCAACGTACCCTGCACGATATGGGATTTGGGAGCCGAACTCCAGTCCCCTTAATGGTGCCCGACACCACGCCTCGCTTGGACACGGCAACACCGCTAGTGGACACTTGATGACTGGAAACTAAAAAACGTTGAAAACGAGTCGCGTTTTCAACTGTATCGGGTAGATGGAAGGATTTGTGCGTGGCGCAAACCCCATGAAGCCATTGATCCTGCCTGTCAACAGGGAGCTGTACCGGCTGATGGGGTGTCCGTATTGGTATGGGGTGTGTTTAGCTGGACTTCACTGGGACCCCTGGTACGTCTACAAATGTCTGTGACCGGCCAACGCTATGTGCGTATGCTTTCTGACGAGGTACACCCGTTCATGTCCTGCATTCATGCTGATAGGTTGGGCCTGTTCCAACAGGACAATGCATCTTCAGGCTATAACGAAGTGAATTTCTCCGTCATTTTTATCCGCGCCAGGATTCGAACCCGGGTCCACTCATGCCGAAATAAGTTGCTCTACCAATTGAGCTACGCGGACATTTTATTCTGATTCCTATCTGCCTTTATGTCGTGTGCGTCCTTCTGGTAGGTACGTCACATCTCCTGGTACGTTACATCATCTCCCTCGTGTGCGTCCTTCTGGCAGGTACGTCACATCTCCTGGTACGTTACATCATCTCCCCCTTATTTATTTTTTTTTTCGAAGTGCTGGAGAAGGGATTCTCTTATTTTTCCTATCTCACGGTGTGGAAAAAACGTCACACCATTGCGAGATTTTGAACGGTCGGGTCATCCGGATAGTTCGGGCGCCATTATAACGAAGTGAATTTCTCCGTCATTTTTATCCGCGCCAGGATTCGAACCTGGGTTCACTCATTCCGGAATAAGTTGCTCTACCAGTTGAGCTACGCGGACATTTTATTCTGATTCCTATCTGCCTTTATGTCGTGTGCGTCCTTCTGGCAGGTACGTCACATCTCCTGGTACGTTACAAGGCAAGTGTCGCGATGCCACATTGTGGTTAGAGGACCATTCATTTGAGTTTGGGGTGTTACCATTCCCACTCAAGTCCCCAGTTCTGAACGTGATAGAACACATTTGGGATGCCATGCAACGCGCTACCGAATACAGGAATCCGAGACCTTGGAATACACGCAAATTGTGGGACGCTCTGCAGAAAGTATGGTGTGCATTGCCTACAGCATATTTCCAGAAGCTAGTGGAGTCCATGCCCCGTCGTAATTCTGCAGCCCTGCTCTCCCACGGGGGACCTACCAAGTATTAGTTTGGTGTGCCAGTTTTTCTGGCACTTTAGTGTGTATATACTGCTCTATAAACTTCACCTACGCCATCGTTCCGTCTCCAAGCGCGCTGATTTCTCTAGAATGTGGATGATTATAGTGGAATGACCCATCAGTGTCTGTTCCCCCTCAAAATACTGTCCACTGTGCCTAATACACAGGAATCCTCTTTGTCAAATTAGATCTTTTATATAAATTCAAAACCGCGTAAGTAGCTTTTATGTTTTTTTTTTGGGTTTTTTTTTCATACCCAATTTGTCATAAAACCGTGTATAGAAAAGGTAATTTCTCCATCATTTTTATGCCGGGGGCGGGATTCGAAACCACAGCTCTCGGCTCCGGAGCTCCGAGTTCTGTCCACTATACTACACTGGCATGTGTTCTCACTGCTATCTGCTTTTATCACATGTTCATCCTGAGGGTCAGACACGTCACAAGTGACCTTGCATGGGTTTCTTTAACTGTTAAAATAACCAAACCTTGGATGGAGTGACATCTGGGTTATATGTGGGATGAGGAACCAGCTGAATTTTGTCTGCAAAAAAAAAAGATCCTCTATTCTGAGTACCTATGGAATGCAACTTTAACGCACATAACACACGCTCAAGAGTTCCATCAAGATGGTCTAGGTGCGTTTATGCAGAATGTCTACTGCATCTAATAACTGCCTAATTGTGCTTTAACTGTGAAAATTACACTTGTAGCTTTAATCAGAGTCTCTTAAACTGAAATCGATGGAAGTCCTTCCCTTCCCAAATCTTCAACGTTTTGTCTGCCATCCGTAAACTCTACGTGTCCAAAAAACACACTTGCACGTAACTTTATTTCATCAACGAAGGCTTCTTTAATCACTTCATATATTTTCCGATTTTTTGACGTGCACAAAAAATGTTATCGCGTAACTTTGCTCGAGAGTAGACTTCATCCACCTGTAACGTACCAGGAGATGTGACGTACCTGCCAGAAGGACGCACACGACATAAAAAGGCAGATAGGAATCAGAATAAAACGTCCGCGTAGCTCAATTGGTAGAGTGACTTATTCCGGAATGAGGGGATCCGGGTTCGAATCTTGGCGTGGACAGAAATGACCTGAGAAATTTACTTCGTTATAATGGCGCGCGAACTATCCGGATGACCCGGCCGTTCAAAATCTCGCATTGGTGTGATGTTATTTCCACACCGCGAGATAGGAAAAAATAAGAGAATCCTTTCTCCAGTACTTCGAATAAAAAAAAAATAAGGGGAGATGATGTAACGTACCAGGAGATGTGACGTACCTGCCAGAAGGACGCACACGACATAAAGGCAGATAGGAATCAGAATAAAACGTCCGCGTAGCTCAATTGGTAGAGCAACTTATTCCGGAATGAGGAGACCCGGGTTCGAATCCTGGCGCGGATGAAAATGACGGAGAAATTTACTTCGTTATAATGGCGCCCGAACTATCCGGATGACCCGACCGTTCAAAATCTCGCAATGGTGTGATGTTATTTCCACACCGCGAGATAGGAAAAATAAGAGAATCCCTTCTCCAGCACTTCGAAAAAAAAAAAAATAAAAATAAGGGGGAGATGATGTAACGTACCAGGAGATGTGACGTACCTGCCCGAAGGACGCACACGACATAAAGACAGATAGGAGTCAGAATAAAACGTCCGCATAGCTCAATTGGTAGAGCGACTTATTCCGGAATGAGGGGATCCGGGCTCGAATCCTGGCGTGGATAGAAATGACGGATAAATTTACTTCGTTATACACCGATGCGTAGGCAAAACGAAATACTAAGTTACTGATATTGGATGCAAGAATTGGAGCCAAACACATTCTCTGGCATGAAGACAGAGAAGACTTCTTTAGGGGAGGCATTCCTTTCCGTTGGGTGGCTGGGACGGGAGGGACATGTTTATGAGAAGGGGGGTGTAAGCACATTAAACTATAGGAGGAAATGCGCAAGAAGAGTCTAAGAGGCAAGATTTGTTTGTTACACCTCGGAGAGGAGTAAGAAAGAAAGCGCCAGCCAGAGAGAGATTTATGCTAAAACTGAAAAATGCGTTAAACTCTGAAAACCTGTGGAAGTTCTGACCAAAATCCTCCGGCGAAAACAAACCTTTTGTTGGGACGACGGTAGTGTGCGGAGGCGTCGAATGCACATCGCCGAGGTGCGAGAACACCATTGAGCTGTAAGATTTCCGTCTTCAGCCCTGTTCTTATGTGCGTGTACCTATCCCTCTAAGCGAAGAGTAACGGACGCTGCTGATACTTGTGGAGGAAAATAAGTCGGCGAGATGGCAACCTATGCCCAACCTGTCATGTGAGATTTTAGTGTAAAACATTGTGCGCTTTTCCTCTTAAAACAGTTCTTCCCCCCAAAATACGCAAGCAGGCTCTCCTTTATTTTTATTCCTGGGCCGGAAAAATTTACTAACTCATGGGAGCATTTTCTACGGACCTCTGCAAATAGTGCTGTATATAGATAGACAGCTTGTAAATAAACCGCTTGTATATACACAGTCGAGTCATACTATGTGACCACCTCCTACATTTGACGTCAACAGCGAGTAGCCAATGAAATAAAGCACGGGCCGTGAGCTGGCTTGGAGGGTATACAGTATAAGGTGTGCTGTAGCCATTCCGAAAGCATATCACTCGTTGCTGTCATGATAAAAGGAGCGATTTATCAGATTTGCAAAAAGGGATGATTATCGGTTTTCGGGCAAAGAGTGGCAGCGTTTTTGAAATACCGCAGTTTGTGAACTGTTCACGTGC
Source organism: Macrothele yani (assembly GCA_039090855.1). NCBI lineage: Eukaryota > Metazoa > Arthropoda > Arachnida > Araneae > Macrothelidae > Macrothele > Macrothele yani. The sequence goes on along the minus strand of CM077004.1, from coordinate 82,100,272 downwards.
TGCTGTGGTTAAAGTGTATTGTGACTGGAGAAATGGCTCCACTGCGAATAAGCGAGACGGAAACTGCGGAGCACCACGTGCTATTGATGTGAGAGGCGAACATCGGCTTCGAAGGTGCGTGAAGGGGCCTACAGTAGAGCAACTCACCAGCCCAATGAACAAAGTGGCTACCGGAAGTGTGTCTAAAACGACACTTCAGTTAACTGCTGCGTATGGGGCTCCGATTCACACGGATGGTCACTGCACCTATGCTGACGAAGGTGCATCGGCAGAAAAGGCTTACATTTGCACGGCAGTATCGGAATTGGATCTCCGCTGATTGGCAAAAGGTTGCTTTCTCCGATGAGTCACGTTTCCTGCCGTTATCGTATAAGGCGAGAAAGATCGGAGAACAAACACTCTTCAACCATTGCTGGAAGAACACAAGCTGGTGGGGTGCAGCGTTATGGTCTAGGGAATGTTTTTGTGACATTCTCTGGGTCCACTCATACCTGTGTAAGGCATTATGGACCGAGTTCGTTATGAATCCATCCTTAAACACCACGTACACCCATATATGCTGATTGCCTTCCCTGAGAGAAATGGGATCTTTCATGACGACAATGCGACGTGTCACACAGCTAAAAATATCCGAAAGTGTTTGGAAGAGCACGATGAAGACTTCAAAGTATTTTACTGGCCCCCTAATTTCCCAGACTTAAACCCAATTGAGCATCTATGGGACAACCTCGATCACGTTGCTCGCTTTATGGATCCTCCACCACGCACCCTCCAGTAGATGTCAGATGCAATGCAGTCAGCATGGCTCCAAATACCTGTGAACACCTTCCAGCACCTTATTGAGTCACTCCCAGGCCGTCTAGCTACTGTCCGCGCTGCACACGGTGCTTCCGCTGAACATTAGCTGGTGGTCACCGTAATGTGACTCGACCGTGTCGAAGCTTGCATCTTTCTGAATGTTTTGGAATTGGTTGTAGAATATTCTCGAAGTAGGAGCGATGCGTTAACTCAGCGATTCGTTACATCGGCCGGATGTTTTAACGGAGCAATCGTCGTGATGGTTCGTAGGTTAAATAGCCCAGGCATCTCGGTAAGAACTATTTAAATCCAAAGACCACAAATCTTTTCTCAAGAGTTGGTATGATAAGAGACGCATTTGTACTCGTAGTCTACATATTTACAGTTCGTTTGAGTTTCATTGACTTTCAACACGAGGCCGTTACTCAGCTTTTCTTCGATGCCAAATAACAATCCTTCTACTTTTTGATTAGCCCTCGTACAATCTACTAGAGGACAGCATGTGACTTATGTACGTAAGTAAACTCTGTGGTATTGATTCTTCAATTTGCTAGCCTTTTTTCTCTCTCTCTCTCTCTATCTCTCTCTGTAGAAAAAAATATATCTGTGTCAAATTCTTTTTTTCTGCATTCCGACTTTTTGAAACAGATCCTAGACTAACAGGAAAACAAAATGACGGAGAGATACGTGGTGTATCGAAAATGCGATTTATTTTCATCTATACGGCACAAAAACAGAAGACTCGGGGCTGTAAAAGGCCACATAGCGTATGTGAGAGTACGCAGATTGTTTGAAGAAGAAACTTACGGACAGAGAGATCAGGTCACCCGTTTGGCCAAGTATTCTGCAGCTCTTGCTTCTGACCACTTGTTCGAAACGGCCCCGGACTCGATTTCCGGATGAGGCATAGGTTGTGTGATTATTTGAGAGCATTTGCTTTATCCCTTCCCTCGAACCAATGGCCCAAACTTAGTGACAGCCGACTGTTTATAGCCCCTAAGCGTTCCTCATGGTAGTCGTTGAACCTTAAAATCAACAACAGCGAGACGGGCACATCCTTTTTTATTTGTTTGGGGGCTTAACGTCCATCGTAAGCAAATTGATGAGCTATAAGCAGTCACTTGTCTCTAATTTATGGCCACTAGTTCCAGAAAAGGGAGAAAGGCAGAGCCGTAAGACAAACACAATACCCATGCCTCACCGGGATACGAAGCCGAACCCATCTCAGACGAATAATCAGAAGCCAACGTTTACACCACTACAACACTGGGGTGACAAAAATTTTAAGTAAAACCAAATATTCTTCTTTTTTTCTAATTTAGTTTTTAATTAACTTTCCTCTTTTTTATAATTCGGAGTTGTTGTTTTTTATTGAAGGTTTAACGACCACCATGAGCAACTCAATGGGCTATAAGCAGTCACCCGTCCCTAATTTAGGGTCACTGGTTCCACGGAAGGGAGAGAGCCAGTGCCGTAAGACAAACGCAACATCCATGCCTCACCGGGATTTGAACCCGGACCCCTTTCGGACGAATGGTCAGAGGCCATCGCTTAAACCACTGAGCCATCGGTGCGGCGGAGTTTTACCGCCATCGTGAGCAAATGTATGAGCCATAAGTAGTCGCTCATAAATAATTTGGGGGTCACAGATTTTAAGGAACGGAGATAGCCAGAATCGTAAGACAAACACATCATCTTTACATCATTCGAGACTCGAACCCGAGCCCATTATATACCAATCTTTCGATTTGTATGCAACTGAGAGCTGAAAAAACGACAGAGCCACCCCGGTGGCGCAGTGGTCTAAGCAATGGCGTCTGGTTATTCGTCCGAGATGCGTCCGGGTACGAATCCCAATGAGGCATGGATGTTGGGTTTGTCTTACGGCGCTGGCTCTCTCCTTCTCTGGAACCAGTAGCCCTAAATTAGAGACGGGCGACTGCTTATATCCCACTGAGTTGCTCACGGTGGTCATTAAACCTGCAATAAAAAAAGCGACAAAATATCGAAGAAATGACGCTCACAAAGGTATGACAAGATATTGGTTCACACGACTTCTCTCGGAACGCAAACTTTACAAACGTTCTTTATCATATCGAATTCTTTCCACGTATTGTCTTGAGACAATAATTCATCAACCACTTTTAGAAATAAATGTTTTTATTCTGACGACATACATATTCATGTATGCTCTTTCGAAGTGAAGCATTCCGTTCCGAAATGTATACGGACGAATTTTGCAGAAGTTAACTGAGTTACTATTTTACGTGAGTATGTGTTATTATCTCAAAAAAGGTGAAACTGGAAGAGACATCGAAAATTAGAAATAATAATGATAAAAGAAAAGAAGACATCGAAGGAAGGGAAAACAACATCCTATAAGGTTATTAAGAGGAAGAATTCATTCGAATGCTTTGGCTATGGAAACCGATTTAGATTGGAATGTCCAAATTACACACTGTGGGTCATCGGCCGTGTGCCATTCTCTGTATTGCAAAGGGGCCGCGGTGTTGTATCGTCCGTAGTAACGAAGGAGAAAAAGATTACTTGTATCCTTAGCGGTCGTTACGTCATAACTAACCACAAGCCCGTTGTCATGACAACAAGTTCGTCCCAATCAGAAGCATTCAATTTCGCGCCCTGAGACTGCTGTTTGCTCAGAAACGCTGCAAAGGCTTGCAAATGGTTTCCGAGTAACGCTTCGCCCTGTTTTCCTACGAAGTGGTAAATAACAAAAACATTTACTTAATTTAACAAAAAAGACGGGGAAAAGAGGATTGTTGTTTACTTCAGATGACTGTAACTACACAGACTTTACTGTTGATATATAAAAAGGAATGAAGTGTTCTTTTTAGAAAATGAAAACGGAATGAAATTTAACAAATTTATATGTAAAGGAATGGGGTGTTACTTTTGAATTTATCTTTCTTTCGTTCTGATGGATTTGATCATAAAGACAAAATGCATAGTGCACAGCTTCTTTATTAATTTTGTTTCCTACTTTAAATGCCGAATTGCTCACAAGTTATTTAGTTTTCCTTGATTTAAGTAGCTAATGGCTTAACTTTCATGGAAAAAGACGAAGTGAGTAGGAATTCCTAAGTTTTGACGTAGAAGGAAAGTTGAGAGTAAGGATTTATTAAGCTGGACCAGAAATTGGTGTTTGGTGACCATTCCTCTTGAATGGGAAGTTGCAGAAGGTGGGAAAAGAAACCAAAGTGTTTAAGAACAACGTCATGCAACAAAAAACATGAAAAGATCTGCCACTTCTGAGCTATAAGAAGGATGATAAATAGAATCAATAAGTGGTAGCTCTGAACAAAATAGTCTGCTGTTTCCTTCAGGGCATTTAAAAGACTTTCGTTTTCTGTTTGTTTGGAGTTCAACGACCATGCACCGTGAGACCCTCGATGGACTTTAAAGGCGGTCGCTCGTTTCTAGTTTAGGGTCACAGGTGCAAGGGAAAGGAAAGAGCCAGTGCCGTAAGAGAAGGACACCATCCATGCCCCACTGAAATTGGAACGAGAATCTTTTGAACGAATTATCAGAAGACAGGGCTTAACTCCCTGCGCCACCAAGGCGGATATCTAAAAGACTTAGTGCTAATTTGGTGTGCGAATGCTCTGATTATGTGCTAACTTGTCACTTATGAGCAGCAAACGGTATTTAGTAAAAAAGGTTTGACTGGATTACAGGAGATTTCCTGATTTTATGATGAAGATTTAGCTCTTGAAGAAGAATCTAGTGGCCTGTTGTGCGTGTATCGAAAGTTTTTCAATGCAAAAGCTTTTACTAGCCTGAAACAGACATCCTTACAGTTTTTAGGCAGACTCAGTAATGGAAGAAGAATTTAGTTTACAAGCAGGTGAGCTCTAGTTCACAAATTTTCAGCTGTTCGGTTAAATGAGGGTTTTCAATTAATTAAAGTCCAGCTAGTTAATAAGTTTCTGAATGAAATGAGCGACATCTATGCACATCGCGGAAAGAATTACACTTTTGTGTTGATTTTGCAGCTGTGTTCATTTTTCTTGTTCGCAACTCTTTTGACAGCTCATAGGATTGCGATCTTTGCTACAGTTGATTCCCAGGGTACGATATTATGTGTAATGTGTAATATTGTTCATTAATAATATAAAATATTTTTTAAGGTATTTAACGTAGTTCTGCCAGATCATTTCTTTAAATTGCTGATGAAATTTTAAACCCCTATTCACCAGCAAGGCTTAGCAAATTTCTGAAGTGTTTGAATTTCCTCACTTGTTCTGTTGTGGTATATTATGCGCTACCAATTCTACTTCTATTTATTTATATCCCTCTGAAGGACATTGTTTCCGTTTTGTCAGTTTGCATTTTTCATAATATTTTTTATTGTTTGAGATAATACGAGTAATGGCTGTTAAATAACAAGCCTGACGTTATAATTTTACTTAAATAAGAACCTTGCATTTCTAACCCCCATCACCTTCAGTGCATTCCACTTCGACATCAGTACACTGCTGCATTCTGATCTTTCACAGGGCAAAGCAGTGTAAATTATCTGGTGTAATCTCTTTGAGACGCTTGGTTGTTCTCTTTTTTACGCTTTCCAACCGTAGGTTGAACAAGCGTATATGCTCCAGCTTTTTCCGTCCGTCTGTCCGTCTGTCGGCACGATAACTCACGTAAAAATGGTTCGATTTCGAAGAAATTTTAGTATGTGGTAGGGGACCACCAGGGAACGATCCCTATTCAAAATGGGTGAAGTGGGGTCAAAGGTCACGCCATAAGAGCAGGATCCATTCAATTGCCCTTATGCGTCATAACTTGCGTAAATATGGTTCGATTTCAATGAACGTTCAGTATGTGGTAGGGGACCACCTGGGGACGAACCTTGTTGAAAATGGGTGAAGTGAGGTCAAAGGTCACGCCATATAGCGGGACCCATTCAATTGACCTTATGCGTCATAACTTGCGTAAATATGGTTCGATTTCAATGGAATTTTAGTATGTGGTAGGGGACCTCCTGGAGAGGAACCCTATTGAAAATGGGGCAAATGGAGTTAAAGGTCAGGACATAGGATCGGGATCCATTTCATCGCCCTTATCCCACTCTATTAAGGTGGACGTCAAATAATTTTGCTTCCTATATTTCCAAAGGAAAACCTTTTCTACACATTTGCTTCACAATTAGTGTGTTTCCAAGGCTGGAAATTTGAACATCGATTAAAATAACTTCATACTATAACTTGGAATACTTAACATTTTCTAAAACATAAGCATAATTATAAAAAAACAATGTTTCCTTTGGTGGTGTTGAAACCAGAAAAAGGTGGCGCGACCTGTACTTTGATGACGTCAGTGGACAAATAAATGTTGGATTGCATAATTACGGTTATGGCTGAGAAAATATTATTACGGTTATGGTTTAGAAAATATTAAGTATTCCAAGTTATGAAATGAAGCTATTTTAATCGATGTTCAAATTTTCATTCTTGGGAACGCATTAATTGGGAAGAAAATATGTACAGAAGTTTTTCCACTGGAAGTATAGGAAGCAAAATTACTTGACGTCCACCTTGCAGTAGCAATTCTTGTATGTATGCATGTACATTTTATTTTGAAAACGGCTCTACGAATTTTGATGAAAGTCATTAACCTACCGCTTTCTGGTACTAGAAATCGGTTTAGCTTGATCTCGACTTTAGGAGAATTCGTTTAGTGGGTTAAATAACCTCCCCGAATTATAATGTTTTTAGTGTCATGGCGTCGTTCCATTAATGCTTCCAATGCTTAGAAATCTTATGACGTCACAATCTCGCGTTTGAGAATGTTGGCGCGCGGTCACGCCATCTGTCTCATTACGTCACGCGTTGTGTTTGGATCCTATTAAAAGTTTATGACGTCATACTCTTGCGAGCATATGGTCGCGATTCCCATCTGCTTCATTACGTCACGCGTTGTGTGCGTATGACCGTCCACACGATAACTCGCGTAACAATCGTTCGATTTCGATGAAATTTTAGTATCAGATAGGGTATCACCTGGGAAGGACGAAATGGAGTGAAAGGTCAGTAGATAGAAGCGGTATCCATTCCACTGCTATTATGCGTCATAACTAACGTAAAAAAGGTTCGATTTCAATGAAATTTTGGTATGTGGTAGGGGACCACCTGGCCACAAACCCTATTGAAAATGATTGAAATGGGGTCAAAGGTCAGGACATAGGAGCGGAATCACTTCCATCACCATTATGCGTCATAAATTATGTAAAAATGCTTCGATTTGGATTAAGTGTTAGTATGCTGTAGGGACCTGCCTGGGGTCGAATTCTATTGAAAATGGGCGAAATGGGTTCAAAGGTTAGGACACAGGAGCGGGATCTATTCTATAGCCCTTATGTATCATAACTTACGTAAAATTGCTTCGATTGCGACAAAACTTTATCACGTTTTTTCGGAGGTATACAGAACCGGTTCTGTTGAATATCATCGATATGGGATCAAGGGTCAGGGCACAGAACTGAGATTTATTCCACAGCCATTATTCTCATAACTTGAGTAATGATTTCTGGTATGTTGGAAAGCGTATTATAATCAATGCATTGCATGATTTTACAAACTTGTTTACCATAGTAACTGACAAAAAACAAGTCCTCTTTAGTACAGGTTGGACTTTAGGGAAAAGAAACTGTTGCATGGGTTCAAATCTGGGGCGTAGGCAAGAAGTTCAAGCACTGCGATGGGTTTCTTAACTAAAAACTGTTTCGCTGGGAGCGCTGAATGAGCTATCGCGTTATTTTGGTGAAGGATGAACCACATTTTCTCCAACTCTGGCCTCTCTCTTCTGACTAGCTCTCTAAAAGTCACTATAACCTGTTTGTAGTAATGCTGGTTCACTATAGCTCCACTGGGACCCCACTTTGCCAAAAAGTACACTCTTAATGTCAAAGAAAATAATTAACATAATCTTGAAGTTGCACATGCTTTTCTTCATCCTTGGTGGCGCTGGTGTTTTCAAGAGCATCGATTGTTTCTTCTTTTCAGGGACGAATCGGAAGATACAGGTTTCATTACAAGTGATAGCACTTTCAAACAAGAAAGATAACACCGAATTTTCGGGTGTAATGAGCACGTCTTTGTAATCAGTTCTGACGCGAATTAAATTTATCAAAGCTATACAAAGTCAATGGAACCGGAATGGAAACTCCGGTTCCATTGGAACCGGAAAAGAGTTGTATATGACCGAAAAAATAAGTTTTTCAATCAGGATTTTAATCCCGCAGATATTGCTGTAAACGGAATCGGGAACTTACGCCCTATATTTGCAGGTTTGCGCGTTAAAAAAATTTGAAACTACTGTACATGAGAAACACTTCGTAGCGGAAACGCTGTCCAAGAAAGAAATAATTTTTCAAATTATACTCTTAGAAGCAGAGATATCAACAAATATAAGATATGCATCTACGCCCCTGGCGGGAAAACATGCATTATTTTAAGAAGAAAGTATTCTCAAAAGTTCTTTCGATGCGAGCAGTATCGGTCCAACAAAGAATTTTTTCAGTCGAGTCTTCAGGAGCTGAGATTTTGCTTCAAACACATCAGAAGCAGAAATTAACACTTATGCGTCCTGGTGGCCAAAACATTATTTAACAAATATTAGAGATTATATGCAAAACATTTTCCATCAGCAGCTGTACGCGATACAGGAAGAAGTTTTCAAATCGGAGTTTTAGAAACAGAAATATCGGGGTAAATCAATTTACCTTTATGCCCCCTAGCGGAAAGTCTATGAATTACTTGAAAATTTTGAAATTATATCAAAAACCTTTTGCACTGGAAACGGTATCCAACAAAGAAGGAATTTGTCGGATATGACTCTTAGAAGTAGAGATATTGAAAAAAATAAGATATACGTCAACGCCCGCTGGCGGAGAAACCGTGCATTATTTTAAGAAGAAAATATTCCGAACACGGGCTTATCGATGTCAGTGGTATCGGTTCACGAAAGATTTTTTTCAATAGAAAATTCAGATGCTCAGATTTTACTGCAAATACATCAGAAGCGGAAATTAAACTTACGCCTTCCGATGGCCAAACCATTTTTTACAAAAAATTAGAAATTATATGCAAAATATCTCCCATCCGGAGCTGTATCCGGTGCAGAAAGAATTTTTCAAATCGAAGTTTTAGAAGCAGAGATATCTGGGGCAAACACAATTAACTTTTACGCCCCCTAGCGGAAATTCTATGGATTACTTGAAAATTCTGAAATTATATGAAAAACATGTTGCACCCGAAACTATCAAATAAAGAAGGATTTTTTCAAATCCAGAGATTAGAGCCAGAGATGTTGACAAAAATAAAATATATATATACGCCCCCTGGCGGAGAAACCATGCAATATTCAGAAAAAAATATTCCAAAAAGTTTTACCGATATGAGGGGCGGGCATTGGTCTACGACAGAATTTTTTTCAATCAAGATTTTAGAAGTTCAGATTTTGTGGCAAATACATTAGAAGCAGAAATTAAAACTTACGCCCCCTGGTGGCCAAACCATTCTTTACCAAAAGTTAGAAAATATGTGCAAAATATTTTACATCAGGAGCAGTATCCGCTGAAGAAAAAAATTTCATATCGGAGATTTAGTAGTAGAGATATCGCGGAAAACGCAATTTACTTTTACGCTCCCTAGCGGAAAATCTGTGCCTAACTTGAAAAGGTGGCAATACCTAAAATACTACTCGACACAAATGGAATCGAAAGGTAAAATATTTTTTTCAATCTGATGTTTAGAAGCAAATATATGGAATAAAATGTTTTTTGTATTCGATGTGATCTGCATTTACGTCCTCTGTCGGCGAAATTGTACATCTTGAATTAAAAAACGAAATGGAGGATCTTCATTCGTATATTTCAATCTTCGCAATGCAAAAAGAATTTTTCAAATCGGACTAATAGTTGCAGAGATATGGTATCCACAGAGATACGGACGGACGGACCAACCGATAACATAAGCACGATATCTTTTATTTTTTTACAAAAGACATGCTGAAAAGTTGGGATTCGGTTGAATTTGCGCTAGAATGCCAGCGTTTGCGATTTTCTTTTTACATATGCGTGAGAAGCTTCTGAACCATCTTTTTCAGAAATCTTTGTCATTTGCATCTAAAATGTACCTAACAGACTCTTTATCGATGTGCGCTATTTCTGCTATCGTTCTAAATTTCAGTAGTTGATCATTTTGAACAATCGCGGAGATTTTTCCCTCGTTGTCGTTTGTTTTTGGTATCCCGGATGTTCGTCGTCTGCAGTGTTCTTCCGGCCTTCACTGAATCCCTTCAGCCTTATAAAAACACGCTCAGTTAACATACGAAAAGATTCGGTAGGTGCTTTCTTTAATTTCACTAGACATTTCACCTTTATCCCATTGCTGAAATCTTGAACTAACCATTTCCTCGACGCGCGGCAAACAACACGTGTGCTTCATTAATGTGGGTCACTGAACTAATGCAGGGAGCGAGGTAAATTTTGCATTTCCAGTTTTGGACGGTTCAAGATCAATACAGTCTTATTCACTTTCGACCTGCAGCGTGCGTTTCATTTGCCACAAGCACGGTCTCTACTTCATAGCTGTACCTCGTAGATTTAGATTTGAAAGTTTTGTATACATACACAGGGTAGTTGAGTCAGCAGAAGAAAAATTATTTAACTAAATCTGTGTTAAAGTTTTAATGTACTTTACATTTCTTTGACAGATGTAGTTTCAATATGAGGCCTGGCAGATATCGACGTAAGTTTTTTGTTATCTATCCATTACGTACACAATTCACTCATAAATCGTTTAAATGATTTCGATATCATGTGTGGATTTAAACAAAAGGAAGCATTCAGGAATTTATCTCCTTTTTTAGTACGCCTTTTGTAAAAAAGATCGTGGTTATGTCATCGGTTTGTCATTCCTGCCCGTCCAACTGTGGACAACATATTTCTGCAACTATTTGTCCGATTTGAAACATTCTTTTGGCATTGGGAAGCTTCAAATGTGCGAATGATGATCCTTTATTGCGGTTTTTTTTTACGATGCACAATTTTGCCGTTAGAGGGCGCAAATGCAGATGATATCGAGTTCAAAATACATTTTATTCCATATATTTGCTCCTAAACAACCTATTGAAAAAAAATTACGTTTCCAATCCACTTATGTCCAGGACTATTTTAGGTTTTATCACTTTCTCAAGTTACGCATAGATTTTCTGCTAGGGAGCGTAAAAGTAAATTGCGTTTTCCCCGATATCTCTGCTTATAAAACTCTGATTTCAAACATTCTTTCTGAAGCGGATACAGCTCTTGATGGGATGTTTTGGCATGTAATTGTTGATTTTTGGTAAAAAGTTATTTATGGTAAATGTTAATTTCTGCTTCTGATGATTTACAGCAAAATCTGATCTTCTAAAATCTCGATTGAAAAACAATTCGTTCGTGGACCGATGGCACTCACGGCGATAACCCCTTTCGGAATATTTTTTTCTTAAAAAATGCATACTTTCTCTGCCAGTGAGCGTAGATGTATATCTTATTTTTGTCAATATCTCTGCTTCTGATGGTCCGATTCAAAAAACTTTTTCTCGTTGGATAGTTTCTGGTGCGACATGTTTTTCATGTAATTTCAATTTTTTCAAGTAATTAATTGACTTTCCGCTAGAAGGCGTTAAGGTGAAGTGCGTTACACTCGCTATCTCCCTTTCTAAAACTACGATTTAAAAAATTCTTTCTGCACCGGATACAGCTCGCGCTTGGAAATGTTTTGCATATATTTTCTAATTTTTGGTAAAAAATGGTTTGGCCATGAGGGGGCGTAAGTCTTTATTTCTACATCTGATCCATTTGCAGGAAAATCTGAGCATCTGAAATCTCAATCGAAAACAATTCGTTCCTGGACCGATGCTACTCACGTAGATGTACTTTCATGTAATATTTTCTTCCTAAAATAATTAATGCATGGTTTCTCTGCAAAGATGCCCAGATGTATATCTTCTTTTAGCAAATATCTCTACTTCTACACTGGCGTACAAAAATTAAGGACGAGACGGTTTTTCGAATGTAACGTCGTGCAGAAGTGCTCCACATCGACTCAAATCATACCATAAGATCCCAAAGATGTAAGAATATGGGACAAGTGAGCAAAACCGTCAAAACAAGGAATCCAAAGAATACAAAGGCACTTTATTGAAAAGGTAACTTCGAGCACAACTGGACAGAAGACAGAAACGTCCACGTAACAGGCGACTGCCAAGAAAAATTCAGTCTTTAGTAGGAGATATGATCATCACTCCTGACTGCGTTGCAGGATTTACAACGTCTGTGCAGGCCGAGGACGAGGTTGTCAAGGAGCTGTTGAGTCATCGCGGCCCATTCCTCTTGTAGTGCCAATCGCAGCTGCGGAATCGTTGTTGACGGCTGGTGACGTGCTGCCAAGCGTATCCCGAGAAGGTCCGACACGTGTTCGATTGGATTTAGGTGCGGGGACCTTGCAGGCCAATCCATGCGTTGTATATCTTCGCTCTCCAACAGTTCTGCGACAGCCACTGTACGATGAGGTGTAGCGTTGCCGTCCATGAAGAGGTACTCAGGACCCACAGCACTTCTAAACAGACGCACGTGAGGCAGGAGAACCTTGGTACAATAGCGGACACCAGTGACTGAACCTCCTGGGAAGATGTGGAGGTCAGTACGGCTACCAAGCATGATACTGCCCCAAACGAGAACTCCACCACCTCCACACCGGTCCCTTTCGATGATGTTGGAGGTGCGATTGCGTGTTCCCTGCTCCCTGCAGATGTGTATACGTCCAGAATCGCTCGACAGACTATATCGGCTCTCATCCGTAAAGAGAATTTGACCCCATTGCTGGTGTGTCCAGTTCTTGTGTTCCTGGCACCACAGAAACCGCCGTCTCCGATGAGCAGGCGTTAATGGCACACACCATACTGGTCGTCGTGCAAATAGACCACCTTTGTGCAGCCTCCTGGCCACGGTAAAACGCGATAACGGACGTCCAGTTGTCTGTTGCATGTGCCTTGCGATTTCTCCCGCTGTCTGCCGTCTGTCTCTTCTCACCTGTAGGACATTATACCGGTCGTCCTCCGCCGTGGTTGATCGTGCACGACCACTGCTAAACTCTCGGACAGCTGTTCCTGTCGTTTGAAATGCTGTCCAAGCTCGTGAAACGATGCTCCTCGGCCACACTAGTCACACTTCGATCTCCTTCCAACTTCCCAATGACGCGACCTCGGGTAAAGTCATCCAGATGTCGTCTGTTGGATTGCCTGTTGGCCATATTACACGGTGGCAGCAACTCGACGTCGTTCAAACCGATGTACACCGTGCAATAGCTTTCACCAAATTGCTGAGCGTACACCGCCCGTGTGCTTTATACCCTTCCGACACTCCCCCCCCCCACGTCATGTTGCATATATGCGCATGCCCTACCGTACCGGACCCTAGTCTATCTCCTGAGTGGTCTTTCGGTCCATTCTGTCTGCTCGTTCCGCTGTTATGCTAATTTCGCCTCTTCGTCCTTAATTTTTGCACAACAGTGTAAAACTCCGAATTGTAAAATTTCTTCTTTGTTTGTTAGCGTTTCCGGTGCAAAACGTTTTTCAGATAATTTCAAAATCTCCAAGTACTTTACAGACTTTTCGGTAGGTGGTGTAAAAGTAAATTCCGTTTTCCCCGACATGTGTGCCGTTAAAACTCCGATTTGAGAAATTCTTCCAGTATGGCAAACTGCTCCTGACGGGAAATGTTTTATTACATATAATATCTAATATTTGGTAAAGAATGGTTTGGTCAACAGGGGGCGTAAGTGTTAATTTCTGCTTTTGATGTATTTGCAGCAAAATCTGCGTTCCTGTAAAATTGATTGAAAAAATTATTTCGTGTACCGATACCGATCACATCGAAACACCTTTTCCAGAATACTTTCTTCTTAAAATAATGCATGATTTTCCCGCCAAGAGGCGTAGATGCATATTTTATATTTGTCGAATCTCTGCTTCTAAGAGTCCGATTTAAAAATTTCTTTCTGTTTCGGTGAGCGTTTCCACTGCTAAATGTTTCTCATATAATTTCAAATTTTTCTTAACGCCCAAGTCGGCCACCAGAGGGTGTAAGTTCATGTTTCCGTTAACAGCAACATCTGCGTGATTAAAAATTCCATTGGAAAACTTCCTTTATTGGTCAGATACTATTGTTTTCCATACCGGTTCCATTGAATTTGAATAGCTTTGATAAATTTAATTCGCGTCAGAACGGATTCAAAAGACGTGCTTATTACAACCGAAAATTCGGTATCATCTTTCCTGTTTATTTTCTCTATCTGGAACGTTTAAAATTGGTCGGAGGATAAAAAGGGAGAATCTCGTGGAGGATGAAAGCAGAAACATTTCAGTATAAAAAAACTGTAAATAACATATTAGACTAATATCCATTAAGTCCGTCATGTTCCATTTATGCTCCGGCAATCCATTAACAATTTTGCATACATTAGTGTATAAAATACTTTTTTTAATGAGTGGCATGAAAACTGAGTGACAATGATGGTTTAAATAAAAGAATATTTCATCGCATTATACATCCATTACAGAAACCAGATGACACAAAATTGGAATTTAAATCAATATAATGATTTTTCTTTTGTGTGTAAGAAGTGGTAACGACACAACGAGAGTAAAGTTTGCGTTTAAGCGATGAATAATAACATATTTAATTTTTCAAAAGACATTCTCCCCTCTCCTTTCTGTTCTTCCTGATGATTTCGAACCCTTAAATTGTGAGCTTTCATTTTGATTAAAAAGGAGTGTGCTTCTCATGAATAATTTCATGAACGACTGAAGCTGTGTTCTTGATGCTGCCGGTTTTTATACAGTAACTGTCACTTATAAGAATTACATTTACGACCCTTCGGTTTGTTTCCTATAAGCGGCTGAACTTTTAAAGTGGAAAAAATATTAAAGGTTCGAAACTGTACATTTACTTTGCTACTGCACGCTCTAGATGCTTCCATATTCTTTCTTAACAAATTTCGTTACTTAAATATTCATTAAGATATATGTCTGGAAACATGAATACAGAATACAGAAATATAATTTTTATTGATACACAGTGGGGCAATTAAGCAATGAGACTGATTTTCTTTTAAATCCCGGTAAAATACGAGTTGGGAAGGCATGCTTTTCTGTCGTCATTTATCAGCTATGCGGTGGAAACAGCGTTTTCTTGAGAATTGCGCAGATGGTTATGTACGATGCGCATGACGTCATTCGGCGGAAGAACCTTGTTCACAGCTCTGTAATGGAGCCGAAAGCAAATATTCGGCCCTAGTTGAAAATGGGTAAAACTGCATCTGATGCAGTTGCATTGTTTCGTGATGCGTATGGGGCTAATTGCCTGTCTCGTGCACAAATATTCCGATTGTATGCACGTTTTAAGGATGGGCGGGAAGATTTAGAAAATAACGATAGGCTCGGACCCCTTATTTCAGTGCGCATGTCTTAACTCATTGAAAAAATTCGCGAAAGTATAAAAAGTGATCATTGCGTGACTTTAAGTATGCTGGAATGTAAGCTCGGTATTAATAAGGAAACGGTTTGTTAAATTTTAGAGCAAGATTTGAGGGGGAAAAAAGTTGTGCTCGTTTTGTTCGGCATGCTTTGTCAGACGACGAGAAACATTCACGAATGGAGTACGCAAAAAACATCCTTGAGACCACAAAAAAAAAAAAAAAGATTTACCAAAGCATTGTGGATAGTGACGAGACATGGTGTTTTCCTTATGATCCTGAAATGAAGCGTCAGAGTGCTCAGTGGAAGTAGCCACAACCATCCAAAGGAAAGAAGTTCAGGTTACAGAAGTGCAAAAACAAGGCAGTGCTTGTGTGCTTTTACTACAGCAAGATAATTCTGCATCACGAGTTCCTTCCTGAAGCTACAACTGCCACAGGCAACGCTTAGACATAAATTTTGGAACGATTGTGGAAGTCCGTGTCAAGGCCTGAGTGCAAAAATGGACAATAATTTCTTCTTCACGATAATGCACCCGCACACAGAAAAGTCAGTGTACAGCAATTTCTGAAACAAAAACAAGTGTGTGTACTCAACAATCTTTCCTTGTATTCCAGATTTGTCACCGTGTGACTACTTTCTGTTCCCTAAATTGAAGCTACCTTTAAAAGCAAACGTTTTTCAAGACAATACAGACATACAAAGAACTGTGACATCAGCTCTTCATTCCAAATCAAAGATAGCATGCGCAGGTCCTTCGTTTCATTGGCTGATCGTGCTACTTCTTATATTAACGCGGGAGGAATGTACTTCCAATAAAATATATTCACGCAAGTTTTCCTGCTTTTCCAATTTTTTTTTTTAAATTCAGTCTCATTATTTAATTGCAGCACTGTCTAAACACTTTTATTTAATAAAGCGAATCAGAAAACGCTTATATACAAAATACGTTAAATTTTTATGTTTCAAAGAATTGAGTGAAATTGTATGCGTACATTAAGTATATCATTCATAAATACGAATAAAAAACTCATAGATACTATCTAAAAATTATTCATTGTCGATTGCTGACTAGAATATGTAGTAGATTTCGTATCTTACATTCAATTATATAAAACTTATCATTAGATTTGCAGGAATCTCCCCTTTGTTACAGCTTTTTTTTAAGATTGTAGAGCTCAAATTGCTCTGCTCGTAGTTGGTCTCTCATTGGCATCAGTAACTTTATCGTCTAAAAATTCTGTTTCTTCAGACATTTTCCTGAACGCCTTCGAATGTTTCATCATCTATTTTTTAGAAACTGTTGGTATTTCACTGTATGTGTTCATTTAGTACTACACTGTATGCATCAAATCATATTTCCTTTTCCTGCTTCTCTTTTGCATTAAGGTCATTGCTCTTACATGCAAATATTTGCCATATTTCTTCAGTCTGCGAAATATACCTCTAATTTAGCCATCATTTTGAGTTTTTTTTTATTCTTATGTACATTTGCTTTCTTTTTCGTAAAGGTTCTTGTGATTTAACGACACATAATTTTTTCCTGATGAGTTTCTAAAGTTGGCATCATTAGCAGTGAGTCAAAGGTCAATATAAGGATATCTAGTGTGAAGTTTCGGGAAAGCGAGGTGTAGTTTCTTGAAGGCAGAGTTTTCTGGTTATACTTCAATTCGTCGCGCGTTAACTCATCGACTACGACGTCGCGCGTCAATTCTTCGGCTACGTCAGTTCGTCGTGGTTAAATTCGTCGCGTTTACAAATGTTGGATACGTACAAATCGCATGCAGGAGAACGTACTATTTCGGTTGTCTTCCTTCGTGATCATATTTATAAGGTTTGGATACCCAGACAGGTTAGTAATATTATGCTTTTTCTTTGGCACTAAAAATAAATTAATATGCCTAGGCCTAAGCTTAGGCGCGTTTAACAGTTTTTCTTCCATCGTTTTCGTATTAAAAAGGTTTAGACACAATGTCAAGTTAGTATTATTGCGCTTTAACTTAAGCATTAAATATAAATACCTTGGCCTAGGCACAACTTTATTTTTTAACAATTTTGCCTTTTTAACAATTTTTATGCCATCGTGTTCATATTTATATGGTTTAGACACTATATCAAGTTAGTATTATTTCGCTTTTACTTAGGAATTATATTTTAATATCTTGGCCTAGGCCTTTTTAACAGTTTTTATTCCGTTGTGCTGGTATTCATAAGTTTTGGATACCAAGTCAAATTAGTATCATTGCACTTTTACTTAGGCATTAAATATTAATAAATAGGCCTTGCCCTTTTCGTCACATTTTATTCCGTCGTGCTAATTTTCGTAAGGATCGGGCATGAAGTCGAGTTAGTAATATTGCGCTTATACTTAGGCATTAAATATTAATCAATAGGCCTTTGGTCCAGGCCTTTCTGACAGATTTTGTTCAAGTGTATGAAATATTTCTTCTTAAGTAAAAACGCAAGGTTACTAACTTCCCAGCAAAAAAACAAGTGTTGGGAAACTGCTGGCGACCAACTGGCAGTGATGGGTCACTTCTGGCTGAAATCTGCCGCTCACGACACGGTAGCGTCCGTTGGTGGCAGCGCCATCAGTTGGCAGTCATTGAAGGCCCTGCAGCATCGCTGTGAATTGCAGGCCTCCAAGCAAATGCCACTAGTGGCCCATAGCTGGCAACCGAAGCAACCCTAACACGAGGTGGAAGCAACAAAACTGCGCATGCGCAGAAGCAACACGTTCTGTGCCTTTCATGGGACCAGTTAGTTGAAGACGACGATATCTCCATCGTGTTATTTTAGTGGATGTTAAGAAAGAAAAGCCACATGTAAAGAGGCGAATTAATTTCCTAATGAAATGCCACGTCGACGAAGATTGCCGTCAGAACAAAAATATATAAATAATTCTTAAAGAACTGTAAGAAATAGTCAATTACACTCATGTTTTTATAGAAACTCATTTCGTATCCAAAATTCCTGCACTGCCTCACAAAGAATCGAGAATAAAAACAGCCATGAAATACACCCACCTGATTTCCATGAGTAACAAGAAATAATTTCTGTTTAATCTTTTGTTTTAACATACACTAAACCGTTTGTAACAAAAGTCCCGCAAAAACATTAAACAATCGTTATGTTGAAAAAAATAAGAATTATACGCGTACAAAATTTATCAATTATTTGAATAAGAAAAAAAGGCTATGGGAATATAATGTACTTATCCATGGGTTGAATACACAAGACTAGAGGAGTTCGCTGTTAAAAATAACGTCAAGTAAAATAAAATGTCTTTCCTTTTTAGAACAAATGTAGCTTCGGACCTCGGAAAAGAAAGATACAACGCTAAAATGTAATAGAATGTTACATGAACGGGTAAATATATTAATTAAACAATCGCCTTTGAAGACCACAAGGACAGCACAAAACTTTAGAAAGCGCTTTTAAGTTGGAAAACTCTGTGGAAAATTAGTGAAGTTCCTTTAAGGTAAATAAAAACAATCGCTACGTTGAAAAATCAAATTAATGAATTATATGAAATGGATATTTATGAACCTTGCAGTATTGCGAAATTAGCTAAAATTAAAATCACGCATGAAAGAGGCTCAGCTTCAAACAAAAGCTCGTGCGTGGCAAACCAGTGTAATTGGTAGACCGCATGCTTGACAAGCAGCTAGTGCGTGGTTCGTATCCAGCCAAAGCCAAATGGGTGTTTTTCAGATCTGTTAAGAAAATTTCCCCAGTGCCGTGCCGTGATACATAAGTTCCGTAGGAGGGGAAAAAAAGTAGTTGTGCTTTTGGAAGACTGCGGTTATCACTTTTTCTTAAGCATGCTTCTGGGAAATGGGCGGACAAGATTCGGCAAGCCATCAGTTACGTCACGTGATTGCCGGCTTCCACTGCGGGAAAACTAGCGGACCACATTAGGTTACCCATCATTTATGGCACGTGCTTGCAGGGTCACTTAAGGGCCGCTTGTGACAGCCACTGCCAGTGCCATAACTGATGGCCCTGTTCTGGCATATGATAACTGATGGGGTGCCAACTGTTGGCCAGCTGCTGGCCTGAATTGTTGGCCCATGTGGTGGCCGCCGGAACATTTTATTGACGATTGGGCAGCGGCAATATAGTGCTGGGCCAGCATCACTGTTTTTGCTGAGTTGACTTGATGCAAAGCTTATAAATATGAGCACCACGAAATAAAACTGATAAAAAGGCCTTAGCCTAGGCCAAGGTATTACGATTTAATGTCTAATAAAGGCGCAATAATACAAACTATACCTTGTGTCTAAACCTTATGAATACGACAAAAATCGGGTAAAAACTGTTAAAAAGACCTATTCCTATGTATTAGTATTTAATGTCTAAGTAAAAGTGCAGTAATACTAGCTTGACTTGGTGTCTAAACCTTATGAATGTGAACACGATGAAATAAAAATTGTTAAAAACGTATAGGCTAGGTCAAGGTATTAATATTTAATGCCTAAGCAAGAGCGCAATAATACTAACTTGACTTGGTGTCTAAACTTTATGAATACGAGCACGATGGAATAAAAATTGTGGAAAAGGCCTAAGCATAGGCCTAGGCATATTAATTTATTTTTAGTGCCAAAGAAAAAGCGTAATATTACTAACCTGTCTGGGTATCCAAACTTCGTAAATACGATCACAGCGGAAGACAACCGAGATCGTACGTTTCTTGCATGCGATTTGTATGTAACCAAAATTTATAAACGCGACGAACTGGTCCGCGAAGAATTGACGCAGGACGCGAATTGACGTTGTTGACGAATTGTCGCTGGAGACGAATTGACGCTAGCGACGAATTTACGCGACACCAAGTTTTCTTGTTAAAGATAGGAGCAGAGTCGATATGTTCTTGCTAACAAGAATCCTTTCGAGCTAATTACAGTTAAAAGGTAGCATCTGTTGAGCTGACGATTTGTTGAACAGAATTTAGATGTCTCGATACCGTGTTTTTCTAGATAACGATTTAGTAGTCTGAAGTACATGTTGATAAGAAATAACGCTGGGACATTGAAATGTAAATGCTACTTACTATCATCGACTTTGGACAGTTTAATCTTAGTACACCCAAGTATTTAATTAAAGACATTTGTAAGTGCTTAGTCACGCTTTGAGGCCTTTAAGTTTGCAGTTACTACGAGTAATAAATCAAACCTTACATTAAATCATCAACAAGTAGCTTAAATAATTATACTCCAACAGTAAGGGAAACAGCATATTTTTACAAGGCGTTGGAAACCCTGTGATTGGTATTCAACAAAGAGTTATTATTTTGTTTTCTATTTTTGATGCCGATCGTTCACATACGTCAATCGCATCCACAGTTTTGCATCTCATGCTCCTGCAATATTTTAATAGTCTTGATTATTCCTTGATCGAGAGGCTAAATAATCAAAGTCGTGTTTGGAGCGAAGACAAGTTAACCGTATTTTTTTATACGCTTAAGTACCGTAAAACAACCTTTAACGGACATCTGAAGTATGCGCAGCTTCCAATGCGCCCACGGTTTACAGTTCCTACGAAACGCCTTGTGTTATATTGGATCGTTTCATAATTATTGGCCGATTAGGACACAAAGAAACAAACAGCAGTAACATACGACGAAATGCATTTTATTCCGAAAATTTTCTTCCCTCGGCAGCAATACACTCGGTTCAACGCGTTTTCAGTGCAAAAATGCCACGGTGGCACAAACTGGCATCACAGTGGTCCGAGGAATCTCTAACGGCAGAAATCACAGCATCCTTATTAGCGAAACGTTTGCCCCTCAAAAAGTGGTCCAAAAGACGAAACATGTGAAAGTCTGAGGGGGCCAAGTCAGGTGAATAAACAGGGTGAGAGAGGACCTCGTATCCAAAGGCGTTGATTTTTTGCACGTTTCCAATAGACACATGCGGTCGTGCGCCATCCTGAAGTAGTATGGGACCCAAACGATTGTCGAACGATGATTATTTCCTGCATAATTTCTGGTGACTCTCGTTCGGCTGACGGCAGCGCACGTCTGTTGTGTTAGTTTGACCTCGCGGCAAAAACTCATAATGAACCACAGTCTTGGCAGTCCACCACATAGAGATCAGAGCCTTCTGTGGGTGCAACTCGTGTTTGGACATGTGTTTGGGTGGTTCCCCATTATCAAGCCACGGCGCTGTTCGCTTTCTTTTGTCATTAAGCACCCTTTTTCATCAACCGTAAGGATTCGATGCAGAGGGCAATGCATGTTTCCAGACGCCGTATCTTCTGCTGTTCGGTGAGTTTGTGTGGAATCCAGGTATCCAGTTTTTAACCTTGCCCATAGCTGCCAGGTGTCTGGAAACTGTCGCTGATGATACGACAAGTTCGGCACTGAGCTCATATACTGTAGACGTATGTTTTTCTTCCACTTTCCGCTTTAAATGTACAGTGTCACACAGAATCGGACGACCGGCTCCTGGCTTATGGTCGATGGCATCATCATTGGCATGGATCTTGGAAAACAGTCTACGGACAGTTTTGTGATTCTTCGTTCCGACAATCCACGCTCTATTGATATTTGCGACAATTTATGACACATGAAGAGTCAGACATTTTTGGAAAATGTCTATATCGCCTACATAACCGAAGAGTCAAACATATTCGGAAAATGTCTATATCGCCTAAATAACCGAAGAGTCAGACATTTTTGGAAAATGTCTATATCGCCTACATAACCGAACAGTCAGACATTTTTGTAAAATGTCAATATCGCCTACATAACCGAAGAGTCAGATTTTGTTGTAAAATGTCTATATAGTCTACATAATCGAAGAGTCAAACATTTTTGGAAAATGTCTTTAAAGCCTACATAACTGAAGAGTTAGATATTTTTGGAAAATGTCTTTATCGCCTACATAACCGAAGAGTCAGATGTTTTTGGAAAATGTCTATTTACCTACATAACCGAAGAGTCAGATGTTTTTGGAAAATGTCTATTTACCTACATAACCGAAGAGTCAGATGTTTTTGGAAAATGTCTATTTACCTACATAACCGAAGAGTCAGATGTTTTTGGAAAATGTCTATATTGCCTACATTACCGAAGAGCCAAAAGGTAATAAACACCTGCCTAATATGATGTTGGTCTTCCACAATTTGCCAAAACAGCTCTTACTCGGTGAGACATGGATGCTGAAAGGTGCATCTGGTACCAACACGTTACGAGCAGGTCCTTTAACTCTCATAAGTTACGTGTTTGATCCGCCACAGATAGTATTTGCTGTTTCAACACAAGCCACATACGCTCAACTGGATTGGTGTCTGGAGAATTTGGAGATCAGGGCAATATCAGGAAGTGTTCCTCTCGTTCTGCGAACCAGTCTCGGACAATCAGAGCAGTATCGCCTGAAGCACTATCCTGCTGAAAGAAGGCACTACCAGAGGGAAATGCCGTTGCCACGAAATGATGTAGCTGGTCTGCAATGACGCTTAGGCAGATTGTAACGAGCGTCATAGTTTCCTGCACATGAATGACTGAAACACGGTTTACAATCAGAACACTGTCCAAAGCAATACATTTCCTCCACCTGTTTGTTTTCGTCACAGGGTATGTCCTGGTACCGGCACTTCCTATAGTGAATGACGAACCCGTACCCAGCCATCCACATGGTTCACAAAGAAGTGGATTCGCTTGACCAGACGACCTTCTTCCAATCATTCAAGGTCCAGTTTTGATGCTCGCGTGACAACTGTAAGTGCTTTCGACGATGAATCGGTATAAGCATGGGCACCTGGCGCTACCTGAGGCTACTCTGCCCCATTTTTAGCAGAGTTCGACGCACTCTGTGCTGTGATACATTTCTCAAGTCCCTAGTATACAACTTACAGGCAGGTGTCTCCACAGTATCCTTTCTGTTGGCTCGTACCTTACGGGATAGCTTTCCCTCACCTCTAGCATCGATGATCTGTGTTCGGTTCACACCTTGCCGACGGTTTGCGGTTGTTTCCTGCTCAGACCACTGTTTTTGGTTTGAAGGTTTAACGACCACCGTGAGGAACTCAATGGACTATAAGCAGTCGCCCGTCCCTAATTTAGGGTCACTGGTTCCAGGAAAGGGAGAGAGCCAGTGTCGTAAGACAAACACAACATCCATGTCTCACTGGGACTCGAACCCGGACCCCTTTCGAACGAATGATTAGAAGCCATCGCTTAGACCACTGGGCCACCGCGGCGGCTTTAACTACGACTGACCGACCGTGACCACCTCATAAGCCTTGCCGTCTCGGAAATGATCTATTCTAGTCGTTTAGCCATTACAATTTTTTGACGTTTTCATACTCGCTGAAGTCCGCTGCCCTTCCCATCTGAGGAACAAAAATAACACTGATTAACAGACCTCTATATCAGGTATTATTTACACTGTTTGATGATTTTAACACGCCCATCATTTATCTGCGCTTGTTTCGATTTGAATGAAGATGCGCGGATCGTAGTGTTTTGGCTCTTAGGTGTGTATCCATGCAATTTCTTAAATTTCAACCATAGTGAAACAAAACAGCACAGGTTGGCTTATTTACAATGTACGCTGTGAAATTCATATTCTACCTCTGCCAGTGGCGAAACTCGAACTTACAACCTTCTGCTTCTGAACTCAATGCTTTCCGAATTAATGTAAGGCTTTTTACTGCTATATGCCGTCTTGACATGCGCGTCACTTCTGAGGTAAGAGAACGTTATATATATCCCTCTCCCTTTAAGAAAGGCCTGGGACGAAATCGCAAGTTTCCGGGTCAGCCGGCGCTCACTGTGGAAGAAAATATAATTAATTTCAGACGATGCGTGGAAGAAGCATCACACATTTTTCGAAGCGAAGAAGGAATTCTCGTTCATTCCAGACGATCTGTGAGAGGAACATCCTTCATTTTTCGAAGAACCCAACGGCCAGGATATTCCTTTTCAAGTTCGGTCGCCAATGTGAAATTCAAACCCTCTCTCTGCAGGTGGCGATATTCGAACTGGCATCCTTCTGCTCCGGAGCTGAATACTTTTTAAACTAAGCTACGCCGGCAAGGGCTTATTACAGCTACTTGCCATCATGGCCTGTGCATCTCCTCTAAGGTAGGTACGTCACAATTGAACTATAGCATCTTCAAAATTATTTGAAAACTCGACTTCTTAATGCTGTGTCACGATATTCTGATGATGATCCGATGGTATAGGACCACTACTTCCTCCTGTAGGGGAATTGGACTTGAATAGCGTCTAAGATACTTGTGCTCAAATTTGACTTTTTACTCTCTCAGTGTAAACGTTTGGTAACCAGCAATATGCAGTCTGCCTTTAGTCATTGTATCCTTTTTTGAGCGACCTTCTCTTGCTCTTCTATTATTGACAGCATGGTCGCATCTGAATGTTTCTACCAATATCTTTGAGAGAAAGATAGAATGTAGCCGATTTCACAGGAAATTCGTGAAGTAAAAGGGGAAGTTAAATATGTTGTTAAGGCGTATCCGATGATATATACACTATACTGACAAAAGTCACCGGACACCTAGAAGAGAAACACAACATAGCATTTATTGGCATACATTTGTACGGTGTCGGTTCACCTTTGGCCTTAATGCATGCACTGACACTTCCAGACGTGCTTCCGGCAAGGTTTTGGAACACAGCGGTAGGTATGCACTTCCATTCAGTACATAATGCTGGCGCTAACTGTTGCCTAGTAGTAGGCCTTGGTTCCAAACTTCATATGCGGCGCTCTAATTCATCCCATAGGTGCTCTATGGGATTAAGATCAGGCTCTGTGCTGGCCAGTTCACAAACGATACGGAATTATCGTCAAATCACGCCGTAACAGTCTTTGCTTCATGGCTCTGCACATTATCCTGCTGGTATCAACAAAGCTTGGCTCCATAGTATTGCCACAGAGTTGGTAGGGCATAATTGTCCAGAATATCGAGGTAGACGTGCTGGTTAACAGGTTTGTAAACGATAACCAATGAGCCGGGACCATACCACGAAAAACACCCCTGCAAGAGTACACTGCCAGCTCCAAACTTGACCGTAGGAACAGTACACTGTTGTAAATAGCGTTTACCCAGCTGCCGCCATACCCACCCACGGCCATCAGACGGATTGATCGTGTATCTGGATTCATCAGTCCATAGGGCCCGTTTCCATTGATCTACGGTCCGCGATAAATGTTATTTACACCATGCTAAACGACGAGTAGCATTCCGAGTGGAGATGAAAGGCAGCCGCACGACCACGGTAACCCATGGAATTAAATTATCTGCGAATGGTGCAAGTACATATCGAGGTTCAAGCATTTTTACTTACCTGTACACATAGGTTTTGTGCAGTACTGCGTAGATTAGCTCTAACGACTCTCCTGAGGCTTCGACGTCCTCTGTCTCTGATTTTCTTTGGTGTGCCGGTATGTTTTGCTGCTTCAGGCACGCCATGTGTCTTCCCCTTATTCAGTGCATCCAAACCAGTTCACTTGGGTATGTTTAAACGCCTCTCGGTTTCTCTTAAGGACAAGCCACTAATATAACACTCCACATTCTTTCATTTCTCAAATTCAGTACTCTCCCCCTGCGACACTTTCACTCAACCTTACAGTGCGATATAATCGCGGTCGTCTGCATGCTTGCTTTATACCGTTTGCAGCTGTACCGCGCATCTTAACAACGATGCGGATCCGTTCATTTGCTTTTGAAGGGGTGTCCGGTGACTTTTGTCAATATAGTGTAATTTGGCAGACACTGCCAAAAGCTGAATAGAAGACTGAGGCATTATATAACTAACGTTTTCTTATTGCTTTTATGCAAGTAGTAACAGTGACGCAGAACTCAAATTTGGAAATTACGCTCTTCGGCGTTTATTTAAAAAATTAAGTTTCGTGAAATTATTCTAGAGACGGTTTAAAAACTCTTTTCGAAAAGAGTTTTGCAGATACTAACTGAAGATATGAAATGCGTAATAGCATTATCATCAGAAGAGCTTAAAGTTTTCCTAGTTTTTATAATTTTCTCAATGCTAGATGCTTAATCAGGTGTTAGGAGGTGGCATTAGTCAGACTTTGCAAAAAGAAAAACAGCGTCCCATTCTCTGTGGTTTAGAGAGTGTATAAAACGTGCTGAACTGTGTTGAAGAATTTAAGTTTGTCGCGATCGTGTTTCTAAAGTAAAAAGAAGTGTTGGGAAGATTCCTACATGTAAGTGTATGTGTTGTGACGTATATTCTAAATTAACTTTCCTTTTTAGTTTCTTTTCCTATGTAAATCTTGAGTTTATTCTCAGTTATACTTCACACTTAACGTAATATGTTTTCTCTCAAACGAATACTATTGGCAACATAATTGAGGTTGAATGAACGTGACGAATGCCTGTTGTTTGATAAGAACGAGAGATATAAACCACGAGTAAACTGTTGCTTGTGGAGCGTTGTGCTGGAGAGCGATTAATGTGGAGCAATGTGTTAAGTGCTGTGTGGTGTGTGGAGCGTTGTGTTAAGAGCTGTGTGGTGTGTGGAGCGTTGTGTTAAGAGCTGTGTGGTGTGTGGAGCGTTGTGTTAAGAGCTGTGTGGTGTGTGGAGCGTTGTGTTAAGAGCTGTGTGGTGTGTGGAGCGTTGTGTTAAGAGCTGTGTGGTGTGTGGAGCGTTTAATGCGAAGTGCTATGTTATGGTACGATGTGTTGGAGAAAACCTTGAATAAAGCATTTTTTCCGTAAGTTGGACTTCTGTGTTTACATGTTTCGTCTGCCCGTTAAGGTTTAATTTAGGAACTATTTCATCTTATAGGTATGTTTTTAAAATAACGCAGAAGTACGAAAATACTTCTACGTTATAGTGTGCATAAGCAGTTTACCAAATTCAAAACAACAGGAAATATATACATTGTATGTCAAATAACAGAAACGTTCGGAGATCATTAGTAGTTAAAACCCATGCTGTTTGTGTGCGTGGTTCTCTACTGTACAATCCACGTAATTTAGTACAGTATGCTGCCGTACAAATTTAGATTCCAAAAATCATAATTTAATGAATCTTCAAGATGCCTGAAGGGCTGGCTTTTGGCCATTCCTCCTAGATGTGTCCTGATTCAAGTTTTGAATGAGACACGAGTGGCGTGTTTTTCCGATGACGCTAACTTTGTCCTTTCCCTGGAACAAGCGGCCCAAACGCAGGGACAGGCGATTGCTTATATCTCCAAGAATTGCTCAATGTAGTCATTAAATCCCAAAACAAAGAATGAAAGATTAGTTTCATTCAAATGACCTATGAGAGTCGAAAGCGAGCGAAGTATAATTTTAAACTACTGTATTTTGCAACCAGTTTGTTTCTGAATTCTGTTGAAATTAATAATTACAGTACCACATAAATTGAACATTTCTTCCTCTGCGCCGCTTGGGCAGTGGTCTAACCCCTGGCTTTTGTCGCTTCGTCCGAGATGAGTCCGAGTTAGAATCCCAGTGGTACATCGATGTTGTGTTTGAATTACGTCAGTGGCTCTCTCTCACATTCCTGAAACCAGTGGCCTTAAATCGGGGACCGCGGATAGTTTACAGCCCTTTGGGTTTCTCATGGTGGCCCTTAAATCCCGGAACGAATAAATATTAGATCTTTTCGTTTTTTTTTTTTTTTTCAAATGATTTAGGAGTTGGAAGGGTGCAAAGCTGTACTTTAAAACTAAACTGCTGGCCACCCAAAATGCAACACCAAGAAGGAAGCATCGGATTGGCCTGAAATTCGCAGCATGCGTTGCCCGCGAGAGGACATGCAAACGATTAGCATTGCAGGGCATATGCAAATCATGTGCACCTGGGACACCACCAAGAAGCACTATAAGAAGGGTGCACAGAAGGCGCTGGGTAAGTAGTGGAAGTATGTTGTGCTGCCGGACCTGTGCGTGGGAAGCTTCCTGATGCCTCGTCGCAGAATACCGCAGTCATTTCAGCACGTTTCGGAGTTCGACAGATGACGAATACTGGCCTATCGCGACAGCGGTTTATCGTACCGAGAAATTGGCGCCCGTGAGGGACGACATCCCGCCACAGTGAGGCGAGTATGGATTCGGTGGGTGCAGGAGGGACGGACGGACCGACGTGAGCGATTGCCGCACCCGCGGCACACCACGGAACAAGAGGACCGGCATGTTGTGCGGCGGGCATTGACGGCTTGCACCGCCACATCACGAAGGTTAGCGCCGGAATTAGGGTGTGTTGCGCAACAATCTGTGTCAGCACGTACCGTTCGACATCGTCTGCAAGAGCGTGGACTTGTCGCACGCAGCCCATTGCTTCGATTACCATTGACGTTACATCACTGGTGAGAGCGGCGGCAGTGGGCCGTTGAACGCCGCACCTGGACTACGGAATGGCACGACATTATCTTTTCCGACGAATCCCGCTTCTGCCTGCCACACCACGATGATCGGATCCACGTGTGGTGGCACAGCGGAAAAACGCTGTATTACGCCTGCACTATGCATCGCCATATCGATCCATCGCCTGGCGTTATGGTTTGGGGCGCAATTGGATATGACACGCGCGCTCATCTGGTACGAATCCCCGGTACACTCAATAGCCACCGTTACATCTCTGACGTTTTGGAGCCTGTAGTCCTCCCTTACGTGCAGGAACTGCCAGCGGCCACGTTTCAACAGGACAATGCGTGCCCACACGTGGCACGCATCGTGCAAGAATTCATCACGGCCCACGAGGTGTCACTGCTGCCGTGGCCCGCCTGTTCTCCCGATATGTCACCCATCGAACACGTCTTGTCGCTGATCGGCAACCGAGTGGCCTGGCAAGCACCACCCGCGGCTACGCCTGATGAACTGTGGCAATGTGTGGAAGCAGCCTGAACCGACATACCCCAAGCCAACATCCAAAGCCTCTTTTGTTCGATGCCGCGGCGTGTAGCGGCTGTTATTGCCAGCCATGGTGGCCACACGAACTTGAGATGTCTGCGTGTTCCGCAAGTCCCATGAACCTGTAAGCTCAATCGTTTCATCTTTGTATCTGTTGTTATGTGTTCAGTAAATCTAGCTTTGCTATCTCGTGTCCTTCTTGGTGTTTCATTTTGGGTGGCCAGCAGTGTATTTTGCACATGGTTTGTCTCGGAATCTTTTTAAATTACGCTTTCTTCATAATCTTCCACAAATAAAACAAATGAGAAAACGAGTTTGTTAAAACATTATCATCTGAAGATACATTCGTCTGCTCATTTCAAAACATGATACTTGGAAACTACACTGCTGGGCACCCAAAAATGCAACGCCAAGGAGGAAGCATCTGATTGGCCTGAAATTCGCAGCATGCGTCGCCCGCGAGAGGACATGCAAACGATTAGCATTGCAGGGCATATGCAATTCATGTGCGCCCGGCACGTCACCAAGAAGCACTATAAGAAAGGTGCACAGAAGGCAGCTGGTGTAAGTAGTGGAAGTGTGTTGTGCTGCCGGACCTGTGCTTGGGAAGCTTCCTGATGCCTCGTCGCAGAATGCGACAGTCATTCCAGCACGTTTCGGAGTTCGACAGTGGACGAATAGTGGCTTATCGCGACAGCGGTTTATCGTACTGAGACATTGGCGCTCGTGTGGGACGATATCCAGCCACAGTGAGGCGAGTAGGGATTCGGTGGGTGCAGGAGGGACGGACGGACCGACGTGAGCGATTGCTGCACCCGCGGCACGCCACCTAACGAAAGGACCGGCATGTTGTGCTGCGGGCATTGACGGCTCGCACCGCCACATCACGAACTTTAGCGCAGGAATTAGGTTGTGTTGCGCAACAACTTGTGTTAGCACGTACCGTTGGACGTCATCTGCAGGAGCGAAGACTTGTCACACGGCGGCCATTGATTCGATTACCATTGACATTACAACACCGGTGAGTGCGGCGGCAGCGGGCCGTTGAACGCCGCACCTGGACTACGGAATAGCACGACATTGTCTTCTCCGACGAATTCCGCTTCTGCCTGCAACACCACGATGATCGGATCCGCGTGTGGTGGCACCTCGGTGAGAGACTGTATGACGCCTGCATTATGCATCGCCATATCATTCCGTCATCTGGCTATATGGTTTGCGGCGCAATTGGATATGACACCAGGAACCCTCTGGTACACATCGCCGGTAAACTCAACAGCCACCGCTACATCTCAGACGTTCCGGAGCCTGTAGTCCTCCCTTCCTGCAGGATCTGCCAGAGGTAACGTTCCAACAGGACAATGGGCGCCCGCACCTTGCATGCATCTTGCAAGAATTCTTCACTGCCAACCAGGTGTCACTGCTGCCGTGGCCCGCCTGTTCTCCCGATATGTCGCCCATCGAACACGTCTGGTCGCTGATCAGCAACCGAGTGTTCCGGCAAGCACCACCAGTGGCTACGCCTGATGAACTTTGGCAACGTGTGGAAGCAGCCTGAACCGACATACCTCAAGCCCACATCCAAAGCCTCTTTCCTTCGATGCCGCGGCGTGCAGCGGCCTTTATTGCCAGCCATGGGGGCTACACGAACTATTAATGTCTGCGTGTTCCGCAAGTCACACGGGCCTGTACGCTCAATCGTTTCATCTTTGTATCTGTTGTTATGTGTCCAGTAAATTTGGCATTGCTATCTCGTGTCCTTCTTGGTGTTGCATTTTGCGTGGCCAGTAGTGTAGATATACTGATCGACCATTCATATACAGATTATTTATAGTGAATTTGGCCCCACGCAAGCACCAAGTCAGAGACCCAGCTGTAAATATGCTTGTAGTAATGCGCTAATAGCACGACTGTGAATGCAAGTCTCCAAAGGGGCGAGCTTTAATAAAATAAGAGATACACTCACCACCAAAAAATTACTTGCACCCAGAAGGAAGCAACCGACAGGAATGAAACTTGGTGGGCAGGTTTGACATCGTGAGACATATAAATGATTCACGTATCATGCTCGGCCACGCATGTGACGCCAGCAAGGAAAAGTGGTAGCGCTGTGCTGCTCTGGCTGTATAAGGTCGTCCCGTTGCGCGTGCTTGCCATTACGATTCGTGCTGTTGTGTTGGTTGCAACCGTTTCAAGTGAAGTATGCCTAAAAAACGCAATAGAACAAGGCACGCAGCAGCGAAAGGAAGGGTCTGGGAGGCCCAGACGAACTACGGAGAGAGAGGACTGACGAGTTGCCCGACATGCGCAGAGTAACGCAACAGCCACGATTTTGGATATTCAGCCAGCAGTGGTGCCCTCCATGCATCGTCCGATTAGTGCCAACACCATTGGCAGACGGATTCACGGCGTAGGACTACACGCACGCAGACCGTTACGATGACTGACCTTAACACCATTGCATCGTCGCCAAAGACTGGAATTGTATCCTGCCAGACTGTCATGGAGCTACTCAGTATGGCAGCGGGTGATCTTCAGTGACGAGTCCCGCTTTTGTCTTGGAGGAGACTACCACCGAATCCGTGTGTGGAGGCACCGTGGTCAGCGCCAAGATGAACGGTTTGGTGTCGAACATCACACATCCAGAAGGTCTTGTGTCATGGTGTGGGTTTCTATTGCCTACGATGCCAGATCACCTTTGGTGTTCATTGCAGGCACTTTGAGAACCCACGGCCCGACGTTACGTTAATGAGGTCCTGCAACCAGTGGCCCTACCTTTTCTGAACGCTCACTCCGGTGCGATTTTCCCACAGGACAACGCTCGTCCGCATATTGCTGCTGTCTTGAGAGCTTTGCTTCAAGACACTGACACACTGTAATGACCACCCGCATCGCCAGACCTATCGCCGATTGAAAATGTGTGGGATGCAATATGACGTGCTCCGCAGGAACTGCGTGAGAAGGTTCAAGCTGCATGGGATGGTTTATCGCAGGACACCATTAGGAACCTGTACAACTCTATGCCAAGACGTCTGGTATTCTGTGTGAGTAAACATGGCGGCCCGACGCCATACTGAGAGACACTACTTTTTGTCGTGTAGATCAATAAACATTGCCCTATCGGTCTCAATGTTTAATCAAATATTGTTCCTGGTAACCTTTAACTTCCTTCCGAATAGCATTGCAATCTGGCACGTCCTTCTGGGTGCAACTTTTTTTGACGATGAGAATATATCATACAGAACGGGGTAAAAATATTGCGTGCATCAGTTGTAGTTAATATAGAGGAGCAAAAGTAACGAATCGTGAAACAAAACACTAGAAAAACACGCTACATAAAAATTCAGCACGAACACAAAAAAGCATGAGATACAAACTGTTGAAAATATAATATGAAGAAATACACCAAGGTATACGCAGAGATACAGGTCGTGAAGAAAAACGTGAGTAGAACAAAGTCATCTCATTAATATACTGGCGTGTAAAAATTAAGGACAAGACGGTTTTTCGAATGTAAAGTCGTGCAGAAGTGCTCCACACCGACTCAGATCATACCATATATTCCCCAAGATGTAAGAATATCGGAGCAGTGAGAAAACCCGTCCAAACAAGGAATTCAAAGGATACAAAGGCACTTTATTGAAAAGGTAGCTTCGAGCACAACTGGACAGAAGACAGAAACGTCCATGTGACAGGCGGCTGCCAAGAAAAATCCAGTGTTTTGTAGGGAATGTGATTACCCCTGACTGCGTTGCAGGATTTACAACGTCTGTCCATGCTGAGGACGAGGTTGTCAAGGAGCTGTTGATGCATCGCTGCCCATTCCTCTTGTAGCGCCAATCGCAGCTGCGGAATCGTTGCTGGCGGCTGGTGACGTGCTGCCAAGCGTCTCCCGAGAAGGTTCCACATGTGTTCGATTGGATTTAAGTCCGGGGACCTTGCGGACCTATCCATGCGTTTAATATCTTCACTCTCCTACAGCTCTGCAACAGCCACTGTACGGTGAGGTGTAGCGTTGTCGTCCATGAAGAGGATCTCATGGACCCACAGCACCTCTAAACAGACACACGTGAGGCAGGAGAACCTTGGTACAATAGCGGACACCAGTGACTGAACCTCCTTGGAAGATGTGGTGGTCAGTGCGGCTACCAAGCGTGATACCGCCCCAAACTAGGACTCCTCCACCTACAAACCGGTCCCTTTCGATGATGTTGGAGGTGTGATTGCGTGTTCCCTGCTCTTTCCAGATATGTATATATGTCCAGAATCGCTGGTCAGACTAAATCGGCTCTCATCCGTAAAGAGAACTCGACCCCATTGCTGATGTGTCCAGTTCTTGTGTTCCTGGCACCACAGAAACCGCCGTCTCCAATGAGCAGGCGTTAATGGCACACACCGTACTTGTCGTCGTGCAAATAGACCACCTTTGTGCAGCCTCCTCGCCACGGTAAAAGGCGATAACGGACGTCCAGTTGTCTGTTGCATGTGCCTTGCAATTCCTCCAGCTGTTTGCCGTCTGTCTCTTCTCGCTTGTATAACAATATACCGGTCGTCCGCCGCCGTAGTTGCTCGTGGACGACCACTGCTAAACTCTGGGACAGCTGTTCCTGTCGTTTGAAATGCTCTCCAAGCTCGTGAAACGATGCTGTGAACGATCCCGAACTCCTCGGCCACACTAGTCACACTTCGACCTTCTTCCAACTTCCCAATGACGCGACCTCGGGTAAAGTCATCCAGATGTCGTCTACTGCATTGCCTGTTGCCCATATCACACGGTGGAAGCAACTCGATGTCGTTCAAACCGATGTACACTGTGCAATAGCTTTCACCGAATTGCTAAGGGTACTCCGCCCGTGTGGTTTATACCCTTCCAACACTCCCCCCCCCCCTACGTCATATTGCATATATGCTCATGCTCTCGGTCCGTTCTGGCTGCTCGTTTCGCTGTTATGCTAATTTCTCCTCTTCGTCCTTAATGTTTGCACACCAGTATATAAATACTAATTTGGGAAAACCTCTGCTAGACGTAAAGCAACAGAAAACCAGGTACATTTTATTGATTACTACAATTCAGCATGAACAATTTTACGAGTCTGCAGGAGTCCACTGGCGATTGCAGAGAAGCAAGATGTTCAATGTGTCATTCCGGAAATCAAGTTCGTTACGGCGAGGAAGTATGCCAAAGTTCGGCAGAGGAAAATTAATCGTATCAAGAGTCTTCAGTAGAAGACCATGAAATTCTTCTTTTAGAAAAGTTTCAAGAGCGTAGGGTGCGTGTGGATTCTACTTACGGGTCACTATATCTTGTTCATTCTTCTTCTGGCTTTCTAACAGAGAGCCTGAAGAAGAAGGAGGGAGACAGAGAAAGAGAAAAGACAGAGAGAGAGAGAGAGAGAGAGAGAGAGACGGGTCGCTTAGCAGCACGTTAGGGAGACATGACTCCTATACTAACAACTTCTGAGACACTGATTGTGCAAGCACAAACAGAGGAAGAGTCACGATCAGGAACTATTTAAATTTTATGGAAGCTGGAAAATCCACTCGAGTGAAAATTACGACAGGGGAGACAGTGACAATAAGCTGAGGTGATAGAGAGACAGGAGATGAAACCAATAGAAACGAAACTGCGCAGTGAAACAGAGAAACTGCGTTCGCTGGTAAGAGGATTGACGTGGGACGAAGTTTAAGAGGTGCCAACACTTTCATAGGAAGCGGAGAACTTCGTGGCATACACGATTCAACGGTTAGAGCAGCTGAAGTTCCAGAAACCGCATTCGAAGAGCAAGTACCCGATTCTAAGGAAACAAGCTCAGCGGTAGGTGCAACAGTTGAAAGATTAGATTAGCATATGAAAGATTAGGGGTAAGTCTAGTGTGTGATGATGCCAGAGTGGTGACGACGTGGTCAGATGCGGACATTGCACATGAAGATGAGCAGCACTGAACATCAGTGAATAACATCATTGAGACATGAGCAATGGTTAGGGAAAGGATGAATGACCGCAAGCAAGGACTTCATGGTTACAGTAGATAAAAATGCTAGGCGCAGTTGCTGGCGTAAAGAAAAAATGTGCTCATATGAAAACATTTACCCTCTGGCGCAGAAGGCAGAAATCGAATTTTCCGAAAGACTGCGCCACGGCGTGAGAAGAGCGACCAAATAAGAGAATCTGGAACTTCTGGAGGAAAATTCGCAAGTCACAGTAAGGGAATATTTTTCCAGAAAAATTGGGCAAGATGTTAACCGCAGACACACATATGGTGCGAAATTTGAAAGAAAACTTGTATGCCACGAAGCAAACGAGAGATGTCGTCATCACAGCAAGAAGAGGTAACACAGGTGCCAAGGCTTCTATAGACGTTAAGGAACAGTAGTGTTAGAGAGCAAACGGACAATAACATTAAGATGCAGTCCACTCTGCAGTATACGACCAAAGTTCGAGTCATTAGCG
This sequence comes from Macrothele yani, assembly GCA_039090855.1. NCBI lineage: Eukaryota > Metazoa > Arthropoda > Arachnida > Araneae > Macrothelidae > Macrothele > Macrothele yani. Next base: position 82,064,632 of record CM077004.1, on the reverse strand, counting down.
AATTTCAGTGACAAGGTGTCACTTGGCAGCTAAACTGATGGACAAATAAGAGGAGAAGTGGTCTGTTCAGAAGTTTGAGAAGACAACAAGATAGGGAACTGTGACGTGCCTGCCCCGCGGGACGCACATGGGATAAAGACAGATAGCAGTGAGAGCACATGTCCGCGTAGTTCAGTTGGGAGACCACCTTACTCCGGAGTGAGGGGAGACGGCTTCGATGTCCGGCGCGTACAAACTTCTACGTTATATCTGCGCCCAAACCTCCAGGATGACCCGGCTGTTAAGTTTGTCGCAATGATGTCATGTTATTCCCACAGGGCGAGACAGGAAAAACGAGGATCCATTCTCCAATGCTTCGAAAAAATAAATCAGTGTGATATTACGTTCCACACACCAAATTGTCTGGGATATCTCAAATGCACGTTCTTCATGTGATGACTGCCTACAGCGACACGTGGTCCCGGCTGAACCGTTGGCCATGCTTCTATCCCTCTTTCGTGGGTTAGGGGAGATGTCACTTACCTTCCCGCAGGACGCACATGAGACAAAGGCAGATAGCAGTGGGAGCACATGTCCTCGTAGCTCAGTTGGGAGAGCGACTTACTCTGGAGTGAGGGGACCCGGATTTGATGTCGGCGCGGACAAACTTGTACGTTATAGAACCGTAAAAACCTTATTAAAAGAAACAACAGCAAAGTGCTGCGAAAATGATTTTGACGTAGTATATTGTCGTTCAAGAGTCTGTTTGTTGTACTCACTGATGACGAAATGTGATGACGCTTGGGCTATGAGGTCGGTTTACTTCATTGAGACGGAAGAGGAAGCAGACTGAGCAGCAACAGCTTAAAGTGGGCGTCGGCTGACAGATGGAGGTTTCTTGTACAAGTAACGTAGCCACAGACAAAGCACAAGTGCTATTAATTTCGACAATGCTGACTGAGCTACGGCTGGATGCTATTGGATGAAGGAGGACCCAAGTGCCGGAAGCCGCCAAGCTAGCTTCACCGCTAACGAAAGACTAATGAAAGTAGTGGCCGAATTGTTTTCAGATAATTTCAAAATAACACAGTACATGGGTTCTTTCTAAGATGAAATAATTCCCTGGATCTTCACGAACTCGAGGCAAGAGAATTAAAGCATAAGACGAATGAAAACCTCATTAGTTTCGCTAAAAAATGCGGGTTCAAACTAGAATGGTGGCGTAAGGTACCTAGATTGACGAATTTAACTGATTTCTAGTTCCCCATACGTTATATTTCAGCAATACTGAAGATCCAAAGGCCAACGTTTGGTAATGTGAAATGCAAATGGCAATGGACTGGGGTTTAATCTGCCAAAAAACGACAGGAACGTTCTGCAAAGAACGATCCCCCAGACGCAAATCGATATTTTCTAAAAACACGCAAACCCTATGTGAGACTATTATGACTGATGTTATACCACTTCAGTGGACAGAACGCTTCACGACATGGATTACCATGGTCCAGCATAATCCACAGGCCTCTAATCAACTCGACTAAGGTCACGTGCCGATTAACGTGGTGTAAAGAACGTCGATCATGGATTGTAGACTAGTGGAAAACTGTGCTTTTGACTAATGAGTCACGGTACACAGTCTGATTGTCTTTCCTGGGTGTGGCGAATGCATGGAGAAAGGTACTTTTTGATGCATGGAGAAAGGTACTTTTTGATGCATGGAGAAAGGTACTTTTTGATGCATGGAGAAAGGTACTTTTTGATGCATGGAGAAAGGTTCCTTGTGATGCATGGAAAAAGGTACCTGTCCTTACCAAACTTCATTGTCCCGACAATGAAGTTTTGTGGGGCCAGTGTATTGATATGAAGCCGTTTTCTTGGTTCGGTTTTGGGCCATTCGCCGTTTTGGACAAAATCATGAAAGCTGAGCTCCACCTATACTCCCTGGACAATTATGCACTGAAACGTTATGACAGTACTCTCGGGGTGACCGATATCTCTATCATCAGAACAAAGCAAAATGTTATACTGCTAATGTTGTTACAGTTGGGTTTGAGGACATAGGCGTTGAAAAGCTGGACTGGACACCCCAGACCCCTGACCAAAACTTCATAGAGAATCTCTGGGATGAGTTGGACCGTCTGGTGCGCGGAAGAAGTTATCGCCCAACAAAGACGAACTAGTAACTGCTTTAAAGGCCAGCCGGAGGATAATGCCTGGCTATTTACAAAACAAGGAAGATGTCCCCGAACATTAGTTTTTAATAAGCAGATCTTTTGAATCCTTTCAGACCCGAAACAAATATTCAAAATACATTTTTATATGGCTTGAAAGATCATCAAAACGAAGAATGCGTTACACCACCCACGGAAAAGCAAGCAGTGTGAACAGGGTTGTTGATAGTAAATGGAACCGGTTACTAAACAAATTGACCACATTTCTACAATTGATAAAACTTTCACGAATAGAAATAGCTACTTACTCCCAATAGCAGCTGAAGAGCTTGTCACCAAAATTAACAAATTGTGCGCAAAAAATCCCTCAAAACCAAAAGATATCAGATTCAAAAGTGATTTTCAAACTGAATGATTAGAAAAAGAGATGTAAGAGATAATATGACGTAACGTTATGCGCTATAGCAAAAAACAATGTACATTACTTGAAGAAAATGTGGCAAAAATATTCTTCATAATGAATAATATCCAAACACAAAATAATTTTTCTAATGGATTTTTAGAATCGAATTAACTCTTGGAAACTGAAATACAGGCTGCGTCTCCATAGCTTAGTAGTAAAAGCTATGCTGAAGAAAAATAATTTTTAAGATAGCTCCTTTGAGAGCAGAGTCAGCGAGAAAAAATGTTGAAATTTAGGAATCTAGAGGGAAAGCTACGCATTATTTTAAGATGATAATGTACCCAATATTTACTGTAGCGAAGGGTATACAATGATAAAAGAAATTATTTTATAGGACTCTTAGGAGCGGGGATACAGTAGCAAACAGAAATGCACATTAACACCACCTTGAGCCAGAACTGTTAAAAAGAAACAGACCATTGGCACATGCCATGCAAATTGCTCCAAAAGATAAACGGTGTCTGATGTGAAAGGAATTTTCAAATGAGATTTTTAGAAGCAGTGAAAAACAAATTGAATAGTTGCGCCCCTAGCGGGAAGATTGTGTATTATTTTGGGCAGGAAGTAAGCACCAAATAGTTTCGTATTTAGCAGTGTCTGACCGAAAATGAATTTTTAGCGACGTAGATATTGCTCGGTAACGTACCTTATGCCTTCTAATAGCAAACTTGTGCATTAAGAAATTTTTGAAATTATGTGTTAATCTTTTCACTTCCCATACACTGTCTGACAAAAAAGTAATTCAAATGGGTCTGTTAGAAACAAAGATATCAAGAAAAATTATATATATATATATATATATATATATATACGCCCCTTGGCAAAGAAACTGTGCGTTATTCCATGCAGAAAATATACCCGAAAATTTCACTTGGTGAACGGTTTTTGACCGCGAAGGAAGTTTTCCATGGAGTTTTCAGAAGCGGAGATACTTCTGCGAATACATCCGAAACAAAAACCAATTACGCCCCTAGCTGCGATGCATTTAATCACCAAAATTTGATACTATATTCAGAACATTTACCACTAAAAACTCTATACGGGGCAAAAAAAAAAAAAAAATTCAAATCGGAAAAAGAAAAAGAAGCGCTACCCCAAAAAATATTCGTTACGAATTGTATCGAAGAAAAGAAATAATATTTTCAATGATATATTTAGGAGCAGAAATATGGACTAAAATATATTTTGAATTCGATGGTAATTGCATTTACGCCCCTTAGCGGCGCAGTTATGCATCGGAAAAAAATTCTAAACCAAGGATTTTCTCACATTTCAGGCTTCGCTCTGCAAAGAGCGAAGCCTGAAATGTTTAAAATGGGACCAATGGTTGTACAGATATGTTGTTCACAGATGGACGAACGGATAAACGGAAAAAGTGATACGCATATTTGTTTGCAAAGGACGCACTAAAAATTGGTTGAGAGGCCATTTTTTGTAAATAACCACAAATGCCGTCATAATGGCCAAAAATATTTAGCACAAAATATTAAATTTTCTGTAAATGAAGATTTTCTGTAGGCATTCAGGCGTCCAGATATTAATGGTAGAGCAGTGTATATCTGAAAACAAAAAGCAGCTCTTTGTGCGCTAAAATGTTTAGAAATTCTACGGCCAAAAATTCCTTTATCGCTTCATATGTTCCAGCAGATTTTTATTTTTTTTTATTTTCTCCAATTCATACCAGACGGAGAATCCAGAAACTTTTGGCAATACATAAAATCTCGTTACTTTCGAATATTTTGATTTAAGTGCGTGTGTGTGTGCGTGCGTGTGTGTGTGTGTCTGCGTGACGAAGTTAATATAATTTCATCCAGGTTAGCAAATATCATTTGCCCAGATAGATGTAGACTTTTCTGTGTTTATCTTCTTGATGGAATTATTCATTTCAAGAATCGAGAAAGTCATGAGATTTCCGGCTAAACTCGGCTGAAAATTTGATGACTTGAAAAACATACCTCACGGGCGATTTCCTTCCCATCGACCCACAAGATATCCGTGGATTAAAAGAAATACTCTAGTGTGATGCGGGTCTGAAGATGAGTGGATAATACTCGTATATTTATTTCGTGCACGCTTTCTGACGCACGTGATGCGTTGTGTACAGAAGCTGAAGAGATAGGGAAAGACTATAGGTTTAAAGGAACGTACCTTCAGGTCAAAATGCTGCATGCCACATTTCCCCCTTTCTTTGCACTTTTGTTATTTCTCTGATATTCCTTTCACTTTACAACCTCTTTGTCCATGGTCTTAGACGTCAAGATAAAAGTTCATCAAAATCACTTAAATGAATAGAATCACAAAGAATCTGTGGCTTGGAAACATGAAAGAAAAGTGCAAAGCTTTCAAGTATTCTTCTCTTAATCAATTAAATCACTGGAGTGAGCAGAATTTTCGAAGTTGTGATGCAGAATAAATTTGTGCGGGGATTTAATTATGCCGGCAATCATCAAAAAGAGAAGACATTTCGTCGACCTGTTATCTAACCTGCTGCTGCTGAGCTTACTTAAAAAAAGTCTATCTTTCTGCTTGATTTGAATCTGGTTAAATATGATTTCATTTACGGAAGTAATTCCAAAGTGCTTCATTAACATTCATTTATTTTTTGCATTGGACTTTTACGAAAGCATCAGGGCATCCATATGAAAGGCAAATAATCTTAGGCTAATGGTGCCCCTGCAGCCCGTTTCAACTTCAGAGGATCAACTAATGGGAGATTTTCGTGGATTTCACTTGCTCAGCACGAACGGGTTAGACAGAACGTATGGAAATATGTAACAGGGGATAGAGAACAATCACTATTGCAAATGAAAATATAAACATTTAAGCACTCATTGTTATCATGCAATTTTGAAAACATATAACAGTGAGTGGCCATATTATTATGACCACCTAGTTTGTTCGCTGTTGGGCCACCATTTGCCCTTATTACTGCTTGAATTCGTCTTGCTGTGGACTCTATTAAATGTTAGTAAGTGGCTTAAGGCATATTAGCCCAAATTCGAGGAATTGCACCCTACAGCTCTTGAAGATTTGACAGTAGCGGATCCAGCAGTCTGATGTCCCTTTCGTCTTCATCCCACAAATGTTGAGATCCGGTGATTGTGGAGATCAATTAGCAGAGAAGAATCTTCGTGTTGCTCTTCAAGCTATTCGCGTATAATATGAGCACCATGTCATTTAGCACTGTCCTGTGAAAGTATCCATCTCCATTGGGATGAACCATCAACATAACTGAATGGGCTTGTTGGGTAACAATATTCAAATACCTGTGGGCTGCCACACGAATCAAAGAGCCCTAACACTTCCACGAAAACATGCCCAAGAGCATGACGTCACCTTCTCCAGCTTGAAGAGAAGCGATGTTACAAGATGGGTCCATGCTATCGTGCTGCTGTCTTATATACTCACCTACCGCCCCGGTGGCGTAGTGGTCTAAGCGATGGTTTCTGATCATTCGTCCGAAAGGGGTCCGGGTTCGAATTCCGGTGAGGCATGAATGTTGTGTTTGTCTTACGGCACTGGCTCTCTCCCTTCTCTGGAACCAGTGGCCCTAAGTTAGGGACGGGCGACTGCTTATAGCCCATTGAATTGCTCACGGTGGTTGTTAAACCTCCAATAATATATATATATATATATATATATATATATATATATATATATATATATACTCACATTTCCTTCCACACAGGATAGATGAAAACGTGATTGGTCGGACCACATAACCCTTTTCCATTCACTTACTGTCCAATTGTTGTGTTCCTGAGCGAACTGGCGGTGTTTCTTCTTGTTTGCTGCTGATAGCAATGACTTACGAAGAGGCCGTCTGCTTCTGTAGCCCTTAACGTGTAAAATACGACTAACTGTGTGTTGAGAGGCCATCGGACTTGGTCCCTGATTCAGGTCATCCGTAATCTGACGACGTATTGCCCATCTGTTGGACTGAACAAGTCTGCCTACTCTCCGCTAAGCTTGAGCATCCAGTAGCCGTTGACGAACACATACCTTGACATTAAGCTGTTGTTATTGTTATTGTCACTTTACGAATTACGGCTGATATTTTTCTGAGCTTTTTTACAAATTGTGTGTACATTTTACGTCATGCGTGCTCTTCAATCAACTATTGCATTCCATTACTAGTTGGGTTTCGCCCAGCACTCCTGCAAACCCATTTCTTTTTCCCATTCTATTTTTTGTCACCGTAAATCCTTATTAACCTGGTGAAAATTCCAAATACGTAGAGACAAAGCAAATAAACAAAGACATCGCTATTTCCACGTTTTTCTTTAATTGACACACAGCAACCGATTTATTAGCTATAATTAAATAGGTTGTGCCGTTCATCCCCACCAGATGGGGACGTCTCAGTTGCTGAGCCCATCCTTACGGATTTTTGAAGTCAGATGCTGACAGATAAACACACATAGCGCTGTGGATTGTTGGCACCGTAGCGTAAGGTGAACGCACTTGGCTAGCTATCGAGAGATCTGGGGTTCGATCCTGGCGGTATCGAAATACAATTTTTCTTTTGCTCTGTGTTAATTAAAGAAAAACATGGAAAGAGCGATCGATTGCTTTGACTATTTACATTATTTGCCTGGTTATGTTCTGTAATACATCTACATTGTACCAAGCATGATGTCACATGTATGTGCTCTGGTGGTTCCGTCATTACTGTGACTGCACTCCTGAATTTTGTAAACTCACGGACAATGAAATTCGCGCTTCTAGAAGAAATCATGCTACAACCGCGAAACTTTGCAAGTAGATAGAGTGCGTGCTGGTATGCAAATGATCAACGTTTGGTGCGATTGCACATGATCGCACACTCTACGGTGGCGCTGCAAACATGAACCGGCGTGTAGTCGATGCCGCATAAAAGCGAAAAACTCCCGCCGACACAAGCTAGAGTACAGAGTGACAAGAATGCCGCATAGACGACAGAAACTTCGAATTACGCAACTTACGGATTTTGAGAGAGGCCAGATCATCAGACTTAAGACCGTAGGGTTGTCGGCGCGACGTATAGCCCGTCACGTGGATTATTCTGACCATACCTTCCGACTATGTCAGGAGCAAAGGACACGTGACGGCACTGTCACACGGCGGAGCAGCTCCGGACGGACCAGAAAGACCACCGGTAGAGAGGATCGACGGATCGTGCGCCAGGCACGGACGGATCCCACGAGGAGCCAGTCCACAATACAGGCAGATGTAGCGACACTTGTTTGCCCACGAACCATTTCCCGACGCCTCGTAGAAGCGAATCTGGGATCCCAGCGCCCTTTATACACTATCTACCAACACGTAATTGGACACCCCTGAAAATCGACGATATCTGCGGTCGTGATACATGTCACGGCCGCCGCCGTTAATTATCGTGTGGAAAACAACAACGCAACCAGTCGCATGCAAGATACCACGCAGTTCGGAGCTCTCTGATTTCTAGAAAGGTGTAATCGTCGGGTGTCACAGAAATGGCCGATCCATACGTGACATATCCAATGAGTTGAAGTACCCAAAATCGGCAGTGGCCTACGTGATTGGCAAGTGGAAGATGAGAGGTGACTGTCGGAATGTGCCCCGACCCGGCAGACCCACAAAACTGGGAGTTAGAGACCGAAGGGTGCTGGCCAGAGAAATTCGGAAGAACCGCACAAACTCGACAACTCCATGGGCCACATCCGCGAGGAGTTTCAACAGGCATCCGGGGTTGTTCTTCCGATGAATACCATCCGTTAGGAAGCCCATCTGCTTGGTTATCATGGACGTGCTGCCGCCCACAAGCCTTTGATCACCAAGTCCAATAGCGCTGCTCGGCTAACGTGGTGAAAAGAACGCCGACAGTGAACCGTTGAACAGTGAAAACACCCTCTACCGTTCGGATGGCAGCGTCTGGGTTTGCCTAAAACGCCTCCTGCCGGAATGTATTGTGCCAACTGTGAAGTTCGGCGGGGGTGGAATTATGCTATGGGGGTGTTTCTCCTGGTATGGCACGGGACCCTTGGTCGCAATTCCTGGTAGACTCAGCGCCGACACCTACTGCACCATTTTGGATGACCATGCGCTTCCTACGTTGTGGCAGTTTTACGGGTGGACCCATGTTACTTTTAGGATGACAATGCCACCTGTCATGTTGCGAGGTCCACCATGGCTTGGTATGGTGACAATGGGGTTAATCGAATGGACTGGCCTGCGCAGAGCCCGGACCTTAACCCTATCAAGCACCTCTGGGACGAGTTGGAGCGTCGACTTAAGGGGTGCCCCTACCGTCCGAAATCGGTGAAGGAACTGACGTGTCTTCTCCAAGCCGAGGGGAAGAAAATACCGCTAGCCGTCGTACAACGCCTGGTTGAGAGTATGCCCCGGAGGTTCGCAGCTGTAATCGCCGCGCGTGGAGTTTCCACCAACTACTGAAGGTGAATAAACATCGTTTCCTTTTGCTATCACAGGTGTCCAATTACTTGTTGGTAGACAGTCTATGTGCTGCTATTAACACCGTAACATAGCCGGCTTCGAACGCTGCAGATTGGGGACGTGTGGTATTTAGCGATGAGTGTCCCTTCGTTTTGGGGACAGATGATCATCATGTCCGAGTGTGGAGGTCTCCTGGTCAATGGCACAATCTCAACTTCGCTATCGAGCGCCACACCTCCCCCCACTGCAGGCGTTATGGTCTGCGGAGCCACAGCCTAATATAGCCTATCAGCTGTAGTAGTGGTACGTAGATCATTGACGAGCCACTGGTATGTGAATAAGTACAGCTCCATGTGCTCCTATTCCTGGCCGGGATTCCAGGTGCGCTGTAGCAGGAGGATAATTCCCGCCCGCACACTGCTCGGGTTGCCCAGGACTACCTACGTCATGTCCAGACACTTCCATAGACTGCCCGTTCCCCGGGCATGTCCCCTTTCGAGCATGTCTGGGACCAGCTTAAACGCCAGCTGCCTCCGTGCCGCATTATTCGGGATTTGGAGTACACTGTCCAATACTTGTGTGCCAGCCTGCCGCAGGACAACATCAGGCGTCTGTTCGCCTCCATGCCGGACTGTATTGCAGCATGTATCGCTGCACGAGACGGTGCGACGCGCTATTGAAGATGATCGGACTGCGTACCAAAGATCCCTCTGTAATTGTCCTGCAGCTATGCTTTTGTCATCACGTGCATCATTCATTTGTATCATTACGTCCATAAAATTTCAGTTCAATCCGATGCTTTTTTTCTTGGTTCGCAAAATTTATTGTCCATGAGTGTATTTAGCAACATCGCCAAGTTTCCACTGCAATGTGTCAGCTGCCGTATTATTGGTTTGTTGGGGTTGGATGGTTAATTTAATTTATATGTGCGTTGTTGCCCGTTAGTTTGTTATTCAATAAACCAGGCGCACATTCCTTCTGCATGCTTACCGTCTTTTACTTCAAACCCGGTTTTTTAGCTGCGGTTCACTCTCTGTAAACTTAACAACTGCTGCCATCGAACATTTTACAAGTTCAGCAGTTTTCCTAATACTCACACCAATACTTCGAGCACCCGCGATCTTTCCACATTCAGAGACCGTCAGATCGCGTCTTTTACTCATCATTTCTTGCGCAGTGCGCTTCATTAGTTTCTCCATGCTTCACCCTTCCCTTTTTATACGATTCAGCCATCATATGTAAGAAGCATCTGCACGCCAGCTACCTTGCATAACATGGTCTGGGGGTCATAATAATTTTTCCAGTGAGTGTATATATGCAGGGGTTTATCAAAATAATGGAAACATTTATGGTTTATGGATAATTGTTTTAATAATGAGCCTTTGACCCACCTGGGGATTTCAGAACAGCAGAAATTCAACTTGGAAGTCATGCACACACACTATAATGGTATTTGGGGCTATTCTTCTGTAACAAATATCCCAAATGCGCCAGTGATGTTGGAGGCAGAAAGTGTGATCTGGCTTTGCGCTCCAGATAGTCCCATTAATGTTGAATAATACACTGCTGGACAATTGCTAAGGACGGATCATAAACGGCTATATAGCGCATAAAAAAGTAAGTGTGGTTGGATGCCAAGTGAAATAAAATAATGTCAGAATGCCAGGACATTACAAGAAAGACAATTTATTGTGCTCTGAAATCCAGAAGGCTTTGGAACGTGTTCAAGGGACAAAGAGGCCATTTTGTGCAGAATACGTAAGCGTGAAAAAATGCAATTACCGTCCGCAGGCGTTCCGGCGTAAGATGTCAATAAGGGATATGGCCACCATGGAGGGCGATGCAAGATTCCACACGTCGTGTCATGCTCTGCACAACATTATCAAGCAGCTGTTGAGCTAATTTATCCCATTCCTCTGTCAGTGCACGGATGAGGGTGTCCTTGTTTATTGGAGGGCATTGGCGACCAGCAAGACTCCTCCCTAAAGCATCCCACACATTTTCAATGGGATTCAGATCTGGAGAACGTGCTGGCCATACGAGGCGTTGAATATCCTCACTCTCAAGACACTCCTGGACAGCGACTGTTCGATGACATGTTGCGTTGTCGTCCATGAAAATAAATCTATCACCGACAGCACCACGGAACATGCGAACATGAGGTAGCAGAACATCATTAATGTATCGTTGGCCAGTCATAGTCCCAGTTGGAAGCACATAGAGGGACGTACGGCCATTGATCATGATGCCAGCCCATACCATGACACTACATGTCGGATATCGGTCCCTTTCCTGTATGTTTGCTGGACAATATGATGTACCACTATCACGCCAGATCAGTTATCGTCGACAATCAGACGATAGACTGTATCTACTCTCATCTGAGAAGAGGACAGCAGACCAGTCGTTATCAGTCCAATTGCAATGTTGATGGCACCATTGCAAACGGGCGGTACGGTGACGTCTGGACAATGGGATGCACACAACAGGACGGCGGGCGTATAGTCCTCCTTCATGCAAACGTCTGGCGACAGTTTTTCGGGAGATACGCTTGCCAGTAGCAGCCATAAACTGATTTGCTACCTCACTAGCTGTGCTGCGCCGGTGTCTTTTTGTTGATAGCACTATGTACCTATCTTCTGCAGGTGTCGTACTGCGAACACGACCTCCCCGTGACGTTTGCTACACTCTCCATTTGTTTGAAATGATTTCCAAAGCCTTGAAACAACACTGTGGCTGACGTCAAACTCCCTGGCAACATCTGTTATTTTTCGCGCTTCTTCAATCTTGCCAATAATACGGCCACGCGTAAAATCATCTAGGTGATGTCGGGAAGACATACTGAAAATTGCAAGTTCGTCAATTGATTCTTTCTCTTTCATTTTTGCGTTTGAACAACAACGGTTAATACGCGTCAAATCCTTTATATCTCTTATCAGCGCTATGACGTCACGAACCAGTTCGGCAATCCAAAATTTGCATACGCACAACACATCTTACTGTATCCCGCACTTATGCTAATTTCCACATTTTCCTGCCTTCCATTTTATGGTTGCTATCGTTGCTATTGTCATCCGTCCTTAGCAATTGTCCGGCAGTGTATTAAAGTCAGGAGACTGAGGTGGCCAGATTAGCTCTGTGTGTGTGTGGTGTGCTGCACCTCTTCCTCACTCTCTGCAAACCACAACGTGACACGTTTTGCACAATGTACGGGTACATTAGCTGCTTGAAACCAGAAACCGTAATTAGGGGACAATGCCTGCAACATTGGAGGCAGGTAGTCCCCACCAAGGGTATTTTACGTTGCAGGATAACCAATGGCGCTCTGATATGGCACCCTCACAGCATCAGGAATCAATCTCCATGCTTCATGGTTGGAACCAAACAGTCGATATTTTACGCTCTACCAGTGGTGAGAAACAATGTGAAGCACGATTCATCAGACCAGATGACACGTTGCCAGTCTTTGGTATCCCAATTTTTATATGCTTTGCCCCACCTAATACGTTTTGTTGCATTTATGTTGGTAATCAGAGGTTTGTGGATTGCAGCACGTCCATAAATACCAGCACTATAGAGTTCCTGATGAACTGTTTTGATGGAAGAGGGATCATTCCGTTTTCCAATTCTATTGCTATTTGTGGTACAGTGGTCTTGTACTTCCGTTTTACAATCCGTGCCAACGTTCGTCTATCCCTATTTGGCTTTTTCGTATGGCGTTCCCCATTTGCCCGTTTGGAGGCACCTCCGCGTTCTTTTTGATAGTTAAGTACAATCTTCGACACAGTTCCTAGTGTTACACTGGGGTTCATTGTGTTTATGTCGAGAAAGTATTCAGTGTTACTTTCTAAAAACGTGTTTGATCTTCGGCCTGGTCCAAAGAGACAGGAGATAGAACATATGGTTGATTCTTCATTGCGCCATGTGGTTTACCTTTATTGCTAGAGCAAAGTGTACTGGCTCTATGACGGGGCTGCCATTGACTGGACTAACCGAGTAACTTCTCAGATATTTCGTCTGATACTTTTGAAAATGCTCGTCTGCTTCAGACTGCTAGTTGCTGTGTTCGACTGCTTCAGACTGCTAGTCTTGTTCGTCTGTTTCAGTGTATTTATATATAAACGTGACACAACGAACCTGTTTTACCTGTCAAGGAAAAATATTTCAAACTGACTTTGTACAATGTTTTGGTGAATGCAGGGATAAATTTAATTTCACTTCTTGCTCGCTGAATGAAACCTCGTATCGAAAAATGAGGAGAAAAAAGAAAGAGAAATGGCAGTGTAGAAGTGGCAGACGAGGAAAGACCCTGTTGCCAGAGACTCCTCAAAAGGGGTGGGAGTGGTCGTTGTGCTTTCTAAGATGGACGCGGTTGCTGGTGCTCTGGAAGGGATGAGGTCGACAGATCCGACCCCCACCACCCTAGGCGGTGTGGGCTTCTGGAAATTTTATGGAGCAGATAAATAAGAAACTCGATGTGATTGCCACGTTAAAAGATGAGATAACTGACTTATAATAAGATATGTCGAGTTCTTTTCTCAGAAATATGATGACTTATTGGGCATGCTCAAGGAATCTGAGAGTCTGATTGATGAATCACGAAATGAAATTGCTAAATTGGAGGATAGGGTAAAGACTTAGGATTGTCACATTGAATATCTGTAAGATACGATTAATAACCTTGAACCGTACACAAGAAATAAGAATTTGGATATACATGATATATTTCGATGAACTAGAATAAAAGTGAGGAGGACTTGATGGAAATCCTTCAGCGCACTGCGGATAAGTTAAGCATTGGACTTTTTTCTATTGGTGAAGTTGATGCTATTCACAGGATGAAAAATAAAGGATCTGGGAAGATTCCTTCTATAATATTTCAGTTCAAAATTCAAAAACAGAACGACTAAGGAAAATTCCTTGTGGAGGGAGGGGGGGGAGGATCAAGACTGAACAGCTGTGCTGTGATTAGGAACTCTGATAGTGATAAAAGAATGGTCATTAATGAAAATCTTACAGCACACAATAGAGGGCTTTTTTGGTTGGCTCGTACATTTTCCAGAGCAAACAATATCAAATTTTGCTGGTGCAAAAATGGTCGTATTTTCTGCCGAAAAATGAGGGTTGTTCGAATACGTTGCTAATTAGAAAAAAAAAGGGATTTGGATTCAAATCATTTTTAATTGTTGTTTCGGGTTGTGTTTTTAGTATTTAACTAAGTATTTATTCTTATTTCACGAATGTCCCTTCAGATTATGTATTAGTTGAAGATTTAAATAGACTCATTATTAATGATGATTTTCAATGCAGACTTTTACTTTTAAGTGCTCGCGATCTATATGGTGAACTTGATGTTCTGGTAAACCTTTTGAACAAGTTAAATAATGCGATTGTTGTAATTTGTATTTCAGAAACATGGTTTAGTACAGATAGTGATAGTGCGTGTAATATTCCTGGTTGTCATATCGTTACGGCCTCTAGTTCTGGGGTTCGGGGCATTGGTGTGAAAATTTATATTAAACAATGTGCTTTTCACTTAATAAAAGATATACAGTTATTAGCGAAGATTATGAGATGATTTCCATAGAACTAAGTAATTCAATAATAAATGTTATCGTCCACCTCATGGGAAACTGAATTCTTTCCTTGCTTTTTTATTCAGATTTTTTGGATTTCATTGATTACCATGGGATTATTCTTCATTCTTTTGGGGACTTAAATATTGATATGGTTACTGACAACAATGCGTCTTGTTCATTTAATGATGTACTTATTTTTTCCGGTATTACTAATGTTATTAATATTCTAAATGTATTACAACTAATCCTCGTCTATTTGGGATTTGTTCATCACTAACATTCATAACTGATGTTCGGGAGTACTATCTTATGATTTCAGTGACCATTTACCGTTATTTAACTGGCCCTAAAAGTAGAGTTGGATCTGTTTCTGGGTCACTGTTAATGAGAAATTGTCGTCATAATTATCTTCAGGTTTTTGGGATTGCTCTGCACTCCATGGATTGGACATCCGTTCTGGTGCTAAGCAACCCAATTGAATCCCATGATGTATTTTCGAAGGTTTTGGAGGATCTCAATGAAAGACGTTTTCCTCTACGAACTGTTTCTCGTCGTGCGCGCTGTTGAAAGCCTTGGTTGACTATTAACCTTTTAAGGAACATAAATAAGAAAAACAAGCTCTTTAAAATAAATGTATATATTTATTCGGCACTAGAGACCCAGATGACCTTGTAGCTTTCGTAGGTATCGTAATTGGTTAAATTCTAAAGTGAGGCATACTAAAAGAAATTTTTATTAAAATCACTTTGCTTCAACTTAGTGATAGAAAAACGATATGGTGTTCCATCAATGAGTTATGACAAATTTCAAAAGTGATGATACTCCCATTTCAATTGAGCATAAGATGATTCGCTTATCGAATGATGCCGCTGTTTTTGATTTTTCAATGATTACTTGTCATCTCTTCCTTCTTCATTTTTTCTTAAGCCTATTGCTGATGATTTATTTTCCGTGATAAATTTACTAGATCCTTCTAAGTGTGCTGAACCTGAGATGTTTACCCAAGGGTAGTGAAATTTGTATCTTCTGAATTACTGATTCCACTAATACATATTTTTAATAGTATTATACTTACGGGTATTGTTCCGGAACCGCTAAAACTCAATAAAGTCAGTGTTATTCACAGAAAGTGATCTGGGACTAAATGTTTCAAATTTTCGTCCTATATCTGTCATTTCTGTTTTCACTAAAATGTTTGAGAAGTTGATTCATAGTCGGTTGGTATCTTATACTAAAGCTAATAATTTATTTAATAAAAAGTAATATGGATTCCGTCATGATAGTTCTACGAGGACAGCCATTCTTGAAGTTTTGAATTACTCGCATTTACAAATTAATATTGGTAAAGGCTTTGATGTGGTGGGAGGTTTTTTTTTTTGTGATTCATGACGTCCTCATTTCTAAGCCCGAACACATTGGCGTTAGTGGAGCCGCCAGGATCCTTTTTGAAAATTATCTTATTGGGAGGAGGCAGTATGTTCAATTTTGGAATGTTCGCTGACTCTTCTTTTTGGAGTTCCAAAGGGCCCGGTCCTAGGGCCGTTATTATTTTTAATTTAAGTTAAAGATATTTTTCATGTTTGATCCTGTGCGTACACGCTCTTTTTTGCCGATGACAGACTTAATACCCCGTGTTAACCACGCTTTACAGGAATATCAGACTTGGTTTCGCTGCAATTTGTTAACCCTTAATGTTACAAAATCAAAATGTATGTTTTTTTTTCTAGCGGAGAAGCTCAAGCTGAGGCTATACCGGAAGTGATTCTAAATGATATTCCTTTGATTTTTCAAGAAATGGTTAAGTTTTTAGGTGTTTTGTTTTAGGTGAATCTAAAGTGGGATGCCCATGTTGAAGTTATTTCGCGGGACTTGAGGTCTCGAATAGGAGTTTTATCCAGAGTTTTGAGTCTATTACCACTAAATATTAAATCAACACCCTGTTATTTTTTATTTAACCCTATCTGTCTTATTGTCTGCTTGTTTGTGATAGGACAACTAAATGTAATATTAATAGCATTTTTCTGTTCAAAAAAAGAAAATGTTCGTTTGTTGAATCCACTGGAAAATGTGGAAATCCTGTTCAGTCGTTATAAATTATTGACCTTTGATAGAGTATGCAATTATCGACTGATGTTGTTAATGCATAAGTATGTTTATGCCAACAAACATATTAATCTGATAAGTATATGCCATCCTGCGTACAGTTATCAAACTCGTGGGCATGACAACTTTTTAATTCCTAAGACTCGTACTAATGCGCCGTGTTTCCATATTAATGATCATTGTTCCCGGCTCTGTAACGGATTGCCAATTCATATAAAATCCCTTACAAGTTTTGTATCATTTAAAAAAACACTAAACAATATTATGGTAATAGTTAAATTAGATTCACTTCAGTCATATTTTATTGCGATTTTATATACATGTATACACACACACACACACACACACACACACACACACACACACACACACACACACATACATACATATATATATATATATAATATATATATATATGTATATATATAATATATATATATATGGAAGTGAGAAAATGCAGAGTTTTTGCTGGTCCTTGATAAAGCCAAGGCTCAGTATTCTCGACACCTTCTACATTCAGTTGTTTTATTTTATTTTTTTATCTTTTCTCCTTTTACTCACACAGGTAGATACATAACCTTTTCTATGTTGTATTAGGTGTGAGTCAAAATTATATATGTATTTTTTTGCTTAGGTATCTTCTTTATAGAATATATATATATATATATATATATATACACAGTATATGGGATGTAAGGTCAGGTGATGCGTAACATCACAGCCTCTCCTTGACAAATGTCAACCCCGCCTTCTCGTGGTGCATCCTGTTCCCACTAAAGGGGCTCTGACGACCGCCAATAGCGGTATAACTATACCATCGGGATCAGAGGAAATTCTATCCCACACTCACCAACCCGCTTGGCCAGCGTGGTGAGTTATGGCCAAACCCCTCCAAAATGACTCCACAACTTAAATCTTGGCCCTCAGTCTCCGGCAGCTGGAATGTACCTGGCCAAGGCAGCGGCCAGTGCGACATGAAGGCAGAGGGTGCTAAGAATCCCCGGAGGACCGGACTAGGCTGCCATCTGATGCTGACCTTGGCAACGTACAATGGACGCTCCCTATCTTCTGATTCAAGGCTTCTTGAATTGGAAGAGGAACTACAAAGGATCAAGTGGGACATCGTGGGGCTAAGTGAGGTAAGGAGAAAAGGAGAAGATCTCATCGAACTGAAAAGTGGACATCTCTTCTACTATCGTGGGACAGATACTGGCAGAACTAGTGGTGTTGGATTTATAATAAACAAGAAACGGAAGGATAAAGTTGTAGAAGTTGAAAGTTCCTCTGACAGAGCTGCACGGCTTGTTATCCAACTCTCGAAAAGATACCAGGCTCAGATTATTCAAACTTATGCACCCACCACAAGTCATCCTGAAGAAGAAATTGAAGAATTTTATGAGGAAATTTGTCATCTAAATAATAAAGGTAAGCAGCACTTGAAAATAATTATGGGAGATTTCAATGCAAAAATAGGGCAACGGCAACAGAATGAAACTTCAGTAGGTAAATTCGGTCACGGCAACAGAAACCAGCGTGGAAATACTCTCGTTGAGTTTGCAGAGGCAGAAGGGTTTTTCATCTTGAACTCCTTCTTCAAGAAAAAGCCACACAGGAAATGGACATGGAGACATCCAAATGGGACGACAAGTGAAATTGATTTTATTATGTGTAACAAAAAATTCGTCATAGAAGACTGCAGTGTGCTAAACAAGTTCAACACAGGTAGTGACCATAGATTGGTGAGATGTAAGATGCACCTCAACACTAAACTTGAACGTGGCAAGCTCATAAGACAAACAAAATCTATTGACATAACCAACCTTAAAAAACACCATAATACCTTCAAGTTGGAACTGAAGAACAGGTTCTCTGCTTTAGAAGGCCTAACATCGGAAGAAGTGGATATTTCTGAAGTTAACAGAAAAGTAACCAAAGCTCTTATGGAAACAGCAACAAAATTAGCTGGGTCTAAGAACAAGTTGCATGTAAATAAATTATCAGGAAAAACGAAAATGTTGATGCAAAAAAGAAGAGAGATGAGGACAACTAAAGAAGATGCGACTTCCAAAGTGGAATATATAGAGCTATGCAAGACAGTACGAAAAAGTATCACTGAAGACGTAAGAAAATTCAACTGTGAACTAGTGAGGAAAGCAATTGAAAACAACCAAAGCCTAAAGTTAGCAAAGGGACATCTCAGTAAGGGAAGAAAACAGATTATGGCACTGAGAAAAGAAGATGGTTCTGTAACAAGAAATAGAGGCGAAATTTTGACAAGAGTGAAAGATTTCTATTCCAAATTATATGAAAGGGATGATACATGCACTCCAGACATCATGAAAGATACCAGTACCAGAGTTCCTCCAGTCCTTCCAGCAGAAGTTGCACATGCAATCAAGAACATGAAGCGGGGGAAAGCTCCAGGAGAAGATGGAATTACTGTAGACATCATACAAGAAGCAAGTGGAGAAATCGAAACAGTACTCGCCCAAATTTTCACTCGATGCCTTAATGAAGGAAAGATTCCTGAGGATTGGAACACCGCTACAATGATCCTGCTACATAAGAAAGGTGACATTGAGGATCTCGGAAACTACAGACCTATCAGCCTCCTATCAGTAGTTTATAAAATCTTCACTAAAGTTCTTTCACACCGCTTGAAGGTAACACTGGACATGGCTCAACCGAGAGAACAAGCTGGATTCAGGAGTGGCTACAGCACAATAGATCATATCCATGTGCTGAGAGAACTAATTGAAAGAGCGAGGGAATATGAACTTCCATTGTGCATGGCTTTTATCGATTATGAAAAAGCCTTTGATTCGGTGAAACCATCAGCAGTTACAATGGCTCTGAAAACCTGCGGTATTGAAGATGCATACATTAATATTATTAATAACATCTATGAAAATGCAAGTGCAAAGATTAGGCTGTTTGAAAATACAACACACATAAAAATTGGAAAGGGAGTGAGACAAGGTGACACCATATCTCCGAAGCTCTTTAATGCCACATTGGAGGGTGTTTTTCAGTCACTGAGCTGGGAAAACAAGGGGATAAAGATTAATGGAGATTATCTAACCCACCTTCGTTTTGCTGATGACGTAGTCATTTTTGCAACTAGCCCATCAGAGCTGCAGAGTATGATCCAGGAACTTGCTGACAAGAGTAAAGAAGTGGGATTAAAAATGAACTTTCAGAAGACAAAAGTGATGTTCAATGCTTTTACAAGAAATGAAGATTTATCGATTGATGGAGAAAAGCTTGAGATAACAGATACGTACGTTTATCTTGGACAGCAGATATCAAGTGAGGGTCACATTGATGAAGAAATTAATCGGCGTACAAAACTTGCCTGGAGAGCTTTTGGAAGAAACAGCATAATTTTCAAGAGCAATATGCCATTATGTCTTAAAAGAAAAGTGTTTGATCAATGCATCCTTCCAGTGCTTACGTATGGTGCAGAGACGTGGACCTTAACTAAAAGAGACATACAAAGGCTGCAGACAACTCAAAGAAGCATGGAGAGGTGCATACTTGGTATAACCAGGAGAGATAAGAAGAGGAACTCGTGGATCCGAAAAATGACAAGAGTGGAAGACATCATGATCAGAGTTAAATCCCTGAAATGGCAATGGGCTGGACATACTGCCAGAAGGACAGATCATCGATGGACAGCCGAAATTTTAGATTGGATCCCAAGGGACAGGAAAAGACCCAGAAGAAGACCACATGGGAGATGGGTGGATGAAATTCGAAAGTATGCAGGGGTGACATGGAGGAGACTGGCACAAGACAGACCGTTGTGGAGGAAACTTGGGGAGACCTTCGTCCAGCAGTGGATTGATAATGGTTGACAATGATGATGATGATGATGACACAGTATATATATATGACCCAGTAACTTGCTGACAAGAGTAAAGAAGTGGGATTAAAAATGAACTTTCAGAAGGCAAAACTGATGTACATTGCTTTTACAAAAAATGAAGATTTATCGATTGATGGGGGAAAGCTGGATATAACCAATACCTACATTTATCTTGGACAGCAGATATCAAGTGAGGGTCACATTGATGAAGAAATTAATCGGCGTATAAAACTTGCCTGGAGAGTTTTTTGGAAGAAACAGTATAATTTTCAAGAGCAATATGCCATTATATCTTAAAAGAAAAGTGTTTGATCAATGCATTTTTCCAGTGCTTACGTATGGTGCAGAAACGTGGCCCTTAACTAAAAGAGACATACAAAGACTACAGACAACTCAAAGTAGCATGGAGAGGTGCATGCTTGGTGTAACCAAGAGAGATAAAAAGAGGAACTCATGGAGAAGAAAAATTACAAGAGTGGAAGACAACATGATCAGAGTTAAATCCCTGAAATGGCGATGGGCTGGACATATCGCCAGACGGACGGAACACCGATGGACAGACAAAATTTTAGACTGGATTCCAAGGGACAGGAAAAGACCCAGAAGAATTCTGACCACATATGAGATGGGTGGATGAAATTCGAAAGTATGCGGGAGTAACATGGAGGAGACTGGCGCAAGACAGACCGTTGTGGAAGAAACCTGGGGAGACCTTCATCTAGCAGTGAATTGATAATTGTTGACAATGATGATGATGATGATATATATATATATATATAAAAGAGACATACAAAGGCTGCAGACAACTCAAAGCAGCATGGAGAGGTGCATACTTGGTGTAACCAGGAGAGATAAGAAGAGGAACTCGTGGATCCGAAAAATGACAAGAGTGGAAGACATCATGATCAGAGTTAAATCCCTGAAATGGCAATGGGCTGGACATACTGCCAGAAGGACAGATCATCGATGGACAGCCGAAATTTTAGATTGGATTCCAAGGGACAGGAAAAGACCCAGAAGAAGACCACATGGGAGATGGGTGGATGAAATTCGAAAGTATGCAGGGGTGACATGGAGGAGACTGGCACAAGACAGACCGTTGTGGAGGAAAGTTGGGGAGACCTTCGTCCAGCAGTGGATTGATAATGGTTGACAATGATGATGATGATATATATATATCATTGGGGATATATATATATCATCATCATCATCATGATATATATATATCATGATGATGATGATGATATATATATATATATATATATATATATATATATATCATCATCATCATTGTCAACCATTATCAATCCACTGCTGGACGAAGGTCTCCCCAAGTTTCCTCCACAACGGTCTGTCTTGTGCCAGTCTCTTCCATGTCACCCCTGCATACTTTCGAATTTCATCCACCCATCTCCCATGTGGTCTTCTTCTGGGTCTTTTCCTGTCCCTTGGAATCCAATCTAAAATTTCGGCTGTCCATCGATGATCTGTTCTTCTGCCAGTATGTCCAGCCCATTGCCATTTCAGGGATTTAACTCTGATCATGATGTCTTCCACTCTTGTCATTTTTCGGATCCACGAGTTCCTCTTCTTATCTCTCCTGGTTATACCAAGTATGCACCTCTCCATGCTTCTTTGAGTTGTCTGCAGCCTTTGTATGTCTCTTTTAGTTAAGGTCCACATCTCTGCACCATACGTAAGCACTGGAAGGATGCATTGATCAAACACTTTTCTTTTAAGACATAATGGCATATTGCTCTTGAAAATTATGCTGTTTCTTCCAAAAGCTCTCCAGGCAAGTTTTGTACGCCGGTTAATTTCTTCATCAATGTGTCCCTCACTTGATATCTGTTGTCCAAGATAAACGTACGTGTCTGTTATCTCCAGCTTTTCTCCATCAATCGATAAATCTTCATTTCTTGTAAAAGCATTGAACATCACTTTTGTCTTCTGAAAGTTCATTTTTAATCCCACTTCTTTACTCTTGTCAGCAAGTTCCTGGATCATACTCTGCAGCTCTGATGGGGTAGTTGCAAAAATGACTACGTCATCAGCAAAACGAAGGTAGGTTAGATAATCTCTATTAATCTTTATCCCCTTGTTTTCCCAGCTCAGCGACTGAAAAACACCCTCCAATGTAGCATTAAAGAGCTTCGGAGATATGGTGTCACCTTGTCTCACTCCCTTTCCAATTTTTACGTGTGTTGTATTTTCAAACAGCCTAATCTTTGCACTTGCATTTTCATAGATGTTATTAATAATATTAATGTATGCATCTTCAATACCGCAGGTTTTCAGAGCCATTGTAACTGCTGATGGTTTCACCGAATCAAAGGCTTTTTCATAATCGATAAAAGCCATGCACAATGGAAGTTCATATTCCCTCGCTCTTTCAATTAGTTCTCTCAGCACGTGGATATGATCTATTGTGCTGTAGCCACTCCTGAATCCAGCTTGTTCTCTCGGTTGAGCCATGTCCAGTGTTACCTTCAAGCGGTGTGAAAGAACTTTAGTGAAGATTTTATAAACTACTGATAGGAGGCTGATAGGTCTGTAGTTTCCGAGATCCTCAATGTCACCTTTCTTATGTAGCAGGATCATTGTAGCGGTGTTCCAATCCTCAGGAATCTTTCCTTCATTAAGGCATCGAGTGAAAATTTGGGCGAGTACTGTTTCGATTTCTCCACTTGCTTCTTGTATGATGTCTACAGTAATTCCATCTTCTCCTGGAGCTTTTCCTCGCTTCATGTTCTTGATTGCATGTGCAACTTCTGCTGGAAGGACTGGAGGAACTCTGGTACTGGTATCTTTCATGATGTCTGGAGTGCATATATCATCCCTTTCATATAATTTGGAGTAGAAATATTTCACTCTTGTCAAAATTTCGCCTCTATTTCTTGTTACAGAACCATCTTCTTTTCTCAGTGCCAAAATCTGTTTTCTTCCCTTACTGAGATGTCCCTTTGCTATCTTTAGGCTTTGGTTGTTTTCAATTGCTTTCCTCACTAGTTCACAGTTGAATTTCCTTACGTCTTCAGTGATACTTTTTCTTACTGTCTTGCATAGCTCTATATATTCCACTTTGGAAGTCACATCTTCTTTAGTTGTCCTCATCTCTCTTCTTTTTTGCATCAACATTTTAGTTTTTCCTGATAATTTGTTCACATGCAACTTGTTCTTAGACCCAGCTAATTTTGTTGCTGTTTCCATAAGAGCTTTGGTTACTTTTCTGTTAACTTCAGAGATGTCCACTTCTTCCGATGTTAGGCCTTCTAAAGCAGAGAACCTGTTCTTCAGTTCTAACTTGAAGGTATTATGGTGTTTTTTAAGGTTGGTTATGTCAATAGATTTTGTTTGTCTTATGAGCTTGCCACGTTCAAGTTTAGTGTTGAGGTGCATCTTACATCTCACCAATCTATGGTCACTACCTGTGTTGAACTTGTTTAGCACACTGCAGTCTTCTATGATGAATTTTTTGTTACACATAATAAAATCAATTTCACTTGTCGTCCCATTTGGATGTCTCCATGTCCATTTCCTGTGTGGCTTTTTCTTGAAGAAGGAGTTCAAGATGAAAAACCCTTCTGCCTCTGCAAACTCAACGAGAGTATTTCCACGCTGGTTTCTGTTGCCATGACCGAATTTACCTACTGAAGTTTCATTCTGTTGCCGTTGCCCTATTTTTGCATTGAAATCTCCCATAATTATTTTCAAGTGCTGCTTACCTTTATTATTTAGATGACAAATTTCCTCATAAAATTCTTCAATTTCTTCTTCAGGATGGCTTGTGGTGGGTGCATAAGTTTGAATAATCTGAGCCTGGTATCTTTTCGAGAGTTGGATAACAAGTCGTGCAGCTCTGTCAGAGGAACTTTCAACTTCTACAACTTTATCCTTCAGTTTCTTGTTTATTATAAATCCAACACCACTAGTTCTGCCAGTATCTGTCCCACGATAGTAGAAGAGATGTCCACTTTTCAGTTCGATGAGATCTTCTCCTTTTCTCCTTACCTCACTTAGCCCCACGATGTCCCACTTGATCCTTTGTAGTTCCTCTTCCAATTCAAGAAGCCTTGAATCAGAAGATAGGGAGCGTCCATTGTAAGTAGCCAAGGTCAGCATCAGATGGCAGCCTAGTCCGGTCCTCCGGGGATTCTTAGCACCCTCTGCCTTCATGTCGCACTGGCCGCTGCCTTGGCCAGGTACATTCCAGCTGCCGGAGACTGAGGGCCAAGATTTAAGTTGTGGAATCATTTTGGAGGGGTTTGGCCATAACTCACCACGCTGGCCAAGCGGGTTGGTGAGTGTGGGATAGAATTTCCTCTAATCCCGATGGTATAGTTATACCGCTATGGGCGGTCGTCAGAGCCCCTTTAGTGGGAACAGGATGCACCACGAGAAGGCGGGGTTGACATTTGTCAAGGAGAGGCTGTGACGTTACGCATCACCTGACCTTACATCCCATATATATATATATATATATATATATAATTTGTGAGATATATATATATATACCTAAAGACTTGTGTGACAAATACATTCTAGACAACCTTACGGGAAATATTACTAGACCATTCTACGTATTTTAAAAATTTGAAATTAAAGTTGTTTCTCTTATCGAACAAACTAATAACTGGGTTACCTGAATTAAAATTAATAGACACATTCAGAAAATCAAGTTCCTGGTTACTAGTGTTATTTTTATTGAGCTTAAGCCAGCTTGGATATATGACTGAAAAATCATTTTTATGAGATCTTGAATTATTTAAGCAAAGAAGGTCATCTATATGCCTGTATGTACATAAATTGCTATCTCTTTTGAAAGAATTTGTTTTGATGAACTCATACTCTTTTAAAAGAGAAACATATTACAAATGCTGGTGAAATGGGAGCACCCCATAGGAATTCCATTTACTTGCTTGTAAACTTTATTGCAGAAAAGGACAAAATTGATTTTGATGCAGCAATTTAACAATATTAGCCAGGAACTTTCAGAAATAATATTTGAGACTTTAAATTCTACAAAGAGCAATTTAAGGGTGTTAATAATATCATGTATTGGTAGATTGGTGTATAAATTTTCAAAGTCATAGCTATTAATATTTACAGGCTTAATTTCAAGAATGTCAGAAATTACCTCGGTATTGCTAATAATAATCCAAAAATCCTTACAGGTTAAATTAGTACTAGATTTTACATGATTTAAAACCTGCTTCAAAACTGATTCCAAATACTGATCTATTGCTTTCTTGTGACTTTTAGTCCTACTAGCTCTGAGCCTAATTAATTTCACCGGTTCCTTGTGAAATTTTACAGTAGCAAAAAGATAAGGAAATTCAGGTTCATAACCGTTCGCCAACCTAAGCCCAAGCTGTATGTTAAAAGCCTTTAACTTCTTTGCAATTTCCGTACCAGATACAGAAGCTGGGACATAGGTAACCTTGTTATTTAGTTCACTTTTAATTAAGTCAAAATTTAAATTTCTTACAAATGATCGCAAAGTTATTATTGGCTTTATCAGTGGTGGTAAAAATGCACTCTTTTTGTAGACTATAAAGGGACTGCTTCAATGCTTTTGAGAAAATAAGGCTATTATCATGTAAATTTTTAAGTTAGATAAATTTACTTGAAATTCTTGCAAAAGGTTTCATTTCCATTCAGCAAATGCCACGCCTGGCAGATTGTGGGCTAGGCTAGTTTTAAGTACATACTTATTAAATCCTAACAGAAGTCAAACTTAATTCTCTCTTTAGGGAGGTGGAAGGAGGGCCTGAACTTTGCACCAATCCCAAAAGCCTCCTAAGGTTGGAGTTATCAATAAATCCTAAATTACTTGTTACAACTTGATTATGGAAGTTGTCGTAAAAAATTGTACCCTGGTATATACTACAATTATAGCTCAAGTAAGGTCGGTTGTTAATTGAGGCGTGTTACTTATAATTTTTTACAATAGAACCCAAGGTTTTAACATACACTGACGGAAAAAAATCCCAACACCAAGAAGGGGTTGTGTTAGATAAACGAAAGTTGGTAGGCGGTGAGAGTACATCTGTAAGATGACGTCTATGCAAATTTCACGCTCGGCGCATACGTGTGGCGCTAGTAGCGCCTCTCGGAACATGCAAAGCAGGTTTGCTGTAAATACGCGCTGTAACGTTCGTGAACGTTAGTTATTGTTGAGATTCGACGTAGTGTGTTGATGTTAGTCAAGAATGCCTTAAAGAAGAAAAAGAAGCCATTATCATGACAGCTCACGGAGTTTAAACGATGTCACGTAATAGGGCCACTAGAAGGTGGATTTTTGTTCCGCAATATTGCAGAACGACTTGGCAGGAATGTAGCCACTGTGCATGATTGTTGGCAGCGGTGGTCAAGGGAAGGTACTGCCTCAAGAAGACCGGGTTCCAACCGGGCACGTGGCAATACTGAGAGGGAAGACCGCCGTGTACGGCGTATGGCCGTGGCGCATCGTACTGCGTCTGCGGCACCAATTCCAGCTGCAGTTGCCACCACAGTGACACAACGAACTGTTACAAATCGGTTACTTGAAGTACAGCTCCGAGCCAGACGCCCTGTAGCGTGCATTCCACTTACTCCAAACCACTGCCGTTTGCGACGTCAGTGGTGTCGAGCTAGAGCTCATTAGAGGACGGAGTGGAGATCTGTTGTGTTTTCTGATGAAAGCCGGTTCTGCCTGGGTGCCAGTGATGGCCGTGTGTTGGTTAGAAGGAGGCTAGGTGAGCGCCTGTAACCAACCTGTCTGCGGCCGAGACACACTGGACATACACCTGAAGCAATGGTCTGGCGAGCAATTTCCTATGACAGCAGGAACACTCTCGTGGTTATCCCACGCACCCTGATGGCACAGTTGTACGTCGGTCTGGTGATTCAACCTGTTGTGCTGCCATTCATGAACAGCATTCCAGGGGTTGTTTTCCAACAGGATGACGCTCGCCCGCATACCGCAGTTGTAACCCAACATACTCTACAGAGTGTCGACATGTTGCCGTGGCCTGCTAGATCACCAGATCTTTCACCAATCGAGCACGTATGGGACATCATTGGACGACAACTCCAGCGTCACCCCCAACCAGCATTAACCGTCCCTGTATTGACCGACCAAGTGCAACAGGCATGGAACTCCATCCCACAAACTGACATCCAGCACCTGTATGACAAAATGCATGAACGTTTGTGTGCTTGCACTCAACATTCTGGCGGTTTCACCGATTATTAATGTACCAGCATTTCACATTTAAAATGGCTCTTTTCGCGCTTACATTAACTGTGATCTTGAAACTTTAATCGATTAAATATGTTACCTTTACAAATGTATTGCTGCCATTTCATTCCTCTACAACTATTTTTTCGTGGTGTTGGAATTTTTTTCCGTCAGTGTATTTAAAACTAACAACTGTTTGATGTTTAGAGATGGGAAAGCTGCTAGCATTATTGTAAAATAATTTTCTAATTTTGAGAGTATCATAGAATTTATTAAGGAATCAAATAGTAATGTAGTTTTTGCGGACTGGTTTTGTGGATATTTTACCTTTAAGAATATGTTTCAAAACATCTAGTACTAGATAAATAAACATGGGAATCTACATTACCTTGAAGAGAATTCTAAGTTTTAAAAAACACTTTAACACATAGTGTTTAAAGGTTTTAAAAAGTGAGACTGTTTTTTAATGAAGTTAGGACTATTTTTAAGATCAAGAAAAGTCTGCTTTAAAACTGCAAAATCCAGAATTTGCAACTTGAAGTCAGATTTTAAGAAGCATGTTCAAACTCTAATTGAAAACCAGGTTCCCAAAGCTATCTTAAAAGTAACACTCAGGAAAACTGTTGTCAAGTACAGTGTTAGTATAGCAGACCTTATCTAATTTTATTGTTCGATGGTCGAATGAATCGTCTAAATTAAAGCTAAAATTTAGAGGTTTAGATGATGATGTGGTTACCTTCACTTAATTTGGAACCTAAAATATTTTTCCCTTCCCTGTCCTTTAATTCAAAAAACGTTGAAAACTAACCTAATAAAATATTGCAAAAAAATTTAAAGTATGAAACTTAAACAAAAAAAGTAAAAAATAAAGAATAGAAGAAAAAATAGAATAATTTAAATAATTAAACGTTTGTGAAAGTTTCAGTTTTGGGGTATATTTAATACTTTTAAAAACAATTGGGAACAGACAATTCTGTTCTCAAGTGGAACTTTATACTATTCCGATTATTTGTTTTGCTACTTTAAAACTGGTTTTTCTCAGCTACAGCAGTACTTTGGCTGACAGTTTTGGAACATTTTGCTGTCTTAACCATAACTGCAAAGAACTCTTGGAATTGGTTGACTTCTTGACCGCTAGGTGGCGCAGCTGACGTCACTTCTTTTGAGCGGCGTTCGTGCTTATTAGTACATGAGTAAGCTGGTCTTCATCTTTATTCTTTTCTCCTCGTAAGTTTATAATTATTTCCCTTTGGTAAGTATATGATTTTTTTTTAACTTGATTTTAGTTTTGAAGTCTCCTTGCTCCTAAAGTTATTTGTGTTTTTTTCTGAAAATTACTTTTCTCGGGATTTTCTGGCTGCGTTTTAGCATTTCCATTGTTCAGGCCACGTTTTTAGTTTGATTTTTGGAAACGTGCTGCACAGGATAGCTCTTGTTATTTCAGTATTGAACTTATTTAAGCAATAAATTGTAAATAGGTTAACTAATTCGAGCTACTCTTTTCATTTATATAATAGATGTTTCATTAGGATGTGCGTTAAACATGTCTTCATCATTTTCAATAAATTTAAGAACGGCAGAGTTAATACAGACAATTGACGTGGATTAGGAGCGTCAAGAAGAAGTAATCGCTCTTTCCACGTTTATAAGTGAGTCACGGAAAAAATATCATTAGCCGCCACCGGGAATCGAACCCAGGGTATTCCAGTTACGCGCCAAACATGCTACCACTGCACCACAGCGGCCTCGAATTCCTCCAGACTAACGTACGACTAACTGCCAAGCCAGCATGTGAGTCTGGAGGAATTCGAAGCTGTTGTGGTGCAGTGGTAGTATATCCGGCGCGTAACTGGAAGGCCATTGAATCGATTCCCGGTGGAATACAACTGGAATTTTTCAGTGACTCACTTATAAACGTGAAAAGAGCGATTACTTCTGTTTGATGTTCCTAATCCACGTGAAGTGCCTGTATTAATTATTCATTCGCCTCTTAGTTATTTGTTCAGTTGCTGCTTACCATCTTTGGTGTATCCCCAGCATTGTGCGGAGCTCCAAGATGCTACCTGCCAAGTGGCTTGGCAGTTAGTCGTATGTAAGTCTGGAGGAATTCAAGGCCGCTGTGGTACAGTGATAGCACGTCCGATGCGTAACTGGAAGACCCTGGGTTCAATTCCCGGTGGCGGCCAATGATAATTTTTCCGTGACTCACTTATAAACGTGGAAAGAATGATGACTTCTGATTGAACGGCAGAGTTGTAATCAATAATCTAAGTCTTTTTTACCAGTCTCAAAATAGCTTTTAATACTTTCTGATAGATCTGGTCCGCCCGCTGTCCATACTTAGAATCCTCTTCGCTTGTTATAAATCTGAACTGTCCATAGCATCCTGTAGCGCTTGTTAAATATTTTGCCAGGATGCTTGAAAAAAGCACTTCCTATAGGTATTCCTTTAATTTGCAAATAAATGACCTCTCCCATGTATATGTAATTGCTTTTTACACAGAGGTTGATGATGTGTGTCCAAGCGGATTCACTGATCCAAATAGAATCAGAGAACCTTCTAAATATCTTATCACAAGTGTTCACCAAATCTATAATCGAAATAGACGTGGAGAAGTTATGGAAATCATATGTAGCAACATGGGATATGTCTTCATTATTTTCAATAAATTTAAGAACAGCAGAGCAATGAATTTAAGAACGGCAATATGCAAAAAGCTGTATATAGATCTTTTTGTTCGGGAATTGGAAGAGAGCTGTACTTTCACGAGAATTCATAGTGAAAAGAACATTATCTTAAAAAGAATCATTGCTATGCATAAGACCTTGAAGATGCATACTAATTTAGTTATGTTTCAAAGATGCGTTCCACGATCTTTAACGGAACAGCACGAAAATCAGTGATTGGCGTCATTATGCTTTCCTGCAACGTTATTCTCAAGACGGCACAGGAGTTTTGCAGCGCATCGTCCCCGGCGATGAGACATGGGTGCATCACTTCGCACCAGAAAGCAAATCGGCATCTGTTTTGTGGAAACACTCCAGCTCACCAAATAAAAAAAAACTTAAGCTGTCGTAAAGGTGATGCAACTCAGAGTTTATGGCAAAAGGGAGTATGATAAGCGCTGCTGTGCACTGCGAGACATTGAAGAAGTTAAGGAAAGTAATTAAATATCGATGACGAGGAAAATTGTCAAAAGGAATAATTTTGTTGAACGACAACGCAGCCCCACACAAAGCTGCCGTCACGCAGTAGCTACTTCACAATTTCAAATGGTAAGTGTGGCCGCATGCCCCATGCAGTTCTGATTTGGCCCCCTGCGATTAAAATTTGATCCCAAAAATTGAGAAGGACCTTTGGAGCAAGCATTTCGCAAATCATGATGAAGTCAAAGAATCTGTGAAAACACGTTTCTGTGAACTTGGAGCGCACTTTTACTTTCTCGGTATTGAAAAACTGGTTTCTCTTTTCCGACAAGTGTTTACTAAAATTTGGCGACTACGTGGAGAGATAAAGGAAAGGTATATTTTCTAAAAATTATACGGTTTGGTTTCTTATTGCCGAACAAAGTTACGCCAAACATTGAAACTTATTGTTTAGTACTCCTACATTACCATTATGTCCGTCCTTTCATCAACGTGTGGATACGGTCTCTGCAACCACTAGACCTATTCGAAAAGTTCAGTTTTCAACACAAAGTCAGCACTGTAAGGACGATTATCCTTGCACTTTGACCTTTTCCCGATGACCTACTATGCTGCGGTCCTAATTTGGGCCCATTGGTTCCACGGAGGAAGGAAACCCAGTGGGGTGGGGCAAGCCCACCATCCATGCCTCACAGGTATTCGAATCCCGGACCATCTCGGGTGACTGGTTAGAAGGCAACACATTGCACCACTGGGTCGCTGGAGGGGCTAAATGTACATTCAATATTTTCCTGTATATCTGCTTTGAAAAGCCTTGTTTATTTATTTATTTATTTAATTTTTTGCCTTATATGAGATACATTGTGAAAAATATTTCTCATATAATTTCCCATTTTTTCGTAAGCATGTTTTTACCGCTTCAGGACGTATGTGCATACTTCTTTTGTGATATATTTGCAGCTGTATTTAATCCTCCAGAACCCCGATTGAAAAAGCTCCTTTTTGGTCAGAAAAAAGCTTTATGCACAATATTTGTTCAAAATAGTGCAGTTTTCCAGCTAGAGAACGTAAACGTGTTATATTTTCACTTTAAAAAAAATCAGATTTACAAAATTCTTTTTGCATTCTAAAATGTTTATAGTGATCAATGTTTTGCACATATTTCTAATATCGCCTAATGAAAATTGAAATTAGAAAGCGCAAGTTTATGGTTTTGTTTACAACGCATCTACAGCCGTATGTGCTAGTCTAATAACACCCGATTGAACGATCAGGTGCCGCTCACTACGGAAAATATTTTATGCGCATTTTCTGTTAAAGGTATTTCAGTTTCTGCAAGGTGGCGTAAAATTATGTTATGTTTTTTTCGATATTTCTCCTTCTAGAAGTGTAAAATGATTATTTTCACCGAATACCGTTTACTGCGGTGAATATTTCGCCTAAACGAGAACAATAGAATTTTTAGTAGGACGTACTTACGTCGCCTATGGACACCATATCTCTTCATCAATCAGCACGATTAAATAAGAAAAATTACTTTTGATTCAAATGAATCTTTCTTTTTCAATTCCAAGAGAAAAATTATTTTTCAGTCGGCAACCCTGAAATCTGTGAACATTGATCCTTGTCTTTTGTTCCTTTCGTGATCCAAAACATCACCGTGTAAAGGTGTCAACACATATTCTATGAAATTCACAATGCATTTTATTCCATATCTATTTTTGCTTCTAAAAATAAGACTTACATCATTCATTTTTACTTTTATATCTTCTTGGTACGACGGCGTTTGAGTAGAATTTCTTCTTCGAACAATGTGAAGTTTTTGCTCCGTTGGGTCGTAAGATTGTATTACATTTTCTTCAATATCATTGGCTCTGACAGTTCGATTTGTAAAGACATTTTTGCGTTGGAAATAGTTCTTGGTGAAAAAATATTTTACATGTAACTTCTAATTTTTTCGTAATGAAAAGTTTCGCCACCACGGGAGCTTAATGGTGCTTTTCTGTTTTCCTCATATTTATAGAAAACAATTCTTGTTTCAGTCATATGCCAATCATAAAAGAAAAGCATTTGCTCATAGTTTGTGCTGAAAATAATGTTAATGTTTTTTCACGAAGAAGAGCAGGTAAACCTGATTGCTCTCGGTATCTCTGCTTCTCACAGTCCGATATACAGAGGGTGAGTCGAAAGTTTTGCAATATTTGCATAAACGGATATGCTGCGGCTGGTATGTCACGTGTTTAAACTAGTTAAAGTCGCGCACTGCAGTCAGTCGAAAGGGATAGAAAGTGGTAGTCGTTGCTGTGAACAGCATTGCATTTTGTCCTTCTGTCTGTGGTTTGTACGCCTAAAAGATGAACAGCCACAACCGGCTAATTAGGGAACGTTTGCTTTACGAGTTTGAACTCGGCCATAACTCTGCTCAAGCAACACGAAACATTCGTCATGAGAAAGGGGAAGGTTCCCTGGACCACAACGCCGCAACCAGATGGTTGAAAAAATGTACTCAGGTGATAGAAAACCTCGACGATCAGCCAAGATCAAGTAGACCGCGAACCGTAGATTCGGAGGCCGTGCGCCGCGTCGTACAGGCAAATCCGACAAGCAGCACTCGGAGATTATCAGGCGAGCTGGACATATGACAGACCACCGTGGCTCGTCACCTTCAGGACCTCGGCAAGGTCTACAGGAGCTTCCACATTGTCCCTCACGAACTGACGTCAGCTGAAGCAAATCGCCGAGTGAAAATGTGCACGAAACTCCTTGAAAACCCGCGCGATATGCGTTTCATCAAAATAATTGTTACGTGCGATGAAAAGTGGGTCTATTTCCGTAATCGTAACACACAACGGAAGTGGTTGAGCCCTGGCTAGCTTCCAGAACCTGTTGGCGATTCGAGCACAAGGTGATGCTCTGCGCCTGGTGGAATTTTGAGGGGATAATTACTTACAAATTTGTTCCACGGTCTAACCATCAACGCCAACCTCAATTCTGAAGAGCTGGAGTGGATGTATGCCGTTTTGGAGGAGAAGCACCCGGCACTGGTGAACAGAAAGTGCGCTCTCCTACAGCAGGACAACGCTCGTCCTCATACCGCGAGAACGACCCGGGCAAAACTCTAGAAACTTGAGGGCGTCGAACTGATGCCACACTCAGCATATAGTTCGGACCTTGCCCCGTTTAATTATTACTTGTTCCGGTCTGTGATGATGTAAAACTATTGAAGACAGGGAAAATGGGAGGTTAAATGCCATGTTTTCCCTGTAGGAAGAAAAATGACCTCAGGTCGGCCATATTGTGTGCCCAGGGTCCCACGGAGAGGAGAAGGGGGAAGGAAATTCTTTCCATGGTGAATTCCACGCTGAGGCAGGAGTTCACAGAACATGGGCATGTCTTTCTAGCGCAGAAAGTTTCAAGCAGCTAGAGACAGCTGAGGAGGGAAGAGAGATTTACCACATGGCCTCTTGCTCCGAAGATGTGCGCTTACGGGATTGGTTGTGCGCCGTCTGGGCTGCAAAGAGTTTAAGCGGGAAAAAGTTGTAACGAACTTTTAGGACTCTTTTTCTCTTTGCTCGAATAGGAAGAGGACGGTTGTTGTGTAGTCGTCGCTCGAGATGTACGTACGCTAGTCGCCTCGGCTGACTAGAGAGTTAATTAGGTGCCTACCTGCGGGTTAAGGCCACTAGAGTATATGCATTGTATTACCTGTGGGTAATTGGATTATAATACTAAGCATATGTCAGACTACGGTCTGCCAAGGAAATCCTCCACCT
The DNA here is from genome assembly GCA_039090855.1 of Macrothele yani. Lineage (NCBI taxonomy): Eukaryota > Metazoa > Arthropoda > Arachnida > Araneae > Macrothelidae > Macrothele > Macrothele yani. The sequence continues at coordinate 82,029,913 of CM077004.1, read as the reverse complement.
GAGAAATCTAGCCACCTGTGAAGAGCATATAATTGCTATGTATAAATAACTTCTTGTTGCTATGTGCATACGTATAATGCAAAGACTGGACTGCGAATGAACTATGATTTTGCTGTAATGTCGACTTGCTCAAGTTCAAGAACCGTTTTTATCGTATGACATGTATCTACATCATTCTCATCACCAAGCTGTAAATAAGGGACTGTACCTAATGTAGTACTGCTCAGCTCTGTACTCTACAAGTCAACTTTTCCTTCACCATGCCTCTGAGGAGCAATACAACAGCGTAAATTGACCGGGACAGAGATATCCTAGTCTGGTGGCAGCGAATTACCATAAGCAAGTATATTAAATATATGTATAAGCATAACACCTTTCTTCCTACAGGGAAAAAATGCCGTTCCACCTCCCATTTTGGATTGTTTTTCATTTTCCCTGTCTTCAATATTTTTACATCATCCCACGGTCCATGGCCCACTTCGGTCTCGGGCGACACTTCAACAAATAGGAGAAGGTGACATCTGGGGTGAAGGAGTTATTCGCCTCGAAGGACAAGAATCGGTACCTCCCCATAATAAAAAAAAACTGGTAGATAGATGGCTAAAGACGGTGCAATACGATGGCGTATACTTTGAAAGCTAGTCAGCTTTCGTCGTAAAGGTATGTATGAAGACATAAAGTGACCCAAATATTGCAAAATTTTCAACTCACTAAAAAATTATTTTTTTTATCGGACAGCGTTTCTGATACTGAATGTTTTGCATATAATTTCCAATTTTTCTTAAGGCACAATTTCGCCACTACTTGGTGTAAGTACATTCGGTGTATTTCTGTTTGCAACATATTGGCACCAGTGTCTGCAAGTTTAAACCCCTGACTGAAAAACTTGTTATTCGCTGTTAAACAGCTCTCTACAAAAAACATTTTGTGCGAATTTCCTGCCCAGAATAACACATTAACTTGTGGCTAGACAGCGTAATGTCAAAATCTGATTTCCTCAATCTCCCTTATCCTGAAAGCCCGGTTAAAAAAAAATAATAAACTTTTTTAAATTCGAATACCTTTTTTTCATGGAATATTTTGCATGCACTCATGGACTTTTTATACCGTACAATTCGTACGCTAGGTTGCCTTAGTGTATTTAGTCTGTTTGCAAATGTATCTCCGGTTCTAAATATCCCATTGGAAAAACTTTATTTTTTCATTTTATTGTATTCGCTACGGAACGATTTTGAAAATGTTCCTCTTGGAATAATTAAATTTTCGGTAATGGTGAGAAAAAAAATTATTTCTTTTTTCACCATTACCGCTTCTAGAACTCTAATTTCAAAAATTCTTTTTGTATCGCATACACTGTTAAAAAAATCTACTTAAAAATGAGATCCTGAACCTACTCGGGTTTTTTTTTAAGTTCAATCGCATCGTAAACGAGTACATGTCATTCTCAAGTATAAGTAGCCATACTACTTACAAATAACTGCGTCAATAAAAATAAAATATAATATCGTATTACTTCATTTTAGATATTATTGATTTCAAGAGAAATTGTTTAATAAATATGTAAAGTGATACACATAAATAACTAGTACAACAAAGTCACTGATCACAAGTAATTTAATTATGCATAAAGTATCTTTGTGTACGTTTTTACATTAAATATATTTGTGTCACTCTCATAAATAACATATTGTCGCTTCATCAACTATATTTGTCACAAAATTGTGCTGTCCATTTGCCCAGCATGGGACAACAAGTATATCTATTATCCAAGATGTGCCACCGAATAACATACTTCCAGTTGATTCTATGAATAAGTGAGAATGTATGGAGTATATATATTCCAAATTTGAAGTCGAGCCGCAGATAACTTAGTGGTTAGAGATTCAGACTGCTGATGGAGGGACCCAAGGTTCAAACCTAGCGTGGTGGTGTGAACTTCGAACAATCGCTGAATATCAGACGAGCACGTTAAGTAAAGGCCCCCGGGTACAAATTCCCCGGTTACATATAAAGGTGTTCATTCCTAACCCCCCCCCCCTTCCCTAATTTCTCTCTGCCTTTTATCTGCAAAAAAAGGAAGTTGGCACCATCTACTGTGCTCTCTCTCATTTACAAACTATCCTGCTAGAATCACTTTTGAGTACATATATTTGAAATATATACTCAAAAATGAGTACATACATTTCAAATTAGAAATGCCAGATATACTCACAATTGATTCCCTATATGTACTCAAAAATGTGTACGTGTCTTTTCCAAAAATGAGACACAAGTACTTGGAGCTATTATAAGCCCAGATGGTACTTAAAAACGAGTACATTTTGCTTGTTTCTTAGTACCAATCTGTAACAGTGTAGGTTTTGCCATTGGGCGTATTGTGCACTTTTTCATAATTCAGAATTCTGCAACCAGGAGAATCAACGTATACTTCTATTTGAAAGCACATCCATAAATCTAAAAATCTATTGGGAAAATCTTTGCTTGGTACGATACTCTTCATTGTAAGGAGGTCCGCCCCGGTGACCCAATGCTGGCACAAGTGTTATTTGCCATAAGGGTGGCGCTGTGGTTTGCGCGATGGCTCCCAACGATTCGTCCGAGATGGGTCCGGATTCGAATTCCGGTGAGCCATGGATGTTGTGCTTGTCTTACGACACTGGCTCTCTCCCTTCCCTGGAATCAGTGGTGCTAAATTAGGGACGAGCGACTGCTTATAGCCCATTGAGTTGCTCACGGTGGTCGTTAAACCGGCAATCAAAAAAATATATATGAGAAATATTTTACTCCGATTTCCTTCTTTACAGAAAGTAAACCTTTTCCGCTAGGGGGCGTAATTTTTTTTCCATGGCGTTCTCTAAATATCTCTGCTTCTAAATGTTCGATTTAAAAACTTCCTTTTGCCTCGTATATATTGCACCATACGGAACATTTTGCGTACACATTGTGATTTTTAGTAACTCACATTTATGCTACTATTGGGTGTAAGCATCTTTGTGAATGTTTGACGGATTCAGGAAATCCTGTTGAAAAAAATAATTTTGCAAACGGTTAAATTCACCACAAAGAATACTTCGCAAAATGTGCATTTAGTTCAATCCTTTTTAACGCTTTCCAACCGTAGGTTGAAGAAGCGTATATGCTCCAGCTTTGTCCGTCTGTCCGTCCGTATAACCGTCTCAACGACAACTCACGTAAAAATGGTTCGATTTGGAAGAAATTTCAGTATGTAGTAGGGGACCACCTTGGGACGAACCCAATTGAAAATGGACGAAATAGGGTCAAAGGTCAGGACAAAGGAGCCTGATCCATTCCATTGCTCTTATGTATCATAACTTACGTAAAAATGCTTCGATTGCGACAAAACATTATCATGTTGTTCCGGAGGTATACTGAACCGGTTCTGTTGAATATCATCAAAATGGGGTCAAATATCAGGGCACAGGAGCAAGATTTGTTCAACAGCCATTATCTTTATAACTTGAGTAATAACTTGAGTAATGATTTCTGGTATGTTGGAAAGCGTATCATAATCAATGCATTGCATGATTTTACTAACTTGTTTTAATAAGGCGTAGAAAGACGGAGAATCAATATAGATTGGTAACGTAAAATATATGAAGTGTGTATTGCAACATACATGCATACACTATCTGATCAAAAGTATTCTGACACTTGCTTATCCACAAACACTCTTAATGGGAAAAGATTTAATATTCAGTTTTCACATTTTGCTGCTATCACAGCCTCAATTCTGCTGGGAAGGCTTTCCGTTAGAATTTCGGTATATTGCTGCGGGAATTGCTTTCCATTCTGCCAGACGAAAATTAGTCAAGTCAGTCACCGATGTCGGGCGATTCCGCGTGGCTGGCAGTCAGCGTTCCAGTTCATACCAAAGGTGTTCTATAGGGCGGAGATCGGGGTTCTGTGAAAGGCAGTCAAGTTTTTTCTCACCCATATCATGAAATAGTTCCAGCACAGATCTCACTTTGTGGTCTGGGGCATTGTGATGGTGAGGAAAGAAATGGGCATTCAAAGAATTGTTGCCATTATGCTGGGAGCCCAGAATTGTCGAGAATGACATTATTGGCCATAAAATCAAATTCGCTGACACTGTAATTGGGAAACCATGCCCAAACCACGAAACACAGCCTCATAGGATGATGCCTCTTTCACCAAACTTCAATGTGCTTTTCACCAAAACAAGTTTTTGCACCCATAACCACCTTTCTTAGAGCAAGGTCACATATGCATTTGTTTAAACCATTTCAAATTTTTCAGCTTTAAAGGATTTTTATTTTATTGTTTCTGTACAACAGAAGAAGCAGTTTACTTTGGTAGGCTTTATAATATTAATTATTTATTAATCACTTCATTTTGTGAAACTCTGCTCTTAAATAAGTACAGGAAAAACATATGGCCTGACATCATTAAAAAGTAAAGATAATTATTTATAGATAACTTATGCTGTGAAATGCTGCGCTTTGCCTTTAAATAAGAAAATATATAAAAATTTCACTTTAGCATAAATAATAGCATTATTTAAGTCTTACTCACTTCATTCTCTAAAATACTGCCTTTCGCCTTTTCAAATAAATCTGCTGCCGTCGTAAATAAGAAATGGACAGAAAAGTGCGTTTACTTGTCGAAAGAAGTCAAAGGAATTTGTCCAAGGCATCACTCAAAGCATTTCAGGGACGCCTTTTACTTGAGCTGTTCTTAAGGAGAGATCGAGTTTTGCAACCCCTGTTCATTACACGTGACATTTCCTCAGGGAACGCCAAAATAGGATTCCAAATATACCAAAAATCTCAGAGCATTTTCCATTCGCTGTCGCTTCTTCTTACAAGAGAGAATTTCTCATATTCTCGAGCATAGTGTATTGGATTTATATGTATAAAACTAATAGGTAAAACTCTTATTCGTTGCTGCATACCACTTTTCCAGAAATGCAAAGCTGACTAAAGCGTTCGTTCATTTACCCTTAATTCTCCCAAAGATTTCAAATCTTCAAACGAAAAGCCAATGAGAATGTGAATACTTTGTTCTTATTTCCGCTTCACTCTGCTCTTAAAAGGCATACGTCTTACGAATCTTATTTAATTTGCACATTTCATACTCCCGCTTTGCACATCATAGGGAGAGGTTTTCGTGAAAATCGATGCAAGATGCACTTCCTGAAAATATATCTTGTTATGTGCTTGAAGAATGTGCTGAGAAAAGAAGCACTTCATTTTTCATCACGCAATGGTCGCACCGTTATTTTCTCTTTGCTGTCCAGTAAAACACAAAATACTGTGAACTTAAAAACACATCACTTATTTGTATGGCTTCAAACTTCTTTAATTTTGGGAGAAAATTCAGATATAAATATACCCTGATTTTCTGTAATCTGTAGTGCTGAAAGCCGGAAGGACAATCTGCACGAAACCGAAGTGTTTTTGTGCATGTATGGCGAGGTGTAATAAACTCAAAGGAATATAAGCAGTCACCCGTCCCTAATTTAGGGTGGCTTCAGTAAATGGGCAACGAAAGAGCCTTCACGCATCCCCAACCCCATGCTTCAAGCCCATGCTAATCGCGGAAGGGTAATCAGAGAAAAACGTGAAAGGAGTTTTAAATGACATAACGCAGAATTCAGCGCGTGTTAGTTACGTGGCACACATTAAAGGAGGACCGTTTCGGTAGTGGCTACATACCTTTATCACCTTAATAGTGAATGAGGATGGCACAAGGTGGTAACCACATTTGAATCAGGTTTTGCCAGATTTGGCAACACTTAATTCGACCACAGAGGAATCAAGAAAATTTCATTCAACCACATATGAATGAAACAACACTTCATTCAACCTGAATTTGGCCACACTTGATTCTACCACAGAGGAATCAACAAGGCTTGGTTCAACCACAGATGAATAAAACAACACTTGATTCAATCCAGATTTGGCAACACTTGATTCAACCACAGATGAATAAAACACTTTATTTAACCCAGATTTGGCAACACTTGATTGAAACACAGATGAACCAACAAGAATTGATTCAACCACCGATAAATAAAACAGTTCTTCATTCAATCCAGATTTGGCAACTCTTGATTCAACCACAGATGAATAAAACATCACTTCAGCCAACCCAAATTTGGCAACACTTGATTCAACCACAGAGGAATCAATAAGGTTTGATTCAACCACGGAGGAATCAATAAGGTTTGATTCAACCACAGAGGAATCAATAAGGTTTGATTCAACCACAGATGAATAAAACACACTTAATTTAACCCAGATTTGGCAACACTTGATCCAACCAAAGATGAATCAACAAGATTTGATTCAACCACCGATAAATAAAGCAGCTGTTCATTCAATCCAGATTTGGCAACACTTGATTCAACCACAGACGAATAAAACATCACTTCATCCAACACAAATTTAGCAACACTTGATTCAGCCGCAGAGGAATCATAAAGGTTTGATTCAACCACAGATGAATAAAACACACATGATTCAATCCAGATTTGGCAACACTTGATTGTACCACAGATGAATAAAACAACACTTCATTGAACTCAGATTTGGCAGCACTTGATTCAACCACAGATTAATCAACTAGATTTGATTCAGTCATAGATGAATAAAGCAACACTTCATTCAACCCAGATTGACAGCATATGATTCAACCACCTTGTGCCACCTTCATTCACTGTTAGGCTGATGAAGATAAGAGCTAGGCTGATGAAGATACCAAAACCTTTCTCCTTTGATGTTTTCTACGTAACTGTCATGCGTTGATTTTTGTTATGACATTTACAATTCCTTTCACTTTTCATCTGTCTCTTGTTACGTGTTTCTATACCTAGTTTTTATGGAGTAATCAGAAGTCAGGGCGTTCCGTTTCACCCCTCCACCGGAGAGACTAATACAGAATTCAAAAGGATAAAGAAAATAACCAGACATTCTTAAGCGTAATTCACCACCTACGTTTAAGTAGCCTACACTGAGATTCTAGTACATTAGGTACACCTGTCCTCGAGATATAAAGGTTACTGCACTAGGTAAGACGGGACGGCACGTAAGCGCGCTGGGCGATATTAATCAGGGAAACCAGCTGCTTGAGCAACAGTTAGCTTTCGATTGAGGGTCGAATGAGCAAAACGAGTGATCTGATCGACTTTGACGTGGAGTGATGGTTAACGCAACACTTACGGTTTCGAGCATCTCTCAAACACCTCTCACCTGTGGTTTCCACACACAACCGCAGCAACGGTTTATTGTGAATGGTGCGGCACACACACAAAACTTTCAGCAGTCAGCAAACGCGTGAACGAAAACAGCTTGTGGGTCGCAGATGACCCTCGACTCACCTGTATTGAATCCTGCAGTTATTTGCCCTCTTGTTTCCAGTCTCTTCGCTTGCACGATTCCCACCAATTTCCTTCAAACCCTCTGACTCGGTGTAAATTAAGACATACGCCTGGAATTTCTTGGGTTTCTTCAAATGATACCCTCGTGCATTAGTTTATAAAATTTGTTTCACGCCAAACATCCTTCAAAATGAATTACACTAGAACCCGTTTATGACGTGGCGGTATTTAGCGAGATCGGGGATTTAACGAGAAAAACATGTTTTTTTGTTATGTTAATCCAAAACTCATTTCAACCAACAAATTCTAATGACGTCCCCAGATTTAACGAGGAAGAGAGAAGCTAAGGTGATTAGCAAAGGAACAAAATTCAATGAAATGCCGTGTTTAACGAGGCAGAAAATATCTGCTGCACATTGTTCTGAAATGGATGAATAGAAATGGTGTCTTACAGGCCAAAATTGCAATAGTACAGGCGAATCCTTGTGTGCTAATGGAAGAATGTTGATAGAAAAGCAATGGGGATAGAGTACATAAAATGCTCAACAAGCGAGTTGCGCAAGAGACTCTTCTTGTCACCTATTCCAAGGAGTTATTGCTTCGGTGTATCGCGTCAGCAGAGATGAAAATAAGCCACCTAATCCTAGGCAAAAATTATCTCGAAGGTAACCAGACTAAAGTACATTAAAGAGGATTTCTGGGCGATGATTGCAGAGAGAGATGTCACTGTAGGGGAAACAAGAAATTACAGTTCTGGAATTGTGTGCATTTCCCCTCTCACTCTCCAAGTGAGCGTTGCGTTGACGAAATCGGTACTTCCTATTCTTCATGTGTGTTGTGTAGTTAAACAGCGGTCAGTCTTACGTGGGCTTCAGAAGTCGAATGTACTTGAAGGGTTTCATTGATTAACTACAGTAGCAATTTAATTAATTAACTAAATACTTCAAATATACCGAATTGATATGGATATACACTGCTCGATATAGAAACTGCCCCTCCCAGATATGTTGCAAACATGCAAATCGCAGGGCGGGTGTACCCACTCGAGATATGCAAATGATGTTAAACTGGGGTCGATGACGTCACACGTTCGTGGGATAAAGGTGCCAGCAGTAACAGGGATGGTAATGTGTGGTCGCTGGTGGAAATGTCGCGGACGTTTTGTATTTCTTGTTTGTGCTTGGTAACTGTTCAGCGAATGCCAAAAATTCCGGGTATACGCCGTCGGCAGGTTTATCGCCATTTGGATGCATTTAAGAGATAAATATTTGTAGGCCTGTGTGAAGCGGGGTGGTCTACACGTCGTATAACTCCGCATGTGCAACCGGACGTACAGCCTGTTGGAAGCTGTCGGCACCAGTGACTACAGGAAGGTTCGTACGTGCGTCGGAGCTGCAGTGGAGCCGTCCGACAGACCAGCGCACCTGAACCGGTTTTTTCTTTTATTGGAGGTTTAACGACCACCGTGAGCAACTCAATGGGCTATAAGCAGTCGCCCGTCCCTAATTTAGGGCCACTGGTTCCAGGGAAGGGAGAGGACCAGTGCCACAAGACAAACACAACATCCATGCCTCACCGGGATTCGAACCCGGACCCCGTTCGGACGAATGATCAGAGGCCATTGCTTAGACCACTGCGCCACCAAGGTGGCGCACCTGAACCCTCCCATTGCTCGACACGCTCATTCGTTACCAGAAAGCACTACAGCTAATTTTCAACGTGCTGTGTCATCGGCCATGAACGTCGCCATAACGACCCGAACGGTAAACCGAAGATTAAATTTGGCAAACCTGCACGGTAGGCAACCGTAACGTCTACTGTCATTAACTGCCAGCCATCGCAGTGCTCGTCTCACTTGGTGCCAAAATCTTGTGAACTGGGGACACAAATGGAACACTTTGGTCTTTAGGAATGAATTCCGTTTATGTCTAGGTTCTGCCGATCGACGGATCCGTGCTTGGACACACCATGGTTAGTGGATGGATCCCAGTTTCGTTCGCGACCACTACACCGCTCGTTAGGCAGGCATCATAATACGGGGTGCTATTGTGCATGACAGCAGGTCACCTTCTTGTCCGCATCACCAGCACACTGATAGTTGCACGATACGTGAGCGAGGTAATGCAACCCATTTTGATACCGTTCCTGAATGGCATACAGCATTCTACTTTTCAGCAAGATAATGCTCGTGTGCACACCGTTCGGGTCTCTAGACAATATTTGCAACATGTTCAAACACTGCCATGGCAAGCAAGATCGCCCAATTTATCCGCAATTGAAAACCTGTGGGACCACATTAGACGTCATCTGCAATTGAAACGGCCTGCGTGCAATCTTGATGAATTATGGGAGCAAGTCAACCGTTCTTGGTGTTCCATTCCTCAAGACGATATCCGTCGACTGTGTGGTCCTTCGCCACGCTGTAACGTTGCTTATGTTGCCGTTCGCAACGGTACAACCACTTACTGAGGCGTACCAATTGGACTGCATTATCTCATCTGATGAATACTGAACGTGTCTGAAAATAACATCTAGATAAACCCCTATGTATTTCCATAATGCATTCTGAAATCCACCCCTCTATCCTCACTCCTCCAGGGTGGAGCATTTTCAATGTCGAGCAGTGTATCCTACACTGAAGAGCAATTGAATTAGAGATGCCTGTCTAATACGTGTAGCACCACCTTTTGCCCTGATGACGGCGGCGATTCGTCTCTGCATGGATTCTACAAGACACCGGAAGCATTGGGAAGCCATACGGATCCACGACACCTGAACAAGCTCCCACTGTTCACGAAGATTTGATGGAGGGTCGAACATCTCTCTCGATGGCATCTCAGATGTGCTCGATGGAATTGAGGTCAGGTGACCTAGCTGGCCAAAGAAGCGAGGTCACGTCGGTGGAATGTTCATCCAACCATTCGGATACAATTTCGGAGCTGCATTGTCTTGTTGCAGGATGAGGTCCCGAGTGGTATGTTAAAGACGCACAATCGGGAGCAAACGGTCGTCCAGGATATCCCTGTAACGTTGACCTGTGAGGGTAGATGTCACATGTACCAGGGGTACAATTTAAGTCCACGTAAACAGTCCCCAGACGAGAATGTCACCCTACCAGTTTGAAGACTACCCTGCTGGCAAGAAGGATCCATCGCTTCATGTGGTTTGCGCCGTACTCGTATCCTTCCATCCGCATGTACCAACGTGAATATCGACTCATCAGTTCAGGCAACTTTTTTCTATATGTCTAGAGTCCAGTGGTGATGTTCCCGCGCCCATTTTAATCTTTGCACCCTGTGATGTGCGGTCAGCAGCGGTACCCACGTGGGACGATGGCTTCTGTACCCCATAGCGAGGAGATGGTTCTGGATGGTGTGGCTGCTTACACTTTTTTGTGCACCTGAATTAAATTGCCGAGTGATTTCTTGCGCTGTGGCCCGTCTATTCACTGTTACAATGCGAGATAGCCGACGATTACGCCGCCCATCGACACGCTGTTGTCCACGGCAGTTGGCGCTTGCAGGGATGGTTTTACCTGATTCGATGTACTAACAGTGCACCCGTGGCATATTGGCTCGGGAAAATTCCAGTGCCTTCACGACTTCCAAGATCGACTTAGTCATTCGTTGGCCCTCGACTATTGGCCCACGATCAAATGCGCTTTGATCCTTCGTCTTATCCATAATGCGTCCGACTCTTACTGATTCCCGTCGCATCACTCCTCATATTGTCGGATCGTTACATACGTCAAGTCGTTTCCGTTTACAGGGCCGCAAACAGCGCCACATTTGCATAAAGCCAGCTGTCTCTTATTCAATTGCTCTTCAGTGTAGAAACGAATATACACTGTTGGCCACCCAAAATGCAACACCAAGAAGGAAGCATCCAATTGGCCTGAAATTCGCAGCATGCGTCACACGCGAGAGGACTTGAAGACGATTGGTTTTGCAGGGCATATGCAAATCATGTGCGCCCGGCAAGCCACCGAGAAGCACTATTAGAAGGTTGCACAGAAGTCGGGGTGTAAGTAGTAGAAGTGTGTTGTGCTGCTGGACCTGTGCGTGGGAAGCTTCCTGATGCCTCGTCGCATAATACGGCAGTCATTCCAGCACGTTTCGGAGTTCGACAGAGGAAGAATACTGGCTTATCGCGACAGCGGTTTATCGTACCGAGGCATCGGCGCCCGTGTGGGACGACATCCAGCCACAGTGTGGCGAGTATGGATTCGGTGGGTGCAGGAGGGATGGACGGTCCAAATTGAGCGATTGCTACAGCCGCGGCACACCACCGAACGAAAGGACCGACATGTTATGCTGCCGGCATTGACGGCTCGCACCGCCACATCACGAACGTTTGCGCAAGAATTAGGGTGTGTTGCTCAACAACTGTGTCAGCACGTACCGTTCGATATCGTCTGCAGGAGCGGGGACTTTTGGCACGGTGTCCATTGCTCCGATTACCATTGACGTTACACCACCGGCGAGTGTGGCGTCAGTTGGCCGTTGAACGCCTCACCGAGACTACGGAATGGC